>JAACJN010000001.1:0-600000 GCA_013368555.1 Collybiopsis confluens
ATTAACTTACCAGAGCTGGACGAGCATCCTCGAGTCCAGCCTCCAGCAAAACCAGCTGTTCGTCCTCATCGTTAGTCCGACGTTGATAGTAGGCGTCAGAAAATGCGGCTTGAACGCGTTTCACAGCGATGAAAAGATCAGATGCCTCCGCGTACGAAAAATCGTTAGACGCGACGGCGGGCTCGTACCACTTGACGAGAGCTTGTGGATACGTTGTCGTAGGAAAATCGTTTGTTGAAGACTTTGGAGACGGCGAAGTCGTTTTCAAGGTGGGGAAAAGATAGTCAGCGATTCCGGCTTTGGAGTAGTCGGGGTCGAGAAAAGCAGAAGGTGGTCGAACACCTTTAGAAAGAAAGACCTGGCAGCTAGCGACTAGTTCGTCGCTCATATCTGCAGTCGATGGTAGTCGTAACCGTGGAGTTGACGACTTCGGAGGCATGATGAAAGGAAGGGAAGAAAGAGCGAACTGGTTGAAAATTTTCAACCGGCGTCCTTTTATTCCAAGACAGGCTGCCTACGGCAGATTTAATATGAGTCAGCAATCGGACTTCTTTGATCAGGAAAGAAAGACATACCGAGCGACTACAAAGAAGAGAGAAATAAAAGAAAGTACGCACTGTGGCGTGTCCAGATTGTAAAACTGGACTTAGGCGAAGTGGGACGAACTTTAATTGATCATTATTGATGGATTCCCGCTTTGATCGATGCCGACGTCGGCATCAAAGAGTCAAAAATGCTAAATATGCGAACTGAGTCTCATGGACTAGTGCGAAATAACACGAAAGAAGTAGATGGACATCAGTGTTGCACTGTATCGAAGGCAGGAGAACGACTGCGTGAACCTTAACGAACTAGACTAAGACCGAGGACGGTCTAGATCTTTAGTTTGGGGGAGATGATGCGAATATTTCGCGTTCATCAGTAGAATCGTTCAAAGTACCGAATTCCAAAGTAGGAATATGTACTAGAGAGCTGAGACCAGCCCGAGTTGTCAGCTAACAAGCTAGACTGCTATGCATGCGGAGTACCGAAGTTGGATCATGTATCTGACTGGTATCACTAAGGTCATAAGAGTGATCCATGCTCGTCTAACTAAAGACGGCTCAGAGGAACTTGGCCCCCACTCTTACGAGTTGGTAGACCCACCTTATATCCACCAAGGACCTTTTAACGAGCTAGCACTTTGCTTCGTACCAAGGGCATGATGACTTAATGCAACACCGATGAACGGAACTTACTCCAGTGGTTTCGTATTGGCCTATGGATGCAGTCGTACTTTATGTGAACATGATAATAACCTGTTAACTCGGACAAGAGTTATACAGTATACGCCTATATGATGCTTTACTACGGAGAGTCTTGACTACGAGCTAGACTACTCAAATAATAGACGATCTCGCACTAGAGGTTGAAGACGAACGCTTGGAAGGAGTCAGACACAAGTCAGACTACCGTTCCGGAGCTCGATGATTTTGAAACATTTAGATCAGAATAGATCTACCCGGATGCTGGATAAAGTGGAGTGCCGAATGGATATTTGAAGTTCGACCGACGATCGGAAGACTTGGATAAAAGATTGGAACGAGTTAGCCTTGCGATCGGTCCGCCCCATATGCTCATCCGCCAATTACCAATCGAAACTATCGGACAAAATATAGCTAGTCCCTACGTTGGAGGCTTCGGAAGAATAGGTTTAGGAAGTTCCCGAGTATTTCAGGAGATTCGAGGCGTTTCATCATTTTCTGGAATCTTGGACCTTTACCGAATATTTGTTATTTCTTTTCACATATATACCTTACCTTAGCTAGTTAGACGATAGATAACACCCCGCAGACGAATTCACACCTTTTCCCGAGACTTGTATCTCACCCATATATCCGAGCATAAGTCCCCGTGTGGCACTCAAAACCTATACCAGAGAATAAGTCCCTGTGAGGCACTCGAAACTATATACCAGAGATAAGTCCCTGTGAGGCACTCGAATCGCTCAGTTCTACCGGAGTGGGTGTCTGAGACGTGCGAAACAGAGAGAAAACTCCTGTGTAGCCATCTTATTCCGAAGAGGATAAAGATAGATAAGTTAGACACGGTCGATTGCCCTAGCTCCCGTTGTCCTTGTCGAAAGAAGTTCTATAAACGAGCCCAGGAAAGGTTGTGGTGAACTATCCTGTGTATATAACCAAAGAAATAAGCCTAGCCTAGCTTCGAGGTCGATTGCCCTAGCTCCCTCGTTCTAGTTTGATTGAAATACGCCTCGTTGGGTCGATTGCCCTAGCTCCCCTTCGTTGTAAAACACCCCATCTATAAAATCCATACAAGGTCGATTGCCCTAGCTCCCTTGCTCCTGGTACTAGTTAGACACGGTCGATTGCCCTAGCTCCCGTTGTCCCTAGTGTTTGAGAAAGAAGTTTGAAGTACATACGAGGTCGATTGCCCTAGCTCCTTCGTCACTGTTGTAATAACATATAGTCTAGCTCGAGACGGTCGATTGCCCTAGCTCCTGTTCTCACTAGCACTAAAGAAAGAAGTCAGCCCACATCTATAAAACTATAAAACATAAAACGCAGTTGAGCCCTGGCTCCTGTAAAAGAAATATAAAAAGCTAAAGAACCCGCGGAACCTTTGACAACGCACCCTCGCACCCTTTATAAATATTTGATACGGCGGTACCATACGAACAAGTCTAACTAAGATTAGTCTTTGTTTTGTTTTGGTTGTGGTTTAGTGTAGATCACGCACACTGCGCATTATCGTGAGCCCCGTATGCATGATGCTTAGGTACTTGGCGAAAAGGTGGACCGGTCAAAGCAAGTTGGCCGCGGTCTATGCAGCGAGCGCCTCACTCTGTGGCTTTAGCCACAGGCCACCTCTTTGACCATTCATCTCTTTGACCTCTTGACATCCCTTTGTCCTCGATCTATTGTTTCTGGATAGTATTTAAGTAGTTTCTCAATGTGTCTGCCCGTCGTGTTCTTTTTCTCTCTCACATATCTCACATAGAGCTCGATAGTGAGCCTCTTTGTTTTTTCATATCTAGGACACCATTGCATCTTCGAAGGTTGACGATTATACGGTTCAACGAGTTGTCTCCCCAAACCGCCCAGTCTCCTATCGGTATCATTTCAAGGGTCGGTTTGTTGCTTGCGCACACGTTCCTTCCAACGTTTTATCTCGCCTACACACTACCCTCGGTTCGGATACTCCCCTTCTTCCTGACGACAGCCGAAGACTTGCGCGCGAGGCGGCCTTTTCTCACTCCATTGAACCTGTAATCCAGCATTTCAACACCTCTCGTTCCAGTTCCCCAGTCGCCATGTCTGATGCGGTCAACGGCGCTGGCTCTTCGGGTTCTCCGGTATCAACCCCTGGCGCGGTGATGTTCACTCCGGAACAACTTCAGGCCTTTGCCAACATTGTCCTTTCCACCCACAGTCAGTCTGCCAATAATTCCACTCCCGCGCCCGCCTCGACTCCAGCTCCTCCCCCATTCACTAGCACTGCGCAGCCTCTTTCATCCAGTAAGTCATTCTATTCTCTTTTTCCGCATGTCGAAGAGAAGCTGGTGCTGGATATCACACGGCATGAGTTTCGCCCGTGGAGCCTGCACAAGCTGGACCCACGAATTCGGTCCAAGGCTGATGCAGTTGATGGAGGGTTGGACGTGCTATCCAAAGGCTCTGGGTCCACAAAGGATTACCCTTCTCTTGATTCGCTGACTGTCCCCCTTGGCCATTACTTCGACATCCTCATCACCTATGCTCGGTTCAGTGGTAGCGCAGATGCTGGTTGTGCTTTGGCTTCAGGGGCGGTCAGGTATATTTCTACCTTGTCTGAACTGGCCAAGAAGTATCAGTGGCTGTCAGTGCTTCAGTATCATGTCGATTACATGAATGTTCGTCGCTACGAGATGAAGGAGGGTAATTACCTCGGGTGGGGACCAATTGATGGCCCTCTCTATGCTCTTGTTGCTGCCAATCCCAAACCCATTGCACCCGCATTCTTGGCTTCCAAGTCAAAGGCGCCCAAAGACTCTGCTCAGCAGCCCTGTTTCAAGTGGAACAAGGGTGAGTGCTCGGACCCTTGCCCTGACGATCGGTTGCACATCTGTCGGGATTGTTTGGCGAAGGATCACAAAAGGAATGATCCCGCTTGCAAGAAGGGGAAGTCTGCCTCTCGTTGAAGGGGCGGCAAGGCGAGCCGACGTAGGCACCGTCGCTCTCGCCACCGTACGGCTTGCCGGAGCCAGCTTGTGCCCTCTAATGACCCTGTTACAAATTTTTCCCCTTCCCTCCCTCACTCCGACCTTTTCCCACCTTTGCCTCCTCCTCCTCTTCGCCCTAATTCGGATCCTCGCTGTAACATTCCCAGTTCCGCTTCCCTCTCGACCATTTCCTCCTCTTTAAATCATGATGCTTGGGACTTTTATCTTAGAGATTACCCGGACCGTGTCTTTGTATCCTCCCTATTACACATTGTCCGTTTTGGCGCCAATATAGGTTTTTCCTCATCCGAATATCCACAGTCATGCAGGAACTTGAAGTCAGCACTCGAGCATTCTGAGTTTGTTGATGCCGCTATCTCGGACATGGTCGGTAAGGGTCACCTGGCGGGTCCCTTTGATTCTCCTCCCTTTTCCAACTTTCGTTGCTCCCCAGTGGGTGTTGTTTCTAAAAAACATAATTCGTCAAAACTTCGCCTCATCAACCATCTCTCTTGGCCGCATGATTCATCTGTCAATGACGGGATAGCTGACTCGGAAGCTAGCATCGGTTATGACATGTTCGAAAAGGCAGTTAGGGATCTGATTGCTTCTGGGCGTGGCTCCCTATTGGCCAAGCTTGATCTGAAAGACGCTTTTCGTCATATTCCCCTGCGTGCTGCTGATTGGCACCTGTTTGGGATCTCCTGGGGCTGCAAGTTCTACTACTCGCTGGTTCTCACCTTTGGTTTGAAGAACGCTCCTTACATTTTTAACCTCTTTGCAGAGGCTTTGCACTGGATTATCCAGCGTCACATTCCGGCGAATTTACGCCACTACTTGGATGATTTTTTACTCATCTTCTCTCCCGACTTTGACCCTTCTCGTGCCAATGCAGCCATAGAATGGGTTATGTCGCTTGGCGCGGAGCTTGGTCTGAATTTCCAGCTCTCGAAGACTGTCTGGCCTACTCGGGTGATTGAGTTCCTTGGTCTTATCCTGGATTCCTCACGCATGGAGGCACGCTTGCCCGAGTTCAAACTAGAAACTCTTCGATCATTGCTTGACACGTGGGCGTCTAAATCCACGTGCACATTGCTAGATGCGCAGCAACTCTCCGGGTATCTTCAGTTCTGCTCTCAGGTTATTCCCCACTCGCGTATCTTCCTCCGCCGTCTCTTCAACTTTGAAGCCAAGTTTTCATCTCCTTTCTCTCGCCGCCGTATTCCTTCTGGAGTGCACTCCGATTTGGCCTGGTGGCGGGTTTTTAGTGTCCACTGGAATGGGGTACGGATTCTTTCCCCATCGGCTTCAGTTTCTGTCTGGACTGATGCTAGTGGTGTAAAAGGGATTGGAGGAGTAATTGGCAACGCTTGGTTTGGTACTCGGGTTCCCCGTCGCTTCCGTGCCAGGGATATCCAGTTCAAGGAACTGTTTGCTGTCCTTCATGCCATTCTTTGCTGGGGTAATTGTTGGTCCGGCAAGCATGTGGTGTTCTACGGCGATAATCAGGCCGTGGTCCAGTGGTTGGTCACAGGTACCTGCAATTCGGTTCTCGCTCTGCCACTGTTGCGGGTGATCTCCATGATGGCAGCTTCTCTTTGCTTCTCTTTTACATCGGTTTGGATTCCTTCTGCGGAGAATGCGCTTGCTGACGCCGCCTCTCGTTTTCAGTACAGCCGTCTATTCGAGCTGGCTCCACACCTACCCCAAACATCCTCCTCGACCCAATCCCATCTGAATGGTATCAGGCGCACTCTAACCTCTCTCCACGAGTCGCGTTCTATCTCTTCCATGGAATTGCATCCAGCACTCGTAAAACCTATTCCTCTGGCCAACGCTCTTACATTGACTTTATCCGCACTCGCCCAGCCCTTTGTTCCTCCCCGGGCCAGTATCTCCCAGCAACCGTTCCTGGCATCCTCGAATGGGTTTCCTCGCTTGGCGACCGGGCACTCCAGCCAAAAACCATTAAGTCCTACCTCTCCAGTGTTCGTTCCCTCCATGTTGACGCCGGTCTCCCCTTCGATGCATGCGAGTCCCCCACTGTCCAGCGACTCATTCGTGGAATCAAACGATATTACGGGGAGAAGGCACGCAATCCCAAGCTTCCGGTCACAGCTGCTTTGATGGATAAGCTGGCCTCCTTCCGCTATGTTTCCTTTGGCAGGGACGAGGCTAACTTCGACGCCGCTTACAAGCTCGCATGGAGCGGGTTTCTTCGTTGCGGGGAGTTTACTGTCGGCGATAAAGAAATCTTCAACCCGGCTGTCCACCTCACTCGCGCTTGCATCCAGTTTCTCCCCTCCATTGAGGCTCCTACCCACATCCGTCTAACCCTCCCGGAATCCAAGACCGACCCCTTCCGAAAAGGTGTCAGTATCATTGTTGCGGCGGTCCCGCATTCAAGGTTCTGTGCGGTAACGGCGCTCAAACAATTGTTTGTTGCTCATCCTCTTCCCCTTGACTCTCCCCTTTTTTCCATGGTCGACGGTCGCTCGATGACTCGTTCCTTTTTCATTTCCACTCTCAAGTCTCGCCTCTTGTCTATCGGCGTTGATCCTGCAGGGTACTCGGGGCATAGTTTTCGTCGCGGAGCCGCCACGTCAGCTGCCGCTGCTGGCTATTCCGACTATGAGATTCAGTTGTTGGGTCGTTGGCGTAGCGACGCTTACAAGCTGTACCTTGATGTCCCTGTCGGCCGGCTCCTGCACCTTTCTGCTCGTCTGCATGTGGCTGCTGCCGCTCAGGCTCAGCTTCCCGAGCCTCTGGCTCTTCACTTCGCCCTTGGAGCTGTGGCTTGAGCTAGGCATCCCTTTTCGGGACCCTCGCGAGAGAGCATTGGGGACCAAACAATCCAATGTTTGTTCCCAAGTCATCTCTCGCTCTGCTTCCCTCAGCTTCTCTCTCCTCTCTCTCCCATGGCAGACGAGCACGCATAGATGGACCGGTCAAAGCAAGTTGGCCGCGGTCTATGCAGCGAGCGCCTCACTCTGTGGCTTTAGCCACAGGCCACCTCTTTGACCATTCATCTCTTTGACCTCTTGACATCCCTTTGTCCTCGATCTATTGTTTCTGGATAGTATTTAAGTAGTTTCTCAATGTGTCTGCCCGTCGTGTTCTTTTTCTCTCTCACATATCTCACATAGAGCTCGATAGTGAGCCTCTTTGTTTTTTCATCCCACCCTTATGTACCTCGTACCCTATTCTTTCTCTTTTAGTTCTGCTTCATGTATTAGCATACACTCCCCAGTGCTGGCTTGAGCTAGGCATCCCTTTTCGGGACCCTCGCGAGAGAGCATTGGGGACCAAACAATCCAATGTTTGTTCCCAAGTCATCTCTCGCTCTGCTTCCCTCAGCTCTCTCTCCTCTCTCTCCCATGGCAGACGAGCACGCATAGATCGTTTGCGATGGTCCCCGGGCCGTGCAACCTGCCATTTCACGTGGCAATTCTCACACTGAAATTTTTCCTTCGCTGCCTCTTCTTTCCGCCCTGCCATGCCCTCCACCAGTTCTGAAATTCTCAAGCAGCATCAGGTAAGAACGATCCCATTTATCTTATATTTACCTTCCTACCTTCTCTTTCTTCTCTCTACATGACGATTTTCGACCAAAATACTTTAGGAAGTGCCGTCTGAAGCAGGAAACGCCTCCATGGCTGTTTTCTGCCGAGTCGATACCTGGTTCTCTGATTTTTTATTCTTATTTTTTTTTGCTCCTCTTCCGACCGAAAAACTTTGACTGACTTTCTCACAGTAGCTTCACTACGCTGATTCAAAACTTGTCGAAGGCGTATCTCGTTCCGTGTATCATTTTACCGTTCTCATGTGGTTCATTCATTGTTGGAATAAAATCCTTTTTGTCTCATGGTCATGCCTCATGGGCACGTCCGATGGCT
This sequence comes from Collybiopsis confluens, assembly GCA_013368555.1. Classification (NCBI taxonomy): domain Eukaryota; kingdom Fungi; phylum Basidiomycota; class Agaricomycetes; order Agaricales; family Omphalotaceae; genus Collybiopsis; species Collybiopsis confluens. The sequence goes on from JAACJN010000001.1 coordinate 8,098, forward strand.
TTTGCTAACACCGCTGGACCTCCCGAAGCCGTGCGCCGGTCCTGTAGAGGGGTGGATCTTGTTGGCATTTGTGGACAGGAACTAACTGTTGCCGGCTGTAGTATGTTTCGAGGCCAGTGTCCTGCTTATCCACCATGCCCTCGTCACCCTCGCCATACTGCGCGAGCGTTCTCCATACGAGACCTCCGTTTATTCTGTCCTTGACTGGCGTCGTCATCCATCATTACTCCCCAATTCCAGTTTCGAGATGCTCTTCATCCTGTTTACCCTATCCTAGCCCTATTTGGCGTCGTTCCAGCATCCTCCGAATCGGAATCCCGCTTGCATTCAGTGTCGGGATCGTCTGATTCGAGAGATTTGTGATGACTATGATGACAGGAGTACTGACTTTCAGCACCAGCAAACTGGATAAATATGATTCTCCTCAGAACCCTCGTATGATTCATTACATTACATTGCATTGCATTGTCATTTTTATACACCTATACACTGTTATGATATCCCGCTCCAGGTAATTGGCTGTGTCTTCTGTGACCATCCCAATGGAAACGTCTTGACAACGACTATGTGACAGAATGTGCGCCCTTAATCCACAATCTGAATTATTTTCCTCCTCAATCGCTTTCCCCACGAGAGTCTTCTTCCCCTGGCCCCATCGCTGGAATTATCTGACTCATCGCTAGACTGTAGAATGACCCAAAAAAAAAAAACAAAAACAAACCCAGAAGAATCTAGCTCCAGCGTGCAAGGCGGCGAAGAATTGTGAGTTTTTGTAGGGGGCGAACTTGAAGATCGTTCATACTAAGGAAAGTCGAACCTGGCCGAGACTTGGGATGTATGTAGCACGTTACAGCGGAGGTCCTGTTTCATTCAGTGGTAGAAGCTTGTAAATATTCGTATCGGAAACGGCTTCAACAGTAGAATGACTCTTGTCCAGAAGAGTATTATTATACTCGGAATACCATGAAAACACGAACTTCGGAAAGACCAGCGCGAGTCGTCGTCGACATGAGCGCGGAAGTAACAATTCTAGCATTACATTCAATAAATCTGGAACTTCTGATTCTCTTTTTTAAACAATTGCTTTAATTTATGAGGTCGAAGCCGGCTCGAACTGCAAGTGACGTTATAGTATTCACTGAAGTAGCATAAGAGCAGACTCACCGCGAACTTCATACAATCCAGTAAAATATATCCATACAGCACACTAAGATATTTACGCGCGACATGGTGGACGCGTGAAAGTACAGGTAAGAAACTATTAGCTAAAGAAGAAGCGTGCCACTATGTTGTGCAGTCCCTGTCTTTTACTGATTCGTGGATGGGTCCAGGTACGACGTCTTTTGCATGGCCAGCATCTGCGTGATCAATCCACATTTGAACTCTTCCAGAGTGTACGGTGCTTTCTGAAGCGGAAGCAGAGACGTCATCCTCAATCGCGTAGTATTCGTCGTCGTCGTCTTCACAGGAAAAGAATTCAGGCGGGATTGTGGAACAATACAGACCGAACATCCCTGTGATAGGGCGTGAATAAACGGGACTACGGTTGGATTGCATGTCTAAGAATGCGGCTCCCGCATGCGCAGTGGCGAAGAAGGGGTATAGGCCGAGCTTCATGGGAGGGAGTTCGTCGTAAGGAAAGTCAAATTGGTCGAGATGTGTACCGTTTGAATCTAGCACATAGAGCGGAGGTCCACTGTCAGTGATTGGCAGTATCTTGTATTCATATTCTTGCACCGGAAGGGCCTATAGAATCATGGCTGAAGAGGAGTGAGGTACGATGAGCTTTTGAACACAGACCTCGAAACACAAGTGCCGAGGACCTTGCACATTAGCACAAAAATTCTTGTTCACAAGTTCATTTACTTTTGTCAATATGTCTAACGTCGGTACGAGGGCGACATCCTTTCTCCATAAAAGTTGCGCGATATCAGCTCGGACTGCAAGCACGGGTCACTAAGAAGTAAGCGCCTTTAGGGATTCGACAGTAACTCACTGTGAACCTGATTAAGATCTGAGAACATATCCAGCTCTCCTTCCTGTAGACCCCAGAAATACTCAAGCGCGAACGACTGTTGACCGATATTAAATGTCACGAACGCGGTGAGACTTCTTTTGGCGTGCATACTCTATATTGAATGTCGTTATCCATAAGGAGACGGAAGCTCTGAGCGGGCTGAAGATCTTGGACATTGGGACTCGTCGAGAAAGATGTAGGAGAGGTCCGATTCTGGGAGTGCATGGTGGTTTCAAATTTGACGAAGACAAGGTCACGAGATGTGTTGTACCAACCGCCACGCGGTCAGTTCACAAAGATCGTCTTTGCCGGACGCTGATACAGGGTTTTAGTATTTTAGACGCGCAAATGGCAACACTCTACGAATAGAGAACACCGAAAAAAAGATTATTACAATGTACTGCTAAAGTCCGTGACTCCCCTGACCAGATTGTCTGAAGTATCTACGCATTGAATCCGTGTACGCTTATACAGAGTTTTCCGAATCTACCTGTCCTTTATCTATTGCTCTCCCAATCTCAGAGTAACATTAACCAACTCCCCTCCGAACCCCTCTGCTCCAAAAACATGCGACGGGGCCGCAAATGACATATTAACAAGCTGGAAATACTCACCCCAGATACTCAAATTCGACGTCCAATAAAACCTCTCCTCGCCCCCATTCAACTGCGCATACGTATGATTGATCGTCGCATGGATCTCAACGTCTGTGAAGACTTCCGAGGTAAGATCGAATCCAAGGTCATAACGAAGGTTGGTAGCAGGATCCTCAAAAGTCATGGATTCAAGGTAAAAGATCGAGTCGAGACCGGTGAACAACGGGGTTGATGTTGAGCCATTATGGATTGGAGGAGACGAAGGAGGGGGTTTGACAGAGAACGAAAACGTATACGGCGGCCCTACAGATTCAAACTCTGTCTTGAATGGGAACGTCGACACGTTCTTTACGTTGAACACCTGCGCACCAGCAGGCAGCCCTGTAGCCCTATTTAGATTCTGCCCTGGAGCAGCAGCGTTTAGAATCGGGTATATCTTCTCAAACTCTTCCTTCGTCAACCCGCTCTCTCGAACGTCCGACCCCGCCCAAGTCTTCTCCCCCAGAACCGCAATACTCTGCGCAAGTTGGTAATAAATCTCCAGCGTCGTTGTTGCATTGTTTCCCCAGTCGTTCCAAAGCGCCATGATACTTCCGCGGAGGAGGGGATTATCCACAGAGGTGTTGTTCGTCCGGTCATCAGCCGAGAAAATATTCGGGGCCCATCCTTTTCCTCCTGGAGCTCCAGACCAGAGTCTTGTCAGATTGAGCGTCCAAGGGAACTGCCCTTCGTCCGAAAACTTCCCATCCAAGTAGAGGAAAACCTGTTCGGAATTGATAATGCTGTAGCCTTGATTCATGAGCTGGACTGGGATCGAACCGCCAGGGAACCACCAATGCTGAATCGTCACATTCTCCGCGATCTTTTCAGTCCTGCTAGGCTCATTGGTCCCCCAAATCCGAACATCCTTCCCGCTCGTACTGCCGATATACCCATTCATTTCGTTGACGAACGTGATATAATCATTTGCCAAAGATTCGTCGTATTCATCTGCACCAATAGACACCTCCGACGAAGTGAACCACGGCAAGATCGCATCCCAGATAGATTTGATAGTAGGAATGGTTTCGGGGAAGGAAATATTCAAGAGGTCAGGCGATCCTTCAACCCTGAGCTCTGGTTTCCACTTGGATATTACCAGCGAGTGGGCCGGGGTGTCTATTTCAGGGACGATGGTCACTCCGTGATTAGAGCAGGTGGTCTGGAGCGTAGTGAACTGGTCCTGTGTCCAGCTCTCATTTAGCTCAGGAACGAGACCGAAGATGGGAGAGTCGGATGGGGGCTGGAAGCGAAAGCTAGAGTACAACTCGCGCCAATTCGGGCCGAGGAGGGTCTGTTCGTTGTAAATAAAGTCCGAGGCATGGAGGTGAAATTCTTGGATCTTGAAGAAAGATGCGTAGACGCACAAGTCGGCTAGAGCACCATTAGAATCAGTCGTACCGGGAACAGCCAAACTACGCACCCAAAAATGAAGGCTCGAACCAGTGCCGTCCGACGTCCAACATGAACCCTCGAATCTCCCACCCAGGATTATCTGCGCCGGAGCCAGTAGGAATGACTGCAGGATTGGTACCGTTGGCGATAGAAAGAACGACTTGTTGCAAAAGCGTTCTAGTACCCCACCAAGCACCTTTGGTGGAAACACCTCGAATAGTGTACAACCTTTCCGTCACTTCAAACTCGTATCCCTCGTTGCTCGTTTTTCCATTGAAAAGCGTAAGGTTAGCTGATTTTGAAGCTCCCAAAGTCAAGAAGATTGTGGGAACACTAGGATCGGACGGTGCCTTTCCAATCTGGACCTGGGAGACATTACCGAGCCCGGTGATCGATTGGAGGTCCGAATGAAAAGTTTGGGCAAATCCAGCTAGACTCGGTGACCCGTTTTGCGCGAATTCTGAGTCTACGACGATTTTTAAGCTGGAGTCGACGGTAAACGACGAGGAAGGGCTGGACGAGATGAAGGATTTGACTGAAGGTATTTGAGCCAAGATTGACCGACTAAATGCCAGTATTAACACGACAAGAGTACTCTTGCAGCCCATTTTGGGTGTAATAAAAGAGTAGCTGAATACTCGTGTATTTCACGAGCCATTTTCGACCTCGTAGATTAAAGCAGAGAGAATGTAACGCTGTGACCTATTTAGTGCCGGGCCTGAGGCCGGTTTGCGGTGATTGTGAACAGATGTTTTTCCGTGCACCTTAGGAATAACAATAATACTGTACTTTATGAGGAAAAAAGTACGGAGAAAAAAGTTCCTGTGAAGCGGGGGATAATCGATAATCACCTTCTGAATCAAGGCCGAGGCCCGATAGAGTATCAGAATCCACCCAAAGGTTTGTGAGGATGAATTCTTGCATGTCTTCGTATGTTTCCAAGCTAGTTCCCTTCTCGTTTAGAGTCAGAAACTTGAACGAGGCCAAGTGCTTGATTCCGGATGTCAATGTGTGGATGAAAATTCAACCCGCCGGCGAACTGACAACTGTGAGGGCTACGTGCTCAGTGATGCGGAAATGGCAGGAAGGTGAGGGCAATAAGCCCGAACACTGGCGTTGATAGACTAAAGAAGACGACAAGGCGTCCGAGTACATGGCTATATACAAAACTAGAAACTGAGACACGGCATGAAACGGCACGGATGGACCATACCGTGACACTATCCCCCCTCAAAAAATGAGCGGAGAAGGAGGTCAGCGAAAAACAGGAGAAAGTAAAAGGAAAAAAATGTAACAAAAGAATTAAAAGTCTGTGCGTAACAATAGTAATAGGTGCACGAGAAAATAACATAAATCCAGAAACAGTACTTAAACTGAAATGTGGTGTTAAAGTCATAAGTGCGGCGTTGAGTAGACAGTAGCGGGAAGACAAACAAAAGAGACCGGAGCCTGTAATGTATGTTGAACGACTCGTGTACAAATAATCATGACTGTGGAGTAAGACCGTAGCCTATTCTCGACATCATTGTAATCACCTAGGAGTGATAGAGTAAGGGCGTAAACTTGGTAAAAAGTCCTGGAGATAGAAAAGAGTTCATGTAACAGAGTTCAGAGCAAGGAAAAGAATATATGTTTAGGAAGATTTAGGGGAAAGAGCAGAAGACTTAGTGGAATTCTTTGCATTGGCGCGAATAATTGCCTGAGCACTGCGATTAGGACAATCATCTTTAACATGGCCGCCAATCCCACAATAGAGACATAAGCCTTTTGCGAGACGATCTGTACGTTCAGCTTCGGAAAGCGGGCCACGGGGACGATTTGGTTTCATGGCATCAACTTCCATGGGAACAGGATCCGGAAGCGATGACGATGAAGGTGCGGGAGCAGAAGATGGAAATGAATAGTTGAAATTTGAATGGGAATAGGGAGTCTGATTCGGAGGCGAATAGATAGGAGTGAATGAAGACGCCGGCGGAGCAAATGTCTGACCGAATTGAGCAGTGAAAGAGGGAGGAGCGGGTTCAGAGGCTTCTGCGGAAAAAGGATCGCCTCGTTCACGCTTAGCGTTTTGCTCTTCTTTCCACGCGAGATTGTCATATTTGACACACATAGAAGCAAATGCATCAAACACCTTGGGACGAACCTCGGGGAGAACAAATTTCAAGGCGTCTTTGACACGAGGTTTGAGACCCTGAGTGAAAGTATCAATAAGAGTGAAATCGGTCCAGTCGACACGAGAATGGAGCTCGCTGTAACGAGAGTAGTAGTTGGCAGTGGAACCGCAATGTTCCTGACGGAGTGCTTGAAGCTGCGAGTTGGCTGTACCTTTGGGGTCGGAATCACCAAAGTGATTTTCAAAGGCTTGACAAAAAAGCTTGAAGTCGGATTTAACAATCGTGGAAAGTCCATTGAACCACATTTTAGGGGTTCCGTGAGCAAGGTACGTGGACATGAAAATGGTACGATGGAGATCCGAGGGAAAACTCTTGTGCTGGAGGGTGATGGAATTCTGGATATCAGAAAGGAAATCCTTGACCTCTGTAGCATTGCCGGTAAATACTGTAGGAGGGTTGAACTTGATTGACGAAGAAAAGGGGGAAGAAGAGGAGTGATTGGAGATGTCATCAACAGTGGTGGAAAGTGTCTTGAGATTCTTGGAGAGTGAAACCATAGAAGCAGTGAACTGGCTATTGTTCTGCTGTTGGACTGCGATGGCATCGGTAAGGGACTGAAGACGAGTGACCATACTGCTCTGATTGGTATTGAGATCTAGAAGAGCACGGCCCATCTCGACAATGGAGCGAAGGACATCAATATCAGATGCCTGGGGCTGAGGATCTGCCTGGGGATGAGATTCGGGAACGGCCATTTCGCTGGGATCTGGAATATGGCTCATAATGAAGAATAGGGGCTGAACTGGAGACAAAGAAGCGAAAGCGAAAGTGACAGTGATGAAGACTGAAGATGGTATATGATTTGTGAGTCTATCAAACTGTGAGGGCTACGTGCTCAGTGATGCGGAAATGGCAGGAAGGTGAGGGCAATAAGCCCGAACACTGGCGTTGATAGACTAAAGAAGACGACAAGGCGTCCGAGTACATGGCTATATACAAAACTAGAAACTGAGACACGGCATGAAACGGCACGGATGGACCATACCGTGACAACAACGCTCGATAGACAGAGCCATTCTGGATACCTGGCAGAGCCGAAGGTGTGAGGAAAGTGTCAAAAAAAACGACAGAGGTTCAAACGTTCAACGTTCATCATCTAAGATAAAGCAACAGTCGCGAAGAACGCACTGCTGGATGCGGGGAAGGAAAGTTTCGGGGTCCCCTAATGGATTCAGAGTCCTGTAAAAGGTTTGAGTCAGTATGATACGTTGACCGTCCTAAATATTATACGACAAACTTCTAAACGGAAAAGCCGACACGCCTTCTGGAAGCAAATAATTTCGGTATAAACCTCCAGCGGTATAAGACAAATCCAGTCGATAGGCCTAAGGTCTAGGAGAGAGAACTCTCAAAAGTCCTGCCGCTCGAGACTTGAAGAAAGGAAACACGGAGAGGAACCCATGCACAGGAGTCGTTCTCGGAAGGGGCTTGCATCTTTTTTATTCCTTTCAACAGCAATGGACGAATGAACGAGTTGAACCAAATTCTATCGGTCAAAGAAAACTTTCTTGCCGGCTTGCGCTGAAGAGTTAGTATTTCTCGAAAGAAATTCCGGACGCCAATTGTGGAAGTGGCGCTTTTGCCACTGTGAAGTCGAGCTACGATCTAATCTACTTATCTGACGGTCGCCGAAAAAGATAAGTGTACCACTAAGCTTCACCGTCGCCATCTTTGGGACTTGAACGCGATCCACTGACCGTGACCGCCTCATTTGCGTTCTTAAACCTGAGCCACAATCGAATATGTTTACCCACATGAGCAAAACATGCAAGCCCCGGTCTCCGAATCAGAGATAGACTCGACTGCATAGGAATCCTCTTCATCATCATCATCACTAAAATGATCATCGCTTGAGTCCTCAGAATAACCAAAGAGCCCCAGAGGTATCGTGGAACAATACAAGCAAAACATCCCCCGTGTGGGGTGTGAATGAAGGGAATATGTACTAGATTCCAATGGAACTCATTTCGAAGTACATACTTAATAAACACTGCTTGAACACAAACCTCGAAACACTAGCGTCGAAGACCATTGACACCAGCAAGATAATTCACCTACGATTAAATCCTCTTTTTCAACATTCACCGAAAAATATGCCAAGATGTACAACTAGGCTCTTCCGCTGTCGATATCGCTAGAGCCCGATTCACTGACCCTTTTAAGCGGAATGTCTTCCGCAAATGCGCCCTTAATCCATGATCGAATCCTTTTACGTTCAAAAGCAGGACATACAGAAATTTCCGAATCAGAGACAGACTCATCATTGCGGACTGCGTAGTCTTCATCGTCGTCAGAATCACCATCGCTGGAATCAGCAGAAGAACCCAAGAACCCCGAAAGCGGAGAGCAATATAAGCAAAACATCGTTCGAACGGGGCGCGAATAAAGAGGCAAGGAGGTGGATGACTTTGCGACAAATCCAGCCGCAGCATGCGTGGCGGCAAATAAAGGATACAAGTCGAGCTTTAAAGGAGGGAGATTGTCATACGGAAAGTCGATTTATTCGAGGATGAGTTCCACTTGAATCTAGCGCATAAAGCGGAGGACCTATTTCGTTTAGAGGTAAAAGCTTGTATTCATATTCCTAGATGGGGAATGACTAATAGTATGACCGTTCAAATGACCGTTCAAAAGGTGCTAGAGCACAAACCTCGAAACACCAGCGCCGATGACCATCGACGCCGGCGAGATAATTGGCCTTGATATACATGAGCATTGCATTCAATAAATCCAACGTCGGGACAAGAGCGATATCCTTCCTGAAGAAAAGTTGAGCAATATCTGCACGAACTACCAGTGAACGCCAATTCAATGTAGGATAGCTAATGCGGCGTCCCAAATCACCGCAGACGTAGTTTAAAATCGTAAACAAGTCCATACAACCCCGCTGTAACCCCCAGTAATATTCAAGCGCAAAGGACTATGCAGGGATGTGAGCATTGACAGAGTGTGAAAAACTTCTTCGCTTATACTTACTCTATGTCTTATGTCATCCTCAGAATCGGTTGAGCGGATCGTAGATCTTTGAGATTGGGACTTGTAGTGAGGGATGCGGGAGAAAGCGAAAGCATTGTGGTCCAGACCAAATTTGGCTACCAGCACACCTGCAATTATGGTTGACCCAGGTTGGCCATTCCTCGCATACTTACCGCCACATGGATTAACTTCCAGGGTCGTCAATAGCCAACAGGGCCCCAAAATCTGAGCCACCCGGACCAGGCGCTGAACTTTCAAGATCATTATCTCCGCTCACAGAACTGACCGGAGCTGTACCAACCGTCCCCTCAAAACCCCTTCCCAATTCCTTCCATTGAACCTTTCTCGCCTATTACAATTCAGTGCCCACGAGCTCTCTGTTATCGTCATTTTTTATTATGAAAAATACACGTTCTTGTATCGATTACTCTCCCAATCTTAGAGTAACATTGACCAGCTCCCCCGCAAACCCCTCTGCTCCGAAAACATGAGATGGCGCGGCAAATGACATATTAACAAGTTGGAAGAACGCTCCTCGGATACTCAAATCCGACGTCCAATAGAACCTCTCTTCACCTCCATTCAACTGCGCATAGGTATGATTGATCGATGAATGGATCTCTATATCTGTGAACACCCCCGGGGTAAGGTCAAACCCAAGATCATAACGAAGGTTGGTAGCAGGGTCCTCGAAAGTCATTGAGTCAAGGTAGAAGACCGAATCGAGTCCGGTGAACAAAGGAGTAGAGGTCGAACCATTGTGGGTCGGAGGAGACGAGGGCGGTGGTTTCACGGAGAACGAAAACGTATAGGGCGGCCCTACAGATTCAAACTCTGTCTGGAATGGGAACGTCGACACGTTCTTTACGTTAAACACCTGCGCACCTGCAGGCAGCCCTGTAGCCCTATTTAGATTCTGCCCTGGAGCAGCGGCATTCAAAATCGGGTATATCTTCTCAAACTCTTCCATCGTCAACCCGCTCTCTCGAACGTCCGACCCCGCCCAAGTCTTCTCCCCCAGAATGGCAATACTCTGCGCAAGTTGGTAATAAATCTCCAGCGGCGTCGTCGCGTTGTTTCCCCAATCATTCCAAAGCGCCATGATACTTCCGCGGAGGAGGGGATTATCCACAGAGGTGTTGTTCGTCCGGTCATCAGCCGAGAAGATATTCGGGGCCCATCCTTTTCCTCCTGGAGCTCCAGAAAAGAGTCTCGTCAAATTGAGCGTCCAAGGGAACTGGCCATTCTCCGCAAACTTCCCATCCAAGTAGAGGAAAACTTGGTCAGAATTGATAATGCTGTATCCTTGATCCATGAGCTGAACAGGAATCGAACCGCCAGGGAACCACCAATGCTGAATCGTCACATTCTCCGCGATCTTTTCAGTCCTGCTAGGCTCATTGGTCCCCCAAATCCGAACACCCTTCCCGCTCGTACTGCCAATATACCCATTCATTTCGTTGACGAACGTGATATAATCATTCGCCAAAGATTCGTCGTATTCATCTGCACCAATAGACACCTCCGACGAAGTGAACCACGGCAGGATCGCATCCCAGATAGATTTGACAGAAGGAATGGTTTCGGGGAAGGAAATATTCAAGAGGTCAGGCGATCCTTCGATCATGAGTTCTGGTTTCCACTTGGATATTACCAGCGAGTGGGCCGGGGTGTCTATTTCAGGGACGATGGTCACTCCGTGATTAGAGCAGGTGGTCTGGAGCGTAGTGAACTGGTCCTGTGTCCAGCTCTCATTCAGCTCAGGAACGAGACCGAAGATAGGAGAGTCGGGTGGGGGCTGGAAGCGGAAACCAGAATATAGCTCGCGCCAATTTGGGCTGGGAACGATCTCTGTGTTGTCGACGAAATCGGAGGCATGAACATGGAACTCTTGGATCTTGAAAAAGGACGCGTAGACGCACAGGTCGGCTGGAGTAGTACTTCAGTCAAACAAACAAAGTTATAACAACGGAACCGCGCACCGAGGAACGAAGGTTCAAACCAATGTCGCCCAGCATCCAGCATGAACCCTCGGACTTCCCATCCAGGATTATCTGCGCCGGAGCCAGTAGAAATAACTGGGGGATCGTTACCGTTGGCGATAGAAAGAACGACCTGTTGCACAAGTGTTCTGGTACCCCACCAAGCACCTTTGGCTGAAGCCCCTCGAATAGTATACAGCCTTTCCGTGACTTCAAACTCGTACCCCTCATCAGTAGGCTTCCCGTTGAAGAGCGTCAGGTTCGCAGATTCTGAAGCTCCCAAAGTCAAGAAGATTGTAGGTATGGTAGGATTAGATGTTGCTTTTCCGATCTGCACCTGGGAGATATTTCCAAGCCCTGTGACCGATTCGAGGTCTGAATGAAAAGTTTGGGCAAATCCAGCTAGACTTGGTGACCCATTTTGCGCGAATTCTGAGTCTACGACGATTTCTAAGGTCGAATCGACGATAAAAGACGAGGAAGGGCTGGAAGGGACGAAGGATTTTACTGAAGGAATTTGAGCCGAAATTGACTGGCTATAAACCAGGACCGTAAGAATCAGAGTAATTTCGCAGCGCATGCTGGACACAGTGAGAGAGTAGATGAATATTGGTGTATTCTCTGAGCCATTTTTGGCTCTCGAAGTATCAGACGACCGGAAAATGAAAACAGGAAAAAATTAGCGCTGACGCAGGACACGGGCTCTTCCGCGGTTCTTCCGAATGTTTCCGAGATCCAAAGAGGATGATAAATATTTTTGTACTAAAACATCGTATTAACTGCGATGAAAATCTACTTATCTGCTAAAATTTTTCAAGAATCCGTGCCCGCCACACTGGACTTGACACTGGAGTTAGGAATTATCGCTGAAAACATCTAAAAATCGACTTACAATTATTCCCGTTCCTGATGTCAGCGCGGTGGTCTGAGGGAGTGACTTAGTCTTGAATCTCATTGAAGTGAGATGGAATGGAATTGAGGGATAATAGTTTCGTCCATATCTTCTCGCAGTTGTTTTCGCATGTTCAGTCTGTAGCGTGGCTCTAGAAATGTCAACGCAACATAACCGTGGAACTCACAGCTCCAGAAATGATATAGTATAGACTTTGAACTACTGTCAGATACCTGAGAGGAATGGTAAAGTGATACACTCATACGTCTCGTTACCAGAAAAATCATTCCCAAAAAGAGAAGCATTTTCGACCCAACGACATACTCCAAATAGGAAGCTTTTGAGTTATGGTATGGTTTCAAGTACGCTGAAGACCTACCAAGATAAGATAGATCACCGCAGCTAAACTAAAAGGCTGATGAATATCATTTTCCGCTCCTGCTTCATTTCAGTCGACGACTTGCCTCGTTAGAAGCCCAGTACTGAAAGAGTAGTGTATCAAGAATGACAACACGCCGTCCGTTCTACGTGGATTCTAGTGAGTGATTTATCCAATGACTTATCAAATAACGGCTCACCTTTTTATTCCAGTGATACTTCGATGAAGAAGAGCAATCATGACTGTAGCAATCGCCGAGTCTAATACAGCAGAGACTCCGAAAGATGAGCACACCGCCCACTGGACATCCACGGACTTGAGCTACGCAGCTCAATGTAGATCAGAAATTCTTTCGTCTACGCACCTTTATCCTATCGAAATCCAGAATCGATTCAATCCGGTTGCTGCAATGGACGGCGGTCCCAGAAACGTCGAATCAGCATTATCTCTGATTGATTAGCAGCACAAAAACAAACAGTTCCACAATAAACACTGGGACGACGGTTCAATCTACACTCGCATATCTAGTACGCAGACTTACTTAGGCCCACACCTGTTTTGGAAATCACGAGAAGACCATCGAACTTCATCAAGACAATTTCTGATATTTCGAAAAGCTCAACTCGGTACCTAGGCCAATATTCGCTATAACAGCGACTGCGCACTGTGGTGGGTTGGTCGGATAAATGAGGCTCAGCGAGCTCGAAGGAGACTCACGTATACAGGGATCTCAATTTTTCGATCGAGCAGAACTCTTCTCGCAACTAGAAAAATACTATCAGCTGAACCTGACGTATCGAAAATTCTATGATAGGCTGCAAATAACTTACGAGTGCATATCCGAGCCAAATAGAAACTGAAAACATCATGAAAAATCCAGTCTCTCTCTAGTTGCAAGGCTAGGAAGATTGGTTCGCACCATTGGATGATCCATAGCAGCACGACTTGAACTGTTCCCAAAGCCTGTGGGTACGGTTCAGCTCTACCGAGTTTAGTCTTCGATTGATCAATCACTCACCTTTATACTCCTGCCGCGAAATGAATCAAACGATCAATGTAGCGAATTGTTGCTGCGAGCATACCAAAGCACTCGCTGAGTAAAGATTACTATGGGGTTGTCCTTAGTCACCACTAGATAGTAATATGTTGCATGAATTGAGAGCGCAAAATGAAGTCCGTCTAATCCACTGAGCAGCGCCGTGATGAATGAGAGAGAAAGCCATTTGATTTCCCGATGACATGTAAGACTTGCCAGAGCAACAAGACCTAAAAAATGCAAGTTAGCCATGGCAGCGCAATGTTACGAAAAAAATAATTTAAGTACCAGCAGCTTGAGTTGTAAGGACTCATTTTTATAGGTTTGGAAATACCGGTAACTTTCGAGTAGCACAACACCAAATAATCTGCATGCGATTGTCAATTTTTAAGATGGGCTGTTCAACTATCGCAATTCCAGACATACGCACACAGTTCCGACAACAAACCCAAAAAACAAGGCAGTAAAAGGTTCTTGAACAGACATTAGGGCAACCATGAGCTCTGCCCGAGAGGAAGCGGGGAGGAAAAGAGGGAACGGCGTCGTCATCATTCATGGTTCAAAACCTAAATACTTACCGGTCTCAAGGCTGGCAAAAGCTGTAAAGACCGTAAAGATCCGGGTTTATGCGGCCAATCAAGTTGACATACCGAGTGAAAATCAGACCAGATATGAACGAGGGATTGAGGATTGGTGAAAATAACATTGTGGACGCCAGAGTGAATCCATATGAAGATTGAACACAATCATGATCGAGGCCCCTAGTGTGGTGATGACATGGGATGACTGAGGAAGCTCGCTTCGGCTCATTTTCTACATCTATCGGACTATTCTATACTACACACAGGCTGCAGTGACTGATCTGAGTTACACGGTGATTACGAGTACCCATCCAAGCTTGAATGATTATGCGGTCGATTCGGACAAAGACGAATAACGAGTGACCCAAAGAGATTTAGTCAATGTCAGTTCTTACATTACTGCACTATAGTGGCATCCCAAAAGTACCTTGAGCTCAAGCACGAAAAACCAAGTTACTGTTGGATGTGTTGGGACAGATTTGGGGAGCGGCTTCCCAAGGCCGGTCCAAGGCAGGTGACGTGCCAACCGGTATCCGGATTCCGATGTCTCCTTATAGTATTACTACTTCGTTTCCTAGTTTCGAGTACGCGGGATGATGGCCAGCATGATGGCTAGTGCACCGTGTTCCACCGCAACTTTGATACGTCTGTCAGGGTATGCTTTAAGAAACACGCTGATACGCTGATGCACGAGAAATTAAACGTCCAGAACTCTACACTCGCACTATCGCAATGGCCAACCAGACCCGATCCACAGTCATCGATAACGACCCAAAATCTATTCAACAAAACCTAGGAAGTCTGCTTTTGGAGATTGTTTTTGGATCTGTGTACGCAAACTTCTCAATATAACAATGCAGCTGACAGGAAACGCTCTCGGATTATTCGCAGCTTATTTGGCGTCGTTTTGCTGGAGGGATATCGCTACTTCCAGAGGTACAAAAGTGACCCGTTTTACCTGAAGATTTCCGTGAGTGCTAGCAGTGCATCATGCTATCTACTCCTAGATTGACGAGTTTTCATGTTTCTCTTCTTTGGGGACTAGGTGTTGGTGCTTTGGTGGGTCACGGTGTTATCTGTCAATATCCAAAAAGCACCAGTTATCCTTATGATTTTTTAGTGGCTTGGATGCCTCAATGTTTGCATTTTCTATTCACATGGCATATTATTATCTCGTTCAAAGTTTCGGAGACGTCCAGGCAGTAGCAAAACTTGTATGGTGAGTCGGTTATCTGGTCACTACTATTGACGCGCTAACACCCATAACTCGGCGCCACTTAGGAGTGCAAAGGTGGCAAGCATCGTTCTGAATGAAGGACCTCAGTCTCAGTCTGTTTCAGGCTTTGGATACTGCCCAAGTAGTGCTGGTATGCCTGGTACAATGGTAGGTCGAGCCGTTTAAGGGTCGAGCTTCCTAGGCTGATATAAACGATATCGACTGCCGTCTTCTTTCTACTAGCCTATATCTGATTCGGACATGGAGCTGTTAGTCTTTTTCGAGTCACATCAAGATCTATCCTCTCATCATATGGATAGTTACCCGTCGTACCTTCCTGATACACAAGCGCCACTTGATCCTTCCTGTTCTTGTAAGTGGCCCTGCATCTCCCCGAACATCATTCACATCGGACTTTGCAGTGCACTGTTATTGCCCTTGGAGTTTTAATCCTAGGAAAGTCGTTTGTTCGTTGCATCAGTATCTTACCTTATCTTTATTCAAATAGGAACAAGCCTTGGTACGTAGTCATTCAAATCTGATCTATGAACCGAGTCTATATACCCATGCTTGTCACTGCACTCGTTCCAAGCATGCATGATCGACATGTGAGTTATGGCAGGAAAAAATATCTGGTCTCAAACTTATGTAGGAATCGCGCCGACGCTGATAACCAAGACAAGGTTTTCTCTAAGGTAACGTCGAGGTATTTTGACTCTACTCTCTCAGCACAGGATTAAATCCTCGCCCGTATTAAAGTGGGTTTTGCACTTGGGATACGTCGTATACTTGGGTTACGGCGTATCGGCTGCAATAGATGTGATAATAACTGTCGCTCTGGTTTCCATTTTGATTCGATATTCCACTGGCATGGAGAGGTACGCAACGACGGTGCATTGTACACCTTGGACCTATATTTGTTTTGGACGTCTCTTGACCCGTCACGGTCTATCTAGGACGGAGAATGTTGCGTCAAGGCTGATTCAATATATTCTGAGCACTGGAACTTTGACGAGGTGAGCTAGGTTACAGGATCCATATGTATCCAGAATGATCAACTGAATCTGCTTTTCCCAAGCCTGACTGCGATCGTCTATATCGTCATTGTTAGTCACAGTGTCAAAGTCTGATACTTGCTTACTGGAGCTGCAAGCAGAAACACCTTGTCTGACCTATAACCATCTTTTAGTATGCGACGAAGCCACAAACGATCAGTTATCTGGGATTGGTATCTGTTACCTCAAGACGTTAGTATGCCCAGCTCCATTGAACGTTTGGTAGAACTAACAAGTCCAGAATCTGATTCTTTTTCATTTTTAATATAGTTTATACCATTTCATTCCTCACATTGTAAGT
The DNA here is from genome assembly GCA_013368555.1 of Collybiopsis confluens. Taxonomy (NCBI): domain Eukaryota; kingdom Fungi; phylum Basidiomycota; class Agaricomycetes; order Agaricales; family Omphalotaceae; genus Collybiopsis; species Collybiopsis confluens. The sequence goes on from JAACJN010000001.1 coordinate 24,737, forward strand.
ACTAGCCAATGACAGGCCGGGGGTGGCCGGGCCATCAGCAAAACCTGTATTTTGCTCACCGCACCCACCGCACTCACAGCCACAGCGGGTACCTACGGAGCTGGAGGCTTTACGGTTCGGTGTCGACCATCAACTTGAATACATCGTAGCGCTAAAAAAAGTGTTCCCATCGAGTCGGATTAGGAACCGTTATTGTTGGGAACACTCCACATCACACGAGTATGTTGGTGCTGGACAGAACCGAGCTTTCCGGTGGCTGTCGTGCAGCGTGCTGTGGGTGCTATCGAGCACATACATGGTTTGCTGTTCGGACGGCCCGTGTCCAACGCGGTGATCTCCGCAGACTTCCCGACTTCTAGCTAAATACGTCCTTTACACAACAGGTTGAACGTCCGAGATAAACTTCGAAAACGCCTTGACGCGACTGTTTCTCTTGAAATCACTTTCGCTTCTCGCCCGTGCAACAACCCGGCCCTCGGTCAGACGCAATTGGAAAGCGAGTTACCACAGTCTGATATGAATGTCAGTCAGCTTCTCAGTTTCTTTTCCTGTTCATAGGCAAATGTTAACCCTGTGTTAAATTTTCAGACAACTTCTAATAACTCTCAGAGCACTGGCGGGGTTGAAGAAATTGTATAAGATATATAGCCACAATGAACACTCTTTCCAAACTGTCGGGGATTAAGATAGCTCGTTATTCTCCAGCTTACTCGCAGGGGGAGAAAATCGCATCTGCCCAAGTGCCAGATGGTCGTCCGAATCGTCCGAAACCGACTTGCGACTACCTCAAGGCTCAGTAGATTGTTGGACAACACATGGAAAGGAGGACGAACCTCGGAAGTCGAATTGCAGAACTTCCAGAGCGCTACACATAGTACCGGGGAACAGTACAAATAAAATTACAAGACATGAAGGGAAATATAAATGAACGAACGAGGTAAGTAGTCCAGAGCAAACTACTTAGAGATAAAAAGAGAGTGGTAGTAGCTGATGCAGATGTCTGCATCTGTGAAAAGAACGAGACAAAACTGTATGATGATGTGGTGATACAAGAAAAGAGCAGGAGGAAGGGAAAAAGAGCGGCAATTATATGTATATTCAAGTAAGAAGCAAAGGAAGGCACAACGGCAATATGGCCACCGGAAAAGATAGATAGATAGCATAAATCACAGCAAGAAAGATTTCATGAGACAGGTAAAAAACTTGAAAAGAGTCATTCCTTTGGCCAAACGCGACCAAACGAGAGAGAGAGAGAGAGAGAGAGAGAGAGAGAGAGAGGATAGGTGGGTTGGGTAAGATGTGACATACATTCATAGCCCTCCATCCACAGAGGAAGCAACAACTTCCTCCAACTTCTTCGTCCGTGAACGTCCCCCTGTCGTCTTCTTCCCACCTTTAGTGCCAGTCGAGGCCGATTCTGAATCCGCCGTCACGTCCGCGAAGGAGACGCTATGCTTCCGCTGTCGTTCACCCGACAGCGCAGATGCACCACGGGAAGGACTGGTTCCGGGGCTAGCAGCCAACTCGACTGTTGACACCGAACTGTGGTTGATTTTTGATCGAGGCTTCATCGCAGTCTTCACTTTGACCTTTCCCTCTGCTGAGGACGGACCCTTCGCCGTCTTGGTACCTCTCGAAGCACGTTTCTTCGTGACAGATACAGAAGCAGAATCATCCACATCCATACCATCACCGTCATCCTCTTCCCCAGGCGAAGCTTCAGGTTTGAAAGGCTTATCATCATGTGCAGTCTTTGCACGCTTTTTCCTGGGTTTCGATGCCGGTGCCGTCTCAGCCGCAGTCGACATCGAAGCTAAAGGAGAACTAGGTTCCGCAGGAATAGCCTTGAGTTTCTTCTTGATACGAGACTGCGATCGTGTGCTGGTAACACTTCGCGCATCATCGTTATCTTCGTCCATGGCAACTTCTTGGTTTTGTTCCGCGGAAGCAGCAACGGTAGCCTTGTCCTCGCGTTTACGGGTTGACCGTTTACGCTTTCGAGGATGTGAGGACGTTACTGAACCCTCGGAAGAGCCATCGTCAGATGGTGGTGCCTCGTAGCACTTTAAACGATGGCATGAGACGAGCTTGTCGTCATGTAGAGTCGAGTCTGCGCGAAATCTAGCGCGTTTGGGGTCGGTCTGGTAAGACACGATAAAACCACCAGTTAGCTCCGCTCAAATAAATTTTGAAAAGACAAAACGCACGGTATGTTTACCCTCGTAACACCAGCCATCCGGAGGGCCCATATCACCATCGCCTTCTACAGTCCTTCCACAGCAATTCCATAAAGTCTCATACTCGGCAGGACCTTTGCCTCCAACCCTCTCAACCTCCGCACTTTCGTCGTCATGAGGAACCAAACAACTTCGTTCTGCATTCTCGACGTCGTAATAAGACTTGTGACACCGTATACAATGCAATTGCGGTGGAGGCGTGAGGCTTGAGAAGAATGAAGTAAGATGGGTTAAAGTCAAAGAAGGCGGTGGATGAATGATAGGCTTCGAATTTCGAGTTGGTGGAATTAGATGGGAAAGAGTGTATTCGTGAAGAATCTTGGGTGGAATAGAGGAAATGAGAGCGTGTAGAGCTGCCGGGTCGGAAATGAGACCAAGTTCTTTATCCAGAAGATTATCTGGAGGTGGAGAAGGTGTTATCGGTGGTTCTTGCGCGGCTCCTCGTCCAGAGGGTGATAGATTGAAATTAGTTTTTCCTATCGCAGACGTTACGGATGGCGAAGGCGTCCGGAGCTGCTGCTGATTTCGGATGGCTGCCGTCTCAGCCAAAGAGTCCTCGAGACTCTTCGTTGCTGGATTATCATTGGCAGATTTTCGAGAAAAGAATTTGAACATTGGTCCGAGGTCGTATTTGGTTTCGTGAATTTCGGGGAAGGGAGGGGTAGTGTTTAAGAAGAGAGTATCAGTGGTACAATGAACACTTTTTAGGTAAGAATGCCGTCACTCGGAGTTCAATCAACCAATCAGAACGCGTACATACACGTGTTCAGATACACGCGTCACCACGCGGTTATCATGTCAACAGCCTGCAACGAGTTCGAAACTCGTTTTGCCACCCGGTCAACGCATGTTATCAGTGTGTGGACGGCATGCAGCGTGCTAGACCAACTCATAGTAGAGGCTGCGACCATAAGCAAAAAAAGAACGAGTGTATCAAGTTGTTCAACGAAGGTAATAAATATCACTAAGATAATTTCATAGAAAAAGAAAGTCCACGTAAATATTACCCAAAATAATCCGAATTCGTCAACAAGACGTCCTCGGTGAAAACGGAAACTTCAATTTTCCATTATCATCATAGATCCCATACCTGACAAACGTAAGACGTCAGCAAACGTGTTCAACCACTGGTTTTCCTTTTCCTCGCTTACCCTGGTTCCATATTGTCGCTGTACAGGTGAGCGAACCATCCGACTCCGCCTCCTCGTACATTTTTGAAGTAGGAGCATTGCGAATCCAGTAAATTGTAGTAGTCCTAGCAAAGTGTCAAAAAACTAAATTCTCTTCCGAACGATTATGTGTTGAGCTGACTTGTTCGTTCTGAACATCGGCTACCGCATTAGGACTGTTCGGCTCTACGCCTGGGTAAGTTGTCGAGGGCCATCCATTCTTTGAAGAGTCATGAGAAAGGTCAACTCAAGCCAAAAAAGCTCTTCAAGATATATCCACCTCGCTCAAGTATATCTTCTTCCCATTCGCATTATTCACAAACCTTGAAAGAAAGAAAAAAAGGAATCTATAAACCCAACGATAAAGCATAAAGCGACCTACAGAACACTCACCAGTCCAGATCTTCGAGAACCAACGGCCAGGAGTTATTGGCTAGAAAGCAAACCTATCAAACCTCCGCTAAAACTTAAATCAAAGCACACACACACCTGTAGAAGCCTCATACGAGAAGAACGGAAGCATATGTGCATCGACAAAATCAATCGCATTCATGACTTGAGGAGCGCCATCGCGTTCCTAATAGAGAGAATGTCATCGACGACATCGACATCTCATGATGGAGAAGACCCACTTGATAACCGTACGCCATATCCGAAACAGTCACTGGGATCATCAAGTTCGCCAGGTCAGCTTTGGCACTCCATACCTGGTTCGCTAGGGCTTGGGGCGAAAGAACATCATCGAACAAAGGTTCCGAGCCAAACTGCACGACGCGGGTGACAAATGGGGCTTTAGGATTGGATTGAAGGGTATTGAAGAGATTGTCTCGGCGGGTCATCCATTTATTGTCTCCGTTGAAACCAAACTAGGCGCGGAAAAAAGATATGGTCAATGGGGAGGAGGAAGGAAACAGCGACACCGCCACTCACCCAAATCAAAGCATGTACGCCTATTCCACTATACGATCTTATCAGCTACATGTCCAGACGGTCGATGGATGCTGAACTTACGCGGTCCAAGCAGCTTCGATTACATCATCGCTATAGAAGATATACAGCTTCAGAAAAGAAAGAGATAAAAATCAATGTAGGAAACGTACTAAAACCCATCGTTATCGCAAGCCCCATACAGCCGAACATATCGCCCTTGGAATTTCTTTCGTATATTTTTGAAATCGGTTGTGAGCTGCGACCTGCTTTGACCTGATGAGCAGAAGGACGAGAACGTTGGTTGATATTGAGCGATTATTTGTTACGCGAGAATAGACGTACACGCTGTAACCTCATACCCGAACCCAACAAAAGCGTACTCCGTGCTCTTATCACACCACCACCCAGCTGGAGTGGAAGGCACAGACGAAGGCATATTGAACCCCAATGCCGGGAAACAGTTCGAGTCTACGTTTGTGCCCAACTTGAATGGTCCAATGGTGACATTGAGCTTGCCGATGTTGGCCTTGAGCTTGCCGTTGATGACCTCGATAGTTTGAGAGAAGGCATGCGGAACCATGCCGAGTAAGCAGAGGAGAAGGAATGGGAAGAGCATTGCCGACCAGTAACCAAAGGGGAGAAGGGGGAGGAGGAAGGGAGAGCTGGGGTTATCAAAAACCCCTCTTTCGATAGCCTATATAGCCCTGAAAATTCAAGACAGCTACATCTGGCAAGGGGTCTGTGCGGGTTCCGATGGCCACAGCTAAAGCAGAATCTTGAATCGCTTTCTCGGACCAAAGCGATCATTATATGGCTGTCAGGACGCAGAAATATGCTTCCGGTGAGGGGCAGCAAGGAGAGCGAGGACGTCTTTTTTGGTGAGGAGGGCGAAACGCATGGGTCGTAGACCGAATGACCACACTTGCGTAAACTCTAGGCAATACCTAGTCCAAATCTGGTCGACTCATGGATTGCTATGAAGATTCAGTATAATACGCCAACGAATTCGACTGCAAAATCGATTACCTCCGTAGATGGCCGCAACCTCGGGCCTCGTAGCTTCCCAAGTTAGGAGTTCAATCGTTCGCTTCCCCTTCCAAGAGGCTTCTCCAAGTCCGGAAGTCTCTACCATTCTTCTACCAAGAGCTTGTTCCAAGAGCCGATAATGACCACGCTGCAAACTGTTGGCATCAACGGACTGGTGCGATAATTATTCGGGCGGAATTGAGAAAGGTCAGCCAAATGGTGAGGGTAGAGAGGTCAGGTGCAATTCTTCATCGCTGGCACGTGACTTCGCGTTTCAATATAAGGGCATAGATCAAAGCAAGATCGAAGTCTTTACTTGGAATTTGTGCGAGAATCAAACACTTTACATGTACATGTACAAAAAAGTAACCGGAGGAATGGCTGCTTTAGCCCAAACTCCATCGAGCTTTCAAACGGCGATAGGTAAACCCATGGCATGGAATCCCGGGGGAGAAAGAAGATCGGCGGGTCTTGCCCCACCGATAAAATCTTGTGAGCTCTTCGGGAAGTCGGGTGGACTGACGCTCTGCAAGAATGTTTCCTTCTGCCTCTCAACATAAGCCTTGTTAACAGGCGTGGTTGGCATCGCCGGAATATACATCACTGACAGTTCGAAAAAGGAAAGATAATCTTCGTGAGACCAGGACTTGAAAACCATTCAACTGGTGAGTAACTTGCCTGCTGAATCGCCATTTCCAGTATGTTCAAATTCGACCGCATGCACCACATCGCAGTGCCAAAAGACGGTGTCTCCAGGCATCACTTTAGGGACAGATATCATAGTCTTGTCAAGCATCATGTGGGGATGCAAAGCTGGCGTTGGACGTGGCCCAGTAAATCCACCGTCTCTCGGAATAATTCCAGGAAAGTCGGAGGATGATATATCTATCAATAGACCGTTAGATCTGGTAAGGGAATGAATGGAGCAACGTAAGTGTACCAAATTCCCAATTCTTTTGGTCAAAGATATCATCCGAGTCAACGGCACGATAGGACGAAAGAACGGTCGGAGGATGATGTACGCGTTCGACAAAAGCACATTCGGGAAAACCTTTAAAGTTCCTTGGGTGGGTGCCGTTTCACTGTAGAAAAGATATATGAGAACTGAGATTCTTTTGCACCCAACAGCGAAGCCCCTACCTCATGGAAACCCAACCTTGGAAAGTTCGGAACACCGATGCCTGGATAATAAAATAGAACACCATCTTCAAAAGGTATCTTACTATGCACACACCTGGTTAGGACGCTGATACATCGACGAACGCGCGTTCAGTCGACTATCCAGTGCGTAAGGGTCGTGCTTGCGCCATTCGCCAGTAAGAATATGCTCGAAGCAGGTTCGGAAGTTAGGATCTTCCCAACGTTCGATGGCGCCTCCTGAATGAGCAAATAGTAAAAGTCGTGCATATTTTTCGTTCCGTTAATTGCTGGTCATGATCATCGTTCGAACAGAAACCCCTTACCGTCGACATGAGGGGGTGGGCGTCCCATTGAATTCCTGGATGCCTTATACGGAACCTATCAGCATAGGTAAGAGGTGTCGATAAATCGACCCCCTCCAATGGATTTTCCGAAGAAGTACGGTAGAGTTTGTTCAACCAGGAGGATGCCTCCAAGAGGTTGGGATGAGAGCGGGCTTGTACTTGAGGTTTCGTCCAGCTGTGAAAAAGAACTGGTTACAGGCGCAAATCATATGCAGAAAACAACTCTGCTTACTACAACTGGAAGAACTGTTTATCGTCCTCCGGAAAGCCTTGATGAAGAGAGCGAGTAGTATAAGCACATATATATTCTCCATGAGCAAAGGACAATTACCTTCGACATTCGGGTTAACTGTGACGAATTCATTCAGCGAGTTCTTCCAGGCTTGAGCTTCGCCGTCGTCTATTACGTCTCTGATGACCACAGTACCGATTTGGCGAATCTCTTCGACTTTCTCGGGAGAGAGAGAGGATAGTCCTGAGAAGTTGACTTGAGGAATGTACTGTAGCAAGGGGGCATGAGTGTGCGTTTTCAACTATGTACAAGGACTGGAGTCACATCGGGTCCTTTCGTGGACACCATTTCAGCCAGTTTCCCTAGCTCTTCGGTGATTTCAGCCCATGCTCTAGTCGCATGAACTTCGAAATCCGGATAGCTAGACGCGATTTCACGTTTGATGTTAAGCAAGTGCTCAGAGCGGTCAGACAACATGAGGAGGAAGGACGTCTTAATCGCAGCTGTGGCGTGGTGCATTTATACTTTGGCAGTCTATTCTTTAATATAATTGTCAGCAGACTGAGCTTTGAACGGGGGACGAAACATCCGAGGTTTCGCCGAGCGCATGATCTAATAATCAAGATTCTTCTTTCGCTTGTACGTATCAACTATTAGATGAAGCATATTAATAGTAAATCAAACAAACGATCCTCGAATGGGCAGTGGTCGGCGTTTATCGCATCACTCCTCATACTCGAGTTCTTCCTCTGGACTGGCCTCATCTTCATAATCCCCGTCCTCATCATCATCTTTAGCAGTAGCTTCCTGGTACTGTAGGGAAGTGATTCAGCGAAAACGAAACGGATACAATGATTGCTGGATAATCACCTGCTGATATTCCGCACTGTAAGCGAAAAGCAAAATGTCAGTATCATGGAAATGAAATGGTCGCCGACTGACATTAGGTCCTTCGTATTACTCTCAGCCTCGGAAAACTCCATCGGGTCCATCCCTTCTCCCGTGTACCTGTGGAAGCATAAGAGAAGACCGAATCGATAACGAGAAGGTTATTGACCAATGCAGAAAAGCACGTCGTTTATACATGGCTGTAAACTTAACATACCGTGTCAGCCCATAGGCTTTTTGGATCTTATGACAAACGGAACTTACCGTTTCTAACGTTCTCTGGAAAAGTTCTTGAACCGCGGTGGAATTAGACAAAGCAGTAGCCGCCTAAATGTAAACATCATAAGCAAACGGAGAGCCTTACGGAGAGTCTTTAATGCCAGATGACAAACTTCACTTACCAACTTTTGACCAACGGGAGGAACCGAGACTAAGGATACCGAGACGTTATCAGGAATCCATCTATCAATGGAAAAGTCAACGTCACAGGGTCAGATGAGGTCTGCTTAAACATTTACTCCACAAAGTGTTGTGAGTTTCGGGATTGAAGGTCGCGGACCGCAACCTGTAAAAGTTTGTTAACCCAGATAAAAAGTGGTGGATGAAGCTAGCTTACCTCGGCCTCCCGGGAGGCTACAGGTCCTCGGAAAATGGTAGCGGCGGTGAGATAGCGACTATGAACGATCCAGAGTTAAAGATCATCAGAAACAAATTGTATAGGATAACGCACCCAAAGCGCGGGTCACAAGCGACCAGAAGATTTTTGCGATCGAACAAGCTGAAGTAGTTATTAGAATACGTCCTAGGGATAGTAGAGCCATCAGTCCACTTACGCCTGAGTAAGCTCCGTAATAGAGAGACCTTGATAAGCTTGTGATACACTGCTATGTATGGGTGCATAACTGGGCATTAAAAAGTGGAGCTACAATGGGATGAGTGGACGAAAACCAGGGCGAGCGGCGTCATACTCGGGGGAAAGGGATGAGGTTCATGCCGAGCTTGCGAAGATCTCTACAAAAAACAATGAGGAAACTTGACACAGTAGCTTTGTGAACATTACCCATTTAACTGTCCTGGGAATCGCAGACTTGTGCTCACCCCGCACATAACTTTAGCAATTAACTGTAATGCACATGGATAAAATTATGCAGCGAACCGAGCGAACAGAGAAATCCACACCTGGTTCAGGTCAGGAAAACTCGGACTTTTGATCTTCAGGGCGTTCGTAGTAATATTGTATCTGGGACGGTGGTCAGATCAAGAGCATGGAATTGGACAAGTATACGGACAAGGCTTCGTTGTCGATACAAACCGTTAAATCGCTAGTATCGAGTAATTGGTGAACCGACAACATCGCATTGTAAGGCTCCACAACGGTTTCCGACACCTCATGGTTGTGGCTCAGGCGCAAATCTTATCATGGAACACGGAAGCATACTTTGGGTGACGGTAATATCGAAAACGTCGCTAGCATTCGGTCGGGATACTCCTGATGGAAACTCAGAGAGTCAGCGGCATTCGTCGAGCAGTGTTCGAGCCGCGTACCTCGCGTAGTTTTGACAGCAACAAGCTTCCCATTCCTGCACCGGTCCCACCACCCAGAGAATGGATTAGTTGGAAGCCTTGTAATATCTCGCATGACTCCGTCTGTTTCCTAATCGTTTCCTGTACAAACATCGATATAAGCAAAAGGGATCGTGAAAGTCGATAAGACTCACCAATAAGGAATCTATCAGCTCGGCTCCTTTATGAAAACGTCAGTCCGTGATCTCAGTAGCTAACAACCGAGCTACCTTCTGTGTAAACTTGAAGAATGACGTGAGTGACGGCGAATACTCAAAAACTTCCATCGGATACGCACATCCCTTTGCCCAATTATTTCCTGCTCCAGGATCGCCTGTAACGAATGTGTCTGGGCGGAATAGACCACCGATAGGCCCACTACGAAGCTGAGTTCTCGACTTGAGCGTTTTTTCATTCGAAGCAGCGTTGAACATACGCGATTGCACACGCCTGCCTCGAGGTCAATTTGGGTGCTCCTCGGGACATATCTCTGTGCACCATTGTTTTCTACCTCGTTGAAATATACGCCTATCTGTTCGAATAAAGTAATTTAGAGCAGTTGGAAGCAGTTGGAAGAAACGTACGCGCTGCAGTTGAAGCGGATCTGAGCCTGTGTATTTCTTTGAATGATTTCCTTTTCAATGAAGATAATCATCACATCTACTACATCCGACGTACGCCGTCATGATCGAGACCGTGCTCAGCTAAAAGCATTTGCCAAAATGTCTCCCCAATTTGGTTCCCGGCCTGTGCAGGTAAAGCGACTAAGCATGGTTCGAGCTTCCGAAAACGGCAACAAAATACCAACCTGGCCGACCTGCAAGTTGGATTAATCAGTTTGTAGTACAGAGAGAGAGCAAAAGAGCATACCTGTAGATTAATTATTTCTCGTGAAGACATATTTAAGGTATATGGTTGAGCGCAAGAGGTTCGTGACAACTGGGCGAATAAAATGACGGAATGGCTGATAAGATAAGATAATCCCGGCAGGCAGGGGCTGGCGCTTTTTTAACAAACTTTTTTAGCTTCTTTCTTTCGTGTACACCGTTCGACGCCACTCCTCTGTACATGTCTGGTAAGGCTCTAGAAGACTATCCTGGTAAAATCATAAACTTTTCTCTGTCGTGATTGTCTCACAATCAAATAAAATAGGGCTTGTTGAATTACGACGCCACACCGCACCATCAGCCTTATACGACGCGGTTTCTTGGGTTCCTCGCCCAAATTTTCACCATTCGGCTGTCAGTCAAAGAATACTTGCCGATTTAGAGGTTTGGACAAAATCAGCGTTTGAATCAGATGATTTTACCATGCGATGGCTTCATGGAACCGAGGAATCGGGCAAGTCAGTCTTGGCTCAGGAACTTGCGAAAACATGTGCAAAAGCCGACTCTTTAGCTGGCACATTCTTTTTCTCTAATTTTGACGCCAAAAGAAACACTTGTCAATGTATTTGCGCTACGATCGCTCTTCAAATGGTCTCCTTCATCCCAGGGTTGCGCCCGATCGTTGACGGAGTGGTTTCGAAGAATCCTTCCGTTCTGGCTACTTCGTTGGAATGTCAGTTCGAAGAGTTAGTCACAAAACCATGGTTGCAAGTGCTGGAGGCTTCCAACTCAGATGCTGCCTTCGAGGATGTATATAACCCGTCGAAAAGGCTGAAAACTTCGGAAACAGGCTATGTGTCAGGCGCTTCACCCTCTATAAACACTCGAACCCTAATCTTAGACGGTCTCGATGAGTGCGCCAGTGCTGATGAACTCGGTCATCTTCTATCCGTCCTAAGCGACACGATACAGAAACGAGTTCTCCCGCTCAGGATTCTTGTCACCAGTCGACAAGAGCCATACATCATTTCGATGTTACGCAAGCCATGCACAAGGAACGTATGCCGATGGATTCCTCTCGACGACACATACCAAGCATCTTGCGAAGTGCGAGCATTAGTACAGGCTCATCTTGGCCGTATCGTCCAACGACACTCACGCTCTGTGCCAAACATTCCTCGTCTGTGGCCTAGTCCCGAGCAAATCGAGATTCTCGTGCAAAAGGCGACTGGAAACTTCTCATATCTGGCGATGGTGGTGAAATATGTCGGTGAAGATGGCGCAGCACCGGCAGACCGACTTGACCTCGTACTCGAAGCCAATCCCGACGTTGAAGAGGTGTCACCGTCTACTATGCTAGACGCGCTCTACCGACATATCCTGTTATCCCAAAAGAACCTACCTCTCCTACTCCAAATCCTCGGTGCTCTGATTACCCAAGACATCCTAGATGAGAACTTCCAAGACCGCTGGAAACTCAGTCGACTGTCGTTCATCACAGATTTCCTTCAAATTCCTTTTGAAACTCTTGCCGAAGTGTTATCGGGGATCCATTGTTTTTTTCGTGACTCATCGCCATTCGAGTCAGACCTTCACTTTGGTAATGAGTCCATCCCGGATTTCTTGCGTAGCCAAAAGAGGTCTCGAAACGGCTTTGTGGAAGTAGAGGTACATCATGATTCGCTGGCTCAGCTTTGCTTGGAAATCTTGACGGCAAAGCCACCTTCGCAACCGCAGCTCTCTTTATGTACCAGATACGAATATGCTTATCACCATTGGGTGTATCATAGCATGTACGCAAAAGGGACGCCCCAACTACTGATGAGTCTCGAAGCATTTGATGTTTACGCGATGGCGACTCGAAGGGTATGGGGTGTGAATTGGTGGGGCTGTGAGCTCCAGACGTTAGCAGAATTTCTGTCCAATATCTATCAAGTCTGGCTTCGTTTCTTGGTGTGTTTGTATCTCATCTTTTACACACGCGTTTTGTAACTCGTCCGTATTCTCCCATATTGCAGTCTATCAGCCCGAAGGGCCAACGTCTCTTACAACACTTCTACGCGTTGTGCGCTTTCGGATTCCTCTTGACTGTTCGATGTAAGGATGGTCAGGCAGAGGAAGTCCCAGTCTCTCTTACATCAAAATTCTACGAAGATCACATGCCCAAATTCTACCTGGAATGCCACTTGTTATCTGAGTTGGCGTTGTCAACGATCCGGAGTGTGCCGCCTCATTCAATAGAGGCGGAAATTTCTCCGCTGAAGCCAAAGCAGCATTCGGGAATCGTGAAAATGAAATGGCTGAGGTAGTGTCCACTGTCCTTCATAAAGTAGTTGTGATTCTATACGAATTAGCAGTAGTAGTTCGATACATATGTGACGCGAATGGCTCTCAAGAACGAAACAAAAATCTAGGGCACGCATCATAATCGGTTAACCCTTTGACTCAATTTTGAAGAGTGACGCGAAAGGTGAACCCTATAATGGAACTCGCGTGACCGCGGTTGGTGGTGGCGGTGGTGGGTGGGTAAATGATTCCAACTTTAGCGTTCACCCACCGCCCGCCTTACTTGTCAAGGACTCCATAACGCAGAACCCAGATCAAGTCGGCATATTCGCCTTACCTTCATCCCACAATGTTCAATGGATCCTTCGGTTTCTCAGTTGAGAGCAGCGTCTTCAATAACATTGCTGGGAATTTAAACATCTTGAAATTGCAAGAGAACGGGGAGGGACTCGGAGGTACGTCAGTTGCATTTGGCTCTGCCGATTCGAAATCAATTTCATGAAAGGTCTGCTTCTGTTACACCAGCATACTTCGACATCTGCTCTTTTCGATGCTGAATCTCGTTTTCCACCTCCGCTTTGCCATCCAGGGACCCGAGAGCCAATTTTGGATGACCTGAAAAACTGGATAGACTCTCCAATCCTAGTTCCAGGCTTCGCTGGCTCTACGGTCCTGCGGGAGCGGGCAAGTCCGCGATAGCCCAAACCCTAGCGGAGACCTGCTCGAAACGCAATAATTTGGCCGCTAGCTTTTTCTTCTGTTCGTGAACCCTCTCCAGTCGAACCTGGTTCTTCACCGACTCTCCACCGACTCTCAAATAATTCGTAGCATCCGCCCAACGCCAGCGGGCGCACCGGTGACGGAATCCGTTGAATTGACTCGCGTGACCGCGAATGGCTTCGTCGTGGGTAAAAAATTCCGTCTTTGACTTCCACGCCAGTCTCGCCCAATGTCCTCAAATTGGATGATGTCCCAACAAGTCCATGCTGCGGTCAGGTCGAGGCGGAAGCGACAGCGAAAACTTCCGGACCAGTTGCCAATCATCTCTATTCTACGAAGGCAGTGGCGTTCCTGAATCCTGCGGATTTTTTTTTCACACACACACATAACTAGGTTGAGGCAGGCTGACAGAACAGGAAGAAGCTAACAAATGATTCATAAGGAGTATCTGCACAGCATGAAGGTCATCTGCTGGGCAGTGTGTTGCACAGGCCTACATGTACGTGGTTCAGGATATCTCTATAATAATGGGAGCTCATTTCTCTCTACATGCGTGCTCCCAAGACTCTGCATTTGACTGCTGCATCTCTTAATGCCTGACCCAGACCAACTCATGAGCAATCCACAAGCCCGAATGTTTAATGGATCGTACGATTTCTCGATCGAGGGTGGCATCTTCAACAACATTGCGGGGAATCTTAATGTAATGAAGTTCCAGGAAAGCGGGGAGCGAGGTACGTGATCTGTGCTTTAGATTGGCGTTTGCTAATCAGCTGTGTTGTGAAAGGCCTCTTTTTGTTGTATCAGTCCGCCTGCGCATCTGCCGTATTTAACGCCGAAGCTCGTTTTCCACCACCGCTTTGCCATTCAGGGACACGAGAATCAATCTTGGGTGACCTGAAAACCTGGATCGACTCTCCCGGTGATTTATCGGACATCCGCTGGCTCTATGGCCCCGCAGGAGCAGGTAAATCTGCCATCGCTCAGACCCTAGCCGAGACTTGCTCGAAGGACGACACCTTGGCAGGGAGCTTTTTCTTCTGGCGCAGCGACTCTTCACGTAACAATCCCCGCCAGTTGTTCACCACAATCGCATTCCAGCTGGCTATCCTAATACCCGAGCTACGTCCAATAATCAATTCCGTGGTTTTGGACAACCCTTACATCCTTACCTCCTCCATTGAAGCTCAATTTAATGCGCTTATTGTTGGGCCGTGCTTGAAAGCTCAGCTCGGATTGGATGATGAGCTTGCTCCCGCCAAGATGCGCGGGGCAAAGTGGAATCTTCTCAAGATGCGCGGGAAGAAGCGGAGTCGATCTGGAGATGAGCAGAAACAGTCGAAGCGCTCCATTCGTCGGATATTGATCATTGACGGTCTTGACGAATGTCTGGACACTCATGACCAGCTACGCGTCTTATCCATTTTGAGCAATGGAATGCAGAAGCACGGTCTTCCCTTCCGGCTACTCATCGCTAGTCGGCCAGAACCTCGAATCAGAGAGGCTTTCCGTGGTCCCCATTTTGAGCGCAATTGCCTATGGACATGCCTCGATGACAATTTCCAGGCATCTTGCGATATTCGTCGATTCTTACAGGACGAATTCTGCCTAATTCTCGAGCGTCATTCGGAGACAATGGAGCATGTCCCTCGACCATGGCCAACAACAGCGCAAATCGAACACCTTGTCGAGAAAGCGTCGGGCCATTTCATCTATCCATCGACCGTACTCAAATTCATCAACGACGATGGCGCTGTCCCTGCAGACCGACTCGATGTCATACTCGGGCTTGCAATGCCTGAGAAATCCGACTCCCCGTTCGCCGCTTTGGATGCCCTGTACCGACAGATTCTCTCAAAAGCCACCAACAAAACCTTGTTACTCCGCATTCTCGGTGTGCTTGTCTTATATCGTGCGGTCAGTCATGAGCCTGGGAACAGCGAGGTGTTCCTTGCCCTTCTTCAAATTCCTTTGGGGACGGTTCGAGCGACATTATCCGGGGCGCATTCTCTCTTTCGGGAGCCCTCGCCTGTCGAATCAGGTTTCGAATTCTGTCACGCATCTTTCACGGATTTCCTACTGGACCCAGATCGCTCCTTGGAATTTTTCGTTGATCAACCACGCTATCATGACTACTTGGCTCAATCATGCCTCGATGTTTTACTCCAGGATACTCACACTGCCACCAATATCGTTCCTCAAGCGCGTTGGTATGCTTTAGACTTTTGGGGTCGGCACTGCGCTGCTTCGGCTGCAGGTAACCCGGACATGACACTGAGCCCGGAGCTCACCTCCAAGCTGTCTACTTTTGATGTGTACGCTGCTGCGACAGAGGTGGTGTGGACATTGGGCCGGCGGAGAGGAGGCTCCGTTCAAGCTGTTGGCTTGAGTTCTCCAAAAACTACGTATGTAGTATGCGAACTCCTGGTTGATTTCCTGGAGGGCGCATACCGAGTTTGGTTCCAGCTGCAGGTTAGTGAAACTCTTTAGCTTAAGCCTTCACCGTTGATTTTGGTATTGTAGAACAAGCCTGGATTAAGGTTACAACAATTTCATGACATTTCGACGAAAGGATTCACCATCAAAGCATCTACATGCGCCTGCTTTTCTCGGGACCAGTCCCCTCACGATGGCCAGACTCATGAGGCCGTCCTATGTCCAGACCAGACGAAGCACAAGGAACCTCAAATTTCCGTCGCGTTATCTCCGGACCTTGACGCTAGCATTGTTTCTGGTGTCGACGACCCTGCCGATCTTAATGTGAAATTCGACAGACCGGTCTCCCTCATTAGAACAGCTGTGCGGCATATTGCATCCCAGCACAGGAGTGGTCTCGTCTTTATGCAAATCTGCCCGCTCTCAGATACTGAGGGAGCGTGAGGATGACATTAGTCAATAATTTTTGTAGTACTTCAAGCTCTGTGGATGCCTAGTTGATACGCGCCATCCTCACTTCCATCTTGTTTACTGCTTCTCCGCTCTGCCTAAATATTTTCGGGAATCGTGGTTAAAATAAAATCTGTAATCAGAACTCGAATCGAGGACAGTACAAGTTAAATACTGATAGACATGCTGGTCTAAATTCGAACGCGGCTGGTTCAAGAGCGGCTCACGTAGAGTCGTCATCAAGTTCATACCTCATCCGCCTCACCTGCATACTCAATATTATGCAGTTCCGCTGGTGAATGCAAGAGAAAGCAGATCGGATGAACCCCATCAGAAGATTCAACCAGAATCGAAGAAAGTCCTAGAACGTCAATCAGCGAAGATTTGCGTCGAAACGAGTGCGCTACCTTCTGGCTTCCAAAGACTAACACTGCGACTGGGGGTAGTACGGCCAGTACCAAATATGATTTGATGTTGGGTGCACGGTTAAGGACAAACACAATCGATATCCTGGACAGCCAGACTATAAGATAAGATTGACGATTGCGCGGAATAGCGCGACATACCCGACAGCTATCATACCGCAGATACCAAAGATTATAATACGTATCACGAGGGCTGACGACTGCTTTTGGTTGCGACTTGGGCTCCAATGAGCGCTTGCTTTGCGTGTCTGATACAGGTTGACGGAGAGTAAAACTGCCAGAGCCAGTATATTGTCAAATGCGAGCTCGGTTAAGTTAGATAAGGAAAGATTGACTGAGCATCCCAAGTGCGGCCAAAGCAAAAATCAGCGTCAACAAAGCAATGAAGAGAGGTCTATTTCAAGTATTAGTATCTCTTCAGATCACCGGATAGGCACCTAAACATACATCGCATTCGGTTTCATTACACAAAACGGATCATTTTCGAGATTGTGCTCAACGATCTCTGGCGTCAGTCCCCCCGTCTAAATACAGGGGTCAGGGTAGTGGAAACCGGGAGACGAATATGAACAAACGATGACAAGTGCGACGGTGATGATCATCCACATCACATATGGCGCGGCGAGAAGCTGCAGTGAAGTAAGGTTGTGTGTTCAAAGTAGAATTCAACCGGCAGTCAGTCTTACCAAGACCCTCGTTGCCCTTCCTAGGCTATGATCTCTCACTGAAGCAAGGCGAAACATCAACCATACATCGTAGAAAAGGGCAGAAGTTGTAGCGCCAGTGCTGGAACAAAGCGAAATCAGCACAACCAGAAAGAAGCATTCAAGGAATGAGATTTACAGTGGTGGTGCAGAATATATCAAAGCCGCTTGGGTCAAGCAAAGCCCAAATGGAGGCGGCTTGCTTGTATCTAGCTGTTTCCCAGCAAAGAAGAGAAGGCAGTAGGAGAAACAAGAGATTATCCAAGAGATGCAAAAGCTAAACCACGTTCGAGAGCGATTAATTGCCGCCTCGTTGAGTGTCGACCCGGCGTTATAGGGCCGTTTGATGCGAAGTTGAGTTTGCGATAAAAGAGCGGAAGAGAGGAGAATCAACATTCCAATTCCCCCGGAAAATTCAAGGGAAACGAAGGCTTTGATGGTACGAAAATCAACAGGTATGACTGTGAGGAAAGCATTAGTGTCATTCGCAACTTTCAACTCTAGAACACACTCACCGTTACGCTCCATTTTCTTCTCTTCTGCACTTCGTCCAACACCGGGGAGGGAACGAGTAGAAATCTCATAGACATTTCTCTGCTTGAAATAGAGGTGAAAATACAAGGGAAGATCAGTGCGTTCATAGCATCGTTTCTGGTCGTCTGGTTTGCTTGGAGATCTTTGATTTTTGTTTACAATCGCACCCACTTGAAAACGGTGACCATCAGAACAGAGAAAGTAAATCCCCGTTTGAGCAAAGAAACCTACCTCGTAAGACTACGCGAGCATCTTTTACGGTATTTCAAGGAGGCAAAAGTCTGAAAAATTGGTATAGCTTTTCTGGTGCTTGCTGGAGCAGTGTGTAAGACGATCTGTCGGTGGCATGGCGAAAGATGGAATCTTGGGCTTCGGAAGTATTGAAAGATCAGCCAGAGACCGCCAACTGGGCGTCCTCTGGAAGAAATCGACAGACGATTTCAGATTCTGAAGGGTTATGAGGCCTCCGTAGGACGAACGGCGGAGACGGTAACCCACTGAGAGGTTCTGGCCCAGTCCAAAGATTCTGTAGAGCTCCCTTATAATGGAACATGAGGATCAGAGAGCGTATTTTGGGAATTTGAGCATGGACGTTTATTTGAACAGCACGCTCCGCCGGCCCGGTAAATTCAGCTACGATTATTTTTTTTTGGGGGGATACCAAATGTGATACAAGGGTATGAAAAGTTATAAGGGAACAACATGATTGCACGCGACTAGTTCAAAAAGAAATTTAAAAAAAGAAATTTCGAACATCCATGCTTATAAAAACAGGGACCCGAGCCCATTAGTTCTTTGGAACAACCACGGTGGCCACATTAAGACGTGGGGCAAACTACCGCCTCAGATTCCCAACGCGACCATAAGAACGAATATGGTGATTTCCAATGTATACAGTTGGTGTGCATGCGAAACTCAATACAAGTGAGCTTTGGAATGAGCGCCGTCGGATTTTCTTTCTCGGTATCTTCCAAGGTCTCGAAGAATAGGGAGGAAAGAGGTCTAAGGTAATGCATGTTGGGTTCCGTGACGGCGAGGGATGTAAGAGCAGGAATCTTTCGCAAGATTGTTGGGAGGTCGTGTTCGGGAATGGGTAAGCTTCGAGCTTTCATTGGCTTGTATTTGGGTGAGTGAGGATTCGGATGGCTCAAGCTCCAGATGCAGGATGTAGCTAGAGCGCTTGAGCATAGAAAGAAGATGTTGCGTTGGGAAAACCTCGGTCCGCGCCCATCGACGAATTCCAGTTCCTCGACGTCTGTGAGAGTGAGGTGCTCAAGGAACTCAGCCAGACACCCTTTTGTTCCCTCGTCTTCTTCCATAACAACAGACAAAGCCCGTATTTGGGAACAGCGTAAAACGGCGTGCCCAGTACTTGGCGGTCCAAACGCGACAAGTCAAGGATCTTGGCATGGCACTAGTTTGGTATATATCCGAGAGAGAGAGCGGCAGCCTTAAACATTATATCAGTGAGAAGAGGAGAAGCTTACCCTGTGACAGAATTTTGCTACGTCAAGGTTTCGAAAGTGTGGAGCTTGAAAGTTTAAAAATCCTGCACCTCCAGCGATGGGAAACATGTCGGAAAGATGATCGCTAGTTCTTCTGTCTTGCCAAGTATAAAGGCTGCAGCTTTCCCCTGTAAACTGCCAAAAAAGCTTCACTAGAAGCTGAATAGATTGCTCGCAGTCCACAAGATGCCCTTCTTACTTCAAAGTGAACCTGGAGATAAGAGTTCCCAGAGCGCTCCAGATGGAGATCTATCAAAATATCAAGGCATGCGCCCCATTGTGAGGTTGGACGAGGTAATATGTCGAATCGACCTCATGAAGAAGGCGTATCGAGGGTAATGGGCCGCCAGCGGACGCGTTGACTTGACTAAGAGAAAGGATGCCCTGACCTCCGTTTCGAAAGGTTTCTTCTTCGAGCTCAAAGCTTTCGCGAATTGTCGCAGTCGAGAGGGGAGCGATATGAGATGTCGATGTGGCAGGAATGGGCTCAATGGAAACTCTTCTGACAGCTTTAGGTGCAATCTGGCTAAACGGTAGTGAGCGGCAAGACTCGCCATGACGCAAAAAAAGCACCTTTGTTTCCCAGTTCCCTTTCGTAGATTGGAGATATAAAAACCTTTTTTCTAACTGAATGTAGGTTACCTATAGTTGCCAGAAGCAATTAAAGTAGCGAGGGATATCACCTGAAGAAAGTAAGACAAAACTTCATCCGTTTTTTGGTTTCACCTGCTGACGAAGAGGCTATCCCAAATTTTGATCGGCTGCTATCATTTTTTGACCAAAGATTTCTGTCATGGTTTGGTCGTGGTGGTATGAAGAGAACGGTGGAGCCGTGACCAAATAAGGAACTGCATTGGCGGGCTTTTCCGGGAAGTTCTGGCCCGTAATGCTGTTCTCCAACGTCGCCCTCAGATAGCAATGGATCTCACGACTTCTCGGTGGAGGGTAGCGTTTTCAACAACATTGCTGGAAATCTTAACGTACTCAATTTGAATGAAAGTGGGGAAGCAGGTACTTCCGAGTTCGAAGCTCATTTTCATAAATATCTTACTTGCTTAGGTCTCCTCCTGCTATACCAGGCTGCTTGCACTGCTGCTCTCTTTAATGCAGAAGCCCGTTTTCCACCTCCGGTCTGCCATCCAGGAACAAGGGAATCAATTTTACATGATATGAAAAACTGGATCTTCTCTCCTTATCCCGTATCGGACGGTAAGATTCGCGACAACTATATCGTCCGTTGGCTCTACGGCCCCGCAGGAGCAGGCAAGTCTGCCATCGCTCAGACCCTTGCCGAATGCTGCGCAAAGAATGGTTCCTTGGTCGGGAGCTTCTTCTTCTGGCGCAGTGATCCTTCGCGTAATAATCCCCGCCAGCTATTCACCTTCCCAATTGGCCATTTCTATGCCGGAGCTACGTCCTGTTATCAACTCTGTTGTTCTGGATGACACTTCTATCCTTACTTTATCCATGGAATCCCAATTCGATCGACTCATCATTCAGCCGTGTCTAAAAGCCCAACTCGAGAAGGAGGAACAGTCTCTATCTCTCGAGAGACATGCACACTCAAATCTATTTTTGATGGCAAGCTGCAAAGTACTGATTATTGACGGTCTCGATGAATGTCTCAATGCACACGATCAAGTACGAATACTATCCGTTACTGGATATGCGATGCAAAGGCGCCTTCTCCCATTCCGACTGCTCATTAGCAGCAGGTCAGAGCCCCGTATAAAAGAGGCGTTCCAGCGTCCTCATTTCGAACATACTTGCCTGTGGACTGGTCTCGATGATAATCTTCAGGCATCCCGCGATATTCGCATTTTTTTTGGAAAATGAATTTCGTAACATCCTTGATCGTCATTCAGGGACCATGGAGCATGTTCCTCGTCCTTGGCCTACGCAGGTGCAAGTTGAAACTCTTGTCGACAAGGCATCTGGGCAGTTCATCTATCCATCCACCGTGCTTAAATTTATCGATGACTATGGCGCAGTTTCCTCCGACCGACTCGATGTTGTGCTGGGGTTAGGAAGCTCGCGACATCTGATTTGCCGTTTGCTGACTTTGACGCGCTCTACCGCCAGATACTTTCAAGGGCCACCAACAAGACTCTGCTCCTCAGGTTTCTGGGCATTCTTGTTGTAGTACGAGAAACGGTCAATGCGCGTTCTTTTGTCTTGAAAGATTCTGGGGACCTGTTATTGAATCTGATTCAAGTAAAGTTCAAGCGACATTATCTAGCACCTTCGCGTATGGAATCAGGTTTTCAGTTCTGTCATGCATTATTTACAGACTTTTTAATTGACCCGAAATGGTCCCTAGAGTTGTTCATTGACTGAAATCATTATCACAACTTCTTGGCACAGAAGAGTCTGGAAAAAGTTCTGCGGTGCACTTGCATTTTTTGCAAGCCACTCCATTAGTGATGTTTAGGCCCGGGTTGGGCCACGGGCTCCACTCCCTATATCTGTTCGTGTTTGTTGGTAACAGAATTTCCAAGGATATCAGTCATGTCTGTACCTTTATGTTTTCAAAACTGGTTTCAGTGAATGTTCTTTTTATTCCGAGATGATCTTTTCAAATCCACGGCTTGTATCATAAATCTGCCAACTTCGTCATTGGATGTATTGTTGGGAGTATTTTGGTCTATCGTAATTTGTCCACACGCTGTTGGAAATAAGAGTGGAGGTTTAGGATTAGAGATGTTGTCACTCCAATATTAATGAGCAAAAGGAGTTTTAGTATAATTCTGTCTCTTCATATTGACAGAAAGTAAACAAGAAAGTAGCTAAAAAATATCTATTCGTGCTATATCTGTTGCATCAAAGATATTCCTGTAAAATTCTATTTTCATGAATTCCAACAGCCACCAGACGAGTCATGAGAAGAGTATTCTTTACTTCTGAATGCCTTCAAGAACTGAAACTTAATCCTCTCGAAGACCAATATTATTTGATGAGCCATGTCACCCCGGTATGATGTAGTATCCCGAAGAATTGAAGATATTTAAAGCACAAATTGAGGTTACTTCTATCATGAGAAAGAACATTCTTGTGAGCAAATAAGTCAGGATCTCTCGATGCGAACTTGAAACTCGCAGTGCTTTTCCAGGTCTGGACAACGAGATGTCCAAGGAACGCATCTGTATGTACCTATCTTGAGAGAAGAATCCCCATCTCGATATACCCTATAAGTAACCACGCTTTGGCGGTCTCCCGGGCCCAAGCTTTCTTTGGTTTTCACGTGCTTCTCTGATACCAGTACTGGGAAGATTGATGCCGCTGCAACAGTACATGTCAATGAAAGGAAGAGGATGCTGGAGAGATTGATGAAGAGAGACACAATATGTCATGGGACCTTGCCTCAGTGCCTGTTCAAACTTCGAACAAATAGTATGAAGACGCCCACAAACTGCCATATTTTTGTCACAGCTTTCAGTGACCAGTGACCGAGGGCAAAAATTCGGTTTGTTTCGGGTGGGTGTGACGTGTGACCAACGAAGTGCTCAATTTGGTACAGTAGTCCGGATGTAGAAAGCTTTGCTATACTTGTTGCTGCTTATATTTAAGTATTGGGTAAGACCCGAGAAAGGTGGCGATTGCGGAGATACAGTCTGGCGTATTGGGGGCATCATGCTAAAGTTCAAGGCACAAGTTTATTGTTGGCGATTGTTCAGGATGTTTGACATCTGGTGCCAGTTCACTGGTTTCTCGTCTACATTTGGCCAGTTTCTCCCTCGAGAGATCAGCTTCAAGCCTTCAATTAGCACATAGCTGAGTGCCTTAAAGAACGGATTGACAGAGACTCCGGTACATAAGTAGCCAAGATCATACCGCACTGTGCTATGAGCGCCTCCTTCCTTGTCACCACCACTCGCACTATTAAACAGGAGCCCAATATGGCAGAAATATCTATTGTAGAGCCCTTCACCGCCTTGTTTTTTGGGTTTACAATTGGGGCTGTGTGCGTCTCTGTTCATTAAGAGTCTATAGATTAAAGACTGGTCAATGCTGATATCTCAAGTAGATTTTTTGGTGCTATGTTACTCGAAAGTTATCGATACTTTCAAATCTACAAAAAGGACTCATTGAAGCTGAAGCTACTGGTATGTTATGCCCAGCCATTATATTTCTTGCCAGAACATGTTGCCCACCCTTTTCTCAGACTTTATTGGTTTGGTAATTTTTACTCACTGTTGGACAAATGGTTTTCTCATAAGTTGTTATGTGGCCATTCAGCAGCTTGGATGGATTATGCTTTGCGCTTGCAACTCATATGGCATACTTCTATCTGGTCTTGAATATGGCCAACCCTACAGTGATTTTTACTCAGAAATTGGTTTGGTACTTATGTTTGTTGTGTGATATTTGGGAATTTGATTAATTATAAGGGTCATGGTACAGGAGTGTGAAGGTAAGCTCTAAAAAAAAATTCTTTATAGGTCACGGTTGAACCCTATTATACCATGGGTGCAGGCTTTGGCAACTGTTCAAGTTGTGCTATTGTCAATAGTACAATGGTGCGAGCAGTGGCAAATCATACTCTTCGTGAACCAGTTATTTATAACTTATCCCTGGATAGCTTGTATTTGATTCGAATCTGCACTTGTGAGTTGTTTAAATGGACGGGATGCACCTTCAAGTTTCTTTCAAATACTTAATTCTTCCATAGTGTCAAAAAAGACTCTTCTCAATCAAAAGCTTGAAATTCCTGTATATGTGAGTGCTCCAAGTGTGTGTGGCGGTAAGACTGCTTGATTGTAAATACTGATTGTGAATAAATATGACAGGGTGTTGTTGCAGTCGTTGCAATCATAGGCTTAGGTACGATTATAAAAAACATATCAGAATTGACAAGAACAATTCTATTTCCCTATAGGGGGGGGGCTCAGTATGTATATGATATTTGTTCTGGTTCAATAATGTTGATTTGCTCAGTAAACTGAACCATTATCCTAGTGGTTATTGTTGAAGTGTACCTCATCTGTTTCACTGACACTGCAATGTTCATACTCAATATGTTTCTGGGGTCAATTTCTACTCTAGTGACCGGATTGGATCTATTCTGGATCTTACCATGGTAAAGGTATCTGAATTAAAGCATTGATTCACTTGAATCAAGAGCGTAGATTGATTCTCTGATTTTTCAGTGGGTTATGTGCTCAGGTTTTGCAATATCTGCTACAATCGATATGGTGATTGCTGCGGTTATGATTTATCTTCTGCATCGGAATATTGCTGGAATCACAAAGTAAGTTATTCAATCTTTTCTTTCTAGTAGTTACTATGACTGAGAATCTCAATGTAGAACAGACGGGGTGCTATCATCCTTGATATATTACTTTTTTAGCACAGGGCTTTTAACAAGGTGAGGGTTATAACACTGGAAAGCCCATGATTGGATATGGGAGTCCTTGATAGTCTGATAGATATTGAAAATCACTTTCCAGTGTCTCTTCAACAATCTACCTCATCTTGGTATGCTTCCGTTGATGCACTCTTCTCCTATCTCGCACCATGAATCAAATGCTTCTATTTGCAGTTTGTTGTTGCACCACAAACACTTCTTTTTCTAGGAATGATCTTCCTACATGCAAGATGTATACTATGTTGTTTTTCTAGTATCCTCAAGGTTATCTAACTGACATTCTAAGTCTACACTCTATCATTCCTAGAGTTGTGAGTTTTCTTTAGTTGAGCTGCATTAATGCTTTTGGAGTAATGATTCAATCTACAGACTTAACATGCGAAAAAAACTTCGAGAGGATATAAATCAAACCCTCATACCCGAGTTTAGTCTCAGTTTAATGAAATTCAAAGCTGGACCAGATTCATCAGATTATAATGGGGTATCAAATCAAGTAACTCAAAGTTAATTCAAATATTCTACCAATTGTTTTAATTCTGTCCCAAGTCTAGTTTATTTAACTCAAGCTCTACACAGTCCACTGCCAGCCAAATAAACTTGGACAGCTGGAATCTAAATTCTACTTAGTACAAGTTAGTAGCCTTAAACTATGGAGACAGATTTTTCTTTCCCACTTCAGAAATTGGTATTTAATTTATTAGTAGCACAGTACTACCAGAAAAATGTTTTCTATTTTCGGAATACCCTGTGTCAAATCCGAAGTCACGGATAGCGCGTAGGTCATGTGGGCGTGTCGTCCTGAGGTATAGGTATACCCGTTTGTCTGCTAAGTATTCGATTCTTCCGTCTATACTTCCGTGCGGGTAACGTAGGACATGCCTTATATTTCTCCCTATCTTTTCCTTTTTTATATATATATATATTGTTATCAGGCGATCGTATCCCTCAGAACTCTGTCTATGTTCTGAGGGTACGTCCATCCTTATTTCTATTTATCTTCTTTACTTACCCTATCCTACAGTTGTGTACTTACGTAGGATCTAGGTAAAAGAGAACTCTGTCTACGTTCTGAGGTTGTGTACTTACGTAGGATCTAGGAATCTTAACAGATTTGCAGTCAGAATTGCGAGAACAATCCTAGATTGACACCCACCTCGAATTTGCCATGTTGTCCAATCCTAGCGCTCTTCCTAACCTTATCACGTTCCCCGAGGACAAACAACTTGTCGGGCTCAGCAACTGGGCCGTCTTTCGGGACCACGTCAAAAGCATCGCCAGGTCCGCTGGGCTTAACGGATACCTTGATGGTACAATAACAGCCCCTATTTCCGTTGCCACCGCTCCCAACATAGTCCCCGTCGTTACGCCCGTTAACTCTCATAATCCTACACCAGAGGAGTGGGAGCTTTGCGATGCTCGTCTTGCAGGGATTGTCTTTCAGAACATTAAAGATCCTCGTTCTATCAGAGTTACTCAGGATATGACTTCAAACGTCATGTGGATTGCACTTACCGGGGAGTACGAGAACAGCTCTGCTGCGGCTCAGACGCTTGCAATGGAACGAATCCAGCAATGCAAGTATACCGCTGGGACTGCGTTTGAGGACTATTTCAAGAGTTTAGAAGCTCTTTGAAAGTCTGCGAACAATGTCGGCTGCAACATCACTGACGACGATCTCCGCTCTCGTTTCCTTACCTCCCTTCCGCGAGATTACCTTTGGATTTTGCAGAACCACGGTGCACGTCCCTTTCCTGACCTGAAGAGACATCTCATCGAGTATGACATGATGGTGGAATCCGTCAATCACACCCCCGAGTCCACCATGGTTCCGAATGCTCTCATGACTTTGGCACGATCACCCATTATTTGCGATAACTGCAAGAGGACTGGCCATGTGAAGAAGAACTGCTGGGCTCATGGTGGGGGGAGTGAAGGAAAAGCACCTCGTTGGTACTGTGCTCCGAAGGGAATGGAGCCTTCCGCTGCGTCGACCTCCTCTTCTGATAATAGCCTAGCCGCCTCTGCTACTGCCATCTCTGTTGCTGCTGCTCCCATCACCGCCGCTGCTGCTCTGTACGATTTCAGCGATACCGAACCGGAAGGTATGGGCAAATCGCTGCATCACCATTCTCTTCCTGACGTACTTGCGTCCAGATTGGAACCAGAAGCTATTGCCCTGGTGAATATGTCAGAGAATGGTGTATGTAGCATGCCTTCCTACGTACCTTCTGTCAACAGTCACAATATAAATGGTACCCCCACTTTCATTGACAGTGGAGCGTCACACTGGTGTATCCGAGATCATAATTGCTTTGTGAGCTACAGGAAGGCGCGTCCCACTCATACCGGTTGGTTAGCAACAGACAGAGCAAATGGCTCTTTCAAAATTGAAGGCTATGGGATAGCCGAAATTATCATCAAGACTGCTGAGGGATCAGTAAACCGCCTGCGTTTCCCTGCCTTGCACACACCTACCTTCGGGATGAACCTTCTTTCGCTTCCGGCTATGGATCGGAAAGGGTTCCGTGGTGTCTGGGGAAATGGGAAGATTGAGGTTCAGGATCCTGCTTCTAGGAAAGTCATAGTTGACGGAATGTTAGCAGGGCACCGTGGCGGTCACGGATTATATCAGGTTCAGGTCGTAGACTCATTGGACAATCCACTCACCTCCGCCTCCAATCGGCCTCGTTCGGGATCCTACCAAGTGATTGATGCTAGTTACGCACTTGTTACCTCCGGGCACTCACGTTCTAAGCCGTGCTCACTCGAAATGTGGCATACTCGTTTTGGGCACGCTGATATCAACCTCATCCGTCTTATGGCCAAACGGAAAACGGTTGAGGGCCTCAAAGTTTCCGACTTCGCCCTTTGTGGTAAATGCGAAGTATGTCTGCTTGCCAAGGCAAAGAGGAAGCCTTTTGATGACATAGTCGTTCCATCCTCGGAACCTCTGGACCGAATTAGCCTTGACCTCTGGGGTCCTGCTCGTACAAAGAGTCTCGGGGGTGCTTACTATATGCTCCTAGCCTGCGACGACGGTACCGGTATCCCCTTCCCCTACTTCCTCGCAAATAAGGAAGCTCCAACCGTCCTTTGTAACGTTGAAAATTTTGTAACAATGGCCGAACGACAAACCGGCCGAAAGCTCCGCATTATACGAATAGATATGGGCCGTGAATTTGACAACAAGCAAATGGAGGCTTGGTGTACAGCTTGCGGAATCCTAATTGAGAAGATTCCGAAGGCTTCGTCGGCGGCAAATGGGCAAGTGGAGCGAGCAAATGGCACGATTATTGAGGGTGTCAGGGCTATGATTGAGGATTCTGAGTTAGATCACAGATTCTGGGCTGAAGCAGCAAGTGCTTACCACTATATTCGGGGAATGCTCCCTAACGCTCGCCATCCCGGAATTATACCTTGGGAGAAGTGGTTTGAGGCAAGGCGAGCCCGAGTTAATGTGTCACATTTACGGCATTGGGGATGCCGAGCTTGGGTGACAGATTTGGACAGGACCAACGGGAAGCTTGGTCGACAGGCGTGGGAGGGCAGGCTAGTGGGATACATTGGACGCCGTGGATACCGAATCTGGGATCCAGTACAAAAAGGTGTGTATCCTGTGCGCGATGTTGAGTTTGAGGAAGGGACTGTGAGAAGGACCCTGAGCGCCGAAAGTGCAGGGTTTGATGCCGACGTCGAACCGGCGACTCCGGCCCGGATCGAAATAATCCCCGCAGAGAAACCTAACAGCGCTGCTGTCAAGCCTCCTCCTCTCATTCCAACTCCTTCCGTTGGCGCACCCCAGCCTGCTGCTCCTGCTGCTATAGCACCTCTACGTTGCTCTGAGCGAATTTGCACGGCCTCTCGCCGACAGCTGGAGTCGGACAAATATCTGGAAAATGAAGCGAGGGACAAAGCTGAAGAGTGGGCCAATGCTATTGTACTAGCAAGCACCGTCAAAGGGGAGGAGAGGTTAGTATTCCGAAGTCCTTTGCAGATGCCATGAGAGAACCCAGCTTATGGATGCCGCCTATGGAAACCGAGATCGACTCTCTTCGACAACGCAATTGTTGGACACTGGTGGAAAGGCCCAAAAACGCGAGGGTTCTTCATGGTATGTGGGTATATGACTTGAAGGTTGACGGTGAAGGTGTTGTTGTTAAAAGGAAGGCGAGGTATGTGGCGCGGGGAGATATGCAAATACCTGGAGTGGATTTTGACAAGAGCTGGTCGATGGTCGCTCGCTTTGAATCCGTTCGTCTTCTCATCGGAATATGTGCTCAGAAACAATTGCATACTCGTCAATGAGACTTTTCAACCGCGTATTTGAATGGGCACTTACCAGAGTCTCCGCCGGTCTATATGAATCAGCCTACCGGCTTTGCTGTCAAGGGGGAGGAAGATAAGGTTTGCCTGATGCATAAACCCTTGCATGGGATGTCACAAGCTGGGCATATATGGTACAAAGATCTCGAGCAACAGTTCTGCAACATGGGGTTCAAATCGTCGAAGGCCGATCCGTGTATCCGCTACCGAATGGACACCACCACTAACGAGTTTTCAATTGCATCTGTACACACTGATGATGTATTCAGTGGTTCCTCATCCGATCGCAAAGCTGAAAACATGGTGGATGGGTTCCGTATCTGGGACTTGAAAGATGTGCGCGACAAGAATGTACTTGTTGGACTTACCATCGAACATGTTACGAACAGCGCTATCGGGATATCTCAAGCCCCCTTCTTTCGGAATGCCTTTCTATTACAAATCTCAATACTCACCTAGTTGATGTTGCAGAGGTTTGGGGAATGTGATCAATCAAGGATGTAGCAAGGATAAGTCTTTGGAGCAAAGCAAGAATGTTCTTAAGTCTAGGGACTTTAGCCACAGACTCAGCTACTTAAATACATCCAGGAATCTATTCTACCCAGGGTACACCATCAGTCAGCAGGATCAATAAGCAGTCACATGTAGACCCAGGTAGGATCAGTAAGCAGATCAGTAAGCAGATCAGTAAGCAGTCACATGTGGACCCAGGTAGGATCAGTAAGCAGATCAGTAAGCAGTCACATGTGGACCCAGGTAAGATCAGTAAGCACATCAGTAAGCAGATGTGTGAAGCAGTGCCTGAGGGTCTAGCCCTTCTATATACTTCTATATAAAGTTAATCAGATGGATAAGATAAAAGATAAGATCAGGAGATGACAATAAAGTAATGAGTAATGAACAGTCAAAGATGATTATGGGGAAATCTGTGACAATACCCCCTCTTCTGATTCGAGCTCCGTTGAGAAGTTATCAATTTCAATATTTCTTGCAGCCAAATTTTCTTTTTTATACTCTTTAACTTTCTCCACTGCATTGCGTAGATTTTTTGTAGGTTCCCAGGTGTCATGATCTCTGGTAAATCCCTTCCATCGAACAAGATACTCTGTAGTTTTACCTCGAACTCGGTGTTGTAATATTTTTTCAACAACCCACTCCTTGTGACCATTAATCATTTGTGGTTGTAGAATTGGTGCTGTTTGGCCAACAATATTTGACTCATTGTAGGTGTCCAGTTTGCTTGCATGAAAGACTGGGTGGATATGACGGTACTGAGGTGGCAAGTCTAGTAAAAATGTTACTTCAGACAACTTTTCAATAATTTTGAATGGTCCTTCATATCTAGGTTGAAATGCCCTCTGAGTAGTTTGATAGTCTCTGAGATTCAGCATAACTTTATCTCCAGCTTTCCAAGGAATATTTTTAACTCCTTTGTCATAGTACCACTTCATACGTTCAGCAGCTAACTTCAGGGCAGCTTTTGCTTGCTCCTGGGCTTCAACTCTTTGTTGTACAATGTCATTTAGGTCAACAGATACTCCTTGTTTTAAGAGTGTTGGGCCTGCTCTTGGATGTCTCCCATACTCTAAGAAGAATGGACTATGTTTTGTCCCTTCATGTGCTTGATTGCTATAGGCAAACTCAGCAGTACTCAGCAGTTTGTGCCAATTGCTAAGATTATAGTCCACATAGCATCTAACATACTGTTCCAAAGTCTGGTTAACTCTTTCTGTCTGTCCATCTGTTTGAGGATGATATGCAGTAGACATGGTTGACCTTATTCCAAGGATTTTGCACCATTCCTGAAATATTTCAGCAGCAAACTGAACACCTCTGTCAGATATAATCTGAAAGGGCAGTCCATGTAATGGATAAATCTTGTCAAATAAAAGATGAGCAAGATCCCTTGCTGTAAAATTATTTGTGATAGGAAAAAAGTGTGCTCTCTTGGTGAGTCTGTCTACTACAACACAGATTGCATTATAGTCTCCAGCTTTTGGCAGTTGAGTAATCAAATCAATGGAAATAATTTCCCAAGGTCCGTTAGGCACCTCATTGGGTTGCAAAAATCCATATGGTTGATGTGGGCGATTTTTCATCCGCTGACAGGTATCACAGCCTGTGACATAATTTTTAACAAAGATTGATAGTCCTGGCCACCAGTAGTTTCTTGTCACCAGTTCATAAGTTTTCCATCTGCCAGGGTGTCCGGCAGATATCAAGTCGTGATGGATATGTACAATTCTACGTCGTAAGTGTTCATTTACACTTTTTGGAATATAGACTTTGCCTCTATAGAGTAAGAGTCCATTTTCATAATTCCATTCCTCAAGAGATTTTTTAAACTCTCTTGGGCCTGATTTCAGTAAGGAGTGATAATCCTTTGTAACTTCATCAGATAGCAAAGCTTCTTTGACCTCCCTAAGAATTTGATCATCATTGATAGGTGATTCATGAGCAGCCTCAAGAGCCTGAATAGCAAAAAATTCAGGTTTAAGTAAGATTGTGTTTTCATTATCGAGGTGTACCCCCTCCTCATGATCTGGCCTCCTGGACAGAGGGTCTTCAGCTTGCATTGTTTTCCCAGGCTTATGCCATAAGGAATAATTAAATCTTGTGAGATACAGAGCCCACCGTGCTTGTCTTCTAGTGAGTTTCTGGGCTGATTTAAAGTAAGTCAAATTCTGATGATCTGACCATATTTCAAATTTCTCTGGATGACCTTCCAAGTAGTGTCTATACTCTTCTAATGCTCTTATAATTGCAAGCAACTCTTTGTCATAAATCTCATAGTTCCTTTCATGAACACCGAGTGACTTTGAGTAGAAGGCGACTGGATGCCATAAGTTATCATTTGGATCCAGTTGAGACAAAACAGCTCCGACTGCAAAATCACTTGCATCTGTGGACAGTCGGAAAGGATTTGTATCATCAGGAATTCGAAGAATAGGAGCTGTTGTAAAGGCCTTTTTCAGCGCCTCAAATGCTTCCTGTTGTTCATCATCCCATACCCATAGTTGTTCCTTTTTAGTAAGATCAGTGAGTGGCCTAGCCAATTTTGCAAAGTCTTTGATAAACCTGCGGTAAAAGTTTGCAAAGCCCAAAAAAGCTTGTACATGCTTCACTTTTGTTGGTACTGGCCATTCAAGAACTCCATTTAATTTTTTAGGATCCATCTCTACATGTCCCTTTGATATAATCATACCAAGATATTCAATGCTCTCTTTTTCAAAGAAACATTTTTCAGCTTTAGCATAGAGATCATTCTTTTGAAGCCTTTTCAGCACTTCTTTAATTACTTCTCTATGCTCTTTTTTGTCATTTCCAAAGATCAGAATATCATCCAAATATACCATAACTTTCCCATCCTGAATTAAATCTGTCAAAATGGTATTCATCATAGCCTGGAATGTTGCTGGTGCATTGGAAGAACCAAAATACATGACAGTAGTCTCAAAAAGACCTCTTCTTGTAACAAACGCAGTTTTCCATTCGTCACCTTCACATATGCGGACATTATTATATCCCCACCGTAAGTCAATCTTAGTAAAAATAGATGCATGACTTAGAGCATCAATTAAATCTGAGATGCGAGGAATAGGATAGCGGTTTTTTACAGTGATATCATTGAGTGCTCTGTAGTCCATTACTGGTCTCAGAGATCCATCATGTTTTTTGACAAAAAAGAATGGTGCTGAAATAGGACTTTTGGATGGTCTTATATAACCCTTTTGAAGTTCCTCATTGATCCATTCATCTAATGAATTTCTTTCCTTTAAAGACAGTGGATAAACCTTTGCAGGTTTTGGTAGTGGAGCACCTTCCATAAACTCAATTGGATGGTCATATGGTTTACGTTCAGGCATCCTCTCTGATTTTCTCTTTGAAAAAATATCACCAAACTCATAGAGCCATGGTGGTATAAGTGACTTCCACTTAGTGGTGTCCTCATCATCCTCAAGCTCTTCTTCATCAATGTCCTTTCCATCAAACATTGAAGCAATTACAGCAGCTTGAGAATATTCATTGGGTTGGTGCATGTCAGCCCAACGGATATAGGGATTTTCTGAGTCTTCCTCTCCTATGTTGTCCAGTAAGGAGTCCTCTAGAAATTCCTCATCAAGAGAAAGCTCTTCAGCTCCTGCTTCCTCAATATTAATTTTATGGGCTCTAGCAGCACATGCTTCTGGGCACCTGGCAAACGCCCATTCCCCTGTTTTCCAGTTAATTTCTGGATTATGTTGATACAGGTACGAGTATCCTATCATCATATCTTTATCTCCAAGTTCAGTGACATAGAGATATTGGCGTGTTTTATGTGAGCCAATTTGAAGATAAGTGCGGACATACTCCTTAATTTGTCCTGCAACATTGGGCGTTCCATCTGCGTTTTTAACATCATATGGATTAGCCAATTTATCTGTTACCAGGTGATTTCTTTCAACAAAAAGTCTGTCGATGAAGTTTGTTGTGGCCCCAGAGTCAACAAGAGCCTCAGCCTGCGCTTTTGCGCCGTATACCCAAAGTGTAACTGGAACTCTAAAAGAGAATTTCTTGTTGCGAGCAATATTATTTACACAAGATTCCAGTACTACTCTATCTGATTTACTATTATCAGTGCTGATAGGTATACTACTCCCTGACTGTAGATCGCAGGCGGTCTCCTCTACAGTCCTTTGGGAAAATCCACTTCGATTTGTTGACTTTTAGCCCATCTGGGTCTAGAAGGTCCCGCTTTTTTAGCCTGCACTTCATCGACTGATGCAGTCACTTCCTTTGCGGCAAGTGAAGGTTCAACAATTTCGGGGATACTCGCAGAGTTGACATTAAGAGCTGCAGCTGGGGGCGCTGGCTCATTATCAAACTCATCAAACAATTCCATCAGTCGTGCTTTGAAGAATTGTTTCCCTCCTTTTGCAGACTGTCCTCCTTTGTAACTGTGCCCAGGTGCAGAAGATGATGAAGACATTCTGGGTGCAGGTTTTTTACTTTCATTCCCAGGCTTATCCCAGCAGTCTACAGTATTGTGACTCTTGGATTTAAGTTTAAAGCCTTTCCCATGACAGATTTGGCAGTACTTATTTTTTGTCTCCTGGGAATTAACCTGTTCTGTGTGTTTACCCTTAGTCTTTTTTGCTGCATCTATCTCCATTGCATTTGGGTCTGTTGTGCCAGTATTACTTTTGCCGTGGTTATTGCCAAAGATGGTACTTTTGACCTTTTCTGGATGTAAGGCCTTATATGCTGCTAGAAGTAATTCTAGGTACTGTTCCCAATCTGTAGGAAGTTTTCCTGATACTTCAAACATAACAATCGCATTTTGCAGATCTTTAGAAATAACAGCCTTGAGTTTATCAATGTGGATTTTATCCTCATATTCAACAAGGCGTGCCAGTGTTCTATATTGTTCAGCATATTTGATAAAGTCCTTATTGGCTAACTCTTTGTTGGTCCAAAGCAAACTAATCTCTTCTTTAGCTCCTTCTTCACTGTCTCTTCTGCCATAAATGGCATTCAACTCTTCAATGAAATGTTCCCAAGAACCTAAGTCCTTGCCTAATCGGTTGTTATCAAAGTATTTCCTCATATAGGTTGTAGCAGGAGATTGTAGCCTTGTGAGGGCTGTGACAATCTTTTGATGATCTGTAAAAATCCCTGCTGAGGAACAAAACAGTGCAACCTGATTTACCCAATCTTCTAAGGACATTTTATTGTCTGTTCCAGAGAAGGTAGGAGGCTCAGGTACTTTGAGTCCTCTAAGTGATCCAGAGCCAGCATCAGCAGGAAGTTTGTCAATCTGAGATTTATAGGCTTTCAGAAGTTCAGCCTGTGTCTCAATGATTTGACGTAGATTTTTAACTTCCTCTTTCAATGCTTCATGGCTTTTGTAGATAACATCAAAGGCCTCATTCATATGTTCTGTAGACTCTCCCATATGATTGTCAACATAATTTTTGACTGTCTCTATGGTGGTCTCATGGGCATTTCTGAAGAGAAGACCAAATTGATTCACTTGTTCATGAGTAGTGAACCCAATGGCCTCCATATTAACATTGTTGGTTACTTTAGTGTCCCAGTTCTGAACATCTTCCATTTGAATCAAAGGTTCATAGTTTTCATAGTTGAAAGAAGACATTTTTTCTGTTGATGTCCAAGTCAATGATATGTAACTTAAACAACACAAATTTAAAGTGAGAAAGAAAAAGATTAAATATTGCCATTGTACCAAAGACTATCTATGGTAATGTGATATTTAACTGTGCCAATTCCAAACAAATTTCTTGTAGCCTAGAGTCAACTTTCTCAAAGCTAACCTTTCCAATTCTTTTCAAAGCCCCTCTTAAGTTTCTCCACTCTGCATTGGTGAACAATCTTCCCAAGTTCTTCAGATCATCACTCAGATCCTGTAATCTATCATACCACCTCCATAAATCATCCCTGACTGTTTCAGACACTCTGACTGATCGTCCAGAGTCCTGGAGTAAGTCTTCATCCTTCAGCCTCTCAAAGATAGGCTCCAAGCGAGTGACAGTGGCCAGGAGCATACCTTCAAATTCTTGAGTCCTTTTCAGGATCTTAGAGCGGTGAAAGTGGAGAGTGGAAGGAATAGGAGGAGGAACGTGGACAGGAGATGGTGAAGATAAGCGTTCATAAAGAGGAAGTGGTGTGAGTGGAGTGGGAGGATGTTCAATCCTGTGGATAAGGTGAGCCCTTTCAGTCCAAAGGCGATCAAGGAGCTGAAGGTTGCTATGGTGACTCCTCCTTTCTGCTAAAATTCTAAAATTGTCAGCAGGAGAGAGACCAGGGTGCTGGGCTTTGGGATAAAGGATAGGCTGTTTAGGGCGAGGTGTTGCTCCAGCTTTTCTGAACTGTTTCTTGATCATCCAAGGGAGCTTGACATATCTATAGGTAGACTTGTCTAAGGCAAGGATGGAAGATGGAGCAGTAGATTTGTTGGATTTGTTGGCAACCATGATAAGTCTGGCAAAATAAAAATGGCATCAGCACATTGTCCCTTTTCAGCAGACAAAGTACATGGAGGAAAGGAAAAACCAATGTTGGTGTGCAAGTCTTGATGTCTTGAAGGGATGGGGGATCTCTGTGTGACCTAACACAGCAAGCAGGAAGTGTATTACACACTATCCACTCTGCCCAAGGCTAGCCCATCGTCACTAACTCCTAAGAGTCAGATACATGATAGAAAACATGCTCCTTTAGCAGGGATACATGCATCAAGCCCTGTTGTAACAAAAGTCACAGCAGCATGCCACTTACGCCTGTGGTCCGGCAAGTAAAGGACAAGGTGCCAAGATGGAAACTTAGAAAAGTAGCCACACCCCCCACAGAGTAGGAAGTACACTATTATTCAGTGGAACAACTGCCCTTTTCAGCAACAGTGTCCAAGAGTCCCCCAGAGCCCAAACAAGCAGACTGACTGCACACCTGTAAACAAAGGCTCTACTCACTGTCCTTGAACAGCAAGCAGCAAAGAAGCAAGACTTAAGAAACTATTACAAATCTCAATACTCACCTAGTTGATGCCATTGCAGAGGTTTGGGGAATGTGATCAATCAAGGATGTAGCAAGGATAAGTCTTTGGAGCAAAGCAAGAATGTTCTTAAGTCTGGGGACTTTAGCCACAGACTCAGCTACTTAAATACATCCAGGAATCTATTCTACCCAGGGTACACCATCAGTCAGCAGGATCAATAAGCAGTCACATGTAGACCCAGGTAGGATCAGTAAGCAGATCAGTAAGCAGATCAGTAAGCAGATCAGTAAGCAGTCACATGTGGACCCAGGTAGGATCAGTAAGCAGATCAGTAAGCAGTCACATGTGGACCCAGGTAAGATCAGTAAGCACATCAGTAAGCAGATGTGTGAAGCAGTGCCTGAGGGTCTAGCCCTTCTATATACTTCTATATAAAGTTAATCAGATGGATAAGATAAAAGATAAGATCAGGAGATGACAATAAAGTAATGAGTAATGAACAGTCAAAGATGATTATGGGGAAATCTGTGACACTTTCGATACTTCAATCTTACTGGACAGCTCTTCCCCATGGATACTCCGTTACCTCCCAACTTTTCTCTCAACCCTCTGGAGTCGCAGTCCAAAAACGACATCATATTTATGCAGGGCAAGCCGTTTTGAGCGATACTCGGGTGCTGTTGGTGGGGCGCTAGCTGTACACGTCCGGATATTTTCTTCGCCTGCCTGGTCCTGTCCACAGTTCAGAACGCGCCGACTCAAAATCATTGGAACTTACTCATCAAACTATGCCGCTATATTAATACCACAATCGACTATGGGATTATTTATCGACCTGGCAGCACCACCAATATCAAGCCGGTCGGTTATGTTGACGCTGACTGGGCTGGTGATCGGGTCACTCGTAAGTCCATATCGGGCTACATATTTCTTGTGAATGGGTCGCCAGTATCGTGGTCTTGCAAGCGGCAGACCGGAGTAGCCCTGTCATCCACCGAGGCCGAATACATTTTGTTGTGTTGAGGCGTTCAGCAGGCAATGTGGATCAGAAGCTGGCTAGAGGAGATTGAGCTAGGCATTGAGGGGGAGCCGTTGCCCATCATGTGCGACAATCTCGGGGCAATCAGTATCTCGGAAACGAATCGGGAGCATAACCTTTCCAAACATATCGACACAAAGTACCTTTTCACTCGAGACATCGTCGAAAAGAAGAAGGTCGCCATTTTCCCCGTCTCAAGTTTGCAGAATGTGGCCAACATAATGACAAAATCTCTGCCTAAGGATAAGCATTGACGGATCGTTTCGGCTTTAGGGTTGGATTGGAAGTCTCAGGACGTCAGGGGGAGCGTCAAATCCGAAGTCACGGATAGCGCGTAGGTCATGTGGGCGTGTCGTCCTGAGGTATAAGTATACCCGTTTCTCTGCTAAGTATTCGATTCTTCCGTCTATACTTCCGTGCGGGTAATGTAGGACATGCCTTATATTTCTCCCTATCTTTTCCCTTTTTATATATATATATATTGTTATCAGGCGATCGTATCCCTCAGAACTCTGTCTACGTTCTGAGGGTATGTCCATCCTTATTTCTATTTATCTTCTTTACTTACCCTATCCTACAGTTGTGTACTTACGTAGGATCTAGGTAAAAGAAAACTCTGTCTACGTTCTGAGGTTGTGTACTTACGTAGGATCTAGGAATCTTAACACCCTGCAATTCTGGAAATTTCCCTGGTAGAAAGGTATCTGAGGACAAGCTGCCAGATAGCTTGTGCACAGTTCTGAAGCATGAAGATCTTCCAACAACAATTTGGGTGTATGTTGCCTAAGTGTGATTAACCGCTCCAATTGAACTGCTTCAACTCCACAGAAACTTGATATTTCTGATGCTTGGCATCAGGGGACCTTTGCTCAAGGCCACTCAGTATTGGCCTTAGAAGCACCTTTGGCTACCCCGGAAGCCTGGGCTAAAATGGAGCACCTTATGCCTCAGAGAGCCAGGAGACACCCCCTAATTCCTGAGTCCCTTTTGAAGCACTCCTAGAGTCTCTTAGGTACTCCTAGGCCTCTTAAGGTCATTTAGAATATTACAGTGGGTCAAAAATTGTCCACATGTTTGCTACTTTGTAAAGCTGTGGATATAATCCGACAACATGCCACCTGATGAAAATATTGTTGGTAGTGGCCAAGAGGCCCTGCACCGTAGCTATATATATCTGTTTTGCTTGTTCTATTTGGCCAAGAACTCATGGAACTATGTCTATTCTAATTTGACAGCTTATGTGGACAATTTTTTGACTTGCATGCAAAAATATCAGAATGCTCCAACAACAGCTGTCATACATGAGATCATGAGTGGAGCTATTTAATGACATCAAGTAGACATCATTATGATGTCATTATCCCACCTTAACCCATATAAAATTATGTCTTACTGCTGTATATCTTTCATTACAATTATAAGACCCTTGCCTCTACTCAAAAGGATAATGTCCTTTCTCTCCTCCATAATTCTGCTTCTCTCAGGGAAATCTCTGCTAAATTTGGAGTATCCAAGTCAAAGATTGCCTCTATGGCCAAAGAAGTAGTCCCAGATAAGGAGAATTGCAGTGCAGGTCGACCTAGAAAGCTGTCTACAACTACTCAACATGCTGCCATCCAACAAATCTCTACTGGTAGAGCCACAAATGCTGCTGAAGTTGCCAGAAACATCAATCCCCTTCTTTCCAATCCTGTTTCCACCCAAACCAAACACCTTGCACCAGGCTGGGATAACCACTAAGAAATCTCAGAAGAAGCCCAAGCTCACCCCTGCCCAAAGAAAAGCTAGAATGGAATTTGCTCAGAAGTACAAAGAATGGACTGTTGATGACTGGAAAAGGGTTGTTTGGTCAGATGAGACTAATTTCAATAGATTGGGGTCAGATGGGCAGCAATATGTGTGGGGAAGGAAAGGAGAATCATTAGGAGAGAGTAGTGTTGGCCAAAGTCAGGTTGTGACCCTCGACCCGACCTGACCTGACCTGACCTTACATGAGGGTCAAGAAGAGTCAAAAGTCAGGGTCAGGATCTTGCTGACCCTTGACCCTTGAGTCGACCCCAGGTCCCCAAGGTCATCCATAGTTTTGTTGCCTTTTAAAGCCAATTAGCCCGGTCATTTCTGACGTCACTTCACCCGGGACCATTCATGCGCACAACAGGATTTAATTCAGATATAGGCAGCTCAATGGGCAACGAGCACAATCAGCCAGACCCAAACCTCTTGATTCTTGTCGCACACAGAGACCACCACACAGGTTTAGGGACAAAGATGAAGCTGCTTTTCATTGGGGGGTCGTGTGATTACAAAACTCTGTAATTGGCTACGGGGCAATATCACTGAGGCTCTCCAGGTGATCAAGTCAACATTGCAGGATGAACTTGTACAGTTTAAAGAGGCCGGACTAAGCCTAGCAATGGAGACAGAGATTGAAGAAGAGGTAGAGGACAGTCTCATGGCAGATGTTAGGACAGGGTTGAAGGAGGCTCAGAATTGGACAATAGAGCTTAATGATGATTGCTTTGATGACAAGGTTGTCTGATTTGTTTGTCGTTTTCCTTTCCTTTTCTTTTCTTTTAAATTGATATTAGATAAGATAAGATAATGAGATTAGATAATTTGACTCTGTGTCACGGTATGGTCCATCCGTGCCGTTACCTGCCGTGTCTCAGTTTCTAGTTTCGTATATAGCCATGTATTCGGACGCTTTGTCGTCTTCTTTAGTCTATCAACGCCAGTGTTCGGGCTTATTGCCCTCACCTTCCTGCCATTTCCGCATCACCGAGCACGTAGCCCTCACAGTTTGATAGACTCAAAAATCATATACCATCTTCAGTTTTCATCACTGTCACTTTCGCTTTCGCTTCTTCGTCTTCAGTTCAGCCCCTATTCTTCATTATGAGCCATATTCCAGATCCCAGCGAAATGGCCGTTCCCGAATCCCATCCCCAGGCAGATCCTCAGCCCCAGGCATCTGATATTGATGTCCTTCGCTCCATTGTCGAGATGGGCCGTGCTCTTCTAGATCTCAATACCAATCAGAGCAGTATGGTCACTCGTCTTCAGTCCCTTACCGATGCCATCGCAGTCCAACAGCAGAACAATAGCCAGTTCACTGCTTCTATGGTTTCACTCTCCAAGAATCTCAAGACACTTTCCACCACTGTTGATGACATCTCCAATCACTCCTCTTCTTCCTCCTTTTCTTCATCAATCAAGTTCAACCCTCCTACAGTATTTACCGGCAATGCTACAGAGGTAAAGGATTTCCTTTCTGATATCCAGAATTCCATCACCCTCCAGCACAAGAGTTTTCCTTCGGATCTCCATCGTACCATTTTCATGTCCATGTACCTTGCTTACGGAACCCCTAAAATGTGGTTCAATGGACTTTCCACGATCATTAAATCCGACTTCAAGCTTTTTTGTCAAGCCTTTGAAAATCACTTTGGTGATTCCGACCCCAAAGGTACAGCCAACTCGCAGCTTCAAGCACTCCGTCAGGAACATTGCGGTTCCACTGCCAACTACTACTCTCGTTACAGCGAGCTCCGTTCTCGTGTCGACTGGACCGATTTCACTCTCATTGATACTTTCACTCAGGGTCTCAAACCTCGTGTCAAAGACGCCTTGAAGTTTGTTCTCCCCGAGGTTCGTCCCAAGGTGTTTGATGCATTTGCTTCTATGTGTGTCAAATATGACAATCTTGCGTGGAAAGAAGAGCAAAACGCTAAGCGTGAACGAGGTGATCCTTTTTCCGCAGAAGCCTCCGAACCCGCTCCTCCCTCTTTCACTGCTCAATTCGGTCAAACATTTGCTCCGCCGGCGTCTTCATTCACTCCTATCTATTCGCCTCCGAATCAGACTCCCTATTCCCATTCAAATTTCAACTATTCATTTCCATCTTCTGCTCCCACACCTTCATCGTCGTCGCTTCCGGATCCTGTTCCCATGGAAGTTGATGCTATGAAACCAAATCGTCCCCGTGGCCCGCTTTCCGAAGCTGAACGTACAGATCGTCTCGCAAAAGGCTTATGTCTCTATTGTGGGATTGGCGGCCATGTTAAAGATGATTGTCCTAATCGCAGTGCTCAGGCAATTACTCGCGCCAATGCAAAGAATTCCACTAAGTCTTCTGCTCTTTCCCCTAAATCTTCTTAAACATATGATTCTTTTCCTTGTTCTGAACTCTGTTACATGAACTTTTTCTATCTCCAGGACTTCTTACCAAGTTTACGCCCTTACTCTATCACTTCCAGGTGATTACAATGATGTCGAGAATAGGCTACGGTCTTACTCCACGATCATGATTATTTGTACACGAGTCGTTCAACATACATTACAGGCTCCGGTCTCTTTTGTTTGTCTTCCCGCTACTGTCTACTCAACGCCGCACTTATGAATTTAACACCACATTTCAGTTTAAGTACTGTTTCTGGATTTATGTTATTTTCTCGTGCACCTATTACTATTGTTACGCACAGACTTTTAATTCCTTTGTTACATTTTTTTCTTTTTACTTTCTCCTGTTTTTTCTTTGACCTCCTTCGCTCATTTTTTGAGGGGGGATAGTGTCACGGTATGGTCCATCCGTGCCGTTACCTGCCGTGTCTCAGTTTCTAGTTTCGTATATAGCCATGTATTCGGACGCTTTGTCGTCTTCTTTAGTCTATCAACGCCAGTGTTCGGGCTTATTGCCCTCACCTTCCTGCCATTTCCGCATCACCGAGCACGTAGCCCTCACACTCTGGAGTCGACCTTGACCCAACCCGACTTTGTCTCAAGGGTCAGGGTCAGGATTTTGATTGACCTTGACCTCGCTGACCCTGACCTGACCTCGGAGGTCACGACCCGACCCGACCTTTCCCAACACTACTACTGATCCTACTACTACTACTCTGCCCCGAAATGCCCACCGCTGATGCCAGCCCCATGTCTATCCATCCATCTCATTCCAGCACCTCCACCCTGAAAAATCTAGCTATTCAGGTACGGTAGCGAAATTCAATCGAAGAGTTGAGGTTCTCTGTCTCGAGATGGCGGTGGGCGTTGGGAAGATGTGTGCGGCCCGGGCCCGGAAGCACAGCACGAGTAGATCGCGCTCGAAACCATGGACACTTTTTACTATCGAAGCAAAACGGAGCGGAGGAACGATGACGGCAAAATGGTCATTTTGTCCATCCGCGTGTCG
Source organism: Collybiopsis confluens (assembly GCA_013368555.1). Taxonomy (NCBI): domain Eukaryota; kingdom Fungi; phylum Basidiomycota; class Agaricomycetes; order Agaricales; family Omphalotaceae; genus Collybiopsis; species Collybiopsis confluens. Next base: position 67,560 of record JAACJN010000001.1, read on the forward strand.
GGGCGCAATATGGGTCCTAGTCAACGTGTTGAACATCTGACGATGAGGCGAGTTGTGCAACCTATAGTTCTTAGCTCGCGTTAACCCGTCCTTCCTCTTCGATCAACAGATGTACCTCTTTCCGCATCTTTGTTGATGTTCAAGCCACCAGCAACGTTATTGAAAATACCACCTGTGATTGAAAAGTCGTGTGCCCCAGCGAGCATTTGGCCAGTACCGATTTTTGTCCGGTCACGATTCTTCTTCTGGACACAAATAAAACTTTTCGCTATAGGAACTTGAAAATCCACTCCAGAGGAGTGACCGGTGTCGAGGATCGTTTTGGTCCAAAGAAAACACGCCTTATGACAGATCTGTTTGAACCGGCCGGCAGGCTTGTTTTTTTCTCTTCGAGCATGTCTTCTCTGAGTAATCTGAAAATTCGAAGTGGGCAAAAATTGTGAAATTTGAGGCGGGGTTCATACCTGCGAGATGTCGAGCGACAGCGGAGATCGACGGGACGAGCCTGACTCCCCAAGTGTTCGTATTCCTCCCCTTCCGGTTCCTTTTTCTAATACGCCGAGCTTCAAGTTCACATGGAAGCACATGTCTAAAACAGAATACATTCATATTATACACTGCAATATGTCCATTAGTTATTCTTTAGTCAACGACTGTCCATATCTACACCTACTCATCTAAACCTCCTTCCTCCACTCACCCAAAACCCAAGCCATCCGGTTTACCTCCGCACCCCGACGTCGATTATACATATGAGCCGCAATACGACTCCTCTTCCACCCATCTCTCTCCACTTTCTTCTTCTTCTGCTTCTCTTGCGACCGTGCATTTGACCCGGGTCCTGTCCGAGACAAAAGACTCGGCTCACTATTGGTAGCGGCGCCAAGAGCGTGGTTGGTCGGACTGTTTAGGTTGATTCTATAAACACCCGTCGAGAGAGAAAAAACAAAGAGAATAAATGAGACCAATGTCGTTACTGACAGACAGAAGAACAAGAAACTTACACGATCCCACCGCCACCCTGTTGCGGTTGCTGAGCCCCTTCTCCGGGTATCGTCCCATTCAACAGCCCTCCAAGTCCGCCTCCAAGTCCGCCGAGCCCAAGCGACCCCAGGACCCCATCCAGCCCACTCGCAACTGCCGCAAGTGTCAAATTCAGAACAGGCAATGCAGCTACAGGAGACGGAATCGGGAGTTCGAGATAGGAATCCTCGAAAATGTCGTTCTGTGGGCCGTCGAGGAAGTTGTATAGGTCGTTATAGAAGGGGGGAGCGTGAGGACCTTCGAACACCTGCAAAAGAGGAAAAGAGGGGGATGGGAAGAAGGCACAGAAAAAAAAGGGCAGGGAGATAGGAAAATTTGGAAGAAAGGAGAGAAAAAGGATCGTTGTCAGTAAATCACTCGAGAATCCGTACACATGCGATCCAGCTCACATTATTCCTCTCCGATTGGAGCCAGTAGAGCGGCTGTTTCGCTCCATATGTACAGTTCGACACTGAAGCTAGCTCTTTGCCGTTGTCAAGATCCAAGCCGCACCGACGAGGGACTTGGGGTTTGGCTAGAGGGACCGTCGACGTTGCACCAGTAATGTTACATTGGAAGGCGGTCATGTAATCTAAAAATTAAGGAATACTCGTGAGGACAATGATGACCAGGCGATAGCAAAAATCAGAACATACTCTGTTCGCTCCCACTATCCGGCTAGACCGAATCCAAAAATCCATGAGAACCAAGATTTACTCAAGAAAGAAAAAGACCAACTCACCGAATGAATCCAAAACCAAGCACAGATACATTTACCCCCAGGGCACTCCGGCATCCTATCCGGTATCTCGAAATCCGTGAATCTCGTCCACACGCATGTTTGGTTGACACTGAACACCGTGAAATCTTCGGGCTGTACCTCACTTGCATCGCTCTTGTACGCGATTGCAAGCCCACACCCTTTCAGGTCGTCGAATCCGGTCGTGTGGAATTCGGCCAAAGTAGAATTAGGACAGACATCGTCCCCGTCGGGAGGGTTGTCAGCAAAGGACGTGACGCCTTTGTCGCAGGTGATTTCGGTGGTTACTTTGCCGCCTGCGGGAAGGGAGAATACATCTTCGGGGTGAGGAGGAAAGTCGAGGTGGCCGTGGAACCACCACTGCGGGGATAAGGTATCAAAACAAAAATTGGAAAATAGACTTAGAAGCTAACATACCTGGTCAAAAGTATAGTCTGTGAGAGGCGCTACAGCCCTGTTGTCATAAGGAAATGTATCGCCAGTAACGTTGAATCCCCACATGCTGGGATGGAAGATAGCTAAAGAATATACTGTAGTCAATCATCAAGTCGCGAGATAAAGAAAAAATGGACAGACATGCATGGGCGACAGCTCGTTCAACTAATCCGGTTGAGAAAATAAAAGCAGCCAGCGACTTCATGATGATTTATTATGAGCTTCAAGCCAAGTTGTAGTGTTCAGTGGTCGTAGGAATCGTGCAAAGGGCGTGAAGGAAGGGGGGTGCCAACCAGTGGACTTTGATGAGAGACAGTGAGAAAGAAAGGAAGCAAGGAGCTGAGGAAATTCGAGGCAATGATCCTCCCGCCGTCGGTGGCTCTTTATATAACAGTCTGAGTTTGGCATTGTCATCCAAAAAGGCCGCGAGAGAACAAAAGAACAAAACGTTATTGTCTCTAAGCGCCCAGGTACCCATCCCCGGTCCTTCGGCCCGGGAAAAAGTGGTAAGTAGATTGTACGGCGAATCTACCCAGAATATGCAGCGACGGATATCAGGAATGGATAGCCCCACCAATGGTAGTGACCCATTATGTCGCCCCAGACTCCTTTCACCAATATATCGCGATTCGCGAAACTGCTCGAAATAAAATAATCCTCGCGCCTTTTGACAGACAACATTTCAATGAATGAGATTTCGAGAGCATACCATAGTACAGGGAGAATAGCGTACCCGTATGCTAACTCAAGCGACTCACAACTAAATATTATGCATTTGCTGGATACAAGTACACAACCCGGAACGTGTACGTCTCCGTAAGGACATCGAGCTTCGGCATTGAAAAGAGCGGCTGGACAGTATAAGCGGAGTCGTGCAATAAATGGAGACCTTACTAGGCTACACGACTATTTGAATCAGTAAATCCGATGATAATCTCGGATAAGCAGACATAGTACTCACCTCTCTCTCTGCGTCTTCTTTAATGTTCAAATCACCAACGATGCTATGATTGACAGTGCTGCGCTGGATTGAAAGGTTGTGTGACCCAGCAAGCATCTGAGGGTTCCTCGTGCGGCCAGAATGTTTGTTCTGTGTGCAAGTAAACCTTTTTAGCTAGATGAAAACTATGACTTGGTCTTTGTTTCGATACCAGCTCATGTTGCAGTTGGTGGTACGGAAGAGACAGTAATCACTTCGCGCGTGAGTGTGCACCTTTTACGAATAGCTTTGGTTCTAATTTTTGCTTGGGCCTGTACAGTGTGCTAGTAAGTATCTTTGTTCAACAGTTGATAGTGATGAAGATGAAGAGCTGAGGTACCTTTGCCAAAGCGGAAAATCCGGCCTCTCGGTACTTCAACGGCCCGGCGTTTTTTTCTCAACCGCCATCATCGTCCATTATGTCCTCTTCTCGAGCTCTGAACGCGATCCTTCCTCAGATCGCAAGCTCGCCATACGAAGCCCACCAAAAGGCTAGGACCTTTGCGTCAAGATACGTCAAATCAAACCAATACGATGTTGCCATCGATGTCCTGTTTCAGAGTTCGCGGGAGCTATTGAAAACCGGTCAGCCTGGTAGTGGAGTTGATCTGGCTGGTTTCTTGCTGGAGGTATACGATTCGAAGGGGAAGTGGTCAGTGACGAGAGTCGAGGTGAGGGCATTGAAACCACGACTATTATCCTGTCGGTCGGAACTGATTTCGCGATGGCAATTCCACGCAGGCAGGCTAACGCAGCTCATCGCTCTCACTGGTTCATCTGGATCCTGGAGGAAGACACTGATAGATAAATCACTGGCGTAGGTTTGCTTTTTTTTGCCAGACTTTCTTTCTTCGAGAATCTGACTCATCTAGGATAAAGGTGGTCAGCGAAACATGGCGTTTGCCCCGCTGGAGATCAGACGTTGCATCACTACGTCGGTGAACTGCTCTATAAAGGTACCATCTAGAGCCTTCTTTCCGGATCCACATGTCCTCACTACGCGTTTAGAGGGCTCGTTTGAAGCCGCGGAACCGCACTTTTTAGCGTCTGGTTCAAGGGATAGTGCAAGATTGTTGGCGGAAGAGTTTATTCAATGGGCTTCTCCAAGTGGTACTTTCGGACCGTTTGCGTTGCGCGGAATTCTACCGTGCGTTCTTTTGTCCGATCTCTTTGATTTTATATTTATTGATTTACCACCAGGTATCTCCAAAACGGCAACGTCCTCGCTGCCAAAACGTTTATCAAGCACTTTGTCTCTTCCCCTGTCATTCCACGTTCCTCTGTTTCATCCCCAACCGTTCCCGTAGGATCTTCCTCTGAAGACGAGATTATCGTCACTCAAGATTCTATCATCAATTTTGCTCAACTCGCAGTTGTGACGTGTCAACGCGCTCAGGGGGAGAGGAACAAGGTTATGAGAGAGAGTTGGGTCAGGCTATGTGGGACATACCAGAGTAAGGGAGGTGTTTTAGCGGAACCAGAAGTGCGGAAGGTAAGCTTGATTTTTTTTCTTTTTGTCCCTGGTTTGTCGCTTTGGATAGCTGCTCAATGACTGTTGCGCACAGGCCCTATACGAAATTGCTACGCTATACTTTGCGATCCCGCCTCCAAGAAACCAAGCCGCAAATCCGTTTGGCGACATGCTCTCGACGTTGTTCGGTGCACCTGGCGGAACTGGTGGGAGTGGCTCGGGTAGGCGTTTATTGACGCCTGCCGCTGCCTCTACTGGGCTGGATTGAGCATCAGTATATTTGTCTTTTTTCTTTTTCTCTTTTGCAGAATACAAATGTGGTACACGAGGATCGAATGCAAGATTATTTTATTCCTCCTTTGTCTCTCTAGTGCGTCTAGTCTTTAGAACTTTGTGCGGAGCTCGAGAAAATCAGCTCGATGAACTTGAATCAAAATTGTCCGGGTTCGAGCGGCATGGTCAAGGTAATCTTTTTTTCAGCTATTGAAGGTTTGGTTTTTTGCTCGCTTGTGCTTTCGACGACGAAAATACGTCGGAGATCTGGAGTCGCCTCAGGATTACAAAGGCCGCTTCTCCCCCGTCCATTTCCTGCCGGTCGGCCATCGCCCAGTGCTTCGAACCAAGCTGCCACTAGTTCGTCCCGACACCATGAACCTTCCAGACAAAAGCCAAATTCGCTCCTATACGGCGGACATCCGGAAGACGGCCCTCACACTTGGAGTCTCAACTTACCACATCGAGGTTTGGTCTTCCGCAGAGGAATGCACAAGGTGATGTCCCATTCGCTGGATTGGCTGATCCTGTTTGGGACTTGAGCGATCATGACAATTCGGGCGATATTAGACAGCGATCAGACCCGCCTGCTCCGTCGCAGTCTCAGACGGCACAGAACCAGATTGACGCGTTAAAGGTTGTGATGGGTTCGTGGGGAGGGGGAGGAGGAGGAAGCAACATAGCGGCAACGACCTCTGAATTCCCCGAAACTTTTCAATTTTCCTCTTCTTCCACACCATCGGCATATGCGGCCGATTTTCTTGCAATGCAAGGCAAAGTTTTGCAGGGAATTCAACGTTCTCTTCGTCAAACTCGCGACCCTGGTCATATAATGCGAACCCATCTCACTTCCAGTAAGGGCCGTTGACGATCAAGATACCCTCTGCTATTCAGCGGGGTGTTAACCTTCTGGAACATGCCACGGAGGAGAAAGGGCAACTAGATACGGATGATGTCGTGCCTTCTTCCCTTAATCTATCCGAGTGTTCGCGACGCTTGGTTTCGAGCGCAGCAGCTCATTCTTATTCTCACCACCACTCCCGGCATGTCCCGCCAACGATTATAATACTTCCTGATGTTCAACTCGGTGAGGAGCCCCGACGAACTGCGGGGAAACAGAAGAAGCAGAAGAAGAAGAATGGACCGTCGACTGAACCGAATTTTGGAGAACTTTCCGAGAATCCAGTCATACCACCTCGTTCATCCAGATTCTTTTTTGCCGAAACCGGAGCCTGATCATCTCAGTTCAGGATCAGCAAATTCGGATTCACATCCAGTTGTTCCTGCAGTTCGTGCAGGTTCTTCGTCCTAACGCAAGTCCGACTCTGAGGCTAGGATTCCAAACCCACGGGTGGTTCCAGAGCCTCTTCCTGCACTACCGCGTCATAAACTAGGGCTTCGTACACCAACCGGTTCTGAAGTTGATCTCGTACAGCCGACGCCGACTACTGATCTCTGTCTATCGCTACCGCAACTACTGCCGCCGCCTCGTCAAGATCCCCTTCCCCCTCCCACTCGACATCGGTGAAGAACAAGGGCGTGATTGAGGTAGAAAATGGGGACGGGTCGCTGTTCAAGACAGCTAGAGCTGGAAATTCGGAGTCGCTGTTGAGTTCACTTGACGAGTCGATGTCAGCTTTGGAAGCAGCTGTGCAGGATGACCCAACTGTCAACAGGGGAGTGATAGGCAAATGCTACGACTACCACCGTCTCTGACGAGGGTAGTAATACCGAGCAGAGGTTCGATCCCGCTCTCGTGTCACCTCAACCTCAAAACATCCTATTCCATTCTGACCCTGAGGCAGCTGCGTTGTATCAATCACTTCTTACTTTGATGTTCATGCCGCCTCAAACCATCCCAGTTCAATCAGCACAGCCACACACGTTCGATTACCCCTATGTACCTTATTTCAGAGATGGCCTGGTGTCAATCATGTTGAATAGTGTCAATCTGCCTAGATGCCTAATGATCATTATGATCATCTTTTTGTGCATCAGCAAAACCTGGTTTTTCTCGAGAGCATTGAATTGAATCCTGACAGCGCCCAATTCAGTTCAATTCAAATATCCATGGCGACGATACCACTGAATAGTGCTGGACAGTGCTGCCCAGCAGGGACTTTGCTGTCAAGGTAGGAGCTGTCCGGCGCTGTCCAGCACCTACCTGTTTTGCTGATGTGTGACCAAGGGACAATTTCATCTTTCAACTGCAACCACCACCATTGATCATCTTGCCCAATGTCCTCAGTTTCTGCATTTGATGGTGTTCATGATGCTGCCTTCACAGGTGGAGAGTTCAACACTGTCGGAGGAAACCTTCACATTACCAAAAACTATTCCAATCCCCCAGGTATATCCTCTTTGACTATCTCTACAATTATGGCTAAGTTATGTTAGAAAATATCCACGAAACTATAAAGGCTAAGCTTTCCCAAAAGCTTAAACATATTACAAATGCTCATGTCCGGACCGAAAAGGTCTGTCTGGAAAATACCAGAGTAAATATTATTCGAGAAATATCCCAATGGATGTTGAAGGTGGATGAAAATAATCCTGCTCAGATTTGCATCCTTTATGGAGCTGCGGGTACCGGGAAGTCTGCCATTTGCCATACTATTGGAAAAAGAGTCCTGGATAGTGGAGAACTTGGTGCATTTTTTTGCTTTGACCGTAATTTTTTGGTGGAAAGAACCCCAGTCCGGGCTTTGCATACCATTGCCTATGATCTGGGCCAGAAGTCTCCAGAGTTTGGAGCAGCTTTGCTAAATATAATTGAAAAAGAGCAATATCTTTGCAATAGTTCAGATGTTGAAGAGCTCTGGATAAAGTTGATTGTAAAACCTGCTGGAATGGTTGACCAAACTAGGCCCTTGATTATTATTATTGATGCTCTGGATGAAATGGGAAAAGAAGGATCTCGAGCAATGGAACAAAAATTTCTCTCACTATTTTTGAATGAAGGTTCCAATTTGCCAAACAATATTCATATATTGGTTACTTCTCGGCCTGAAAGTACTATCAATGAATATATCAATGTGTATGGCTTAGGAGTATGGACTCAAGATATGAATGACTTGGCAAAGACAGAGGAGGATATCAAGAAGTATGTATCTCAGAGGATGAAATTTAAACTCAATGCAAGAAAATGTGATATCTTAGCTCAAAAGGCAGAAGGATATTTCCAATGGGCATGCACAGCCTGTGAGGCTCTCCTTGAAGAAAAACCAGGGATTAAATTTATGTCTCGGTTTAAACAGATTTTGGCTTTGTCAGGTGGTCAAAATGAGAATCTCTTTCCTCTTGATACACTATATAGATCCATTCTGGAATCTAAATTTAATCTTCAAGATATATCTGTAATGACAGAGTATAGAAGCATAATGTCTCTGATCTTTGCAGCATATCAGCCTCTGTCAAGAAAATCTGTAGTTGAGCTTCAATCAGCCTATAAGAAGCATAAACAATATGACGAGGATGAAGATGAGGCTGATAATGATGAAGTAGTGCTTCAATATCTGGGTTCACTTTTCAGTGGAGTTGACAATATGACAACACCTGTGCAACCAGTTCACATCTCTGTTCGAGATTTTCTACTGGATAAAGACAGAAGCAAAGAGTACTTCATTGATTCAATGGAGGGAAGAAGATGTATGGCTATGGGTACTATTAAAGTGATGACAGAGCAGCTTCATTTTAATATATGCAAATTGGAAAGCTCCTATGTGTACAACTCAGAAATAAAGGATTTAAAGGAGAAAATTGAAGAAAAGATATCACCAGTGCTTGAATATGCATGTTGCTGGTGGGGGAATCACATACATGATGCAGATTATGAACCGGATAGTCTTTATCTGGTTGAACATTTTTTCAATGAGTTTTCTTTATACTGGATTGAAGTATTGAGCCTTCTGGATCATGTTAAATTAATACCCAAAGTGATTAATAAGATCACTGAATGGGCAAATAAAGAAAAGGAAACAGTAAGTAAAACGAGCTGATTTAGATTTGCGTATTGATCATGAAAATTATAGATATCTTCACATGATTTGAAATTTGTGATAATAAGCAGTGAAATCAGGAACTGGATACAGATATTTGGGAAGATATTTGGAGAGTCTACACCTCATATCTATCTTTCTGGTCTGCCTTTTATACCAACACAGTCAATGCTACAGAAGATATACTGCACAAGGTTCAGGCATTAGCACAAGTTTGTTCTGGTCATCAAAGCCATTGGCCCAGTTTACAGACAGTCTTGGTTGGGCATGAAGGGAGCATACATGCTGTTGCCTTTTCACCTGATGGAGAGAAAATTGTTTCTGGATCATCTGACAAGACAGTCAGAATCTGGAATGCACAAACTGGAGAAGAAGAACACAAACCACTAGAAGGGCATACACATGTGGTTACCTGTGTAGCTTTCTCTTCAGATGGAATGAAAATTGTATCTGGATCATATGACAACACAGTGAGAATCTGGAATGCACAAACTGGGAAGAAGAGGGCAAACCACTGGAGGACATACACATCAGGTTAACTCTGTGGCTTTCTCTCCAGATGGAATGAAAATTGTATCTGGATCAAAAGACAACACAATGAAATTCTGGAATGCACAAACTGGGGAAGAAGAAGGCAAACCACTGGAAGGGCATACAGGGAGGTTACCTCCGTGGCTTTTTCTCCAAATGGAATAAAAATTATATCTGGATCGGAGGACAACACAGTGAGAATCTGGAATGCTCAAACTGGGGAACAAGAAGGCAAACCACTGGAAGGGCATACAAGTAGGGTTACCTCTGTGGCTTTCTCTCCAGATGGAATGAAAATTGTATCTGGATCATATGATAACACAGTGAGAATCTGGAATGCTCAAACTGGGGAACAAGAAGGCAAACCACTGGAAGGGCATACATATTGGGTTAGCTCTGTGGCATTCTCTTCAGATGGAATGAAAATTGTATCTGGATCATATGATAACACAGTGAGAATCTGGAATGCACAAACTAGAGAAGAAGAAGGCAAACCACTGGAAGGGCATACAGGGCAGTTACCTCTGTGGCTTTTTCTCCAAATGGAATAACAATTGTATCTGGATCTTACAGGGACCATACAGTGAAAATCTGGAATCCACAAACTAGGGAAGAAAAAGGCAAACCACTGGAAGGGCATACACAATGGGTTAACTCTGTGGCCTTTTCTCCAAATGGAATGAAAATTGTATCTGGATCGGATGACAATACAGTGAGAATCTGGAATGCACAAACTGGGGAAGAAGAAGGCAAACCACTGGAAGGGCATACAAGTTGGGTTACCTCTGTGGCTTTCTCTCCAGATGGAATGAAAATTGTATCTGGATCATATGATAACACAGTAAGAATCTGGAATGCACAAACTGGAGAAGAAGAAGGCAAACCACTGAGAGGACATACACTTTGGGTTCAATCTGTGGCTTTTTCTCCAGATGGAATGAAAATTGTATCTGGATCACTTGACAATACAGTGAGAATCTGGAATGCACAAACTATGGAAGAAGAAAAAGTCACACCACTAAAAGGGCATACACCTGGGGCTCCAGTCTCTGTGGCTTTCTCTCCAGATGGAATGAAAATTGTATCTGGCTCAAATGACAACACAGTGAAAATCTGGAATGCACAAACTGGAGAAGAAGAAGGCAAACCACTGGAAGGGCATACAAGGAGTGTTAGATCTATAGCTTTCTCTCCAGATGGAATGAGAATTGTATCTGGATCATATGACAATACCGTGAAGATCTGGAATGTACAAACTGGGGAGGAAGCAGGCAAATCACTAGAAGGGCATAGACTTGGGGTCAACTCTGTGGCTTTCTCTCCAGATGGAATGAAAATTGTATCTGGATCAAATGACAACACAGTGAGAATCTGGAATGCTCAAACTGGGGAAGAAGAAGGCAAACCACTGGAAGGGCATACAAGTTGGGTTACCTCTGTGGCTTTCTCTCCAGATGGAATGAAAATTGTATCTGGATCATATGACAACACGGTGAGAATCTGGAATGCACAAACTGGGACAGAACAAGCCGTGATTGGGCATTCAAGCTCCATTGAATCTGTTCCTTTCTCTCCTAATGGAACAAAAGTTGCTTCTGAATCACATGACAGCCCATTGAGAATCTCGGATGGCAGCTTGTTTACTTTATCATTCTGCGCCCAGCATTTAAAGCACAATCTGTACCATGCCAACAGTTCCTTTCAGCATGTTTCCCTTAAACCTGATGGCTGGATCCATGGCTTGGATTCTTCCCTTCTTCTCTGGATCCCTCCTGCAAAATATCGCAATAGTCTCATGATGCCTCACATGGAGTTGTTGATGTCTACCGAACAACCTACCTCCCTCAATCTTTCCAGGTTTGTTCATGGAAAACACTGGTATCAATGCTATACAACCTAAAGTAAATTCCTCTTTCCTGTAGTTTGTTATTTAGTAAGCATGCCTTGTCAGCAAAATCTGGACCTGAACATTCACTCGTTGTTGTTCTTGTGACTGCCTATGGCATGTGGATAAATTTCCAGGCTGTATTCAATTATCTATTAGACAGAAAAACTCAGTTTATTTATTGCAGCAACACTGTGACGGGATAGTACTCAATGTAGCATTACAATCCGTAATCTTCTCAATATTTTTTATCTTCTGAAATTCAAATTCTATCTGAATGCTCAGACCTCATTCTTGGCCAGGTTGTTTTCATTCAGGCTGTTCTTTTTGCTTCAGCCCTGCTCTTTGGGAGCTAGGGACAATGATATAATAATTGTTTACTTGCTATACCAATAAGTGGAGCATATACTCTCTATTGCTAGTACTATATTAAGCTCGAGAATATATTCCTGAATCCCTTCCCCTAACCCTAACCAAACTCTAACCAAACCCTAACCATCCTAACCGCTAACCAGCCTAAGCCCCTATTGTCCTTCCAATAGTTGGGCAATGTTCCTGGACACTCTGCTAGCCCTAGCCAAAGTGTGAGGGAGGTTTGGAACATTGTGATTTCCGAGTTTGATTATATAATTTCTGGGCAACAATGGCAGTGTGTTCTCAAGCCCCATATTACTGCCTTAACAAGTCCATAATAATTGCCACACTTGTTGTAGCAATAGTTTATATATTTTGTATCTATTGGTATTACAACCGCCTAATAATTACTCTATTGCGGCTGATTGCCTTTGGCATCTGCCGCAGGATTATTTGAGGTATTTTAATGCTGACGACTCAACCCAGGTTTATGTTTATGACTCTGGAAACATTAACATTGTTATAAGAAATTGGCGGGAAAGTCTTACTGAACTTCCAGACTAGGGCTCTTGATTGTTCATACTGTATATAGCACCGTCAACTTCCCCTATGTACAAATACATAACAATGTTTACCAATTAGTGATGTGACGGCTGGGGCCCAAAAAGCCGCGGCCATGGCTCAAGCAAAATCTGAGCCAGGCCCCACCGGCTCAGAACAGGCCCCACCGGCTCAGAAGCAACTAGGGCCCCGGTGATGTGATTAATTTGCGTTCACGCGTGAAATCATCCAAAGTACGACTTTCTAAGTTAGGAAAGTGTACTTTAGAGCTGAGACGAGCCCTAGTCGTCAGCTAACAAGCTAGGCAACTATGTATGCGATTAATCAAGGATGGGACCATGCGTCCTAACTATGTTTACCTTGGTTGATGGTAAACCATACACATCTTCGTATAGATGGCTTATGAGAACTTGGTCCTAACTCTTGAAAGTTAGCAGATTCACCCCTAAACCGCCAAGGGTCTCATATATGAGCTAGTTACTTGCTTCGTATCAAGGGATCGAAGACCTGCGAGGCTATTTAACACGTGGCACTTATTCCAGTGGCTCTTATCGAGTCCTAACTTGGTTTCACCCGAAATGTTATTCGATGATACTGAGTACTTGTACCAAATGGAACGAAAAGTCAAAGATATGAAATGACATGATATGATATGACTTAAGTGTCGATATATGCGACATACCTTAAAAGATATGTAATGAGAAGCTAGGATACTTCGGAACTCAATGAAGGAATTGTTGAGAGTACGTCTAAGTACGTTGGAAGAGCTAGGCCGTAGCTCACAAGGACCGGTACCGACATTCCGATGCCAGATCAGTTATGACTCGGGTTACCATACGGAACTAGAAGCTGGAGTATATCCAAAGGTTAAAAGAATTATCAGGACACCCTAACCCAACTCTGGACAAGTTAGCCGATCCGTTTAACCATCCGATTCGTCGAACCTCTTACTCGAAATGGAAGGATCCTACGAAAACCAGTTAGGAAGGACTATCCAGGTGGTCGGTTTACATGGAATTGGAATTGGAGTCGACGTTTCAACATTTTCTTGAATATTATTTTGAGTTTGAGGATTTTAATATTATTTATTATTTTACGGTATATATACTCCGCACGTATGTATCCTAACTTTAGATTACCCAGTGCGGTGATGCGATTAATTTGCGTTCATGCGTGAAATCATCCAAAGTACGACTTTCTAAGTTAAGAAAGTATACTTGAGAGCTGAGACGAGCCCTAGTCGTCAGCTAACAAGCTAGGCAACTATGTATGCGATTAATCGAGGATTGGACCAGGCGTCCTAACTATGTTTACCTGGGTCGATGGTAAACCATACACATCTTTGTATAGATGGCTTATGAGAACTTGGTCCTAACTCTCGAAAGTTAGCAGACTCACCCATAAACCGCCAAGGGTCTCATATATGAGCTAGTTACTTGCTTCGTATCAAGGGATCGAAGACCTGCGAGGCTATTTAACACGTGGCACTTATTCCAGTGGCTCTTATCGAGTCCTAACTTGGTTTCACCCGAAATGTTATTCGATGATACTGAGTACTTGTACCAAATGGAACGAAAAGCCAAAAGATATGAAATGACATGATATGATACGACTTAAGTGTCGATATATGCGACATACATTAAAAGAAATGTAATGAGAAGCTAGGATACTTTGGCACTCAACGGAGGAATGGTTGAGAGTACGTCCAAGTACGTTGGGCGAGCTAGGCCATAGTTCACAGGGACCGGTACCGACATTCCGATGCCAGATCAGTTATGACCCGTGTTACCATGCGGAACTAGAAGCTGGAGTATATCCAAAGGTTAAAAGAATTATCAAGGCACTCTAAACCAACTCTGGACAAGTTAGCCAATCCGTTTAACCATCCGATCCGTCGGACCTTTTACTCGAAATGGAAGAATCCTACGAAAACTAGTTAGGAAGGACTATCCAGGTGATCGGTTTACCTGGGAGTGGAATTGGGGTCGACGTTTCAACATTTTCTTGAATATTGTTTGGAGTTTGAGGATTTTAATATTATTTATTATTTTACGGTATATATACTCCGCACGTATGTATCCTAACTTTAGATTACCCAGTGCGGATCTCACCTTATATTATATTTTGCTCAGTATCTGCCGGAGTGGGCGTCTGAGAAGTGCAAACCAGCGGGAAAACTCCTGTGTAGCCAATAAGAAAAGAAAAGTTACGAAATTTGCCCGGTCAAGGTTGTGGTGAACTAGACCGCGTATCTACCAAAAAGTTGTCCTATCTTCGTTGGGAAGTTGAGCCCTTGCCCCCCTTCGTTGATCTATCCAAAAGTCCATACGAGGAAGTTGAGCCCTAGCCCCTTCGTCACTGGCACAAGTCCGTTTCGAGTTTAGTTTAAGTTAGAAAGGCCAGTGCGCCCCTACTTCGACTAAAAGCGATACAAAGTTATATAAAAACCTAGTTAGGCTACATCGTAGTCGAGCGTCGAAGCAGTTGAGCCCTAGCTCCTGTGGACAAAGAAAACCTAAAAAGCGATAGATTCTTGCGGAACCCGCGTAACCTTTGACAAGCACACTCGCACCTTTATAAAATTTGATAAGGCGGAACCTGTCCTAACTTACCTAAATACATTTTGGGTTTAGTTTTGGTTTTGGGTTGTGGTAGTAGTGATCCCACGCACTGCGCGTTATCTGGAGCCCACCGCGAGGGGTTCTAAAAAGAATCTATAGGCCTAAAAGCCACAAAGACCCTTTGTACGTTGCAAAAACAAGATAGGCGAACCATCGTCAAAGCGTAACACTCGGAATTCATCTCGAGTCCAAATTGTTGACTTTGGGGAGTTAGATCGCGTCGAAGCACGTCAAAGAAAAGCAAAATCAGTGAACCCTTCGTCAGATAACAGAGGGCGAACTCGTAAAGCAAAAGAAAAAGCAACGGTAGACGAACCAGAAGGTCCTTCTATTGGAGCATACCCAAAATCTCCTGCTGTACGTTCGGCGTCTCAAGACAACGACGACCAGTTTAGAGAACAACCAGAATCACCTTTAACACCGATCGGCGAAAGTCCTAACTCTAATAACGAGCAAGGACCGAATCCTTTCAACTTCGAATCAATCAATCTCGCCTCTACGCAAACCCCAACACTTTCTTTCGACTATCCGTCTATTTTCTCGTCTTGGTTTCAGTCTTCCTTTCCAAATCTCAATCTCTCGCATTCTATCTCGTCTACTTCTCATCCTATCTTTTTATCATCGACAAACATGTCAAATCGGAACAATATTCCTCAGATCGGGTTACCAACCCTTTCGAACGATGCGGTAACACAGTTGGCTGCTGCAGCCGAAAAGTTACCGAAGTTATACAAAACCCCTCCTATCTTGAATATCGAAGACCCAGTCGGAGTTATTCAATGGTTTGAGGCAGCAGAATGGATCTTTGATTCGAACGGCATTACGTCGGATGATGCGAAGTTAAAACTAGCTCTGGATTGGAGTACATATCCGACCAGAAAGCTATTTATGGGCATGAAGAGTGTTAGGACACCTAATTACGATGAATTCGTAAAAGAGGTCCGGAATATTCTTCCTGAAGAAATGCTAGATGTCGCAGGGTCAATGTACGAGTTAGACCGAATTGTCAACGAATATGAACCACTGAGTATAAGGCAGAAAGCCGAGTTTCGACTTTATAACGTTCTGTTTGTAACAGAATGTGAAAAGTTAATGACGGATCGACCCATCCTAGCTAATAGGGATGCGGTACGCACCTACTTGAAGGTATTCGAAGAGAGTACTCGAAGTATGGTGTTTGATCAAGTTAGGAGGGATGTAAAACCGGCAACGATCGGTAATCGAAGAAAAGAGGATCCTATTACGCTTAAAGAAGCTGTAGCGGCGGCGGAAAAGGTCTTCTCATCGTCGAACTACGAATCTATATACGGCCTAACTTCTGTAAGGTCGTCGGGTATTGGTTCTACAAACCCAGAATCGTATAGGCGAAGCCAAATAGCCTATCCACTCACGTCGGGTCTACCTGCCCAGTCGAACTTTGACTACCTTAAAAGTGTCAGGAAGATTAAGCAGGAGAACGATGTTGAAGGAGGCATTTCAGATTTGTGGAAGTCCGCTTCCAAAGATAGTGTTAATGAGAAAGAGAAGTTAGAGTTCGAAAAAGAGCGTCTAGCATCTCAACAGGATGTCAATGAAGCATGGTTAAAGGAAATGCGTCAAATGACATTAAAAGTCGGCGAAGGTCTTAGTACGGTAGCCTCCCTAGTTGGAGCAGCTGTGTCGCAACGGCAGCCTAACTTTGAAGGGAATCAGAGTCGGTACGGATTTAATCAATCCGGACCCTCTGGACCAAGTGCTCGATATGGGAACACATATTCAAACACTGGACCTCGGCAAATGCTTTGTTTCATGTGTAGAGCAAAGGACCACTTGTTAGCAGCGTGTCCTATCTATCAGGATTACGTTAAAAGAGGATGGTTGATTCCAGAAGGCAACGGTTCAACTCGTATGAAATTGCGGGATGAAGTTAGGATGCCTAGGGATGACGAAAATACTCCCCGTTATAAATTAATCGAAGATATAGCTAAGTCCCGAGGTTGGGGCAAGGCTGAATCTTACTTTGCAAATATGGTTGATGAAGAAGAAGACGAAATGAATCGTCAACTTGATCCTGAAGATCAGGTACAAGTCCTCCTACGTGAACTAGCTGAGGCCAAAAATGCCATGCTGCAGATGAACCAACAAAGGCCATCTGATGAAGTTAGGCGGTTTAATGATAGATCATATCCGGATCATTCACAAAATACTGACCGACCTAACTTGGGAAAAAACTATTAGACTCGATGAAGGAGCCTAGACCTGGTCGTGGTATCTACCAAATGGGGAGAAACTACGCTAGCTCGTTTGTGCAGGCACCGGAGAGTCCTTTCAGCAAAAATCCCAATAAAACGAACAATGATCGAAGGGGACCACTTCCGGGACCTCTGAAATCAGCGTTTAAAAAGAAAGTAGCGTTTGATGGTGTACTTATGCCTCCAAGAGATAGATTTGATGGTGTTCCTAACCGGAATTTCCGTCGGACTAGGGACACAAGTACGGAGATTGAAAGTGAGCCAGCGGAGAAAGTTAGGACGGAAATAGTATCAAAGGAACAGCCTAGTGCTGGTTATGGGGACATCAGACCGTCTCCTGCCACTGCGAAGCGACCTTTCGACGATGTCCGACCTATCACCTTCCGGCCACAACCTGAGACAGATGTACGGAACCGTCGTTCTGAAGTACCTAACTCTCATACACTGGATCAGTCTCACCCATTCACTATGTCAAATGAACGAGAAAAATCGAAACAACCTAGCTATCGAGTTAGGAACGAATTGTTTAAGGATGGTTTAGCAGAAGAAGTAGCTACCAAAGTTTTGGAAGGCACCGTTCAGCTATCCATCGAAGAGATGCTAGGAATTTCTTCGTTAGTGAAGAAGATTCTGGAAAGGAAACTCAAGAATCGACGAGTTGAGCCTAAACGGGGAAAGTCAGCGTATGTAGCTGTCCTAACTGATAACGGCGAAACCCAGATTCCGGAAATGCCCACAGGAGTATTAATGCGCGGTAATTATATCGACATTGATGACCTAGCTCTCGCACCAGAGATCATGTTTGAGTATCTGTCCGAAGAAAGAGACGGAATGCCGGCAGGATCTTGGGTACAAAAAGATGTGGTAGAATGTTTTCATAATGACCTACCCATCGACGATGAGAGACGCGATATGATTGTTGTAGCAGGAAACAGCAAAGGACTACGATCAATTGCGGCTCGAATCAATCACAGAAACGAAATTGTTGAAGGAATCTTAGATTCTGGATCACAGATTGTGTCGATTGATCGTTTAGTGGCTACTCAGTTGGGTCTAACTTGGGATCCCAACGTAACTCTTCAAATGCAGGATTCACATGGAGGGTTGGGTAGAACTGAGGGTTTAGCTAGGAACGTCCCATTTACATTTGGTGACCTTACTATCTACCTACAGTTGCACGTTCAAAATCGTGCACCATATATGTTACTTATGGGAAGACCATTCGATGCGTTAACGGAAAGCAATGTTAAAACCTTTGCTAATGGTGACACGGAACTCACAATCACTTGTCCTAACTCTAAACGGCAGTGTGTAATTCCTACGTGCATCCGTGGCAAATTAGCAAATGTCATGAAAGTTGATACTTCGAGATATGAGGTGCCTAACTATAAAAATATGTCTACACCTGAAGAGCCACGTAAACCAGAGCCAGATGGAAATTTTCGAGCCTCGAAGATCTGACTAGCGATCAGGGAGAGGAGGAAATCGCTATTGGGTTCCATTTTAATGAGCAGGGTGAATTAGAAGTGGATGGTTGGCGCCAATCCGAAGGAAAACAATTTACGAGGGCAGAACTGGCGGAATCGTACTGGTTGGCATCTGAAGAACAAGTCCGAAAGGAATGTATGGATGGGGCGGCCATAGAATCATACTTGCAAAAGTTAGGAACGGTGTGGAACGCAACAGCGTCACATCAGACCTACATGCAAACTGTCAAACAGGAACGAGATGTTCCTATCGATGAGAAAGTAATGGAAAATAATGAAGAAACGAATTTTACGCTATATGATACATTTATGAAATTTGAGGCAGACGAGCCAAATCTGTCCTATCTTATGAAAAGTGAAGAGAAACCCCAAATTTCATGGAAATCTCTTAAACGATTAGCTCGACAACCTGTTCCAGGGAAGAAAGCTTTTAGAGACCCGTCGGTTTACGTTCCTAGAAAGAACAAATCGGGGCAGCTTCAAAAGTCCGAGTTAGTAAGAGTTTATGGGTCGAAAAAGTACAAACCCGTCGCTCTTAAAGTTAGGCCGGTGAAAGCTGAATTACCTGAAGAATTTCGGATAAAAAGGCATATCACTGGCGAGCCATTGAAGGATATGCCTGAGTTACCTATCAATCCTCCAGCCTTCGTACCAACAGGACGATACACACAGGAGAGAATGGAAGCTTTGGACAAATCTCACGATGATGGTTTCTTATGGCCTGAAGAGAGGAAGCTCATGCACGAATTTATGAGACTTCAAGAAAAGGCATTTGCGTGGTGTCCGGAAGAAGGAGGAACATTTAAACGAGAGTTCTTCCCTCCAGTTAGGATACCAACTCAAGCACACGAACCATGGGTGGAAAGAAATATTCCTATCCCCCTGGAATTTATGCCGATGTGTGCAAAATCATTAAAGATAAAATAGATGCAGGAATTTACGAACCATCAAACGCTAGCTATCGTTCCAAGTGGTTCTGTGTCCTGAAGAAAGACGGAAAGTCACTTAGGCTAGTACATAGCCTTGAACCGCTGAATAAAGTCACGATTCAACACTCTGGCATACCTCCAGCTACTGCAGATGTAGCTAGGCACTTTGCTGGACGAAGCTGTGGAACAACCTTCGATGTTTATGTTGGATACGACGAAAGGGAAGTAGAGGAAGAATCCCGAGACCTCACTACCTTTCAAACGCCGTTTGGTGCACACCGGTTGGTAAAATTGCCCATGGGGTGGACTAATTCGGTTCCTATCTTCCATGACGATATGACATATATTTTACGAGATGAAATACCGCATGTAACATGGCCATACGTTGATGATGTACCAGTTAGGGGACCAGCTACTCGTTATGAGCTCCCTGACGGCGGATTTGAAACAATGGAAGGCAATAAAGGAGTTAGGCGGTTCGTTTGGGAACATTTTCAGGATCTTAACAGGATCGTTCAGCGTCTAAAGTATGCTGGAGGAACGTTCTCAGGACCGAAAACCTTCTTATGCCGACCAGAAATTGTTGTAGTGGGCATAAATGCACTTACGAGGGCCGAGTACCTGAAGATAAGATTGCAGAAGTCGTCCTAACTTGGCCTGCATGCAAAGATAAAAGCGATGTTAGAGCATTCTTGGGAACTGCTGGTCAGCTTCGAATGTTCATAGACAATTATGCAAAGAAAGCAGAACCTTTGACTCAACTCACTCGTAATGTTCCCTGGGAATGGGGACCGAAACAGGAGTTAGCTATGAGGTTACTTAAAGAAGGAATTCAAAAAGCACCAGCTTTACGTCCTATCAATTATGAATGGGATGTTAACTTGTCTGTCGATACTTCGTACAAGGCAGTAGGTTGGTACCTTTACCAACTCGACCCGAAGGATCCTAAGAAGAAATTCTTTAATTATTTCGGGTCCCTAACTCTAAATGAGCGAGAGGCACGATTCTCTCAAGCTAAGCGAGAACTATATGGATTAAAATTAGCCCTTGAAGCTAGTTATTATCAAATTTACGGGAGTAGACGCCTAACTGTCGAAACCGATGCAAGCTATATTAAAGGCATGCTAGATAATCCCAGTTGCGGTCCGAATGCGACTATAAATCGCTGGATCGAAGATATACGAAAGTATCACTTCGCATTAGTACATGTCAAAGGAATCAAGCATGGATCTGACGGCCTATCCCGTATTACACCGGGTGGCTGGCAACCTGCTCGACCCCCAATTAATCCAGAAGACTATAATGACGAAGATAATGGAGAACCAATTCCGTTCTCAGTAGCAGAACAGGTTGAGGAACTACCATACGACTTCGATGAATTTAAAGACAAAATTGATCCTCGAAGTGGCTTCCTAACTATGGATGTCTATGCCACAAGCGTTGATGATTTTGAAGATGACCTGCAAGCATATGTTGACGAAGAACGAATGTTCGAATTCAAAAGGCATCAGATGTATGAAGATTCGGGTATGCCAATGATGGTGCTTACTCAGGATTTATATCCAGAGGAACATGGAACGTTCGATACTGAAAATCCTTACTCAGTCAAACACCGGACGGAGTTAGGCAACCTCTACGATGAAATGTTACCAAGAATTAAAGAGTGGCATGACAATCCTAACCTGGATTCGTTCGCCACCATGACGCAGAAAGAAAAAGATAATTTAATACGAAAAGCTAAGAAATTCTTTGTTGATCAAGGAAGGCTATATAGGCGTCCTAACTCTTCAGAAGGATTGCCGCAGTTAGTCGTTGATAGAGATAAGAGAATGCGAATCCTCTTCGGAGCGCATGATAGTGTGGGACACAAAGGATCCTTTGCGACCCAAGAATTGATTGAAAAACGATTCTGGTGGCCAGAGGTAGCGAAGGACGTACACTGGTATGTTTCTTCGTGTGTACCATGTCAAAACCGGCAGATGCGTTTAATCAAAACGCCTCCTAACTTGACACACACACCGTCTCTATTCCAAAAGATACATGTTGACACGATGGTGATGTCTCCTGCAAGTAATGGATGTAAATATATAGTACATGCTCGAGATTCGTTATCATCTTGGTCGGAAGCCCGCGCTCTTAGACAGGAAAATGCTAGGACACTGGGTGAATGGTTTTTCGACGATATCATATGCAGATGGGGTGTCCTTACGAAGTTGTCACGGATAACGCACCTCAAATGAAAAATATGTTGAGCTGGCTAGAAAATAAGTACGGAATTCGAGGAATTCGAATTTCTCCTTATAATTCACAGGCTAATGGAAAGATAGAACGAGCTCACCTTGATATTCGGCAAGCTTTAGCTAAATCTACAGGGGGAGACGTATCCAAGTGGTTCTACTTCCTAAAACACATTTTATGGGCCGATCGAGTTACACCTCGTCGCGGTCTGGGATGTTCACCTTATTTCTTGGTGACTGGAGCCGAACCTATCTTACCATTCGATATTGTTGAATCTACATGGTTAGTAGACACACCAAATCGTGTCCTAACTCGTGAAGAACTCATTGGCTTACGAGCCAAAGCATTATCAAAACATCGGACCTTCGTACTCGATATGATCGATCGTGTAGACGAAACGAAGCGAAGAAACTTGAGGATTTTCGAACAGAAAAACCGTCATGTTATTAAAGATTGGAATTTCAAACCTGGACACCTAGTTCAAGTTAGGAACACTACAATCGAAAAGAGTTTAGATCGGAAAATGTATCTACGGTAACGCGCAGTGCGTGGATCACTACTACCACAACCCAAAACCAAAACTAAACCCAAAATGTATTTAGGTAAGTTAGGACAGGTTCCGCCTTATCAAATTTTATAAAGGTGCGAGTGTGTTGTCAAAGGTTACGCGGGTTCCGCAAGAATCTATCGCTTTTTAGGTTTTCTTTGTCCACAGGAGCTAGGGCTCAACTGCTTCGACGCTCGACTACGATGTAGCCTAACTAGGTTTTTATATAACTTTGTATCGCTTTTAGTCGAAGTAGGGGCGCACTGGCCTTTCTAACTTAAACTAAACTCGAAACGGACTTGTGCCAGTGACGAAGGGGCTAGGGCTCAACTTCCTCGTATGGACTTTTGGATAGATCAACGAAGGGGGGCAAGGGCTCAACTTCCCAACGAAGATAGGACAACTTTTTGGTAGATACGCGGTCTAGTTCACCACAACCTTGACCGGGCAAATTTCGTAACTTTTCTTTTCTTATTGGCTACACAGGAGTTTTCCCGCTGGTTTGCACTTCTCAGACGCCCACTCCGGCAGATACTGAGCAAAATATAATATAGGTGAGATCCGCACTGGGTAATCTAAAGTTAGGATACATACGTGCGGAGTATATATACCGTAAAATAATAAATAATATTAAAATCCTCAAACTCCAAACAATATTCAAGAAAATGTTGAAACGTCGACCCCAATTCCACTCCCAGGTAAACCGATCACCTGGATAGTCCTTCCTAACTAGTTTTCGTAGGATTCTTCCATTTCGAGTAAAAGGTCCGACGGATCGGATGGTTAAACGGATGGCTAACTTGTCCAGAGTTGGTTTAGAGTGCCTTGATAATTCTTTTAACCTTTGGATATACTCCAGCTTCTAGTTCCGCATGGTAACACGGGTCATAACTGATCTGGCATCGGAATGTCGGTACCGGTCCCTGTGAACTATGGCCTAGCTCGCCCAACGTACTTGGACGTACTCTCAACCATTCCTCCGTTGAGTGCCGAAGTATCCTAGCTTCTCATTACATTTCTTTTAATGTATGTCGCATATATCGACACTTAAGTCGTATCATATCATGTCATTTCATATCTTTTGGCTTTTCGTTCCATTTGGTACAAGTACTCAGTATCATCGAATAACATTTCGGGTGAAACCAAGTTAGGACTCGATAAGAGCCACTGGAATAAGTGCCACGTGTTAAATAGCCTCGCAGGTCTTCGATCCCTTGATACGAAGCAAGTAACTAGCTCATATATGAGACCCTTGGCGGTTTATGGGTGAGTCTGCTAACTTTCGAGAGTTAGGACCAAGTTCTCATAAGCCATCTATACAAAGATGTGTATGGTTTACCATCGACCCAGGTAAAACATAGTTAGGACGCCTGGTCCAATCCTCGATTAATCGCATACATAGTTGCCTAGCTTGTTAGCTGACGACTAGGGCTCGTCTCAGCTCTCAAGTATACTTTCTTACTTAGAAAGTCGTACTTTGGATGATTTCACGCATGAACGCAAATTAATCGCATCAACGGTACAAAGGACCAATGGTAGTAATTCGGCGAACAAAAGAGGATCATATATTATTGCCGAAATGGATGTACCGTCTTAAAAGAGAAGGTCGCCGCATTTCGTGTAATACCTCACGTCACTCGTAATGAACCCATTGTTCTACCAAAGAACATTCACGACTTGATTGATCTAACTCCGGAACAGTTGCATGCCCTTGTTGAAGATAAAGATGATGAAGAACACATCTGGAACGATGACTTTCGCATTTAACAGGGTGCCTAACTTAAATCTGGACGGTGATGAATCAGATGATGAATTACAGGAACTGGGATCGTCCGAAGACGAAAAACTAGAATCCTTAATATAATCATTCTAGACCATGAGCGGAACAAGCATTGTTATTGTTAAGTTAGGCCAGTTAAGTGAAGGTGGTACAACAATACTACTTGATAACTCCGTCGTTCAATAACGAAAATGCAGCGTTATAACGAAAGAAAAGGTAAAAAAGAAAGGACCTATAACGAAGCTAAGAAAAGTTATATAAAGAAAAGAAGTTAGGCCGAGTGATGACCGCTTCGACCAGCAACAGGGGATCTAGGAGTGGGACTGTTGATTTCGACATCCTCACAGGTCGGAACGATAATAGCCTGAGTTTTCTCGGTATCCATGTTCCCAGTTTCGGGTTCAGACTTGTCTGCAAGGTTCATACGAGCTTCGAACTCCTTCCTAACTTCATCACAGATGCGTCGAGATACCTTGGCACGATCGTGGTGAAGAAGAGCGATGTGGGTAGCGTGGAGACCTTCTACTCGATGGTAATTGAGAAGGGAGTTGAGAACACCAGTTGGGAGATCTTTGAACTCTCCCAACGAGGTAGTTGCAACCTCATCCAACAGTTGAACCGAGATAGGATTCTCTCTCTCTCGTTTCTGGCTAAGAAAGTAAAAAGAAAATATAAGAAATAAGTTAGGACGACTTGAAGAAAGAAGTAAAGTCGGCCTGAATAAATAAAAAGAAAAGTGGACTAAAAGGTTCAATTATGGCTGAGCCAATCGAGAGGAAGAACAGGAATCTGCCGGCGGAAGGACTCCTCTGCCGCCCGGATTGGTTCAACACGAAAGGGAGACCTGACATGGCAGTTACACCGCTCCCAAGCCAAGTGACGCAAGTTAGGAATCGTTTCGTAATGGCCTAACCTGGTCAAAGACCGTTGGAACTGGATCAACCGAGCCAATTCGGCGGGACGAAGTGGCATATAGTGACACCATCCAGGAAATTGAGAATGGGCAGCATGAGCAGACTCAAGAGCAGCCGGATGGGTAGAGTCAAACTCTAGTCTAACAAGTTTACCCATGAGGTACTCTAGCGCGGCCGGATCATCACCAGGATGAGCACCAAGTGAATGAGAAAAGGGAGCTTCATCGGCTGGTATGCCAGTCAGAGGCCGAAGATTGAAAGAAAAGAAAAGGGATATGCATAAAGAAAAGGGAGTTAGGACGAACCTTCGGTTTCAGTCCGCAGGTCAGCGACATAAATTTGTAGTACTAGCAACCCGTGCAGAGTCGGAGGTACCGATGTCGGATCTAGACTGCGTACTAGAAGCATGGATGGAGTCCGAAAGACCAGCCTAACTCGTAGATGACGAAAAGAAGGAAAAGCGAAAATAGAAAGACTTACGCTCTCCACCTTTCGTTTCTTTCCTTTCTTGGAAGTCTTGACAGGCTCGTCCGAATCATACTCTATCTTAGAAGACGATTCACCAGTCGCCTACACGAGGAAGATGAGTTAGGACGAAGCAATAATGAAAACTTTGGACATACTTTGGATTTTCCAGTGCGAATATATTTCAAGCGTCTGGATTCACCGGGGTTTTTGACGATTTCGAGCTCGGTCTCATACTCATTCTACATGGAATAACAAATAAATGAAATGAATTAGGACACACTGTGTCATGAAAGAAAAACATACCACGGCAGCATCCAACTGTTTCATGAACCCAGTTAGACGGGAAGTTTGCATGTCGTGTTCGTGTTTGGAATAAACGGAATGGAATCCTCAAAAAGCGCCAGAGCTTCAGTCCGAACTTGCATGGTATGAGGAACACGAGCATGTTCACGAATAGTGACATTCTCAGTCTATAAAGGAGTTAGGACGAGGATTCAAATATAAAA
The DNA here is from genome assembly GCA_013368555.1 of Collybiopsis confluens. NCBI lineage: Eukaryota > Fungi > Basidiomycota > Agaricomycetes > Agaricales > Omphalotaceae > Collybiopsis > Collybiopsis confluens. The sequence goes on from JAACJN010000001.1 coordinate 93,551, forward strand.
AATGAAGATTACACACGAGAGCTTTGTACAATTCCTCCACAAACGGACGGAAACGCTTTTGCTTCGTCAGGAAGGCGGATTCTTCTCCGGTCGAGGGTAAACTCGACTGATAGCAATGAAATGCTCATGAAGAGCGTCATATGCTTTGCTGATAGCCTGAAGAGAAGGATGAATTCCTTCTCTCGAGTTAGGATTTTCGGTTTCGGCATGAAAACAAGTAAAGATGATAATGCGCGAAGGGATATGATTTTGGTTTGGGGAAAACTGGAAAATTGTTAGGACCTTTTATAGGCAACCAGTTCTTCATCTAAGATCGTACCAACGCAACTGAGGACAGTTGGGATCTTTAGTTTGGGGGAGGAGACCCGGAAAATTTGGAAAAACAAATGTCCAGAAACTCTAGACACTCCAAAATTCCCTCAAATATTGGTCCTAACTTCTAGCCGAGCAGTTCGAGCACAATCATGCATTGGGAATGGAATTTCCTTACTTATCTGGACATGATTAACGCTACAAAAATGACAAAAAGAAAGAAATAATTGCTGTAAAAATATGTGGAACGGGTGCGAGAAGTTAGACGAACTCGGAACTTATGAAATGAAGGTTTCGGACCGTCCTAGCTTAGTTGTCACACGGGAAGTCCAAGAAAAGTCATATATTTTCGGTGACTCGTAAAAGAGCCACCCGGCGCAAAGTAAAAAATACAAATTATACTCTAAGCAAGAAACCTAGCAACGTTTACCTAGGAATACTTGAAAGAGTCCAGACAATGCAAAAAGAAATATTTTACAAAAGAGTCGAAGGTACCACGAAATTGGTACCCCCGACTCGACCCACGCGATATCGATGAACAGCCTACGCGAAAGACTCGTCCCGCGATCCGGATCCCTCAGCGTCCACGATCCCGATGTCTACCACTGATTCGCTTGCGTTGGCAATACTATCCTCAAGGAGGGTAGCAGCCGAGGAATCGGGCAGAGCGGTTGGGAAAGAGTTAGGAACGGGAGAGGAAGGCCCAGGAACCTTGTCGAGCGACTCTCGGACAAGCTCCAGCCATTCCTGAAGTGTTCGGTCGCCGGTGTCAATCTTGCCAAAGTTGAGGGGCTGTTCCAGTCGAACACAGTAGCTAGGAAGCTAAAGTGTTCGTAGGAGAAGCGAGCCACCGGTTCGTCTCCCGCGGTCGAGCCCAGACTCTTGAGAACGATCATGGGATCGCTCATGCTGTCGGAAAATAAACCGAAACACTGTACGAAGTGTTCGGTCAAGCGGTCGATGGCCTTGACTTGGGCGTTGAGCGCCTCGTGAGCCATCATCAGCGCAGCGCGAGCGTCCCGAGCGGTCTCAAACCGAGATTGGGCATCTAAGTTAAGAGAAAATGAAGTTAGGAAAGAAATTTAAAAATAAAAATAAGAAATGCGTACTGTTGGGAGCAGTTTTGAACTGCTGGATCATGGCGTTCATGACCGGCAAGCCTTCCTCCAAGTCCAAGGTCTTAAGACATTTCGTCTTATTGGACTGACAGGTCCCACAACGAACGTGTGGCTTCTCGTAGTTGCAGGGAGTCTTCAAACGAATGCATTCGGTGCATCGCTGATCAACTCCAGACGGGGACAGGCGAGCTGGCTACAAATGCTAAGTTAGGACGCTGAAGAAAAGAGAAGAATATGGAATGTTACTTACCTGTGGAAGGGATAGGCCATTTTTGGGATGTCGGAGTAGTTCATGTTGAAGCTGTGAGCTCCAACGAGACTACCGACGCCGAGGAGCCGTTTGTCGATGTTGACATGGGCAATTTGAGTCCTAAGCTTCGGACCGTTCTAGAAACAGAGTAAATAATAAGTTAGGAAAGGAAAAATTTAAACGGAAAGACATACTGTATTCGAGTTAGGCTCGTCACCAAAGTTCGTTTCTTCGGGGACGAACTGCTCAGCAATCAAGAGGGGTCACCTTTGGTGGTGACAGCAACACCTTCGAATCCCGGGATAGGTGTAGTCGACGGCTGATAAGATCCAGCGGGAATCTTCTCCCTAACTCCAAGCGAGGCCCTGGTTTGGGTTCGCTTCCCTTTTGGAGGGGGCGAGGGCGCTGGAGAAGGAGTCTTGCGACGAGCTGCGGCAACCGCGCGAGATTTAGCTCTTGATGCAGGAGCCGGCCTTTTGCTTGACCCAGGCTCAGGCTTGATGACGACTGCAGACAAATGCTAAAGAAAAATAAAATGAAAGAAAAATTAAAAAGTTAGAGAGAAAACGGTCATACCTGACGAGAAGTACGTCGTCTAGGAGTACTTATTAGCGTACGACGCGAGGCATGGGGAGGAAGAACAAACTTTGCAGTGGGGACGGAGGATTTGACGCGTTTTTCTGAAAAGAAAAGTCGTTAGAAGGCGCGGAACCAAGTTAGGATCAGAAACTTACTTGGAGACTCGTCTTCTTCTGAGTCCAAAACTAAATCGCTTTCCTCCTCGTCGTCCTCCTCTTCCTTGGTATTCCGGGATTGCTTCAAAGATCTGGAAGGGACCTCGGGAGAGCCTTACCCTTACCCTTGCTTGCCAAAGGGTTTGACCGCTACATGGAAGATGAATAAGTTAGAATGAATATACAAAAGGGAGAAAGAATAATTACCTTCTTTGGGACCGACTTCGAAGCTACCGCTTCCTCGAAGGGATCCATAGATTGGTAACGAGGTGCGGGAGACTTCTTGGGCTGTTGCGTCTCTTCCTCCTTCGAAGAATCGTTGGAAGAGGGAGCGAGCGGAGAAACCTGACCTGGGAAGGTGAACCACTCGTTAGCCTTATCTCCTATGGCGTTCCATAGAGATAGGCCCTCGATGTGGAAGTCATCGAGTGGGATCGGGGGTTCGTCGGGGTATTCGTCGTCGGACAACTGAAATTTCCGCTAAGAAAAGAATGAAAAGGAAGTTTAGTCATTTAGAATACTGTGAGGAACAATTTGGAACATACCTCGAGGTTTTCCATCTCCTCCTCGGAGTATTTCCAACCCTTAAGCTGCGACGTTCGCTTGGACGAATCGCCGTAAGTAAGGATAAGATACTGGGCCATGCCCTTTATCACTACCGCAAAATTCGGACAGTTCGTGCACGAAGCCCAGAACTGATGCATATACGTCTGAAAAGGGAATAAAAAGACTAAATAAGAAAAGAGACAAAGAAAATAAAGAACATACCAGGGCAGGACGCGCTGCTGCCAACGCCGATTCGATGCGCGTGTGCAGATCGTTCTCGGAAGCTCGATTGCGTTGTGCAAACACGCTTTTGAACGCGCGGAAAATTGAGTTGGTGGCACGGTAGAGATCGACGCCCTTGGCGTAAGTTAGGCCAGTCGCACCTTCAACAGGCTTGTACCATTTGGCTAGCTTTGCTGGGTAAAAGCTTGGAGGAGGTATGTTGCTGGCCAAGAAAGGATCGTCAGTGGCGAGAGCCGGGTATTGATACGCGTCGATGTTTTCGGGAAGGAAATCGACGACGTCGAAGAAAGAGGGGGCCGGATCTTCCTTGAACTCGAAGCCCAAGGCCTCGACAAGTTCGTTGGCGGTCTTCTTCGAGTTAGGGAGGTAGAGTTTGGCGGGAGACATGGGGGAAGGAAAGAAGAGACTGACTTGGTCGAAATTTTCAACCGAGTCAGGCTTTATAATATCTTTGAACCCTAACCCATACCCATCACCGATCGATGAATGATCTAATCCGTGACAGATCCCGTGCTTCCAAAGAAGCAATATCGCAAGGAGCAGTATGATAACTGCTCTTTGAAGAGAAATGAGACGCCAAAGTGGCTAATACAGTCGGTTGGAAATCGGTTCGGCGATCAATTTGATTGACGAACCAATTTGATTGATACAAGTCTCGGGATCAAAGCGAATAATATGCAGTAGGCCGGACTCGGCAAGATATGATAAGAGATAACACAGAAATGTAAAAGCGTGTTAAGTTCCTCTTTAATAGTGTTAGGCACTTAGAGGTGGATGCGCAGAGTTGACCCCAGAGTTAGGCTATGACCGGGGACGGTCAGAACTTTTAGTTTGGGGGAGATGATGTGATTAATTTGCGTTCACGCGTGAAATCATCCAAAGTACGACTTTCTAAGTTAGGAAAGTATACTTGAGAGCTGAGACGAGCCCTAGTCGTCAGCTAACAAGCTAGGCAACTATGTATGCGGTTAATCAAGGATGGGATCATGCGTCCTAACTATGTTTACCTTGGTCGATGGTAAACCATACACATCTTCGTATAGATGGCTTATGAGAACTTGGTCCTAACTCTCGAAAGTTAGCAGACTCACCCATAAACCGCCAGGGTCTCATATATGAGCTAGTCACTTGCTTCGTATCAAGGGATCGAAGACCTGCGAGGCTATTTAACACGTGGCACTTATTCCAGTGGCTCTTATCGAGTCCTAACTTGGTCTCACCCGAAATGTTATTCGATGATACTGAGTACTTGTACCAAATAGAACGAAAAGTCAAAGATATGAAATGACATGATATGATATGACTTAAGTGTCGATATATGAGACATACATTAAAGATATGTAATGAGAAACTAGGATACTTCGGAACTCAACGGAGGAATTGTTGAGAGTACGTCTAAGTACGTTGGGAGAGCTAGGCCATAGCTCACAAGGACCGGTACCGACATTCCGATGCCAGATCAGTTATGACTCGGGTTACCATGCGGAACTAGAAGCTGGAGTATATCCAAAGGTTAAAAGAATTATCAGGACACTCTAACCCAACTCTGGACAAGTTAGCCGATCCGTTTAACCATCCGATTCGTCGGACCTCTTACTCGAAATGGAAGAATCCTACGAAAACTAGTTAGGAAGGACTATCCAGGTGGTCGGTTTACATGGAATTGGAATTGGAGTCGACGTTTCAACATTTTCTTGAATACTATTTTGAGTTTGAGGATTTTAATATTATTTATTATTTTACGGTATATATACTCCGCACGTATGTATCCTAACTTTAGATTACCCAGTGCGGATCCCACTATACATTATATTTTGCTCAGTATCTGCCGGAGTGGGCGTCTGAGAAGTGCAAACCAGCGAGAAAACTCCTGTGTAGCCAATAAAGAAAAGAAAAAGAAAAGTTACGAAATTTGCCCGGTCAAGGTTGTGGTGAACTAGACTGCGTATATACCAAAGTTGGAAAGTCGAGGTCGATTGCCCTAGCTCCCTCGCATTGTGTTAGTCCGGTTCAGGTTGTGGTGAACTAAACCGAGTATATACCAAAGTTGTCCTATCTTCGTTGGGAAGTTGAGCCCTTGCCCCCCTTCGTCGATCTATCCAAAGTCCATACGAGGAAGTTGAGCCCTAGCCCCTTCGTCACTGGCACAAGTCCGTTTCGAGTTTGGTTTGAGTTAGGAAGGCCAGTGCGCCCCTACTTCGACTAAAAGCGATCCAAAGTTATATAAAACCTAGTTAGGCTACATCGTAGTCGAACGTCAAAGCAGTTGAGCCCTAGCTCCTGTGGATAAAGAAAACCTAAAAGTGATAGATTCTTGCGGAACCCGCGTAACCTTTGACAAGCACGCTCGCACCTTTATAAATTTGATAAGGCGGAACCCGTCCTAACTTACCTAAACACGATTTTGGGTTTAGTTTTGGTTTTGGGTTGTGGTAGTTGTAATCCCACGCACTACGCGTTAGCGGAACCCGTCCTAACTTACCTAAACACGTTTTTGGGTTTAGTTTTGGTTTTGGGTTGTGGTAGTTGTGATCCCACGCACTGCGCGTTAGCGATCATCTGGTAGAGACACCATCCGCATTCTCCGACCTTTTGACGAAGCAACACTACGACAGGGGATTCCTCTAGACTTGATACAAGAAGACGAATCACTGGCGCAAAAAGACGCAGCAACGAAAATCTGGTGGCAGTCAATAATGGCTGAACAGCAGTAGGTACTGTAGGATACTATATCGCTATCATTAGAAATAATAACAGTATTTATCAACCGAATGACACGTACAAGACCACGGCCGAATTTTTCACAAAAGAACCCTCTCGAAACGGTCACCGATTTACGAGAATTTCTCTTTCGCCAGTTGTGTGAAGCATGTATTTAGAACTGAAGAAAGAGCAACGTTGTCGTATCGTTGAAGAACAGAAGTACACGTGTACATAATCGGGTAAAGACGGTACCGGGCCGGTTGGTTTGAGCGCTTAAGTTCCAGGTCTGCGAGCTCGCTACCACCCGGGTTGGTCCTAAAGTTACGTAATTAAGAACAATACTAAACCTTGCGGAGCAAGGTGATTTGATTTTATGCGGTCGGTTCGTTATCCATTCCTTGCGCCAATATATAGTCATACCACGTACGTGGTACTTTTATTATTTCGGGTATTATAATGGTGACTACAGTTACTCGAATACTAGTAAAGAATATTGGTAAAGAATATTGCTACATAGTCAAGGTAAGTATAATGATAAACCAACGCTCGTCCGGTATACATTTTGTTTTGAATGAGCGATCAGACATGGATTGGAAACTGCGTAGTTATGGAGAACGCAGACATCAGTCCGTGAACGTTCGAGGAGGTAGCTGAGCCCTTTGAAGGGATAGATGATTCGGGAGAGCTGTTTAAGGAGTCGGGTGTTTGTGGAGATATTGAGCCATCTGATGATATTGGACTCGATGGCTCAAGCTCGGGGCATGGAGCATGACGATGATGGTTGCGGGGTTGGATTCGTTGGCTGATACGTGATGAGACACGGTGACGCAGACGAGAGGCAGGGGCAATGACGGCGAGAATATCGTCGTGATGGGAGAGAACATCGGCTTCCGATATGCTCAATTCCCAATCGAGCACATCCAGAAACTCTCGTTCGATGCGACCGACGTCTCGCTTTCCAAATACACCGGTGCACAGTGCCCAGTGAACGTTTTTCAAAGTAGAGTCGTTTAGATACTGAAATTGAGCACGAGTCAGCAAAGCAATCTTGCAATGTCTATAGACAGAAACTGTACCTTTGAAGCGATGATCAATGCACCGAGGAAGACTCGTTCCAATGCCCAATCTTCGAGAGCGATTTGAAGATGAGGCTTTGCTCTATCGATGTAGGCAAGTGTCGCAAGAACGACAGGGGTGGTTACTTCAGCCCGAAGGAGAACGTTGGTCACGAAGGTCGTAAACTTTTTTAGATGTGGCCGGGGCCTGGCTCTGACAGGAGATCGGCCCATGGCGTAGTCAACGGTATCCGCGGTACATTGTGCGACGTAGTCAACAAGGGGTTTCGAAAGCTTTACGTCGACGAGTGTGAGGAGGACAGGTGAATGGAGGTCCGGGGATACAAGAGAGGCGTGGTGTACTGTGGAAGGGGACGAGGAGGAGGAGGAGGAGGAGGAAGACATTGTTTCTGCGGGGAATCTGAACCGAGGTATAAATACATGGTGGAGGGCGAGGTTAGGATTTGCCGAATCCGTAAACAGAATAGCACGGCTGAGTCAGTTCGCGGTTCCTTCGCCCGCAAACTACGGTTTCCTTGCAATCCGGGCCATCCGGTATTCAATCGAGTATAGCGGGGCCTTGAGCCTGCGTGGCTCACGGAAAGAGAAGAAGGAGTCAACTTCGAGGATTTCGGTAGACATGTGATGAGTCACACAGGTCACGCCTTGTGTGCAACGCTGGCCCCTGTGGCTCTGCTCCCTATGCTCGTCGCTCCTTCCATCCTGTCCATGAAGCACAGACAGATTTCGCTCGTTTTCGCTGCCCTCGTCGTGGCCTCCCACGCATTCACCTTCCCTATTCGCCGCATCAAACTTCCTTCCTCAAGTCCTTTTCAAAAGAGAGACTCTGCAGTGAACGATTCCGTCAGGTGCACTCACAATTCTGTCCCTTTACATCGAATGTGCTTTTAAATGCCATTTAGCACCGTACAGGATCTTATTTACATTGCGGATGTGAGTGCAACCCCACGCTCCTTTTTTCGCGTTGCGCTCATTTGCTTTCAGCTAACTCTCGGAGGCACTGGTATGGAATACAGGCTATCCCAGTCTAGACTCTAGGTTCTAAAATTCCCCAGAATACCCCGTTCAACTCGACACAGGCTCCTCCGACCTCTGGATCAAGGGCTCGTTATCTCCTCTCCCAAACTCAAAGCAAACGGTGCGTCTCGCCGCAGTCTTTCTATTCCACTTCAGCTCATTCCGTTTACTGCAGTCTACCTCATACAATATCACAGTAAATCTCTCCGTCCATAATATCTTGCAGTAACTTGATAGCCGCCGCCGCAGTACGGTATAGGTTGGGCCTACGGGATTGTCTCTTATGCGAGTGCAGGATTTGCAGGGTCTGCTCACCCTTTATATGGATCAGGTTTCAGTCCTAATCTTTTGCTTAGGATCAACATCTCTACTCAAGCCTACCTCGACACTACAAAGGCTAATAATCCTGCTCTTTCTTACGGAGCGGATGGCATCGCCGGTCTTGGCTTTACCAGTCTCTCGACTATCGATGCGTTGGTCAATAACTCACAATCATCTTCCGGCAGAAGCTTGCTATACAATATGTTCATGCAAAATCCCTCCGAGCCCAACTTTATTGCTTTTGCTCTTGAACGCAGCACAGATGCCAATTCTGACAGTGACGATATTGAAGGCAGCTTCAGTGTCGGTGAGTCCTTTACACTGCGTTCGCATATCCATCTCACTCCCTAATATGAACAGGCGAGTACGACCCTGCATACTTGGGCGTTGCCAACACCACTGCAATTCCTACTTGGCCAGTTGTCTCTCCCAAACGATGGAGTTTACTTCTAGAAGCTTACATGGTTGGCTCGGAGACAGTGGCCCCCACCACTCAGGTTGGGGATGTGCCCTCTAATAGAGCTGTTGTGGTCTTGGATACTGGCACTTCTTGGTCGTACGTTCCTGCCGATGTTTAGTTTGTTGACCGACTATATTCTATTTTCAGGTACGTACCTTCAGAGGTGTCTGACATAATCTACGGTAGTGTCAGTGGAGCGCAATACGATTCTGATCTTGGTCAGTGGGTACTGCCCTGCGACGCAGAAATTGACATGGCACTGCAGTTTGGGTAAGTAACCCTTCTCTTTTTTCCCTTGACAATGATGTTGAGTGCCCTGTAGTGGTCAGATCTTTCCCCTTCATCCCCTAGATATAAACATCAAGAGCCCCTCCGATTCCTCTCAGTGTCTTGGGACATTTGTACCCTCGTCCTTCGACGGCGATGATTTGTAAGCCTTTCATCGGCCCAAACGATCATGTCTCACTTTTTTATCTGTTCTCTAGTGATTGGTTACTCGGGGATAACGTTCTTCGCGCGATGTATTCCGTCTACGATTTTGGAGACTTCAATTCCGACGGGGAGATGATCAACCCTTTTCTCAAATTGCTCTCGCTTGTCGAACCGGATGAAGCTTCCGAAGATTTTGTCAAAGCTCGTGGTGGTACCGCTAAAAGTGGTATCACATATAACTCATCTAACTCCACAGCTAGCGCAGCCTCCACGACTTCTGTCAATCTTTCTAGCGAAGTGGCTGAGACTCTAGCTAAAATTGGAACCTACTTTCCTGTGATTTTGGCTATCGTCGCCCTCAATGCTCTGGTCCTTCTTGCCCTTGCCATAATCGGGGCCATCTGGCTATGCAGAAGGACCAAGAGGAACAAGCGACAACGTATGTTGGATTCCCGCACTCGTACACCTATGGGTAGATTGAGCCCCATGCCCCTTAACATACGAGATAGTGGTGCTACTGAGCCGCACAACTACGAGCCGATCTCCATGGCGCTCACAGAGGACACTATGTTTGTCCCTCCGTCGCCTGCTTTCAAGAGGATGAAAGGAGGAAAAGGAGCGGATCGACCTTCCAGTCTTGCCACTCTTCCCTCTGAACATATATATCAGCCAAATTCAGGATACGAAGATGCACTATTTGGACCGCCGTCACCGGGTTTCCGCGAGTTCTCTGACAGCAGACCGAAGAGTATGGGTATGCCCTCGAACAATCCGTACCAGCCCTTCGTTGCCGGCGCCTCGAGGCAAGCAGAGGGTCCAGAAGATCAGCCCTTTATCCCTCCACGCTCTTCAGCTGGATTCGATGCACACTCTCATCGTCATCCTAGTACAGCTTCAACTATTGTGGCTCCCGTCGGAGCAGGGAGCATCAAGATGGCGGATGAACCTCTGGCACCTCCAGTGCCGAGATTTCAATATGAAGCAAGGAACATCGACAGACCTATCAGTATGGGCGGCAATCCCCCGCCTATGCCGATTCCGCGGAATGATAGCCATCCCCTGGAGCAGGATATTACAGCGGATCCCCCGCATCCGTCCTTCCTGAGGCCGAACGGAGGGGAAGGTCCACCAGGAGATAGACCCATGAGCGTTGCTTGAACCTCCATTGAATCTATACCTGCTATGGACATGTACTTTTGTATCTTGCATGCTTTCCCAGTAGTTTGCCAATTTTAGGCATCGTGCTTTTCAATCCTTCGTTTCTGGTTCTGTTTTTGTGGTTTTTTTTCTGTTTATGGCACTTGGGATGGAGTTGAGCAAGATCCAGATGTGTGTTTATTTTTACAGAATACATTCATCTGCATAACCTGCTCCTCAGAATTTATAAGTTTATCTATGCACCAGCAAAACTAAGGAGCATGGGCATATTCAGATCCCAGAACTTCCCGAGCCTCTGATTCAAGTATTTTCCATCTGGCAACATCCCCGTCGCGAGGTCTATCACGCTCACCACTGTGTGTGGAGAGAAGATGGAGACCTTCCATCACAGCCCGTGCCAGTTTGGATGCATAAAAGTACGTGTCTTTGAATGTCTTTTGAGATTGTGGAGCGCTTAAAAACGGAACAATCCTGAAATGGTGTACAATGCGCAATGCCTGACGAATGTTTGCACGATCCTGGCAGTCAACTGCGATGCGCACCATACTGGATAATATTTCCAGAGTAGGGGAGATATTTCTACCGGTAGAGCGAGCGTCCAGACGGGGTGTTGGTCGTTGTACACCATCCATAAAATCATGGCAATGATATCCCGTCATCATGTCGAAGGCCCTCGCGGCAACGGGCCAATTATTGTCTGTCCTGCATAAGTGTGAAATGAGAAGATTAAATGTCGAATATTTAGGTCGGATTTTTGAAGCAGTAGAGGAAGGAAGTTTAACTTCCTGAGCCAGCATCCACTCTACAAGTTCCAGCCCTTTTTGTGAGGACGACGGGGCGCCGGCGCCGGCGGCTATGAGAGACTGTAAGGCCTGCTCAACGTGAGCCCGGTCAATGATAGATGCTCCGCCCTGAGATTCGGGGCGACCGAGCACCGTGGTGAAGAGCTCGATTGCATAGAGAGGACGCGAACTATGGCGACAAAGAGTAAGAATGGCTGCCAAAGACTGTGGCTCGAGATGTATGATTTCTTTGGCTTCTCTGCTTCTGGGGGAGGCATCGCCATCGGGGGAAAGACCAAAATGCTCCTCCGCAAGACTGAAGGCGAATGCCTGGTCTGTAGGTCGACCACGAGAGAGGGCAACAATAGCAGATGAAACGAGATGACCGTCGATTGGAAAGTTTGCTTTTCGGCGTGCTTTGAGCATCAAATTCCACAATAACTTTGCACTAGCTGCGTTGGGTAAAAAGTCTCCAGACTCTGTGGTAGGCTGAACTGACAAGGCCTGGAACATGGCGGTAAACAGGAAATGGTCTGGGGTAAGAACGCCGTCTGAATCGAGACTATAATACACATCGAACATGTCCTGATGAACGGCAGCGGCACCAAGAATCTTCATGTAGGAAGCAATCGGCGCAACTGAAAGTTCTGTACTTGAAGGATCATGCTGTTTTACAGATGCGACATGGCGAATGAACGCTTGGTAGATGGTTTGTGCATGCGAAAGCTGTTTGGGATATGCGTCCCAATTATCTATTCGGGAGATACCATTCATCAAAGTCTGGAAGGTTCGAGTGTTTGGTCTGTGACCTCGTCGTTTCATCTAGAAAGTATTTAGTTCAAGTAAGTCTCTTCTATGAAAACACCGACATACATCAATGTAGAGCTCGTAGGCGAGGCGAAAACGTTTTCCTTTCAGACATTCCCAAATCAGAGTATTCCATACGGGAACATTTTGAGCATCGAGTGGTGAATTTTTGAGCATGTCGACAGCTTTATCAATCTGGCGTTCATTGCAAAGCTTTATTAACCGTGAAGAAAGAATATGAGGCTCGAGTAGAGTTTTTGGAGTAGATTCTTTAGAGGGATTATAATTTTTGGACCTAAACCTGACATTGGTTGTTAACCGACGTGAATGGGTGCATAATTGAGCTATGGGAAGCCGGGACGCAAGTCGTGGAAGAGAGCACATTTTGCGCGGTCACGAGTTTTCAGATTTCACCGTTTCCTATTGGCTCTCGGCGACTTGACTGGGTAGAATCTCGGAAACTACTTGAACCTAACTGGGTCACATACACGCATGCGGGAACTTTCAGTTGGACTACTTAAGTATGGCTTCACTCCGATTACTTGAGCCCGGTTGTCGTCATGCACCATCGAGCATCCCTCGTCCTCCTCGTCCTCCTCGTCCTTACAGCCGTCTTTGCTGTTCCAACTTTCGACGGACACAATTCCATAGGCTCTCTTATTCCTGGACTGTCCAGTCTTCAAGCGTTGCGACAAGGTCAATCTAAATTATCTTCTGCCCTTCCGAGTACATCCCAATCCATTCAAACAGGTCACAGTCGCAAATCAGTCCCTAGGCATGTAAGCGTTCGTGGAGGCACACCTTTCGGAAACCTCACCATCACTTCGGCCGCGCCCGAGCAAGGTTTATTCTACGTCCACAAAAGTGAGCACAGGACACATTCCAAGAGGAAAGAAGGGTAATCATAAAATCAGGCCGTCTGTGGAGATTTAACAATGAATCCAGTATTCACGCTGTAAATGTTCGAAATATGAGCGAGGAAGCTCCGGGCACAGATCAGATTCCATTGCAGTTAGTATTGGATGAGAGTCCCGGCAGTTCGCAGTCATGTAAGTATCTGGAAGCCAGATAAACCCGCGATCCTTCACTCATTTGGGAGGAAACAGCTGGCTTCCGGTGGCACGGCTCGATGCTCATTTACGAGCAAGGTAGGAGCAACCAGATAACGTTGAATTTCTGTTAACAGCAATGCCTAGGGAAAAACAACAATTCTGGTGTTTATTATGAGTGCCTGTTACCACGAGGCGGGTACGGGCTCTTAACTTTCCTCCAAGGGTAGGTGATGCTGCAAAGTGGACTATCATTAGCTTACACCTGGTTTCTAGGGTTCCAACTCCTCGAGGGTGTAGCCTTTTGACTCTGCATGGGTTCGAGCATGACGTGTAATCCGCGGTCTCATCATGCGAGAACGAACGGGCGCAGGATATGTCCAATTTTAACCGCCGAGTATTAATTCGTACAGAATGACCAATATGTTGACTGCAATTAAAGGTACTGCAAAGGATAATGAGATAGTAGACCAACGGAAAATATACAGGACATACTTCGCAACAAAGTCCGGACAGCACTAATGAGATCAATTATCTTAGTCTTAACTCCAACTTCCTGAGCATAACCAGGCTGATCGTAAGCCTGAAAGCCGGAATTGCTATTCTGAGGACGAGCAGAAGTCCAGCCAACTGCAATGTATGGGATAAGAAAAAGACGGAAAACTAGAAAATGGGAGCCATTACTGCGCGCAAGAAAACGTTCTTCGCTCAATACAGCCATTGCATTGACCAAGAGAATGGAAACATAGAGGATGGTGCCCAGCATGGTCATGGAGGGCGCGAGCAAAGGGCGACGTGGGATGATAACGTGATTCACTTCCCCGTTTTCCGCGACTACGATGCAGAGAAGCGTGTTCAGCGGCACGAAATCTTCTTTTTCTCGTATTTGAGTATCTGAACCTTTCACAGTGACGCGCTCAGTATCTTGCTCACGCACCCACATACAAACTCGGAAGTACGCGACCAAGCCCAATCTTTTTCCTCCCATATGTTAACCGAACCTTGAAACAGTGCCAGTAGCTACAACCCCATGAATTGGCTGCGGCAGAAACTGTCCGCAGAGCGAAGGGAAAAAGAATCCAAGGAGGAACTATCAGCTGCCAAGCAAGAGGCAAAGGAAGAGGGTCAGCTCAGCTTGTTTGAGCAGTCGAAATCAGTCGTTCAGGCATCCGAACATACACCGGCAAAAAACCTCACAACATCTGCAGCGGTAAAAAGGTCCAAAAAGCCGCAAGCAGTGTCGGTATGTAGTGCAATAATCGGTGGACCCATAGTACTCTGTTGAGCTCTCTTTGTTCAGCACAAATACTCTACCACCTATTTCAAGATTTCTCCTCGAAAGCTTAACATGCTCGGTAATCAAATCGCTGGTAAACCCATAGACTATGCAATTTTGCAAATGCAGTTCAGTGAAAAGCGAGCCAGCAAGCGGATTATGAACATGCTGGCTACTGCAAAAGATCACGCCCAACGGTACAAACATCTTGACATGACCAAGCTCGTTGTCGGTACGTATACGTTTCTGACCTCTCAGATCTGTAAGCTCATATCGTTGAAGCTGAGGCGTGGGTGAACAAGGGCCGAGTGCTCAAACGGATAGAACCGAAAGGACGCGGCCGTACGGGGATCCGCAAGCACAAACAAGCGAAAATGCATGTTGTATTGAAGGAAGGTAGAACTATAGAGGAGCAGAGAGCGAAGGAGCGGGCGTACAAGCTCAAGAGGATAATATCTGCAGCGGCAGTTAGAGAGGATAAGCCATTACGGAATCCTGGCGCTATGTGGGCATGGTAAAATTACCATATTAAGACACGGGACACGTACATACTTGATTTCCTTCCACCAACATGTTGCGTCTGTGGGACGCGATTTTCTGTCTTTTGCTCGCTTCAGCAGCTCCTGTTCTATCTGCTTCAACTCGGTCTTTTGAAAATTCTGCCATTGTTCGCACTATTGACCTCGGAGGCTCCCTCGTACACGTCACAACTACTTTTGCTATAAAAGCTCTTGAAAAGGACGCCAAAGAGTATACAATCACCCTGCCAGAGGATGAGATTCTCAATACTAGCTGGTTGGAAGTTAAAGTCAAGGGTAAACAACAACCTTTGACTGTTTCTTATAGTGGTTCGCCGGCTGGCAGGTATGCTCAAATTCCCTTTCTCTTGTTTTTCTTGTTGACGGGAAGCTACCAGCAAATCTTACAACTTGGACGTTATTCTTGAGGAGCCTCTCGATGTCGGCGCAACTCTTAACCTAGTTCTTGAGACCGTCCAAACTCACGCTACGCGCCCCTGGCCAGAGAAAGCGGCACAAGGGGAGGAACAATCGCTTAAATACCAGACGTTCCTCTTTGTCCTGAGTCCCTACAAGACTAACGTTCAGCGAACTAAAGTCAAGTGCGTGTTTGTCTTCAATTGAGAGCGGAATATTCAATATTCAGCCCAGATCCTCTTCTCCACGTATCATTTCCTACACCACCCCCGAAAGGGTTGAAGACTTCACTCTCGAGAATCCAGTAACGAAGTCTGGAGCGACCGTGACTTATGGTCCGTACAACAACGTTCCTTCTTCGTCCACTCAAGCTTTCGTCGAGAAATACCAGCAACCGGTCGAGTTGCATTACAATTATGATTATCCCGTTCTGCAAGTTCTAAAGCTCAGACGTGCAGCCGAAATCAGTCATTGGGGCGCCAATATCAACATCCAAGATGATATTACTCTACATAACGCTGGTCCAGAGTGCGTGTAACTCTCAACACATCTTGATTTGCTGCTTGTATTCATTTAAGCACAGGCTCAATGGACACTTTTCGCGATTGGAACATCAAACTCAATCTTTCTATGGAAGGGGTGCCCCTCACGTCGTTCCTATGGTCACAATTCATCTCCCTGCGGGCATTCGGAACACCTACTACTACGACCAAATCGGAAACGTCTCTACTTCTCGTCTGCGGGTCGCTCCATCGGCTGCTCGCGGCCAAAAGAACGTCCAGTCGAGTGTTCTCGAGCTCAAGCCCCGCTATCCAATCATGGGCGGGTGGAACTACACGTATACTCTGGGATGGGATGCACCTTTGGGAGATTCTGCCAATTACGACGCCAAGACTGGCAAGTACATCGTCAGTGTCCCTGTCATGACAGAAATTCCAGGAAGTGTTGTCAATGATGCTGAAATATCCATCATCCTGCCCGAGGGTGCCATGTGAGTGTGTTTTCCCGACTAGCGAGGTTGTTTTGACCAGGTCTTTCTCAGTGATGTTGACTACGTTGCACCTTTCCCTTCTGTTTCCAACGAGGTTTCTACTCATGTTACCTATCTCGATACTATCGGGCGCCCTTTGATCACTTTCAAGTACAAAAATCTCACTAACAGACACACAAAACCGATTTATGTGAGTCCGAACTCGCCACTTGAAACTCGCGCACAGTTGACCTTTCCCACAGGTCTCATATAGAGTGCCGATTTCTGCTCATTTCCGAAAGCCATTAGCGGTCGCAACTGTGTTGTTAAGTCTCTTTACGTTTGCGATGGTCGTGCGTCGCGTGGATCTGACGATTCACAAGACTGCGGCACCGACCAAAAAAATGTAATTATGTAGGTAGAGAAAATATTGCCTCGCTGGACCCAAGTATACCAATAACAGAAAACGAGTGAGTGTTCGCCTATCGGTGGCTTGAATAACCACCTTTATATCGAGGACCTCGGTCTGCTTCTCTCCGTCGCTCCGTCTCTCTACTCGAGTTTTTGTCTTCCCTAGTTTGATAGTCTCGACGCCTGCTCCTGTCCTTATCTGAACGTTCGCCTCGATGCCTGGTATCTTCCCGATTTCCTCCGTCCGAACTAATTCGCGAAATGAGGGCCCGTCCCTCCTTCGACCCGCTCAGGATATTCAGCGACTGCACCGCATCTGGCAACAAGTTTCCAGGATTAGACTTGCTACGCGACTTGGGCTCTGTCTTGGCGGCCCCTCTGATGTTGAACTCCATGCGCATCTTTTTCGGCTGAGAGGGAGGCTTCTTTTTATTGCCGACGTTTTGCTTGCCATTTCTACCCACAGGGTTTGCCAAAGAAGTGAATCGATCATCGTCGTCGTCATCTTCTGCTTCACGAGCGCGCATGCGTGCGATCTCCTTTCTCTTTCCTTGCCGTCCGACGTTGGTTGGGAGACGTCCGTTCCAGTCGTTCCATTTCTCAGAGTCGATCTCCCATTCTCGAGGTTCGCGCTCAGTTACACCCGACTGGATTTCAGAGAAGGGACCTATCCACAGGTTGTTGTTGCCGAAAGCAGAGAATTCTTCAGGAATGTCATGTATGTGCGGCAGGGCATCGCAATCCTAGGGTACTGCCAGATGAGGGCAGACATAATGATGCAGAGATGCGCCCAACGTACATCTCCCCAGTGCCCGTTCTCACCACAATTGTAACACCAGCTGTCTTCTGCGATGTAACCTTCGCCACCGTGACCCAAAGGGAACGCCTTTTTTGTTTTGCGTATTTCAAGAGTTCGGATACGGTCTACATCCGAGGCGTAGGTATATATTCGCCAATGAGTTAGGCATTCCTACAGACAGTTCAACGCTCATCGAATCAATAGATGGGAAAGATTGCGATGCGTACACTTGTCGCGTGAGACGTCGAGCCACACCGGTCACATCCATCATAGGTATTTGCGCGCTTACCACGGTTTGGACATGTCTATTTTGAGAGCATGTGAGAAGCCATTGCGAATGGAAATGATAGCGACTTGCCGCATTTAAATGGCCCTTCATCCCACATGCAAAACAAACTTTGCTGATTGGACAAGAGTTGGTCGAGTGCTCGTTACGAACACCACAAGTCAAACACTATTTTAAAACTCAGGAATCTCCTTGATACATGAAAGGGTTTTTTACGCACTATGATCACAGGACATGCGCTAGTCTTGTGCTCGCCTTTCGCGCCGCACTTTTTACAGACAACAACACTGGGAGTTTTGACTTTGTCCGTTTCAACCTGGAAATACCTTGCGAAAGCTGATTCCTGCAAAGAGCCTGTTAAGCTTGGGAGAAGTGAATTGAAAAAGAACATACACGGGGTCCCCCGCCATAATCTAGATATTCAACATAGTCTTGGTCTTCTGTAGCAGGTGCTATGATTTCGACAGGAACTGAGCCCATGACGGATACATGAGGAGGTAGCAGGAGTTTTCCTTCGATATCGTCCGGGGTTGAGACGGAGGGTGCGTCGTAGTGAGGAATTTCAGATGAGGGCTGGGTATCAATGACAAAGAGGTTCGTATTGGCGGGCTGGTCTCCGGGAGAATGAGTGAGGTCGATAAAGTGGGGATCCATGATGGATCTCGATTAGTCATACAGAAATTAAGGGTACAGTATGTGACGCGTGACGCGTCTGTGACCGGACGCAGCAACCAAGCGACGACGACGACGAGCATATCTTATTTACGTCGCTGCTGGCCTTCAGCTTCTTTTTTCTTCGTCAAGCTCCTTCCACACTCATTCAAAAATCTATGTATATTGAATCTCTTCTCCGTCTTGGTCCCAGGGACTGCATCGACACCAACGCATGCTCCGCTCCAACCTGCAGCTGCCCCTCAGACCAGACCTGCAACTTCATCAGCACGTCCGTAATCGTTTTCTACAGATTGTCTTTCTTAATCTCATCTATTTATCTTCAGATCATGTTCTCGTTGCTCCTACTTTGAATGCCAGCCAAAACTCAGCAATCCTTCCAGCTCGGGCGGTGCCGTCAGCGCGGGTGCCGTGGCTGGCGCAGTGGTCGGTTCCTTGGTCTTTTTGGCTATCGCATTCGGTCTTTTCCTCTGGTATCGTCGCACCCAGCGTAGAAACGCTGCCGCCTCAGTTCCCCAAGTAAAAGATGTACCTGCTTCAGCTGCAGACGTTTTGAACCGTCCAGATCCCATGGAAAAACGCTATACCGCCCAACCCACCGCTCCTCCTCCTACAGAAATGAATACCGTCCGCGTGTATTCCACCTCCTCCAACACCACTATTGACCTTGATCCAGAGTCCCAGTCTTCGACTAACCATTCTGCAACTCCCCAGCCCTCTGTGCGCTCCAATCCATTCGGTGACAACCATTCCATCCAAACAACTGGCACTGAAGGCACCAATGTCATTCCCATTGCCCTTGTCGCTCCTGAGTCTCAGTCCCAGCATCATTCGCTTTCGGCGTCTTCAGATACTGACTCTTCTCCTGTGCGTCCCGCTCGCAGTCCAGAGCTCGATCTCAATTTGGAGCATGTCAATGTATCCCATGATTCGCTCAAGCAGCCAGGAAAATACCCTACTTCCACTCGCTCAGGTATTTCGGGCGTTTCCAGAAATTCGTACATGTCCAGTGCCAGTTACTCGAGTGACTTTTTGAACGAGGCACCGATGATCATTACTCCTAACAAAGGCGCCGTTCGACAGGTTCTAGGTGTTGTCAAGGCTGAAATGGTGAATGCCCCTGGTCATTCCTCTACATCTTCCGAAGGACTTAGAGCCAGTGACATCACGAGGAAACCGACTATCCGCTCGCCCCTCGCTGCATCATCGTTCGGGCCGTCTGACCTCACCTCTGAGACGGTATCTCTGTCGGAGGAGGGCGGAAACCCTTTCAGCGATAAACATTCCGCCCGCATGACAGCAGCTTCTTCGCCCGCCGCCTCCCACACGACCTTCGGCGAATCCTCTCCTGGGCTAGTTTCTAATTCTGATTGGAGTATCTCCGCTCCCCGTGCTCCCTGGGCAAAAGGTGATGATGACAGTCGTCCATCGAGCGTCAGTACCCAATCAGGTTCAGTCGTTGACATCGTCAATGCATCCCGTGTCAATCTTGGCCTTGGTCATTTGAGTGGAGACGATTCGGGTACGCCAACACCCAGAACCCCTTATCGAACGACAATGGCTCGGCTGGTGAGCCCACCCGGTTCAACAAGCGGACAGAAAACATTTGAGCAGCAACAACAGAGGGCCCTTGCACATGCTCAGGCTCAGGCTCAGGCCCAAGGCAATCTACAATCCAGAAGAATATCCACGTCGTCAGCTATGTCAGGTACATCGACTCGGGCGGATTCTATCCTTGAATCGTTCCCCTTTGTACCTCCTTCCCCAATTTCAAATCGACCTGTCAGGTCGCCTCCTCTTTCTCCAAATGTACAGCACAATTTCAATGTGTCACCTCCTTCGCCATTAAGCCCTGCGAATTTCCCGCCGTCGTCTCCCGATCTAGCCAGGCTCACCTCCGACTCTGATTTATCCGCTCCTCCAAACCGCAAAACTTTGGGTCTTTCAACAGCATCTCAGCTGTCGACCGCTTCTACCGGGCTAGGATCTTTCCCATTCCACATAGACACGGGCAACTCGACTGATTCCCCGGCTGCCTCTGCCTTTAACGGCCGTCAGCGCGCTAGTCTTGATACGCTCGCTATCACCAGCGATCTGTCATCATTTCCTCTCGGCTTTGACAGAGATAGTGTAACTGTGCCCCTTCCAGGAAGAGATTGAGGCCTAAAAACACTGTTTCGAGCTCATCTGTCGGAGAGGAGGTTGGGCTTCTGAAGGTACTGTACAATATTCGTTGATTAGGATTTATGTGCATGCCTGTCACACTTGTGCTAAAACCGTACTGGTGTCGCAGGAAGGCTCTCCAGACATTTCCCAATTTCTTCCTGTCGATCCTTTTTCCATTCGTTGTTTAAAGCTGGACGCTATCTTTACCACAAGAGATGGTCATTTCGCTTGCTTGTCAAGTGTGTTACTCTTTGTTCATTCCGTTTTGCGGGTTTCTTTTTATTGATGGGTTGTTGAGTATGAGTATTTGCTCTATTTATATCTTCTTTTATGTCACGTGTTACATAAATTTGTGTCGTAAAACAATCATGAACATTAGATCGTGTATTCGTACAAAAGCATAAGTATGAAAAAGCATGAATTCCAACCATATCTGCTACGTCTAAGCCTCCGCCTTGACGTTGGGCGCCTTGTATATTTTCAACATAAGGGAGCTGCAAACGACAGAAACCGAGCTACAGAGGTAATTGGCGTGAGTGCAACGGATATTGAAGAGCTTATGCACGCACGACAACGCCATGGCAAGGGAAGCCCAGACTGGATCAAGGCGGTGGTGGCCTGCAGGATATATGACTCCTGCCGCAATTGGGAGTGCCGCTAGGTTGTAAATCACAGCCCAAAGCTGTCAAAAAATACTTTAGCCGATCAACATGATAGACAATGCAGAGAAAGACCCACGAAATTGAAACGAATTCTTTTGATGACAGTTTGAGACAGGTCAATGAGAGTCAATAAGCCTTGCAAGTCTGCAGAGAGAAGTATGAAGCCAGCGCTGGATATCGCGACGTCGCCTAGTTTTCAAAGTGAGAAGAATACCCTCAACTGTTCCTAACACTGAACGTACTTCCAGAACCCATCGCAATCCCAACATCAGCGAATGTGAGGGCCTGATAAATATATTAGTTAGCGCTGCGCGTCCAGTCTGGCATTTTAAACATCAAACTACCGGAGCATCGTTGATTCCGTCACCGACCATTCCCACAACAAAATGATTGCGAGGGATTTCTCTTGCTTCGCCTGTCCCCGAAGGTAGCATCGGCCGACCTTTTTGTAGCCAAGCTATTTTCTCCGCCTGAATCGCACATTTGGTCAAGGGAGACTTGCATTGCCAAGGATCAACGCGCACCTTTTCGTGAGGAAGAACTCCAGCGATCACATTAGAGGCTGGGATGTGAACGGCTGAAGCTACACTTAAGGCGGTTTTAACATGATCTCCCGAAATCATCCATGGCTCAATACCCTTGTTGGAAAGCCACGAAATAACCCTAGCCGCCTCGGGTCTAATGACATCTGCGATAGCAAGTATCATCAAAAGTTGCCACTGTGAATCAACTTGCGCCGCTACGTAGACTACGCTCTTCGCATTGGTTTTCCAACTGTCGGCCAGATCGCGCAAGTCCAGATCAATTGACATTCCATGTTCCTCAATCCAGGCCTCGTTCCCTATGATAAGAGAGCAGGAAAGGCTTTCGAACGAGCCCTTCAAGCCCTTGCCCGCTGTTTCCGAAAACAACCCCCCCGCTAGAGGTTGAGCGTTATGGGCTGTGCAAAACTCACGAATAGCTGCAGCCAACGGATGAGAGCTCGTGCTTTCGAGCTCGTTCATCATTCCCAATGTAGTCTCTTTATCCCAGGCGCACTCTTGAATGTATTTTGCGTCCGCAACCCGCAATATGCCTTCAGTTATGGTTCCTGTTTTGTCAAACACTACAATGTCCAATCGAGAAGCTTCCTGGAACGCCTCGCCTCCTCCTCGAGCTAGAATGCCGTATTTCGCCGCGAGGCCAGACCCAACCAGCAATGCGGTTGGAGCAGCAAGGCCTATACCACATGGACATGCTACAACGAAGACTGCAATGGCAAACTCGAGGGCCCACACAGCTTGATTCGTAGATTAGTAACATTTGAGCGGATACTGAGAAGATTGTACTTACGCCATCCTCCAATAGGAGTATCGAGATAATTGGCGGGAAGCCGTCCGGATAGTCCTAGGGAAAGCCAGATGATCCAGGTGATTATGGCTAGTAAAGTGACAACTGGAACAAAATATCCTGTTACAATGTCAGCCAGCCGCTCCATGGGGGCGCGGCGGGTTTGACCCTCTCGCACAATTTCCATTATGTTGTCCAGCCTTCACAAGTGTTAGTGACTGCGAATTATAGAATAATGGCACTTACATTGTCGTACCCCCAAGCTCTGAAACTTGCATATGCACAACATCACCTCGATTAATGGTGCCGACGTGTACCTTATCGCCGCCTTCCTTTCGGATTGGTTTAGACTCTCCAGTGAGTGAACTCTCATCGAAAGTCCCAGATTCTCCAGGTATGATCACACCGTCTGCAGGAGGTGAGGAACCATGAGGAACGCGAACGATGTCTCCAAGCTCGAGCATGTCAACGTGAATCTTCTCTACCTTGCCCTTTCCTAACTTGGCCCTTCCTCCATTCACACCGCAAGCCACGGAGAAGGCTTCCGGGTCTGATACGGAATCTTCATCTACAGCAAGTACTAAAAGAGCTTCGGCCGGCTTCAAAGAAGCGAGAGCATTAATTGCATCTGCCGTTCGAGCTTTGCTGTACGACTCCAAAAATCTACCTGAAACTTTACCGTCGGCACATTTCCAAGGCGATAAAAATTATCGGGTACATACCAATGAGCAAGAACATGGTTAGAAAAACCACAGAATCAAAATAGGTTGACTGATCCCCTTCGCCATCTGATGATCTTGGCTGAACTGCACCCAAAGCCAGAAGCGCAATGGACGAGAAATATGCAACCGATACTCCCGCCGAGACCAACAGACTCATACTGCCGAAACGGGTAAGACGTCTGATGATGGGTGTTGTGGAACCCTTCTTCCAAAGTGCATAGATTTCCTTGATGCTTCTTCTGTGGAACATTCCCGCACTGTAGAACATGACAGGAGTGGCTAGAAAGAACAAAGCCCATTGCGCTCGTGAAGTATTTCCTGTCCACATGGGTTCCATGAAGAAAGTCTTAGTGGGGTCTCCGTCACGGACCAAAGACATGTAAATGATTCCTATGATGAAGGTAGGGATAGCGAGGATAACCGTCACCAGCAGTCGCACAAGAATGTTATGTTGTTCCCGATGCTGTATCCTTCTCGACATATCTTCCACAGAAGGCGGATGGTATATATCGACCTTGAACTGCGGATGATCCGATTGTATCGCCTGTATGATATGACGAATCGTCAACTTTAAAGGATCTGGTTGGTAAGAGACCGTCAAAATCGAGTCATCAAGACTTTCAAATGGTTTCGCAATGGTGATGGGACCTATGCGCTCGAGAGTAGAAACGACTTTGGGAGGACAGTGGCTTGAGACATCGTGTTAGTATCTAGCAACGTAATCTAGTCCAGACTTACTGGCAATACATCCCATCGACTTTGAGGGAGACTGTGCGAGAAGTCTCAGCGTCGCCTGCGGGTGCCCCGACTTTGATAGACGTAATACTCATGACCGTGGCCTCAAAGCCGCAGTCATCAATAGCCTCGGCCATTGTGTGCGCAATGCCTTCGCTGTCCACGATCGCAGTGGCTGAATTGTCGAGCCGGCTGACGACCACGTCAGTGATACCAGGGATGTCCTTTACGTTATCGAGGATAGAATTGCTGCATGAAGAGCAAGTCATACCCGCGACCGACAAGGTGACCTTGAAGGGTCCATCCCGACGAGGAGACTCGGAAGCCACTGCGTGTTGAGCTTTTGGTATCAATGAGTCTTGTAAGGATGTTTTTGTCTCAAGCTCTTCGTCCTGGCAGAGCTTGCAGTGTTCGACATGCTTCGTTTGCTTGGTGGGTCGTTTATTGAGCGTTACAGAAAGGTCCGAGGTAGAATCGGAAACAACATCGTAGCCAACGTCAAGAATCGCAGAGCGGATTGAAGTAGAGGTCAATATGGAGTCATGGAAGACCTTGACAGACTGCAGAACGATAGATATCTCGACGGCAGAGGGTGGCGGGACTAGCTCCGCGAGAGTATCTTTGATTGTCTGAACACAGCTATCGGGAGGGCAAGCGTGAGGGAAGCTTTACAAAAGAAAACACAATTTACAGACCTGCTGCAGTGAAGGTTGGATATGTGGACGACAGTGATTCGCTCACTGTCACAGTGTGTGGTCTCCATTATTCAGCGAAGATTTGGACTGGAAAAGCCTGTGGTCAATACCTGGTGGGTTTTTATACATGTTTGCGCCTCTGCGATTAATAATCCAGGGTAACTCAGTCACAATAATGTTTGAAGGGTAATTGATTGACGTTTGAATACCTGAGGCAATTGTGCGAGGAATGATGAGTCAGTGCACATGACCTGTTACTGAACCGCGGTGCACGGCCCGCAGCCTTGCCTAATAAAATACAATGCCAACTTGGGACCGTCAGTCGAGAATATCCAGCTTTTTCAGCTCTCCCGAACGTCCTTCTCCTCGTTCCAGTTCTCTTCTCACTAGATCATCCTCCCCGTCCTCTATTGGATCTCACGATGCTCTCCAGGAAGCTGGATCCCTGCAATCGCTGAGCCCTGTCATTTTGGGTGTCTGTGCAATGGACGTCAAGGCGAGGTCCCGGGCCATGAGAGAAATCTTAATACGCATTGTAGAAAGGTCCAGAGGCACTATTGAAGTCAAGGTGTTCGGAGACAAAGTAATCCTGGACGAAGGTACGTGATCGTGTTTGGCTCCGGATTCAATGTATTCATTCCACACACAATTAGCCGTTGAAAACTGGCCTCGTTGCGACATTCTTATTTCATTCTTCTCAACAGACTTTCCTTTGGACAAAGCAATTTCTTACGTCGAACTCCGGAACCCTTTTTGTATCAATGACCTCGTTCCTCAAGCTTTACTTTGGGACAGGCGGCTAGTCGCTTCCGTGCTAGATCATCTCAAAGTCCCCACCCCTAAGAAGTTTGACGTCTCCCGGGATGGTGGTCCGAAAGTTGATGATGTCCTGCGAGATCTAATGAAACGGAAATTGGGAATCGTTCTCGGCGGCTACAAAGTTACGCCTGAAGTTACACTCAGAGAGGACGGCAATGCAATCATCATCGACGGCAAGGTGCTAGAGAAGCCTTTTGTGGAGAAACCTGTTAGCGGTGAAGACCATAATGTTTACATCTATTTCAGGGGCGGGGGAGGTCGTCGTTTATTCCGCAAGGCAGGCGTGAATTTATATCTCTAATGTCAACAACGCGCTAACCTGCGGTCCCAGGTTGGCAATAAATCTAGTGAGCTAGATCCAATATTGAATCACCCAAGAACGGACGGATCTTATATCTATGAGCAATTCATCGACGTCGATAATTCGGAGGACATCAAAGTTTACACAGTCGGGAAAGACTATACACATGCAGAAACACGCAAATCTCCAGTTGTTGATGGTGTTGTGAGGCGCAATACAGATGGAAAGGAAATCCGGTTAGCTGCGCCTGTATGGAGTCAATTCGCATATTTACCCTGCTTCCAGTTTTATCACGCGATTGACAGATGAAGAAAAGGCTTGGGCATCCCGTATATGCGAAGGCTTTGGCCAACGTGTATGCGGTTACGATATGCTTCGGTGCGATAACGGTCGTAAAAGTCAGGTTATTGACGTCAACGGATGGAGTTTTGTCAAGGGAAACGAATCGTACTATGGTATGTAAATGATTCTGCCTCGTGGCATGCACATGTCCGTTCGTGTGCGGCCTTAACGCTACGCATCCTAATACGCAGCTTTTTTTCAGACAAGGCAGCGGAGATCCTCGGATCATTATGTATGCAAATATCATCGTCTCCTGGCCGATTGCTCCCTGCAGCCGAAACCACTGCTGAAGAAGCACCAACTTGGCTTCTGAAAGCGAATGTCACTGTCTTTAGACACGCCGACAGGACCCCAAAGCAAAAGTTGAAATTGTAAGCGCAGAAATCCCGGCTTCTATTACCTCATATTTACTCTCCGTCCAGCAACTTTCCGATCGGGGAAGCTTGGACACAGCCGTTCGTAAAGCTTCTCAATGGCGAGACGGAGGAGATCATTCTGCGAGAAAAGGAGCAACTCAATAAAATTGCCAACGCCGTTGAAGAGTCGAAGGCCCTTGGTGCAAGTGGCGAGGACCTCGCGAAATTGACCCTGCTAAACAGTGCCCTATTCAGTAAAATTGATTTACCGGGGACGAAGGCACAACTGAAACCGGTATATTCCAAAAAGCAAGCAGGCTATGCTAGGTCTCTTACGAAACTGACTTTAGTATTCAAATGGGGTGGAGAGGTATTTGACTCTTTAATATCCTTCATTCAAACGATTTATCATTCGTTCAGTTCACTCATGCTGCACGATACCAGTCGAGGGATTTGGGAGAAAATATGAAGAAAGATATAGCAATCATGAGTAAGTTTCAAGAGCCATCGCGTTTTAATGACGAGCGCTGACGGCTTTCTAGACAAGGAAGTCTTGCAAAACGTTACCGTAAGTCTCCTCACAATGACTCTTCAGTCGCGCAAGTTTATCAAGGGAAAGTCTAGATCTTCACCTCTTCGGAACGTCGTGTTATCGCATCTGCCGAAATATTTGCGGCAGCCCTGTTAGACTATCAATCAAATTATTCAACGGCGCAATCTTCGAATTCTAGCACCCATTCATCCCATTCCTCAACCGATGGGAACACGACCGGCAGCAGTATGTATTGCCACAAAAATGTTCTAAGTCGGCAGAACATCGCGGCACCTCTGCAGCTCATTGTCCGCAAGGATCTGCTCGATGATTCGAATGCCGCGAAGGATCTCATGGACGATGTAAAAAAGCGTCTCAAAATTCTTTTGAGACCTGGAGAGCCGGAGAAAAGGCCAGAGTTGACTTGGCCCAAAAGCATGAAAAAAGAACCAGTAGAAGTTGTCAGAGAAGTGATACAGCTGCTCAGCTCCTTCCGGGATATCATGCGGAGGAATTACGAAACTATGGATGTAGATAAGATCCAGGAGCGCTGGTGTTGCGGTGACGAGCCCTGGTTGTTTAGGGAACGTTGGGAAAAACTCTTCGAAGACTTCTGCGACGTCGAACAGAAAAAGTTTGATCCATCGAGGGTAGGCCAACGAATTCGCCGTTATAATTACCACGCTGAATAGCTGTACAGGTGTCGGAGCTGTACGATACGATCAAGTATTGTGCTCTTCATCACCGAACATTTCTGTTCTCTATCTTTGATGAGCGTGAAACTCAAGACCCTCAACAGCCTCAGGATCGAAGACTACACGAGCTTTATGGCCGTGCCAAAGCACTATTTGATCTGGTCGCTCCTCAAGAATATGGCATTGAACCTGATGAAAAGTTAGTCTTGTTTACTTGCTCTATTCACGCAGTATAAACTCAGACTATGGTCACATTCTTCAGAGAAGAGATCGGAGTCCTCACTTCTCTTCCGCTTCTACAAAATGTCGTCAGGGACCTCGAAGCTGCACGCAACAACGGAGAAAGCTCGCTCACGCTCTATTTTACTAAGGAGAGCCACATACACACCTTGGTCAATCTAGTTCTTACGTCCGGACTCCCTATCGCGAATCGTCGGATCCCAGAGCTGGACTACTGTGTACGTCTGCAACTATGATTGACTGGGCTAAGACTGAAGCTTATTGCCAATGTAGTCTCATATTACGTTCGAACTATATGAGCGCAATCATGGCCGAGGAAAATCAGACAAAGAATATTCGATCAAGCTTTCTCTCAGCGAAGGGGCGCACTCTTCCAATGTGTTAGATTCGACATTGGATGCCCGGCATTCTTTGAACGTTCAGCAGCGACGGTATGTATTGTGTATGATACATCCTATTGTATAGCCTGCAACTGCGCTGACCTTTCTCTAGCAAACTGACGCAGCATCTGCCGTACAGTCTCGTAATTGAGAAGCTCTCAAAGCATTTCCATCGACTGAGCGGTGTGAGCAATATCGGCCACGCCATGAATCTCGAACTAATACTATTTCAGGAGGATGTGGACACAGGACCTGAATTTGAAACCATGGACGCCATGCCCTCTGCGATATCTGTCGACGGCGTTAATGAGCTCTTGAAATAATGCAGAATAATAATACAAAGATGCGAGTTAGGCTCTGCCTAATTTAATTGCCACTCCTTGAGACCAAGTCGCTCCCGCTCTTCCTTAAAAGTCTTGGGCTTGAGTTTCGTAAAATCCATGCCATGCCGTTTGGAAAGGTCTTTATCATAGAGAGCCGAGGGAGAATTGGATAAGGATGCAGTCTGAGTTGCTAAGGCGGCGAAGGAGGTAGTAGATTCATGATATCTACGACAGCAAGTCTGGGGGAAGATCATTGGATATGGAAAGGGAAAGACGTACAATCTAAAAGTTTATTAGATAGAGAAGGGGTAGATACAGGGACCGAATACCTATATGCTTCCTTGTTGAGGCAGTCGGCTTCATCTATTTTGTCCAGAACATCTCGTTTGAATGCCGCCTTTACACAATGAAGTACGTCAAAAACATGGTGCTGGTTCGGTCTGTGAAATTGAGATTTGGCCAACGGCAGTTTCTGACTCTACTATAGCTCACCTCCAGTCCCGGATCTGAGACGCCAGGGAAAATAGCCCGTTGGGTGATATCAGTGGATGGAACACTTGGTTTATGAATTGTACTGTGGGAGGACGGTCTGGGTAGTTTGGAGGAAAGGAAATCCTAAATCTCAGGACTGAATCTGCATAATATCCTGCGAGTCTTCAATAAGCTCTCGACATATAGATGTAAACGTTTGAAACCTTGGTGGATAAAGAGTACTGCGTCCCATATCATCAATGTTTCCGTCGAGGGTACGACGTAGAGGCCAAGAGGGCAGTGCAGCCGGGATCGGAGCGAAGCAAATTCAAGTGCAACGGCTGCACGAGCTGCTGGGCTGGCGGCAGGCTCTGTGGGCTGGGAGGAACGGTGAGCTGGCTTGGACGACTTGGGACCCAATGGGTTGAACATGTCATTCACCGGCAGGCACTTGGTCCCGCTCTCTCCTGCGATACTTGATACCATTTCTAGCTTATTCTGCCATGGCGAGCTAAATAACGATCAGGTGCTATTCGGTTATCGTTTCAGCCTATAACCGGGAACGGTCAGGTTATGGTTCTCATCCCTCCTCCTTCGTTTACCCCCACCATGGTTTGGACACCCCAGCGTTCCGTTGAAAAGTGTATGTAGAGCCATCGAATCGTTCGCGGAACCTACGCCTCATGTACCATAGGCAATGAAATCATCACTGCTCCAGGCGCTCTTCACGAGTTGGAGACTGCAGTAGGTCCACGCCTGTGTTTGCGCTCCTGTTTTTGAAAGAGTATCATGGACTAGGTCGTAAACGGATCTGTATACAGAGTATATAAGAATCTCTGGCCATCGTTGCGGGTAAGACTCGCTCCTATAATTCCTGATTACTTTCATATCTTCACGTCTGTTCATAGGTTTTCTGGCTTGAGCATAGCGAGCTGCATTACGATAAACAGTACATTGTTTACGAAAACGAACGATTCACTTTCGGGCAGATGCGAGAAAAAACCTTGAGAGCAGCTGCTATGCTACGCGAATCATACAACATAGGCAAAGGTGAGTGGAATAACTTGACACACGTCTGCGTCCATCTAAATTTCATTCCAGGTGACAAAGTTGGCCTTTGCTCGAGAAATTACATCGAGTACCTTGTCGCTTTCTGGGCTTGCCGTGCGCATTCCATTCCCAAGTTAGATAAATATCTCACAATGTGTTATCAGATATTCTGGGCGGCGTTTCCGTGATGCTCAATGCGTGAGGGTGACACTTTAGCACTCTTTAAACATGTGTGTTTCAAATATTTTTCATACGCAGATGGCTCCCTCAAGAAAGCTTGGAGTTCTGCATAACTCACACCGACTGCAAAATTCTCATCCTTGATCCCGAACGCGCCGATGTGCTTGAAAACTCTATCCCCCAACTCGTGCAGGCAAACTCCATGACGGGGGTTCTTGTTTTTCGACCTCAAGAGGGGAAAGGATTTTGGAAAGGGATATTATCCTGGGACCAGGCCACAGCTGAATACCACAACACTGACCTAAGCGAATTCGTTCAAGAAGAACTCGGCATCGTCCCGGAAGATAATGCAACAGTATATTTTACTTCAGGTACCACGGGTCGTCCCAGTGCGTATATGTCGATTTGAGAACTGGCTAGATTTACTCAGTTATGTTCAGAGGGGGTCTTGAGCACTCAGCGACAGTATCTCACCAACGCATTCAATGTATGTGCTTGCTAAATTCCACGGTTTTCGCTTCTGACTTGTACCACCAGGTTTTAATTGGAACAATGAGAAACATTCTGCGAAAGGGTGAAAGCTTGGACCAACCCATCCCAGACGAGCCCCAGAAGGGATTTCTCATCTCCGTTCCTTTCTTTCATGTGACGGGGACAACCAGCCAGGGCGTGAGTTTATTGAGGCTGTTGCTGCATCTGTGCGGAGACTAACAGAGGACAGCTTGTAGCTTCTCGCCACCATGAAAGGAATTAAAATCGTCCTTATCCGGAAATGGTCGGTTCACGAAGGTGAGTTGCCCGTAGGCCTCGTGCATCAACGAACACAGATCGGCCTACCTACAGCTGTGAGATTAATCAAGGCAGAGAATATCGCTATTGCAGGAGGGTTAGTGTCGTCTTTCATGAAAGTTTTGTAAAGCAATTGACGATTTCAGTGTACCCTCGATGGTAAATGAACTTGTGGATATGGGAGGGCTCAACCTTGATAGTCTGAACTTTGGTGGAGCCCCCTCCTCCGTACGTGGTCGTAATAGTAATGCAAGTCTATGCGCTTCTCAAACTTGAACATAGATATTACTTGTCCAAAACGTCAAAAGTTCTCTCCCAAATACGATCTTGTGAGCGAGAAAAATTTCCAGTGCCCAAATACAACTTATCTGGAACTCGCAGGTCTCAAGGCTATGGGATGACCGAGGTGAGGGGCAAACTGCGTTGACACTTCGAAGCTTGGTTCCGATTCGTCATACACAGACCAACAGCGTCGCAGTATCTATCACTGGCGCGGACTGTGAACTCAGACCAGGAAGCACGTAGGAATTTATCTCCAACTGTATATGCTTCCCTATTTGAGCGTGTTCGATTGTTCTAGTGGTCTCCCAACTCCAGTCAACGATCTTTTGATCATGGACCCACACACTCTCAAAGAAGTTCCTAGAGGGAGCGTGGGTGAGGTATGGATCAGAGGGATCAACGTCATGGAAGGTTACTGGAAGGACTCGGAGGCAACCGAAAGGGTGATGACGTCGGACAAGTGGCTCAGGTGTGTTCACTCATTCCAGTCAAAACCGTTTTCGATAATACCTTCTTGCCAGGTCTGGGGATCTAGGGTATATAGATAAAGAGGGTTTCCTCTTTATTAAGGATCGTTTGAAAGATATCATCGTAGGTGGCTACGTTTTTGCTTGTTCATAATCCTAACCCAGCCATTGCTCAGATTCGGGGAGGCGAGAATATTGTATATAAATTACTTGACGGGTTTGCGCACTTTGCTGAGATTCGCTGTTGCAGGATTCGGTGTCAGTGGAAAATGCCGTATATGCACACCCCAGTGCGTATGCTTTATGCCAAGGCAAAGATCCTTTCCAACGCTTTTGCAGATGTATTAGAGGCAGCTGCTATCGGAGTCCCTGACAAGAAGCTTGGAGAACTGGTGGCCGGTAAGAATCATCAAATTTCATAAACTTTCAAGTCTTAGTTCCTCGAAGTGGTTGTATCCCTGAAACCAAATTGTGGTAAAGTTACTGAAGAGGAAGTAATCGCAGTGGCTCGTAAAACGTGCGCAGCTTATATATATTCTTTGATTTGCATGCATTCAGAGAGTATCGAACAGGCTTCCTCGATTTGCGGTTCCAGTCATGGTCATTCTACAAAAAGAGCCATTAGGCGAGTATTTCGCTGACGTTGCGGTCTACATCATTAATAGACCAGCAGAGCTTACACCGTCGGGCAAGATAATCAAAACCAAATTGAGGGTACAAGCGAGGGACCAGTGGCTAAAACGAGGAGGGGAGAACGTGAAAAAAGCTAGATTATGACCGAAGAAGTGTTCGCTGCGCGAGAGACGCGCATAGCAGGTACGAGTCTGAATTAAGATTGACGGTTAGTGATACGTGAAACTGCGGTACCGCTTGTGGGTGGGAAATCTCAGCCCATCACCCAGTCGTCGAAAGTAGATGATTGCGCGAAAGCATTGATGTATGTAACGAAGACATCTGGAGCTGAGCAATGAATAAGGAGTAGAAATAAGTAGCACGCAACTCACGAAAGCCTTTTGTAGTTCCTGATATTGAGCGAGCCCATCCAATGTAGAACATCGGACTCAGTTACCAAGACCAAGATGTTTATTAACTGCTTCGGAAAATGTGAGTTTTGAGGATGACGTCAGCCACGTGACAGCTCACCCTTCGCAACCCGACTGAATCTGTTTTAGGAAATTGAATTTGCCTTGACCTCTGGCTGCTCATTCCTTAATTTACGACCATTACGATCTATGCAGCGTTCAGATTCAGCTTCTTCCAATGCTTCCAACCTCTCCTCCTCTTCGAGGCCCGGCTCTTCGTCTGGTCCATTCGCATATCAAACCAGATTACTCGAACGGACTTCATCCACATCTAGAGGCTCTCTTTCTCGCACAGGCTCCCAGTCCAGTGGCAACATTCTAACCTCGAATCAGACAGGATCCTCTTCCTCCTCTTCAGCAACCAGAAGATGGACTCCGGGTCACCGTGTGGCCAACAGTCTAGATGCTGTCAGAGGGAAATGGGAAGAGCGCGCCAGAGAAAATGCCGTCGATGACTCCCCAGCCATGTCTCCGACACCCACAAAGCAGACCTCCTTCTCAAGGCTCCAGCAATCAGTTGTATCAACCGAGAATTCTTCGAGTCCCCTCGATCGGATGCCGACTTATCTCAAGAGATATACAACATCAACAGTGCCGTCTCCCATTATTGCTACGCCTCTCTCTCCAAATTCCACTGGAATTACTGTCGAATCAGATTCGCTTTCTCCCACTCTTTCTCGTCAGCGAATTCACTTACCATCGTATGACCATCCTCCCCAGTCGGCCGTCATTTCGCCGTCTCCTCTAATTTCCAAAGAAACCTCACCACCTCGGCGCAATACTGTAGATTTCAGTTATTTAAAGCGTACAGACTCTACCAGAAGTGATCTTCCTCTTTCACCTTCCACGGCCTCCCCTCTCGACACCAGTGTCATATCTACATCAACTTCCTCTGTGCAACGTCGACCAACCTCTCTCTACACCCGGCCGTCTGTTTCTTCCGACAGGCTCAATCAGCAGTCCACGGGAAGTTCATACACTATCTCCACTTCCCCTACTTTTGCCTCCTATGTCACGTCTCCATCGCCGACTGTCTCTTCCGTCATGCACCCTACGACATACCGCAGTTCATATATGCAGAGCAAGTCCAAGTACGGCAATACACTGTCTGCCGGAGGCCGCCGATTTGGGAAACATCTACCCCGAATAGCTAGTGGAGATACCGAAGACCAGGTGGAGGGAACAAAAGAACCTCCGACCAGTAGAGCTGATAGACGTGCAGAGCGCCTTGGCAGGAATTTTGATTCTGTACCTCGTAAAGCGAATGTCCATGAGATTCCGGGTTCTGACATTGCGGGTTCCGAAGCCGTAGTTGGGATACCAGGTCGAATGCGATTATCTCGCAACAAAGTACCGAATGCGCCGGTGCCTCTTCCTTCAGCTCGCTTAGCAAGTGTGAGAGGTCTTTGGGCGGACACGCAGCGACATTTGATCCAAGCGTATGAGTATTTGTGTCACGTCGGTGAAGCCCAACAATGGATAGAAGGCTGCCTGGACGAGGAACTCGGATTCGGGGTGGTAGAGATGGAAGAGGGTTTGCGTAATGGTGTTGTTCTCGCCAAATTGGTGAGAGTGTTTCAAGGCGAGGGCGTGGTAAGGCGAATATACGAAGTATGTTTCCAGCTCTTGGTGTTTTAGAATGTGAAACTTATATGGAATGTTTAGGCTCCTAAGCTTGACTTTCGACATTCAGATAACATCAATTATTTTTTCAACTTCGTCCGGCATGTGGGGCTCCCGGAGGTGAACACATTGCGGTTTCGACCGTCTTGATACTGACACATTGACAGTGCTTTATCTTCGAACTCACTGATCTGTACGAGAAGAAGAATTTACCCAAAGTGATATACTGCATTCATGCACTCAGGTCAGCGAGCCGTCAATTTCATTGTCGCTAGGTGCTAATCATATTGTTAGTCATTTACTAGCTCGACGCGGATTAGCGGAACGTATCGGAAACCTACTTGGTCAATTGCAGTTTTCCGATGACCAACTTCAAGCAACTCAGAAAGGTCTAAGCGCTTCCGGTGTCGCGATGCCCAACTTTGGTAATGTTGGGCTTGAGCTTGCCAAAGAGATAAACGAGGAACCCGAGGTGGAGGTAGAGACGGATGATGAACGTAAGTTTTTTGTCTTCTCTGGGTAGGGTGTTGCTGAGTTGCCGGCAGGCCGTGATCGTCTTCTCTTAGAGAACGAAACTTCGATAATAGCTTTCCAAGCAGTTTCACGCGGCTATCTCGCCCGTCAAGCTCAGGTTATGCTGCACAGCCACCTTCAATTGAGTGGTGCAAACATCGCTAAAATTCAGGCTCAGTGTAGAGCTGTAATGACCCGGAGACGTGTTTTGCTGCAACGCCAGACCCACCGAGACGTTCGTCCATGGGCCACAGCTTTGCAAGCTAGGGTTCGAGGAGCGATCGCTAGGCGGCGATGGTATGCTTATCTTTCTTTAATAGCATCTACGTCGGGTTCCGTCATTGCTCTACAAGCTCAATTATGGGGTGTGCTACAGCGACGTCGGTACAATCGTAATCAGGGTGCTCTGCGGGGCAGCAAACGAACATTTGTCAAGTTACAGTCTATTGCTCGTGCTAATCTGGTGCGGCAACATCACACCGAGCTCAACAGAGCATTTTCCCATCCTGAAATATTCTCTTCGATTGCTGCCTTCCAAGCTCACGCAAGGGCTGTTCTATACAGACGGCAGCTTTCTCGACGCATCGCTGTATTGCATAGTATGTCACAACGTTACACCGCGTTGCAGGCTCACTGCAGAGGCGTTTTACTCCGGAGACGGATGAAGAAGCAGATGGCGAAGTTGGAAGATGTGAGCCGAACCATTATCCGCATACAGGCCGCTGTCAGGACTTTCCTGGCTAGAAAACGTCTTCTGCAATTGATACGTGGTTTGAGGAAAGCCACACCAGTAGTGGTCGATTTCCAGGCACGTGCCAGGGCAGGGCTGGCCCGCCAAAGACATACAAATCTGAACAAGGCATTATCGGAGGTCAAGACCGTTTTTGCCGTAAGCGGGATGCAATCATTGGCCCGTGCCGCACTTGTCCGGAACCGGCATCGCGAAATTGCACGAAAACTCGACTTCGTTGCACCCGACGTGGTCGGAGTACAGGCCGCTGCAAGAGGCGCACTCGCACGTGATCTCTATTTCAGATGGAGAGACCACCTTCACGATAACGAGCATGTCGCCACGGTTCTCCAGGCGATGTTGCGAGGGCTAGTCCAACGGCGGAAGTTTCGAGCGAAGATGGAATACTACCGTGCCAATTTGAGCAAGGTCGTAAAAATTCAGTCACTTTTCCGCGCGAAGGAAACCAGGGAACAGTATCGTCAGTTGACTTTGGGCAAGAACGTCACGGTTGGCACCATCAAGAACTTTGTCCATCTTCTTGACGATTCCGAAGCAGACTTCCAGGAGGAAATCAAGGTCGAAAGGCTTCGCAAGAAAGTCGTTGAAAATATCCGCGAAAACCAGGTGCTGGAAAGCGACGTCAATGATCTCGATGTGAAGATCGCTCTTGTGGTACAAAATGTGAAGAGCTTCGAGGACGTAATGAAAGCCCGACGTGGGATTGGCGCAGATAGTGCCGCTACTCTCGCTGCTCGCAGTCATCTTTTAGCTGCTCATGGTGATCCTTTCGCCGGTCCCAACACTCTTGATCAAACGGCTCGCCGAAAACTTGAATTGTACCAGCAATTGTTCTACCACCTCCAAACACATTCAGAATATCTAAGTCGACTTTTCATCAGGCTTTCTCATGATCATAGTTCCGAGAAAGACAGACGATTTACTGAGAGAGTTGTCTTGACGCTGTTTGGATTTGGCCAAGATCGCCGGGAGGATTATCTATTGTTGAAGTTATTTCAGGTGTGCCATTCCAGAGGATGATTTCTTCTGGCTAATAATCCTAATCACTTTCTTTTTAGTCATCGATCTTCAATGAGATCACCGCAGCGCGCTCCATTCAGGATATAATTGATGGGCATCCCATGTATATCAATATTGCTGTGCACTATGTCCGACCCAAACAGATCGCCTATGTTCGAGATACCTTCCAGACATTGATACGTCAAATAGCGGAGGACGACGATTTGGACTTCGAAGTTGATCCTACTGCTGTGCGCCTGATTCATCTTGGCCCGAATGACAGTTCATCACACATTATCCTAGATTCACCGCGCCAGGATTGAGCTCGAAGAAATGAGAGCTGGCAAGCCAAGTAATCAAATAAAAGATGTCTCCTTCCGCGAGGCGCTCGATGATCCCGCCACGAGGCCAATCTTCATTCGACGTATGTTTTGATACACGATCTTTGGATTAGAACTGAGGCAATTACTTAGACCTCCAAGCATTACAGCTGTGGACTGACCGCTTCTTAACTGCCATCATTCAATCGACTAAGAAAATGCCTTTCAGTATGAGGTACCTGGCCCGGGAAACCCTTGCCTGTGTCCGCGTACGTGCTGGCATCTTTTACTCGGCAATGTCAATTACCTGACCTTGACGAAGGAAAGGTTCCCTGACGCCCCTGAAGAAGCTTATGCGGCCTCTGTTGGTAGATTGGTCTACTATCGCTACATCAACCCAGCTATAGTGTGAGCTGAATTTTGAAATGTTAGCGACTTAACTTATCTTCGTCTCTTCTCCAAGCACCCCAGAAACCTTCGATATTGTTTCCAAGACCCTAGATGTGTCAAGTCGCAGGAATCTGGCTCAAATATCTAAAGTCCTCACTCAGATCACTAGTGGGGTGGTATTTGATGATCATTATCCAAATATGATGCCTATCAATGAATTTGTGTCTAGAGCCATATCGCAAATTACAGCCTGGCTACTCGACGGTACGTTAACTCTGCAGAATACGAATGCTCTGGATGACGTCAGAAATTACTATCAGTCGCGAACGTTCCTGACGCGGAGACAACATTCCATGCTCACGAGTTTTTGGATGCCACGGCTCCCCCGAAGCCTATCTACATATCTCCAAACGAGATTTATGCTATGCACGGGCTGATAGTTCAACACTTGAGTGCCACAGCTCCTGCACCTGATGACGCTATCAGGGCCATCTTGACAGAGCTGAACGGCGTACCCAACTTGGGCAACGAAGAACTTAAAGAAGCCCGTGACAGAGCCATCACACTGGAGTTGACTAATCGTTTTGCTAACGTAGAAGGTAATAAAACGTCCCATCAACGAAACTGGACTGATGGGGATTCCCAGATCCAATGGCGGAAGAAAAGACTCTCTGGGTACAAGCGAAACGAGGTGTTCTCGCCATTCTCAGAGTTCAGCCCACTCAAGATTTACTGGAAGCTTTACTCCGTTCGGTCACCGAAGAGGACGAGAATGTCTGGGAGGATATCCTGGACTCCGAAATAGCCAATGAGGCTCGACAAATTCAGAGAAGACAGGCTTCCGCTGTTGGTGGGGACGCGGCCTATCGTCTTGAAGATATTAGATTGTAGGCAATTTCGGAGCGACAATTAACGTGCGACGCTAATGTTTGATTAGGCTCAATTTTGCGGCTGTGAAAGCAATGGCAATCCAACACCTGCTGAAATTGGAGAGCCTTGGGAAGATATCTCGTGCTGATAATTTCCAGGGAATTCTGAATGCTATTGCTAACGATGTCCGAAGCAAGCATCGTAAACGCTTACAGCGTCAGCAAGAGATGGAAAGCATGCATGAAGCGCTTCGGCATCTGGCAGAGCGTAAAAAGTACTTCCAGGAACAGATCGACAGCTACCATAATTACGTCGAAACTGCCATGAATACCATGCAGCGTGGCAAATCTGGGTAAGTCGCTCGTCAAAAATTAATAACCGATCGATCTGAACACTAAGATGTGCAGTAAAAAACGCTTTGTTATACCGTTCACCAAACAATATTTCCATCTCAGGGATTTGCAAAAGTCTGGCCAAACTCCAAAATTCGGCTCGTTCATTTATACCGCCAAGTACCTTTACGAAAAAGGGATACTTCTGTCTATCGACCAATATTCCCCACGTCAATTTGATAAACTCAACGTTACGATGTCTTCGCACACCGCCGGCGTTTTCGCCATAACACTCGAATCTTCTGCAGTTGGGGTTTCTTCCCGGATCGCTTCTGAAGACGTCCGAATGGAAGAACTTCTTCAAGCAAAATACGAGCAGCGCTCCTCTCTGGCCTTGTTCGACGGTAGAGCAAAATTCAACTTTGAATCGTTTCTGTATCAGATCAATAAGAAGTGTGTATACCATCTCCTCATCTCCATGTCTATTACTGAAAGAAAAGCAGGTTCTATGTGTAATTTTGTAGCCACTGCATCCCCCACTGTTTCATGCTGGAGTGATTAGTCTTTTTGTGTCATCAGTCCATAGTGCATTTACTAGTTGTGTATTATTTATATAGCATGTTATCGAAAACCTATTTACTTGCTGTGTCAACTAATGCAGCGTCTCTCATATATAGCACCGTTTACTGCACATTTATGTATATTGCCAAGTAATTTAAGTGGTCGGTTAACGTATGAAGACAGTCTGTTCCTCTCAATCGAATAATTTCGTACTACATTGAGAAAGTCAAAGCTGTACATATCGCCCTAGGTGATCGCTAGAGTGTGAAACGGAAGTGGGGATGCCGGTCACCTAGAAATAAAGCAAGTCAAAAGAGGCAATGGCTGTTGATCAGGATGGTTTACCGATGGGTGCTCGAGTTTTTCCTGAATCCAAAAGTTCTTGATACTTCGTGATGTTATCTTGACGCCGACCCTCGGCTCTCGCCTTGTTTTCCCAGAGACAGTAAACTCTGCAATAGACGTCAGAGAAAATAACCTATGGACGGTACGAGGTTATATTCATACACATTCGCAGCAATCAGAATCCAGGCTAGTATTAGAAAACATAGCGCGATGGTATGCCCTCTGATGTAGCGAGGAGCTTGATCTGAAGGGGATATAGTAAGATCGACACGGAAAGCAAATAGGGAACGTGATCAACCAGGTGTGTATGCAAAGGTAGCCAGAAATCCTCTGATGTATTTCGGCGTTTCAGGTTAATAAAGATAGAATGAATGAAATCTCCTCACCCGCAATTAGCAATTGCGAGCTGCAATGCCACTGAGGTTGCCTTTTTAAAATGTCCAGAGTTGTTGTTAGGAAGAATGGACCTAAAGGTTCTGTCAGTCTTTTGCTTCGCTCACGATTTTAGATGCTTACAATATTGAAGGCCCGGAAGGATATCTAGGGAATGAAGATTAGCATATCAAACGCAAGAAGTTAGGTAGATAGACACATACACGCCTGCTGCCATAACTTGAAGGGGTAAGCTCTTGAGAGTGACAATGTAGGCTATAGATACTTGGTACGTACGAAAGACGGCGGCATATCGCCCGGTATTTGTCTTGGCCGTGATTGCTACGATATATCCTGCGAAGCTGGATATCAGCGAGGGAGAAAATGATTCAGAGAGGTGTGGAGTCCACTTGCCAACGATAGCGAAAGGGAGACAACTGATTTATCGAATCAGCTTGGGTTTTTGATGAGCACTCGAGTACTCACATAAGAATGAACGGGCCTCGCCATTGAAGACGATCACTCAAAAACGCGACTACCACTACACGAGACTAAACCAAACATTCGGGACGTGAATTGGAGCTCTGGCTCACCTGTTAACACAGCTGCTGGAACATAGGGCGGCACTATCATACGAATAAGAGCGGTTCGTTTCGGGCGACCGGCATTCGATGCTACTCACCGGTATGCAACTGTGCTTCAGGTCCCTTATAGCCTAATCCTATACCGAAAATCTATATCTACATTCAATGGATACAAGGATAAAAACGAAATGCATACCCGTGATGATTGTCGGTCTGATTGGGAGGTCAAGACCCGCATCAATGACGGAAGCTGAAGACTTACAGAAACAAGGAATAAGAATACAAACTGACGATCAAGCCAAAGTATGCTATGCCAGTCAGCCAAGTCTGAATATCTGTTGCGCCTGGGTAGTATGGTCAGATACGTTTCCTCAAAGTATGATCATCATCATACCTCTAATGACTTCTTTCCACTCGAAGACTTCTTCCTCAGGCGTATTGATTGAAGTAGAAGAAGATATATACTCGCGCTGGATATCTCCTTGTTTCTCCTCGTCATTCGCGTTGGCGCTGTTTTTATCGTCGCTGTTCACTGTCGGAGCTTTTGGCGGAAGGTCGTGGTTGAAACGCGCAACTGCATACATATCAGGAACATCAACGTCAATGTTCGATTAATGGGCGACTGACTTGCGAACTCTCGTTCCTCAGCCGTAAGGAATTTCGCAGAAGCGAGATCAGCCGGTAGCAGGGCGGCGGCTAACAAGCTAAGTAGCACGGTGCATATCCCTTCTAGAATGAAAATATAGCTGAGAAATGAAGCAGCGTTAGGGGAAGGAAATACGGCGGTGAGCTGGAACGACCCACCGCCACCCAGATAGCCCAGCAATGCCATCCATCTTGAGGATTGCAGTAGCAAGGAGCCCTACGGTGAATCCTGTCAAAAAAACAA
The DNA here is from genome assembly GCA_013368555.1 of Collybiopsis confluens. Taxonomy (NCBI): domain Eukaryota; kingdom Fungi; phylum Basidiomycota; class Agaricomycetes; order Agaricales; family Omphalotaceae; genus Collybiopsis; species Collybiopsis confluens. Next base: position 135,075 of record JAACJN010000001.1, read on the forward strand.
AACATTCCAATGCCGCAAATGATCGTACCTCCGAATGCCCCGGAAAGAGAAGCTGATTACATAACACATCAGTGGAATATTATGTAAGTAGTAAATACTCAGACCTGATGCGTAAAATATGCCCACACTATATGTCAAATGATTCAATCCAAGGCACTCGAGAAGAATCCTTGCTTGGCATACCGGAGTTGAAGCTCATGCCTCTTGTATATCATACTCAGGTATAGGATCTATGAAGAACGGGCATGTTTGAGCACATTCAAACGTCCACGCAAATTTGTGGCCGTACAATTCCAGGCAGCAGACCGCCCTCGCATGCGCCGAGTACGATTCGAATTGCAAGAATACCACCAAAGTTGTGAACCAAGCCTGTGAGAGTTGTAACGATGCCCCATGCACTGAAAACGGCATCAGGGCAGCCTCGTTTGACAGTGGAATCAGCCGCACCAAACAATGAGCGGCAGCCAACGCTGCGGGAGAACGATTACTATGGGATGGGAACGTTTTAGCCATATATGCGTACATTAGCTCCCATTCGTTTCAAGATCCAATTAGATGGCATCTCAACAAGTAGATATCTAGGCACACAGTGAGTACCAGGTGATCCCAAAGATCGAGAGAGGTGCATACGAGGCATAAAACACTATGTTTCTCAGTCAGTTGAGGGAAGAAGGAATGTGTGTCAAGTACGCACCGGCGAGGACAGAATTAAACTGATCACCTCGAAGATGAGTATCGCGCTCTAATCCAGCAATTCTGGTATCTGTGGATCAGAGGATGAAGAATAATAGGATAAGTGGATAATTATCGTGCCTTGCATTCCCAATGTTGCTTCTGTCGATGAAGTTGGCCAACCACAGCTACCATGATATGATACAGCGATCAAGTCAAATGTGGAGCTTGAACAAAGAAGCTAACCAGCGCTAAAGGAGGCAGAATATGACAATCAAGCTTCCAGAGGACCCTCCTTCTGAGCTTCTTCTCGTACTCATCGTCCATTGCGACGTTTTGGGAAGCCATTTCCTTGGGGGGCAGAGAAGAGAAGAAAGCAGGCCAGATCATGGGCCTCATCCATATTTATATTTGACCGGGAACGAGTTGAATAAGATATATGGCCGGGTGGCCGTAAAACAAGGTTAAGACACTAGAGTATGCAATTAATGTCAGTTTTAACTGGCTGACGTGGATTACACGCACCTTTTGCAAGTTTGCCAGCGAGGTGTATAGTGATAGAGTTTTGTACCTAGTACCCGGCGCCCTTCAACAGATTCTTCATCCGCGTTTTTTTTTTCGAGTCTTTCGCGTTCAGCGGGTCTAGGGTGAAGCGCTGCGTCGGCGCGAGCAGTGCGGAACCGACATTTCTGGCGTTTCTGTATCAGCCTCTCATTTTGCATGATTCTGTACTTTTCGCCAGGATCTGTGTGCATGTTCAGTTGGTCAGATGCCACTTGCAGTGTGTGATTCGAGCACTACTTTCCATTAACAACTTGAACTTGGAGCAAAGTAAAAGTACTTTCTCTTGAATGCCGCATCGGCCCTCGGATATCGTTTCCGCAATCGTATGTAATACGATACAATTCCCCAGCATGCACGTAAGTATCGCTCGGTTCACTCTGTGTTGGAGGCGGCTTCAGAAAAAGAGAAGGGTGCCAATCTGTGCTTATAGTAAAATTCATGCGAAGGTCTAGTACTATGCACAATCGTCGAAGAGCCGACTCATCATAAGGATACTGCCTATGTATAATTATTAACGTACATTAGGATTGGTCGCTCCGATATCAACCAAAATTATTCTAATTTCTGGACGCCGGGCGGCTTATTGAGTCATCTTGTGAGGCTATACTAAACTTCAATATAGCAGCCATCTGCAGAATCGCAGATGACCATGCTCCGAGTGCTCCGAATCAATGCAAAGTTGCACAAATGAGCTCTGGCACTGCAAAAGAACAGCCTTGGCCTTTTTTCTCAATCAGGGGCATCGTAATGTTGTAAAAAGAAAGCTCAGGGAGTTCATGCGATTCAAGGGAGTGCCACACACTGTCAATGAAGTGGGCCGCCGCGAGTGACTCGTAAATCGCTGTAGTTTCTTGTTCGAGGCCTTTGCCTGTACACTGCTAAATAGTATTAGCCTCGTAGCCTGAGAATTGTTATATGTAGGGTTGTATGGGGAGTGGTTGCAGGCGTGAATGAGCGGCCCAGGCACAATGTGGCAAATTGGAGAAGATCAAAGAAGATCAAGAAGCTTCAAAAATCAGTTATGCACCATATCGGGAACAATTTTTCGAAATTTGGAGCTCGGCTAACCCCCTAATGCGGATATAACCTCGGCCATCACTTTGGTTCCGGAAGATACTGTAAGTACTTAGCGCCGGCGAGCGGCAAAGCCCGCTACATGAAAAAAACTTGCTGGATGCCGAGCCGAACGACCGGCAATGTCATGCTTAGTAAGAATGTACCGATTTCAGTTTGGCGACTTAATTTTAGCGCTCATATTTTTTAAAACCTGTTCCAGATAATTTGTAATGTGGTTCAAGCGTATGGGAATTCTGCAGCTCTGGGTCTTCTTCGCTTCTTCCACCTTCTCCACTTCCTCTCCTACCTAGATTCGAGCGTGTACCGCGTTCCTCTCCATGATGTCTTCATCAATATATCCTATTATCCTGCCACAAGCCTTAGAAGCTGTCAGAAACGACTCTCGTCAAGATTTTCGTTCCAAATTTCTCTTACCATACTCAGTGTCACCAAAAGTGACCGCCACGTGACATTTTAACCTAGTCAAGTCCAGTTGTGACAAGATATATTGAAGTGATAAGTTCCATTCATTGCTCAGAATCTTGTGTCAAAGTGATGTAAAGTGTGTAAATGGTCAACCAACTTCAAATGCGTCAAATATCCTAGAGTCACATGGCGGTAAATTTTGGTGACACACAAGTATAATAGGCGAGCGCTAAAGTCTGCGCCAACCGGTTTCCAGGCCCCTTCAGGCGAAGTTTCTCGAACCGACAACCTCCGTGAGGGAACCGCTGTTGCGAAAGCGTGACTCAATACCGACGCGATTTCTAAATAGGCGCTACTGATTCCGGCCCGGATTCAGTCTTTTTACAGCCATGTCGCAAATTCCGTCATTTCCTGGATTTGCACCTCCTCCTCTACCCCCTGGTTGGACTGAGCATTTCGGTATTCATTCAGCTCTACTATTTACACACTCTCTTCTCACACCACATCAGCTCCCGGAGGTCAATCATACTACTACAATACGCAAACCAAAGAATCCACTTATACCCGACCTATTCCCTCTTTTAACAATGCTCCACTCGTTCAGCCTGAAAAGAAGAAGGAGAGACCCTTGACAAAAACTCCGATACCGAATACCGATTGGATTAGAGTCAAGACCACTGAAGGAAATGTGTTTTACTCGCATAAAGTCAAGAAGCAAAGCGTTTGGACAATTCCGGATGAAATTAAAGATGCCTTGGCCCAATTTACGAAGCTTGAAAAGCGGCAGGGGGATGGAAATTTGATACGAGCTGAAGAATTGCTAGAGGTGGAAAGGGTCAAGGCCGAGATAACAGAGAATGCGAAACGGAAAGCAGCGGAGACAGAGCTCGACCAACTCTCTGTTACTAAGAAAGCAAAGGTAGAGACGGAGGAGAACGAGGAAGGTGATGACGAAGAAAGCGAGGAAGAGGATTGGCAGCGCGAGGCTACTGCGCAGTTAGCCGTAGAAGCCGAGGAAGAGGCGGAACGGGAAGCCAAGGCAGTTGAAGAAGAGTTTCAGCGCGCAAAAGAGGCGCAAATAGTCATGCCAGACAAAGTCGACCTTTCACTTGAAGAAGCAAAAGCTTTGTTCAAGGTAGATATGCGTCTTTTGACCTCGCTCTCAGTCTTGTTCCGCTGACCATCTCACAAGACTCTACTCCGAGAAAAGGACATCCATCCATTGCATCCATGGGACACGTCTCTTCCAAAATTTATTTCCGACCCACGTTATGTACTTCTTCCTTCCGTCTCAGCTCGTCGTGAAGCTTTTGATGAATATTGTCGGGATCGTGCGCGCGAGCTGCGCCGCAACGCAGTCAACAAAGAAAGTCGGACGCCTAAAGAAGAATTTGAGGGTCTTCTGAGTAGTGAGATAAAGAGCACACGTTCGAGTTGGACCGATTTCCGTCGGTCATGGAAGAAGGACAGACGATTTTATGGCTGGGGGAGGGATGATCGAGAGCGCGAAAAATCATTCAGGGAGTTTATTCGTGAATTGGGAGAGAGTGCGTATTCTATTGTGAGCTATTGCCCACCACACTGATCTATCCTGCAGAAAAGAAGGCCGCCGCACGGAGAGCGGAATCTGACTTTTTTACCCTGCTCAAGGAATGCGCTGAGATTCACGAAGACTCTGTGTGGAGAGATGTATGTCCACCCCACTGTGATATTCTATTCTAATCATCACACCGTTGACCAGGTCAAGAAGAATCTAGTTAAGGATCCCCGATATGATGCCGTAGGTTCGTCTTCGTTGCGGGAGGAGCTGTTCAATACATTTGTCAAAGCAAGACTGGGCAGCATATCGATCGTGCTGGAAGAGGATGGCAAACAAATAGATGACATAGCGAGAATCGAAAGTAGGAACGAAAAGAAGGAACGAGCTGTCAAGGACAGAGAAGAAAAGGTTCGCCTCGAGAGAGAACGGGTAGAGGTGAAGACTAAGAAATCCAGAATGGTACTGGATAAAGAAGAAGGAGAACGAGAGTTCAAGTGGGTATACAATTATTCTATGCCTCGGGGATGCCTAACTCTCTTAATTTTACAACAGTTCCTTACTCACAGACGCTATTCGAGAGCCACAGGTGCGGTGATTGTATTTTTTCTAATATTAGGTGTTTACTGCTTTACCTTTAGATATCTTGGCAGAATGCTGTTCCTCAATTACAGACAGACCCACGCTACCACAACTCCCCCTGCCACCAAATCAACAAATTCGTCTATTCCATGACCACCTTTCGAACCTTCGCTCAAGACATTTGCGGAGCTTACATGCTCTTTTCGGATCTCATGCGCCGCAGCTGTCTACTGCTTTTAACGATCTATCGATACCGTCGTTGATGGAATCGGCCCCAGCTAGCAGATTAGGGATGAGTGAAAGAACAATGCAGTCAGAGTTTGAAAAATGGCAGCGAGAGCGCACTACCGAATGTCGGAAGGCATTTGACGAAATGATGGCAGAGAATTCCTTCGTAGAATTTTGGGGTCGGTTAGGCAAGATTGGTGGCGAAGGTGTAGATGGCGGGGTCAAAGCAGACGAGGAGGATGATGATAATGAAGGACTGGGTACAAAAGTCGACATGAAAGAACTAGCGAAGAGTGTAGATGTCGACGAAGTGGAGAAGGTTCTGCGAGTGAGTTAAATGGGTCTACATATCTGCGTTGCCCAGCATTTACCACGCCATCTCCAGAACGACAAACGGTACCTCATGTTCGATCACCTTCCGGAACAGCGAGAGCAGTGGATTCGGGTGTGTATTTCACGGGATGAGTGTGCAACGTGTTACTGATGGTGACGGTTTTTAAGGACCATTTGTCTCAACTTTCCGCGCCAAAACTTTCAGTTCACTTGGTAAATTCTGATAGCTAGATAGCTTTACAGGATGATGCTGCCTTTTTGTTTTCTTGTTTACTGAGAGAACACTTTTGAGGATGCGAAGGGTGTCACGTTGGAATAACAATATCAATATGAATTTTGAACGGTGAATTTGCTGAAACCTGAGCAATTACACGACCTAGGATTGGCTGGATGTTTGAGAATTACTGACACGTCAGTTTCGAGCCACGTCAGCAAGTTTTCGCGAAGCATTTGCGGGGAAATATAAAAGCTTGATTTCAACCGCATCTGCGCCAGACGGGCTGCGATGCGCCTCCTAGACACATTCCTTTTCCTTTACACCCTTGTCTCCTTGGGTCTCGCCCAAGACTTTGATGTACCGGACATCCCGAAGGAAAAGTTTGATTACCAGGTGAGTACATGCACCTTTCTCTACTCAGCAGGACTAGGATTCATTATTTTTCAGAGCGATGTCGCTCGTATGCGGAAAATTGTTATTAACAGGTCTGTGTGTGGGCTATCTTTCTTGCAATAGTGCTCATCGCCATTATCATTTTCGCAGTCTCTACTCCCATAAGCAAGTTTCAGGCCGTCTCTTTACGCGTCTCCAATCATTTACGGATTTGTTATAGGGAAATTTTCCTTCGAGAACTCATCTCCAATGCCAACGACGCGATCGAAAAGCTTCGTCTGACTGCGTTGATCGACAAAACCATCTGGGATGGAACGAATCCCCTCAATATCACCATCAAGGCTATCAAGAATGAAGATGGCAAAGGGGGGAAACTTGTCATCACAGGCAAGCAAAGAGCTATGTGCGTTTCAATTCGTCGCTGACCTGAACGTTCCACAGACACTGGAATAGGGATGGGCCCAGACGAACTTACCACGAACTTGGTGGGTTGACGGATCCGCCTACATCATATGTGAATATCGAACTCTTTTCTTTTCAGGGAACTTTGGCAAAATCTGGCACGTCAGATTTTTTAGCCCGTGCAGAAGGCGTAGAAGGTGCCGCTGCTGGAAACCTCATTGGAGCATTCGGTCTCGGTTTCTACAGTAGTTTCCTGGTTGCGGACAAGGTTCACGTCGCTTCTGTACCTGCCAAATCGGAAAAATACCCTCAACCTTCTCAATACGTCTTCAGTTCATCCTCCGAAGATAGCTCATTTGAAATTTTCCCTGACCCCCGGGGCAATACCCTTGAGCGGGGAACCGAAATTACTCTGGAACTCAAGGACGATTCCTTAGAATACCTAGAGGTCCAAGAAACAACTGCACTGGTGTAAGCTTTTCATTCTCCCTTGGATCATTATTGAACTCAAAAAAATCAATTCAGGAACAAACACTCGTCCTTCTCTACGTCTTTCCCAATATATTTATTCACCCAGAGGACGGAGGAGGTTCCTGACGAGGACGCGGTCCTAGAGGAAACTAGTCCTGCGGAATCAACACCAAAACCTACTAGTGATAACGACGATGACGAGGCTATTATCGAGGATTTTGCTGATCAGGAGCAAACACCCGCTCCTCCGAAGATGAAGTCCATCGTGGTGGATGAGTGGGTGCGTCTAAACGGACAACCTCCCATCTGGCAACGGTATGGAAGGTCTCTCTCTACCATGCGAAAAATTTGGCTGAAGTTATTGTCAGTGATTCAAAAGAGGTGACCGATGGTACGTCCTCAGGAATTTCAGCGTTTCATTTGCTCCAATACGCGCAGAGGAATACAACTTGTTCTACTCCGCCTTCTTTAAGGACTTCAGTCCTCCAATGACATGGACTCATTTTTCCGGAGACTCAGAGTCTGGCGTTTCATTCAAAGCAATTGTTTACCTCCCGGAAAAACTGTCTGTTTCACCCCCCACCGTCGGAACCTATCATACTCATTGGTGTTAACAGAGACGATGCTTACTGGCAACAGCCGCTACTCTCTGAGTCCAAAGACGTCAGACTCATGGTCAAGCGTGTATTCATCACTAATGATCTGGGAGATGATTCGCTACCGAAATGGGCGAGTTGGGTAAAAGTAGTCGTCGATGGTACGCCTTTTTTTTTTGTTTTTTTTTTTTTGGTTCTCGCTGACTCACTTACCCATAGCGGAAGATCTTCCGCTGAATGTCTCTCGGGAAACTTTACAATCAACTGCGTTCCTAAGACAGCTCAAGTCCATTATTCTAAAACGTCTTATCCAGCTATTCTCGAAGATGTCTGGATTAGAAGAAGATGACCGCGAGAAGTTCCAAAAGTTCTATGATAGTTTCGGCGGAATCCTGAAACTGGGAGCAGTCGAGGACCTAAAAAACAGGGAAAAGCTGTCTAATCTCATCAGATTCAGCACCAATAGGAGAAATTATACATCTCTTGACCAAGCAAGTCGGTTTGCCTTCTTCATGACGATGGCTAATCCTCTTTGTAGTACCTTGCAAACAGAAAGGAAGGACAAAAACAGGTACGTGCTCATTCTTCTGAAGTGTAGCGCGGTTTTCTCACCTGACCTAGATCTTTTATCTTGCCGAGATGGGTGAAGACCCTCAAGAATTGGCGAAGAGTGTCTTCGTCGAGAAGCTCCATGCCCGAGGTTACGAAGTCCTTCTTTTCACAGAGCCCTTGGACGAAATTTTTGTCCAGAATATCCGGCGATGGAAGTGAGTCCTGCTGCCAAAACCGATTTGAGCTGTGATTACTCATCACTTTTTAGGGACGTCCTTTCCAAGATATTGCTAAAGTTGGGCTCAAGTTCGGTGATGAAGGTGCGTCAAGCTCGGAATCGGTCATCGAAATGGATTGAGATAGAGGTTGGATTAGAATTGGACGAAGAAGAAGAAAAGGAGCAACAGAAAGAAGCGGCAACGAAATTTAGATCGCTCATGGACTACCTCAGAAAGCAAGGACGTGGTATCGTTCGCGATGGTGAGCGCGTCCAATCAGAGTGATAACACATCGAGTTCAAATGTTTACTTTCAGTTGTCATCTCCAACCGACTTGTTACAAGTCCGGTCGCCATTGTCGCGGATAGCTTCGGCTACACTGCTAATGTTCAGAGAATGATGTGTATGCACATTTCTGCGACCACCCTGGTCAATTTACCTGATGATATGCTCCAGCTGCTTCGAATCCAAATGCTGCAAAGAACCCTACGTATGAGATGGCTCTGAAAGCCAGAGTGCTTGAAATCAATCCCCGGTCGCCGTTAATTGAGGGTCTCCTTAAGCGGGTTGAAGCGCTCCCAGACGAAGAAGAGGGAAGAGACATCGAGGCTGAAGAGGAGCTGGAGGAAGTTGCCTCTATTCTCTACGACGGTGCCTTGATTCGTTCCGGGTTCGAGGTACCTAGTACAAACGAGTAAGTGTACGCTACCTGTGGTATGACGGTCTAACTTTTTACCCAACACTATAGTTTCTTTTCCCGAGTTGACCGAGTTTTGAGACGCTCCTTGGGCGTATCTGAACATGCACCTACTGACGATACAGTGAAGCCTGCTCCGCCTGTAGATCCTGAGCTTCCTAAATTTGAAGAGCTGTATAAGATGCCTCCGGAAGAAGGGAAGGCCGGTGTCTACCTTCCTCCGCATATGCAAGATGATGTGCGTTTCTCTTTCTGCACCTAATCAAAGCTTTCACTCATCGTGTTTGTTAGCTTTCAATCGAGATGGAAGAGATAGACGACGATGGTAATCTTCTTGTGGACGAGCCTGTGGCGGAGCATGATGAGCTATAGGCATGGAGCATGGAATTTTTTTGACGGACGGCTGGAATTGCTGTATTTATATGTACTCGGAACAAAATGGGATTGCTTGAGTGACCGCGAAAATGGAAATCGGAAGCGCTCGTCCCGAATAATTGCACGTGGTGTAATAAATGCACGTATGGCATTTTCGTACTACTAGCTTCAACTCTCGCAATGGCTGCTCCATTCTCTCGCCTGCAGCTAGCCGCGGCTCTTCTAGGTATGCTCTACACATAACGGTCCAAAATCTTTATTCTAAGTTGGAGTGCTGTTGTAGAGTATGACGGAGATCGATCTGCTCAAGACAGCGCAATTTTTCTGCATCTTCGACGACATCCTGCTCGGCCTCCGGTTTTGGAGCCAAGAAGTGGCCATCTTTCAGTCGCTTTACCTAGCGAAACTGAATCCGTACTCTCTAAGCCAGATGGAAAAAGAAAGTCACGAGCTTCAACCATTGGGCCTTTGAGGAATCCTTTCGGGGCTGATGACGCCTTTGACGAGGAGCATGAAGAACACGACGAACAGGAGTTCCACGAGGAGGAGGGAATGGAAGTGGATCTAACTTCTTGGGGCCTAGATGCATTCATCTCGAAGGAGAAGGGTGGCAAAGGCAAAGGCAAAGCGAAATCACTGAGTTCTCCTCAGCCTTTGTCTGCCGTGCAAGCTCATTTTCCGAAAACGAGCGATGTCCTAGGGGACGTTCAACGCCGACCACGGGCCACCCGTTCTATGTCAGTCGGCAATTATGATTACTTGTCGCCTGCGGAGGAAACGAGGCGCAAGTCTTTTGGCTCACCATTGGATCTGTCTGGAATGGATGTGCCTGCTGATTTTCAGCGTCCAATTGCCTCTACTTCACAAAGCTCTGCTTACGATGGTCTTGCTATTGACAACGAAGAAGCGGAACAAGTAATGGGGTCTATCCCATTCCCCTCTACTTCCGTTCGCAGTCCTTCGCCAATGACCTTGGACTATGATAGACAGCGCCGAACCTATTCAACTGCTAGTCTCGACTCCAAAATGGCTATGAATACGGCTCGTGCCCGAGTGAGTTCCAGCGCGACTATGGATATTGCCCAAGATAATCCATTTGCATTGGCACCGCCGTCTCGAGCTTCTAAATTTGATCCAAAGGCTGCAGCTCATGCACATGGCCGGACTCTTTCCAATGCATCTTTGGGTTCTCGGATGCTTCTAGAGAATGACGGCGCCTCTGTGATGACCAGTAAGGTCCCTCCTCAGGAAAACCGTTATTCGACGACGTTGGAGTTGCTTAGGCCCAAGCTATTGGTCATGCCTAGTCCACTGCAGTCTGCGAACGCTCCTCCGTCTTCGCCCAAAGGCAGAGATGGCTTCCTCATGGCAGATACTCCGCCGCTACCTCCAGGTGCCCGTACATCTAGGACTACGAGCCTTGGAGCTGCTAATGTCCTTGTTCCCTCCAATTCGTTTACCCCAAATCCTCGCCTTAATCTCTCTCTATCTCAGCTAACCTTCCGTAATATGCCGGTCGGGGGCATGCGGGATGTCTCTTACAATGATATCGACGGAGAAATACCGCGTGCAGTGGAGGAAGGAGAGCAAGTACAGATGTCAACGACTCCCACTGTAGAAATGGACATTGTGTTGCCAATACCTTCAGAGGATACCGGTGCACCGCGTAGACCTGCAGGGAAACTATACGGCAAGAGTCTTATTGACGATCTTGAGAATCGCAAGCAGCAGATGAAATCTAAACAACGGTATTATAATGAAACTATAATTCTGATGTTTCTCACTAACTCCTCCATTCGAAGTGTCTTCAAAGGGGATGATAGACCATCAATGATGGCTCGAAATCCTCTTCAACGCGCCAGTACACTCATCGATCCGGCCACGCTCCAAGATCGTCCTGGATTTGCGCGCCCGAACTCTGTGGAACCAACGAGCCTGCTTTCCCGTCGAATTTCTGGCCATGCAGGACCATTGCTTACCTTCGACAATGATAACAAAGTTCCCCATGTAGCAGCAAACAAGAGTGCCATCAACCGCTCGGTGTTCGGTGTTGATACAGTCTGGGAACGAGAGTTAGCGAAACTTCGCAAGATAGAGGCGGAGGAAGCTTTCGAAAGAGAAAGACAGCAGGCACTAGAAGAAACTGAGGCTTTGAAAAAGGGCAAGAAGAAAAAGAAGGGAAAGAAGGGAAAGATTAATCCGGAAGAATCTCTCCCTGCACAAATGCACAAACCCTTTGTATCACAGGAGACCTCCCCTGTCTCTGCAATCTCGTCTGGCCCACCTGTGTTACCGATCATTCAAGCTGCCATCAAAGGACCCCCTCCAGCTGTTGACGACGATTCTGATAGTGAAGAAAGTTTTAAAGCATCTCCGGCTCATGCCAAGTCGGCGAAAGTTGAAACTTGGTACGAACAATCTTCTGATGAAGAGGGCAGACCCCGTCGCACTACTGGCGTTGGGCTAAGATATCCATCAAAGCAGTCATCCCTTCCTCGGATCCAAACTCAGACGGGTGACAGTGAGGAAGACCTTCCACTAGCTGCTACTATCGGCCGTGCGGTACAGAGAACAACGCGTCTTGCCGCCGAAGGGTCAGATTCAGATGAGGAGAAGCCCTTGTCTACGTTAATTTCAAAGGCGAGCCTTCCTAGCATCAATTTCGACTCCCTTTTGCCCGCTGTAAATGACGAAGATGACGATAATCAACCCTTGGGATTACGTGCGTCCAGGATGTTACCGAACTCTTCTGCACATGATGAAGACGACGATCGCCCGCTCGGGCTACATCCAGTAGCTGAGCAGCGTCGCACTCAATACCAGATGATGGCTCAGCACCAGATGATGATGCAGGCTCAGATGCATAATAGCATGTTCTTTAACCCTTCCATGTCAGGATTTTTCGCGCCTCCGCCTATGGCCATTCCCCCGATTCAGGCGCCGATACCTATCCCTTCACCCCCACCAGTGCAGGATATAGCGAAATTAGGCCGAGTGGACAGATGGAGACACGATGTTGCTATCGAAGGGGAGTGATCCCACGGAGATGTTGCTTATGTTGTCGTTCTCGTTAAATCATGTTTTCCGTTAGCTTAGAGAATGATATGAATATTCCACAAAATATTAACCTATAGTACAATGACTGTTGTGCATACAATGACATTAAGCAAATAAGTAAGGAAGAGCGCCAGGGAGTGGTGTTTTCGTGCAAAAGGGTATATGAACTGATCATGAATGTAAGATGTGTACAAAGATAACATCGTCCTATGATGGGTTCGCAATCAACAATTTACGTCTTGGCATTGTTACGGTTACTATCTCACGTCTTTCCATCTCGCCTTCTATTCGCTGTTGGCGAGCGTCTTCATCTTCCTCTTCGTCGTCACCGTCTGTTTCCGCACTTCTAGGTCCTCCGTGACTGAAATCGGTGGATCCAGCGGTTAGGAAGGGCGGTTCGTGAGAGTAGGGCCCTTGTGTAGGGAAGGCGTAATGATCAGGAGCAGAGACAGCTGGGGACTGAGATGCAATATACTCAGCCAATTCTTGAGGTGGCTGTAAGTCGGGATTAGTCCTGAGCCGCATCAATATGACAGCGAGTATGGAAATGGTCGGTAACCCGTTCCATGCAAGGATGAACAAGCCCGCATAGTGAGCGATTATCCAAATCAGGAAGACAATGAAGCCGGCCAATGAGTGGGACCACAATATTATGAGGCTCACGATAGCCAAACCTAACATACTCAAATGTAACAGCAAATGAAAGACGAAAGTGATTGGACCAGGCATGCGGGGAGACGAGCGAATGAGAGGAACCGAGTTCAGCTGATCGGTAGTGGCGGGCGTGGAATTTAGCTCTCGCTCGTGAACACGTTGTGCTTGTGTCAGAGCATAATCAAGTTCACCCTAGATAAACACTCAACGAAAAGTACAGCCTTATGGGATAAAGAACACCTACGAATGCGGTCAAGCTTCGTCTCCGCTGGAGCCAATCGATATCGCGGAGAGAGCCGACCTGCGTACGATCCGTATTCACAGCGTGTATCCGACGCATGCGCGGCGGTCTGTTTAGGACCTCAAAGGATCTGGGAGGATCTGCAGAAGCAACGGCACTCTGGTGCTCCGATGAAGTATTCGAATCGGCATCACTAGAGAGCCTACGATCAATGCTGGGACGCCAAAGAATTGAAGGGCCCCAGGAATGAGTACGTTGCCGAGGAGATGACGGTCTCGATGGAGTACGGGAACGACTTTGGACGCTTCGCAATTTCTCCGCAGTATCGACAGACGTTGTCTGTTGTTTGTCGGATGGAGCTATCTCGGAGCTCTCACCTTTGATCACTTGTTTCCTGGGATGCTCGGCATGTCTAGAAAGTAGCCAAATCACAGGTACAACAGCGTACAGGATTACGAACAGTGTGAGCGCGGCCCTGCCATGATTTGTTTTCAAATGAAGCCCCGACGGAGATTGCTGACCCAATGCTGTCGCAGATGAGATGGAAATAAATGCTAAAACAAGACCGGCGATGCCCGAGCCAAACCAAATCAGTAGGACTAGACTGCTAAATGCAGATGTCTTTTGAGTAAAGGGTCCATCGTTGAAGAAAGGTGAAAACGCTCGTCCCAGTAGAAGCCCGCTGAAAAGTAAGGCGAGAGAAAGCGGCGCGAGGACCTTGTGGGAGATAGAGGTGTCATCTGATGCAATGTTTTTCGCGGCAGACCCACTGGAACCGGTTGGCTTAGGTGACGCAGTCGGGGATCCGCCGCTCGAAGGTGACGGGTTCGTAGGAGAAATGGAAGAGGCACATGTTGAGAGAAATTGGACTTGAACCCCAGTACCGTCCGCATCTACTCCCGTTTTCAGCACACCGTCGCCGAAACCAGACCATTTCGGCTGTGAAGGGGAAACAGCGCCATTGTAAGCTCTCAAGACCCATAGCTCGTTCAAATAAGCGCCAGAGGCGTCACGTCCACCATAAACCTGTTCATAAATAAGTCAATGCACACAACCGGAAAACAAATCAAGGGTACCAAAGTTTCAGAGTAATTTCCAGTTGAGCTGCCGAACACGGGGGTGGCAGATGAGAAAATGGCACTACCTTCCCGTGGGCTAGGAAATGCGATACGCGAGCCCGCACTGCCAGGATCGCCTGAGGGTACAGTACGAATCCAAGTTCCGGCATCAAGATCCCAGAAAACCTGAAATTTAAAAATAAGGGACGGAAGAGAGGGAAGGACTCTTCATTTCGTACCACTTCACCATTCTCCAGTCCGCTGTCATCCGACCATGACGACACATTAAAGGTGCCGAGAAGGAGCATCGCTTGCGTGGCGGTCGAAGAGACACTGTTCAAGTTTTGAGTCATCGCAGCACCCAGTCGTGGAGCAGGACAGGGATTGGGAGAAACAGAGTTTTTGGAGTCAGTATTCAGAACATAGGCATTCTGAGTAGCACAAGACGAGTTGGTAGCGGACGTGATGCTGCACCCGCCATAGATTGCAACAGAATCGATAACTGCTGCGCTCGATAGAGCCTGATTCGACAAAGCATTCGCATTTTGGATGGTAATTTTTGCCAACTAGCGATCACTGTTTTCGGGCTGTTGGACGACAAGACACCCGATATATTAAGGCGCCATACGTCCGAAAGGGGTTGAAGTGAAGTGCCGTCAAAACCGCCGGTGTAGTAAAAGGTATTATTAGGTCCTTGATGCGATTCATGAATTGAGAACAAGGCTGTCAGGAAAGATAGAATGAAGATCACCTGGGAGTATTGGATCTGCTACAGCTGAGGTCCGCGGGTCTTTACCTCCGGCTGCTCCCCATCTCGGACTAGGACCGACGTCGCTGGGTGAAATTGTGACCTCGCTCCAGAACTGCTGAACATAGTCGTATTCCTGTGAGCGGCTGTGAGCGCTGATATTCGGCAGGTAAAAGTTTTTTTAAAAGCGTTGAACTCGTACCCAAACGTCTGATAGTGACCTATTGTTTATATCTTTGCCACCAACTACAATGAATCCGTGACGACTTGAAATGGCGTATTAACATCTCTTGAACAGTGAAAAGGAGGGAGGCGGAGCCCGACGTACTTGCTTGCCGCAAAATCATTACCCGACACAGAAGCGCTGCGAGGCGGAGGGGTTGTAAGAGCAGTTGCAGGGGGGGTTGGAATAGACCAGGTCATAGTCTGAGTATTGAGACTAGCAGAACTGACTGAGTAGAAGGTTCATCAAAGTGGAGAGGTTCAGCCCACAGATAGGTCTGCGATTGAGCGATCCCGCCAGAAGACTCTCCTCCGAAAACAATGATGGTTGAGCTGGGGCAAGAGTGAGAGTTGATTCGAAAGAATGCGTTACTAACATACGACGTCGAATCATATCCAATGGCCGCATCTTTTAGAGGACCCGGTTTGGCTGAACCTTGGAGGAGATTGGTAAAATTGAGCCATCTGAGTGAAGAGTTAGGACGAGGAACAGCTAAGACAGGGAGGACGTACTGAAGGGCAGGGACGGATTGAGCTTGAGCTGTGGCCAGAAGAGCGAAAAAAGAAAAAAGGCGCAGGGCCATTCGGTGCTGGGCCTCAGCTTCGAGAGAGCTCAAAGGCTCAGTCAGGCCTGACAGAGCGTGGCAGGCAGACAGAAACAACAACTTCGGCAAATCCCGTCGGCCGGCGTCAACGGAGTCACTCGGCCCGGACTCTCGGGTAACAGGCGCCTTTCAAATTTCCTGTTCTGGATCTCTTTCTGTGTCTTTATGTCTTCCAAGCGCCTTCAGACAGGCGATAATCACGCGTCGAATCTAGCTGCAAATGTCCCTGCCAGCTTGTGGGTCCTCAGGAGATCGTATGAGAATTACTTATCAACCACGCACACAAATTCAGATCTCCTGCTGTGTCCTCAGATCTAACGAACGCCTTGCGCAACATAGGCATGCGCACCAGAAAGAGTACACGATCAATGGCTATCTTTTGCCTCTTTCTCTAACTGACGTCGCTCGTAAAGGTGTTCTGGAGGGCTATGCAATGAACTCGAACCTTCGAGCCGTGCAACCTTGGACGAAAGCAATGTCTACAGGCACGCTCAACTTCCAATCATCCCACCACGCCATGGATACTCAAGGGTCTTCACAACCCATTCCCTCGAGGAAACGGCATCGTTCTGCATCTCCTGTAGCCGATACCGACGACCCCAACACTGTCGATGTGAATCCACATCTCGAGAGGCCCGTGAAGCCCCTTAGAAGGTCTGGGCGCATGTTACAATCTCAATCGTTACCTGCTGGTGCTTTGTTTTCAAACCACAGTAAAGCAAATGAGGAAGAAGAAGATTGGAGCTCCGAGTTAGATGTGTTCGAGCCAATGTCTCTTTCCTAAAGCGTGAGACATCAAACTCTATTACAGTATCTGAATGTATTTATACTTGTTTGTTCGCCACAAAAAAAAGGAAGAAAAAAAATACCCAAGGGTCGATCCAGATCTGCGAATCTGTCATAGAGGTATAAAAGGCTACCTAGCCATTCTGGCGCCCCTCCCCTTCTTCTGCCTCCCAAGGTGACCCTGCACGCTCTGGGTGAGTTTTCACCGTCCATTCTCCAAATTACTGTGGCGAGCAACGGATTGTCATCTGTACTTTTCCTCCCACCATTGACATGTCAAGTGGCATGCCTCAGTCTCGACCAGCAAGTCCCGACGTCGACGGCGCCATCTTTCAGCTCCAGCATGAATTCGCGTCCCACGAAATGGCCGTAATCGAAAGGTGCCTACCATGCACTTTTAGTGTAGATTTGAAAGTGAAACTGATCTATCCATAATCGTCACGGCGAATGATTTATTTGCAAGGTATCCATCTTACTCTTTACCCTCCTCTCAACTCAACATGCCTTTTTTCCCGTAGATCCGATAGGATTTTACCCAGTTCTGCTTCTGTTCCTCATGGTAAATTTACCGCCACCACCGCCACATTTTGCTGGCCTAGCTTAAAACCTTTCTCCCAACTCAACGAGCCTAACATGTACCGAATCCAGAGCACGCCGTCTTTCTTAGCTACTCCTTGGCCACCATTATCAAGTGACACCTCTCCCGCTCTCTCTTCGCGCAGTACAACATCTTCCGCATCCAAGCAATCGCACAGTGAATATGACCATGATGTTGACGAGTAGGTTGCCAAACCGTTCCTGTCAGCTTCCACTCACCATTCAACACAAATTTGCAGCAACAACTTCGTCTCTGAAAACATGTCTCCGGAGTGTGTACCAATGCATTTCTTTTTTGTCAACTATCGATTCACGTCTACGACCCTCTAGGGAATTGCCCATCGTACGAACTCGCAAAGAACTATTCGACGACCAGAATGCGCCGGACATGGGCAGGACGGCGACAGCCTACTCTCCGTCAGAAAAGGAGGCAGCCCACGAAAGGTCACCGCCATCACAAACGCACCCCAGTCTTTCTCGATCTGAGTCGGTCGCTCTGCGCCATGCTAGTAGTAACTTTCGGCCTGAACCTCAGTCTAGTGGCTCTTCTGAAGGTGAATATATGGACTGGGAGATATATACGAGGCATGTCGAACGAGACTACTTTTGTACTTGGGGCGGATGCAATTACCAGGCCAAAAAGCAGTTGGTACGCTGATTTCAATTCTCGGACTCAGGTGTTGGGCCTCACGTCGACGTCGATGACTAGGTCAAGCGTCACATACAAACTACTCACATGAAACTGAAGTACGCCACCTATCTTCATCCACTGATAACACCCATTAACAACCCAACATCAGACCCTTTCCTTGTCGGTATTGCGGTGGGAGGTTCCCTCAGGTATGTCGGGTGGTCTCGCAATCGCACTAATCGCATTGATTCGGATGATGCAGAAAACCTCATTGAACGTTCACGTCGCATCTAAACAGTAAATAACTGCCTTGCTTATACGCTCACACTTTTAACTCAACCGCGCGTTTTCGTTTCTAGCACGCGGGACAATCCGTACAAGTGTCCATTTGGTGGATGCACAAGGGCCTTCAACGATCCGGCACGTCTGCACCGCCATAAAACCGACGTCCACCACTACCTTCCGAAATCAATCGTCCGATGCAACAACAGGGGTCCGAACGTTTCCGAGGAAAGACCTGTTTGTATTGGCCCGTTTAGCACCATGGTCCCTACAGAGTCGCAATAACAGTATACTACGGTCACCCCTACGAAGTTATGTGTTTCGATTGTCTTGGTGCTCGATATTCTTCATGCTCTTCGCTATCGTGTTTCTTGCTTTTCATCTTGTACCTCTACTCATGTAATTGCTTTCGAATCATGTAGTACATATTGTGTTTAATTTATAAGCGCTCAACAGTGCAGATGTCTTCTTCTTCACCGTCACTGGGCAGCCTTGGTATTCAAGCACCTAGCTTAACCCCTCAAATTGTTTATGTTTCCTCGGAAACATGCATGGATCTCTCATTGTTCAAGGCTATCATGCGAGAATACAGAGCGTTGGATGACGGAATTCATATGGTAAGTAAGTCTCAGTTTACAAATGAATGGAAGGATTGAACGAATCCACAGCGATTAAATCGTACCCTTGCCTTTGAGCAGGAAAGACTCAGACAGAAAACGAATCTAGGAAAGTCTGTCGAAGCCCAAGCTTGTTTACGCTTATGGCAAGAACTTGTTTGTGTGTACTCTGAAAGTTTTTTTACATGCAACTATATGATATACCGGTTACCAGCGAATTGGGGACGTCGAAACCAACTCATCGAGTACTGCGTGACGGTCGTTGATCAGTCCACCAAGGTGAAACAGGGAATACTTGATAGTCGGGATACCAGTCCGAGCGCAATGCGAAAAGCTCGGGCGGAAGAGTATTCAGAGCAGGTCAAGGCGAGTGTTTCTTGGGCAGTCGCAGCCGTAGACCTCTGATAAGGATTCAGCGCGATCAAATACGCAACGAGAGGACGATAGAGGACGTGGTGAAGCGGCGTTCTGTAGAAGGTACGTTCTCCCTCCGGCATTGCTGTGGATGAACCTGAGCTTCTGTAGCTCTGAAATCTAGGTAAGTGTACAGCAGAATTGAGGTGGCTGATATAATTGATAGATACCTGCAGGTGTAAGTATTTCAAGCCGCCAGTTTCTGACGAGGAGGCGCGAAAGTTGTGGTACAGCGTGTAGATTAGTACTGTATTTTACGTCATTCAATAATCATAATTCTACCGTCTACCATGTTCAATCTGTTTGCTCTCTCATTTCTTGGTCTGTTTCCCTCTCAGCATGTCTTGCAGGCACCAGACGTTAAAGTTCCCGTTGTAAGTGCTCGGTGCCTCCATTTACCATCCACCGCTCAGCCCTGCTGATAGACCTTGGGAGTCATGAGTCGTCTGTTTGCCCCACCTTGACCTACGTCTTTAGCTGCTCATCCTCCTTCACGACAGGATGTCCCGATGCTTTACTTTGTGAAAATTTATTCGATACCGTTCTCAAGAAAGTCAGCGATAAAATCGATTTTCGATTAGTTTACATTGCCCAGTTGAGTCGCCTGTTTTTTTTCCCTGCCAGTACTGTCAATCTTTTCTTACCAAGCTGAATCAGGGTAAACTCGTCGGAGCCAGAGTTTGGCGCTACTTGCCTGCATGGACCAGAAGAATGGTGATTGTCTTCGTGCCGCTACATGACATGGTTTAATCAAGGGCTACGTCTTAAAAGTGCCGGAAACGTTCATCAGCTTTGTGCTGCGGAATACACCCCGTTGGATAATTGGTGGGAGTTTGTAAATTGCAATAACTACCAAGGTTCGTCACAGAGTCTGTTGCGCATCATTGACCAATACTCATCGTTCCCACAGGCCGAAACAAGGCTTGTCTTTCATACACCCTTCCTTGGACCTATATTGATTTTCGTCAGCAGATAGGTCTTCCGGAAACCGCCAAACAGTGCGCTCACATTGCACAAATTGACTGGGAAACTAGTGGTGTTGGTGAATGTGCAGGATTAGATGGAAGCGGAAGAGGTACAGAAGGAGGTGTGTCCAGAACGTCCGGATCCTAGCTTGGACTCTGGCTAACGATTCGATCAGTAAATTTGCTACACAAGAGTATCTTGCTTGGGAAGACAATGGGCTTGGAGAAGAGTTGCACAATAATGATCAATTCAGAGCCAGTCTGCATCCATGACGGTACATGGAAAGCGTGCGAGGTGTGCACCAGTCTCCCCACTCTACTTTTTGAACTGTTACTGAATCGTCGTAGAATGGACATAGGGCCTCTGACTTTATCAGACAAATCAACGCAGCGTACGAGCAGTTGAACAATCAGTAGTCTGTAAAACCTTGATATACTTAATACAGTGGCGATCATTTTGTTTGAGACTTTTGAGTGGGCGTCAAATTGCTCGTCACCCTCTCTTTCAACTCTTAACCTGAAATGGATAGAGAGCTACAGCAACTGATGGAAATGGTACCCGTCCTTGTATATTTTCAAAACTCTTTTTAACTTCTACTCAGGGGCTAGCGCTGCTCAAGCTCGCGCTGCCCTCAGTAGATACAAGGACGTGATGGAGGCGGCTGAAAGGCTGTTTTCTGAGGATCAAGCTGAGGGTGAACAGGCTGAATCTCATCAAACACAACCCAAAGCCTATGCAGTAAATTTTGTCTCTTTGTTGAAAATACATGCATTGGGCTGATTCCGAAGCAAGGACCGCGTCGACGATGTAGAAATGCCAGGCGATGACGACGAAGGTGTTCTAGACGATGATGAAGGTCTGTAAATTTCACACCTCTCTGGCAGCCGCCAGCTACAGTGACATTTTTCAGGCTCTGATGTCTTTAATTACGACTCGGATGATGATGGAGGTGTCACAGGGAACACTGGAGGGTCCAAGCTCAATGATCCATACGCTGGTGCGCTGTAATGATCAGATCTTTCCAACCACTGGCAAATAAGTTAGCTCCATAGGGATATTCTTTTCCAAGGAAAGACGCGAGGATGTCATCGAAGTTGAAGAGGAACCTGTCTTCGTCTCCATCCCCGGAATCGATATCGAGCTCGAGCTCATGACTCAAGGCAAATGGATGGCTGGATGCCCCGAGGTCGGAGAGCAGACATTTCTTTTCACGCTATATTCGCAGCTCAACCTTGATGGCACCTGTCCTTGCCCGTCTGGCTGTGGACATACCGTCAAACGCCAACCTAGTGATTTCTTTGCAATATACGTGAGTGGCGTTGAATGCTAAACTCTGAATGACCACCGAAAGCTTTGCTGTACAGCGCAAGTTTTCTACCTACATTGAACAACTTCAGAAAATAGTCCCTCAGAAGTGTGCCAAATGTCGGACAGAGTTTTGTTTCGCCTGTGGCGATAAAATTACACAAGAAGTTAGCGACCCGCTCTGGCATTGTGCCAATTTGCAGGGTGCCATTCTAGGAGTTGGTCTATTCATGATCGAACGGTTGTTCGAGCGGCAGAAAGAAGATCTACAATCGAAAGATGTCACGGAGCGTGAAGCGAAGCGAAGGAAAACCAGGGACTCGGACGACATTGACTCTTCAGGGGGCTCTAAGAAATCTAAAGGTGGTGTTGGCTATGCTGGCGACCAGAAAGAGGATGTGAGTGTAGTTCTTTCTTTTTTGAGCTGCGTTTAATGGTCCCGTCAAGATATCCGGACAGGCAGAAGCTTCCCGCCTTCAGCTCGCTAAAGATGAAAAAATTAAGTCCCTCCTGGCCGAAGTTCGGGTCTATATTCCTTCTCTCCAGCGTTCAGGCGGGGCCCGCCCATCTGATTATCTCCCTCAGTGAGCTGATCCTATTCGTGAATGAGATTCTGTCTCATGCCGGATCCAAGTCCTTCCTCACTGACCCATTTGAGACGCCGATTCAATCTCATCGCTGGCGAGCTTTTACGCAACGACTCTCTTGCAGATATGTCTGAGCGATATGGACTCTACTTCGAATTGTTGGAATGGCTGGAGGTATGTCTCTGTCCCCGGCCTTGCTTACATTGGACTTAGTATTCTCTCAGACGATTTCCTCACACGAAAGTTTGTGCAGTATGATGCCTATGCCCATAATGAAAAACATCGGTCAGGAAAATATTGTGAAAAAATCGAATAGCTCGACAATTCGGGAGCGTAAGATCACGTACGAAGGTTCTGCTAGTCCTCGTGAGCTTTTAGAAGCAATTGCACTTCAAGCGCAAGCAGCTCTGAAGGTACGTATAGCTAAGTGTCTGCTGCTCCGAATTAATCGTAATCTTAAGGGACTGGAAAGCTCGAAACCGCAAGAGGATCCTTCACCTGAACTCAGCGAGGAACAGAAGCGCAAAGCGGTCATAGATGTGAAAGGGAAATCGAAAGAAAGTCCACTCGCCGGAAGCAGTATGGATGAGGCTGCCAAGCTTTCCACTTTCTGTCACCGACTACTGGCCACTACGTCCCAAATTGATCGGTCCTTACGAGAACTCAAGGGCAATGATTTTGTGACACGCATGCATGCATCCTTGCCTAAGTCCTCGACAACGCGCTCAGACGACGCTTATATTGAAGCTGGAGATACCGAAGAAGAGGCAAAAAAAGCTTATCTCAAGTGGTCGATGTCTAGCAGGCATGTTTTGAAAATGTGGCTATTGTCATGACTCATCGTTCCACAGATTCGAGTACTGTGATCTCACAGTTTCGGGACTGAATGACTCTGACGAAACCCCGAATTATAAGCATTTTTATAACAACGAGGTTCGCATGCTTGCCAATGCAAGTATTCCGAAACGATCTGTCGCCATTGCTAAGGAGGTGTGTCGAGTCACTCTACTTCATGTCGCAGCTCAATTCATTCACTCTAGTTGGCCATTCTGACAACTAACCTTCCAGTCGCTTGGGACTCGTCCATCTTTCTTCGGTCAGTGGTCAAATAATCTAGTGTCAACATCACACCTGAAACACTGCAGAGTGGACGACACGAGGGTAGATGTTATCAAATGTCTGATAACGGGTCCAGAGGGCACTCCGTAGGACAATACTGTTCCTTATTTGCACTCGTCTAATGAAAATAATCTTAGATATCACAACGGCTGGTCAGTCATTTCTCTTGCAAATTATTCCTTCAATGTCCTGAGCTGAGAGTACTCAGCTTCCTCTTCGACATATTTCTTGGGGCAAATTACAACCAATCTCCTCCTAGGTAAGGCATTCGACATAAATGGACTGCGAGGTCTAACTTTACTTTAAGTGTTAAATATATGACCACGAACGGTCGGTATAGATGAATTATTGCTGCTGCATTTTTTTGTTTTGATATCATTACCAGGCGGCAAATATCGCTTTAACCCAAATTGTATGTCTCATCTCGTCTAACACATATACATAGATTGATTAATTCTTCAGTATATGCCGATGGGAAAGTCTGCTTGTCGCTTCTCGGCAGTAAGTTAAATCCGTTCATCTGTCTCTCCTGTGATAACTTTCGTTCTCGCCATAGCTTGGAATGGGCCAGGTGGGTGTTGCTCTCCGTCAGGTTGATTCAATGATTGATTCAGAAAATTTCTGTAGGATGGGTGCCGTAAGTGGTGTTTATATGAGCTGGCCCCAAAATCTCGACTCGTTCCAGATTTAAATCTACGCTCTTGCAAGTCCTTATTTCGATCCAATCCATGATCCTTTGTGAGGAACCCTACCTAAATGAACCAGGATGGGCATCAAGTGCTGGTACTCCTCAGTCTAAAGCATGTCTGTGGCGTTCGCTTCATCCTCGTCGACATTGCTGATGCTTAGTTTCGCAGACTCTGCGAATGTCAGACGCATGGTCGTGAGAACAGCTGTAAGCAATGGGTACTCGACTCTAAATTTGACGATCTGCTTCCAACTCATCGTAGATGCTTGACGCGCTGAAAACGCCCCCGGAGCCATTCGAAGAGACGATCAAAATTCATTTTAGACTCAAAGCTCGGACGATTCAGAAGCAATTAGATGAATGGTTAAGGGAGGATGATGGTAGACAGTTGGCATCAGACGGCGCGGAATATTCGGGGATTGGCAGGACTATCGCAGGCTCTGGCAGCTCGAATGGTCTACAGGCGGACATTAACGCGATGAAGAAGCTCTTGCAGGAGCTGTGAAATCGCCATGAATGTATCAGTAAATATTGTCGGCAGTTGGCATGTGAAATAATGAAGTGACACCACCGACACAACTTGAACGGACCCAACATGAACGATTCTGTTATCCACGCTCTAGCCGGTGCTGGTACGCTTGTTATGCTTCTAAAAGCATATCTACCATCCTGAATTTCTCTTATCAGGTGGTGGGATTTTGGTACGACGTTCCAACGCTGACTACGTTTCGCTTCTGGGTTGCTCATGTTCTAAAAGGCTATGACTGCCACCTAGTAAGCTTGTTCCCTATCTAGGAATCTTCGGCTGTTTCATTTCTATCGTTCAGCCCTCTCGTTTTCCTCTCCACACGAGAGGCTGTAGAAATTCAAAACGAGACCAAGGTTAGATATCGGGTTTCACCATTCAGCATCAGACGTTCTGATTTGTCTCTCTACCAGTCCTTGTATCAGGCTGTAAAGGCTGTCGTTGAACGTCATGGCGTAAAGGGACTATATAGTGGACTGAGTCCCAGTCTGGTTGGCATTGCCGTGACGAATGCGTGTGTTTCTTCCGAGCTTCCGGCTCACGCTATGCTCACACTTCCCAAGGGTCTACTACTTCTCATACGAACAATCGAAAACCTTTCTAGCTGGAACGAAGAAGTCGTTGACCACGATGGAGTCCATAGTATCATCTCTCATCGCAGGTGTGCCGCACTCCTAGTCTGACCGATCTGTTCTCAACATCTCTCAGGTTCACTGACAACGATTGCCTCTAATCCTCTTTGGGTCGTGCAGACCTCTCAGGCTGTTCATACAATAGATTCTGGAGCGTTGGTCAAGGAGCGGGACTTTCTAGAGACGGTTGAGCATATTATAAGCAGTTTTGGATACAAGTGAGTGTGCCCATTGACTCGCATTTTTGCTAAAATCACTCAATCCATTCCATAGAGGTTTCTTTCGGGGCATAGGTATGAACATGAATCAATTCTAGAAGCATGTGACATGTAAAAGTATTGTACTAGGGCCGGCATTGGTCCTTGGTGAGTTTTCCTCCACTGTCTCTCGGCACTCATCCCACCTTTTTTCAGTCGTGAATCCTGTCATCCAGTACAGTGTATTTGAGCAACTCAAAAACTTCTTGGCCGCAAGACGCAAGCTTAACCGTCGTGCCCTCACTGATTGGGATTTCTTTGTCCTTGGAGCTATGTCGAAACTCGTCGCCACCTCTATAACCTATCCATACATGTAATCATTCTCATCATTCTACCACACTCTGCATGTCTCATGAATCCACGTAGCGTTGTCAAAGCAAGATTACAAGCGGGAACCACTAAATACAGGTCTTCCCTGGATGCCTTTGCAACGATACTCAAAGAGGAGGGCGTTGAAGGCTTGTACAAGGGCGCTCATAAGAAACTTCTCCAAAGCGTTTTGACGGCTGCAATTCTGTTTGCCTTTCAACGGAGAATTTTCCTCATGACCAAGTCGGTGAGTACGATATTTCGACTCATCAACTGATGTACTTGACCTCTTCAGGCCCTTGCTCTCACAGCGAAGCGGTAGGAACGATTGAAGTGTGTGTACATGTAACTACATAGATCGTGTCGCATTTTGCTGTACTATAGACCGGCCTGAGTTCGGCTGACAGATAAGATAAGATGAACTTTTAGCGATTGTTGACAAATTGTCTGTCATGGCACCCAACCTTCGCTTGAACGCAGTGGCATTCATCTCGCCTCAGAACCATCCTATCTTGATTCGGACTTTCGGCAACCAAGATGAAACTGCGGTCAAGTATCATTATGTCGCGCACACTAGTCTGGATGTCATAGAAGAGAGGGGTTCGTCTTTCTTCCAGGTTCCTCATAGACCGTTCACTTAAATGGCCACAGCAAGCACAAAATCATCCGAATGTTACCTTGGTCTTTTATATTCTATGGAGGACGTCGCCGTATACGGTTATATCACTCCACTGAAAGTGAAAATAGTCGTTGCATTTCCGCTGAGCGATACGGTCCTTCGAGATCAAGAGGTCAATCTAGTACGGCAATATCTCTTGTTTGATTTTTTAGACGGCTGATTATTCTGTTCTTTACCCAGATTTTCAAAGCTCTCCACATGGCGTATTACTCTGCTATCTCCAACCCGTTTCTTCTACTCGAGGATCCTGCTGGAAACGATGGTTCTCGGAGTTTGTTAGTCGGCAGCCCAAAATGGAGAAATCTTCGAGGGCGCGTAGACGAAATAAACAAAGTATTGGGGAATTCATCCCTTTCCAACGGAGGCCAAATGTAAAAAGTAACCGCCCGCGAGGGAAGAAGAATTTTCAAAGAAATGCACTGATTTGGTTCTTGTCCGCTCACCGCAAATGATCTAACTGTTGCGGAGTCGAGCCGGGCGTCATATTTGGAACCTACATTAAAATACATACCCTACATTGACTCAGCTGATTTTAAGCGCACCGCAGTCGAGACAGATACGGGGTAGACATATGGTATCTGTACAGTACGCTATAAACCCAATTTTGCCCGTTCTAGCTGGACCAGGTCTTCCGACGCTTCTCTGGCCATAACTCTAACCAACCTATCAACATCTGTACTCGCGATGTATTCCAAAGTAATTCGCATTCTCTTGGATAATTCCGTAGACAAAACTTGAGTGTCTCCGAATAATTCATACGCTTCTTTCGTCAGACTACGAATCAGTATTGATAGGAAGTGAATAGCAGCCCTTCGAAGGGGAGGTAATTTTGAGTTGGATGAGGTAGGATTATTGTCCATCATGAGAGGAAGCGCATCCTTTGCTGAACTTATGGAACGAGGAGGTGTAGCCTCTACTTGCAGGAGATCCACCATCCCCTCGGCAAGGTCAACAAAATGAGGATGCAGGGCTAGCGCGTATGTATTTTGGCAGTCCGACAGTAAGGACAGAGCTGAAGTTCGTATTATCGTTGGCACTGTTCCTGACCTCACCACCTGTAATAGAGGGGGGATAATGGAACTGGCTGGACAACAGGCTGAGAAAACAAAATCAATGATAAAAAGCCTGAACACACCGTTCGTCCCCAGTATTTCCCCACATCTGCGGATCACCATCGACAGTGCTTCTCCTAACCTTATCCGTATGTCAATGTCTTGCTGGGTCATGTTCGTCGTTTCCAAACCACTTAATTGGCTTGTGTATTCATGAATTAGCCTACTCAAGATGCGGCGGTCAAATTTATCCACGAGAGCCGCGAGGCCTTGTACGGCGTTGAGAAATATGTACGAGTCATCATCTTGGACGGATTGTAGAAAAATTTCCAGTATAGCTGGAATGAGTGCGGAGTCTAGCTCCTTTGAATCTGATGATACTAACTGACGAAGGAGGAGTAGTCCGTGCGCCCGGACGGGGAGAATGGGATCTTGCAGAAGTTTGAGAGCTTTTTGATAAACCTCTTGTGGGTGATCGCCTTTCTTATTTGATACTCTGTGGGCTGTGTTGCTTGAAAGTGCAAGACGGGCTGTCATGACCATCCGAGCTTCCCGTGCGACGGCCCTGACAGCAGAAGGGGCCTTGTGAACAAGAGCATCGAGAGCCTCGAATATCTCATTGAGCACAGGCTCAGTGCGAGCCGACAAGTTTTCATTGACTGGTTTGATCAGCATTCTATCACACGAGAACAGGCATTGCGCTCACCTTCAAGTACGGACAGCAGTAGAGTAACCGTGGTTTCTTGGATTTCGTGTTCCGCAGTAAATGCTTCGGAATCCGAGAGATCGTCGTCACTGTCACCCTCATCAGCGAGATCATCTTCACCTTCAGTATTTGAGTGACGATTGCTGATGCGTATTTCTGCATTCGCTTTCGATTTACCTTTTCGGGAAATTAGAGTAGAAGCTGATACCAAAGTCGTTTCAAGGGCCTGTTTGATGAAGTTCAATATCTGGGTGGGTTTCGAGAATAAATTGGCCGATTTTGGGCCGTCCAATATCTCGTTTTGCATTTGCAGGATGAGCTGAAGGTAGAGAAATGTCCTGGCAGACGATAGGTACGGCTCCGTTAACCAGAACAGAGGTGAAAACGAACCGAAGCGGGTTACCATCTTCACTGCCCTTCTCATTCTGGTAGCTTTCCAGAAGCCTGAGAAAAAATTGAGAGAAAAAATCCTCTCTCCCTACCGCCACCAGGAAAGCCGTTAAATGACGGGGATCTGGGTAATGATCGAAAATATTGGCCCAGGTGTCGAGATCACCGGCATTTTCTGCTTTTTTCAAGTCTTCCGGAGTGAATAGAGTAAGTTTATCTGAATGCTTTGGACTTGATTGTTTGGAAGTTTCAGCTCATGTTACATCACACAACACGAAGATGCTTACCCAGAACTTCGCTGTATATTACCCTTCAGATCGCTTTGCCATTGGCCTGGCCCTTCGTCAAATACGGACCATAGATTGTCTATCGCGACTCCAGTGGAGACTATCCTGGCCCAAGTCACGAGAAGACTTCGGGCCGACTCTCTGAGTTCGGGATCCGAAGTCCTAACTGAATCAAGATAAAACAGTAGACTATACAGAGAGAGCACTATTGGAGATAGTAGGGAAGAAACAAGTTGAGGGGATGGATCAGAATTAGCGAGTAGAACAGCTAGGTCGTTCAGAGCGACCGTTACATTTGAACCTGGATAGAGGAACGGGTGGTGCAATTCAGACAGAATAAATTTCGCGGCGGCGCTCCTGCTACCTGTCAACATCTCCGACAAGGTGAAGGCAGCGGCTCGTCTGTAAGCAGGATGTAGATGGTCACGAAGGAGAGCCATGATTCGAGGCACTGTTTTTATAAAATATTCCTGCTGGCAATCAATACCAATCGAATAGATGCGTAGAAGAGCCCACCTCTGGTTTTAAACCAGTGGGCGCAGTGCCCAACAGCTGGGCAACGTGCTGGAGCTTATCCAGCTGTACATCATCTACTTTTTCGCTATCTCCAAAAACAGCAGCACATAGACCTTTAACACCTTCTGTTCGAAGAAGTTGTCGAGTCATAAGAGATCCGCAGACACGGCGAATGTGTGGCACTGAATTGCTGGAGATGATATTTCCCAGGGCAAGGATAGCCTCTGCGGGAGGTTGCCTGATGATAGACTTGTAAATAAGTATTATTGAGAAGGAACATAATACATACAGTTCCACAAGCCGCATAACCAAAGGACGCGCCTGGTCTAGTGGGATCATGGTTTCATTCGCATACGATTTAGGAAGCCAGCCCAAAGCAATAGCAGGTTTAAGGATGTCAGCGATATGTTTTTGGAAGATGATTTCGGTAATAAGAGTATTGGAAACACTTCCGCGAACGCCTTCCGGAAAAATGAGAGAGAGTTGACGGGAGACTAAGTTGGATAAATGGTAAAAATTATCTGGGGTGGAGGTGAGATCGATTATTCTTGGCCCTGAGGTAGAGTAGGTGTTGGGCCAGGAAGATATAACAAGAGAGAGCAAGGCGTCTACGCCCCATCGAAATGTTATCGAAAGTAGCGTCCTCAGCTGGTTCAAATCGCGAGTTCCTAAGAGCGGAATCGACGATTTTACTGCGTCCGCCGCTTCAAGCACCGTTTGAGCTTTTTCAACCACATAGAGTGCTTCATCTGCAGTTTTGATTTGGATGGTTTCTACAGTCGCAGAATCATCTATATCGAACGAGGAACCTAGACATTGGTAGTACGCCTGGAGACGTTTCAGAAGAGCCGATTTCAAGTCCGGTTGAGGGGTCGATGGAGAGTCGATAAGATAAGACCCTGCCCGTAGCGCCAGTGTAAGGTCGCTCGCTGCAGACATCAATGACCAGCGGAATAGATATCACCTTGCTGCAAAAGGGTTGCGTAAGAAACTGGAGGCTTTTGACGCCGGTATATTCAAGGGCGGCATCCATTAGACGCCCATTGCCGCCGCCTTCGCCTTCGGGTCAATAATATTTTATTTTATTTTATCTCCCACCCGCAGATACATGCTGTTCGGCGCGCACGGCATCGTGACAAATATCCAGTTCCTTCCGCGCTCCCGCGTGACCTTCCGCCGACCATCGTTTTAGGGTAACTGTACGGCTCTCGGTCGCTTGACTGTATTCAAGAATATATCCTTCCGACGTTTCTCATCAGGCTCATCAGAATGTATATCAATTGTATCTACGTACTAATACCCAAGTCACCGACATTTCCGGCAGCTCTTACTCTGCAACTTTGGTTATGCTTGACCACGTTCAATCCAACAATATCGAAGAAGTCAGCGATACTATCAACGATTCCGACAGACGACTTTTGGAGTTGGGGTACAAACCAGAGTTCAAACGTGAAATGTCTCTTTTAGCTGTGCTGGGCATTTCCTTTTGCGCCATTGGTATTCTAACTGGTTCAAGCGCCGCCTTTCAAGCTGGTTCAGAGTAACTTCCATTCACGATGACCTTCCTTTGGATCTGACAAGACACTAGGTCTATTTTCCGGAGGCCCTCTAGGTAAGTTGACTGCATGTATTATTAAAATATTCAAGTTCGGTTCTTAAGGTACCTCTTGCTGAAGGACTGTTTTGGGGCTGGAATGTAGGGATGTATTTCCCTCTATAATTTCGTCGCTAGTTTGACGCATTCGACAGATTTGCTCCCTTTTTATGCTCCTCATTGCTTTGAGCCAAGCTGAGATCTGTAGCGCTTTGTGAGTGTCTTTCAGGAGGCAATTACGCAATGCCTCTGACTTCGAAGCCAGTCCAACAATGGGAGGGCTGTACTTTTGGGTGAGTGGGTTACAAGCCATCTCTTAACGAGTATCCCCAAACCCATCTTCAGGTGGCCAAACTTAAGCCTGATTTGCCTGTCCTTGCTTGTGAGATAGGCCGCAGCTTTGTCGAGATTATACTGATACTTACCGACAGATTGCACTGGCTGGATATACGCGATCGCCATGACTTTAACCGGCACATCTGGTAACCTTACCGTAGCTCTGTTTATTGCCTCACTCACTGAAGTCGGTTCGGGACGTACGCTGACCCGAGTGGAGATTACAGCAATCGCATGGGGAATCAACATTCTGAGCGGCGTCATAAACTCAATTGGGACAAAGGCCATTGGTTGGATGAGCTCCTTCAACATCTGGTGGACGCTCGGAGGAACCTTTGTGCTTGTGGTTACTCTGTTGGTGAAAGCCCCAGTAAAGGTACAAGCGCACTTCTTTGAGGGGTTTTCCAAGATTAACCCGAGTTTGTTCAGAATTCCGCTGATTTCGTCTTCACTGACCTTGAGAAGTACATTATCTATTTCTTATGACATCGCAAGAAGCTCACTGAGTTACGACCGCCTTGGTGCTCAAGCTTCACAGGTTGGAGCTCGAAAGGGTTTGTAGTACTTCTGGGATTCCTGCAGGTCAGGTCATGGGTCCATTCTGCCAATGTCTGTGCCGCTGTTTATACTTGATACGCAGGCTGTTTATTCCCTGGAAGGCAGCGAAACGGCTGGTCAAGTTGCGGAAGAGGCTATTCGCGCTGAATTTCTGGCACCCATGGCCGTGATAGGTAGCATCGTAGGCTCGTGGATAATCGGACTGGCTTACATGCTGGCGCTCTTATTTTCGGTGCAGAGTGTATCGAGCATTCAAGCTACTGCTTTTGCCATCCCAATTGCACAGCTGTACTTCGACGCCGTAGGAAAACATTTGACGCTGATGTGCCTGTCTGTCGTCTGCTTGGCTCAATTCATGGCTGCTGTTACGGCGTTCACGGCGTCATCGAGACTGTACTATGCGCTAGCCAGAGATAACGCGTTTCCCGCAAAAAAAGCATTTATGGCTTTAAATCGATATCAGGCACCATACGTTGGGGTCTGGCTATCAGTTTTCGTTGGATGCGTGGTATGGCAAGACGATTGCGCGTAAAATCTGCATCCCTGATTCAGTTTCAGATCTCGTGCGCCTACATCGGCTCAGTCATCGCGGTTGGTTTGCTGGAACTCTGTCCTTTTGAAAGACCGTAACGATTATCTAGTTTCAAGCTATTTTGTCCTCTGCTGCAGTCGCCGTGATGCTCAGTTACCTGCAACCAATCGCCATTCGAGTTTTCTGGCCTTCCTCGTAAGTGCTCTTTCTCCATTTCGCGTCTTCGTTCTTATTGTTGCCTCACAGACTCGAAGTCCGAGGGCCTTTTCACCTTGGAAAGTGGTCATGGATCATTAATGCTATTAGCTTTGGAGTTCGTCTCTGATCCTCCGAATTCTTTGTTGCTGTGTCTGATTTTCCGCAGTTTGCATCTTTCATCTGCCTCCTTTTTATCCTTCCAACTGCATTTCCAGTTACCGCCCAGAATATGAACTACGCTGTGGTCTCTGTAGGAGGAATTACCGCAGGAGTCATTGTCAACTGGTTCCTCTGGGGTCGCTTTCACTATAGAGGACCAGTTGCCACGACCTCCAACGAAAAGCCTAGGATATCACCATTGGATAGATAATTATGACGGAGTCTATGCTTAAATATGAATTACTTTGACAGTCGTAGTCAAAGGCAGGTAGATTGTTTTCTGTCCTAATCGGCACACATACGGTCATACAGTCATAAAACGACAACCACTTAAGAGATATTTGCAACTCCGTCAGTGATTCCATCGGCTCCTTCAATGAGTTTGGTGATCTGGAAAGCGTCTTTAGTTTAGTGACGGAGTGTTACCTCAATGACAGACCTTTCCAATGGCTATTGTCCGACCCTCGTCTCGCAGAGTAAAGCGTCCAAGTTGGGCATGATCGGTAAAACGCTCCACGCAGACTACTGCAGTGGTTTCAATCAAAGCAACGATTTTCTGACCTGTATGTGCTCGGAGTAAACAAGGAAATTTCGAAAGTAAATCCCATAGGTGGCCTTACCCTTCTTGGCATATTGAGGAGGTTTCCTTGATTTGTGGCCCGTGGCCTTGTCGAAGTAGTGCAATAAAGCCTATGAAATAGCGATTATTTATAATCAGACTGGGCTAGGAGCTATGTCATACCACCAGCGTGATCTCTTCTGAAAGGGTATGGATGTGCATCACAGCCGAGTACCCTGCACAGATGATACTTTTGTGTTCCAAAATCGCCAACTGCGCTTCAAACTGACGAACAGCGTGAATAGGCCTTGCCGGGCTGGTAAGGACAAAACCAGGACTGATGTCCTCATCATCAACACCGCGTAGACGAATGCGTACGTTATCACCACAGATGGCGGATGGGACCTCCTCTTCTAGCTCGGTATAAATTGCGGCAATTTCGACTTGATCTCTGTTTGGCATGAGGAGGAGTTTGTCGTCTTTTCGAATATGACCTGATTCAATTTTTCCGACGATGATGGTACCCATGTCTTTGTACTTTTCGGATACTGGCATCATGAGAGGCGCGTTTATTTTACGATCAACCATAGGCATATGGTCAAGATGTTCGAGGAAGGAAGGGCCGCTGAGGATTTGGTATCAGGAAAGGGATTCAACAACTTGTCAATCGAATACTTACTCCCACCACGGGCATTTAGCCTTTGGTACACGATCCTTCAAATTAAGACCAACGAAGGCAGAGAGGGGAATGAAAATGATATCGGTCTTTGGATTGAAACCAGCAGCTTTGACAAACGGCGTCAGCTTCTCTTTAATCTCATCAAACCTAGCCTTGTCCCAAAGAACGGTTGGGTCATCCATCTTGTTGATGGCGATGACGACCTTCGATACCCCAGCCGTTTTAACCAACATGATGTGCTCCCTGGTCTGACCACCACGTTCAAATCCGGTTTCAAACTCGCCCTTTCGTGCGGATATAACCAGAATCGCGATATCAGCCTGAGCGGCCCCAGAAATCATAGATGGGACAAAGGTCTTGTGCCCAGGGGCATCAAGGATGGTGTAACGACGAGCGTCCGTTTCGAAGTATGCACGTCCGACCTCGACTGTTTTCCCTTTAATTCGCTCCTGGGGAGTTGAATCGAGTGCCCAGCTAAGATACCAAGACTCCCGACCTGCTTCTTTTGCTTCTTTTTCGTATTTTTCCATTGTGCGTTTGTCGACCACGCCGGTGATGAAGAGCAAGTTACCACCAAGTGTACTTTTTCCAGCATCGACATGTCCGATGAAAACAATGTTTAGGTGCTCTTTAACTATAGCTGAATGAATACAAATTCAGGTCAAAGTATGATTGAATCTCACCTTTTCCGTAAAGGTCGTCCAAGACAACCTTATCGGCTGCAGCCTGTACCTCCTTTGCAATAGCATTAGTGTCGGTCTTACTCTTTTCTAAGGAAAAGGTTTTGGATGGACCGGTAGGTGGAGCAGGAGAATCAGATTTTGCTTTTGATTGAGTCTTTGCAGGCAGGATAGTAGACTTGGGATGCGATGCAGGTTGCGCGGGGGTCGTAGAAGGTGCAGGCTGGGCACTAGAGGATTTGGAACCACCGATGCTGAGAGATATTGTTGGGGCCGGTCGGGGAGCCTCAGTTGGCTCTGGACGCTCAATCGGGGGCGGTAGAGATTGGTTCTGATTTTGGGACTGGGAAGGCGGAGCAAAAGTCTTTCCAGGAATAAATTCAAAAGCGCCAGCGTTGAGTTTGCTCATGGTGGTAACCAGAAAAAAGGCTCTAAGAGGAGTCGACGTTGATTGACTCTGACTCTGTGACTCTCGCTGCCGAAATTTCCTTATTTGGTCTTATCCGCCTACCTCGATGGCCGAGCTGGAATATCTAGCTGTTCTCAAGGCGTCATACGATTACGAGCCACAATCAGACGATGAAATTGCTATAAAGGAGAACCAGCTCCTCTTTCTCAAGGAGAGGACAGACGAGGAGTCAGTTACATCCATTATCGCCTCGCTCTAGCTCTAATCCTTCTACAGTTGGTGGAAGGTTAAGATTAAGGGCGAATTTCAAGAGGAAGATACTCCCACCGGTCTAGTACCTGCGGCCTATGTTGAGCAAGTATGTCGCAGTGCTTTAGTGGCAGACTTCTACTGATTTACTCAGGCCGAACATACTTCCGTGGTCAAGGCGCTCTATGACTATCAAGGTAGCGCTTCAGGTGAACTCACAATTGCTGAAGATGAGCTTCTATTCGCTTTCGACACTGAGGAAGAATGGATGCTGGTCCAAAGCACGAAGGAAAATGGCAAGGCTGGCTATGTACCAGCCAATTATGTTGAAACTCACACTGGCGAAGAGGGAGAGACCAAGGAAGAGGAGAAACCCGTGCAGCAAATTATTGTTCCCCCTTCAGTAATGTGCCCGTTCTCCTGGTGAAATAACCTATATTGATCCATCACCAGCCAACATCACCCCCTCCTTCGGCTCCTTATGTGGATCCGGCAGACCGAGTTGCCTCAACTAAAGTCAACCCCGATGATATCAAGACTTGGTCCGTCTCTGAAGTAGATAAAAAAGGAAAGAAGATGAAGGGAACGCTAGGTATTGGCAGTGGTGCGGTCTTTTTTGCCAGTGAGACCAGCAAGGTGCTTCTTAAGTCAATGATTTTACATTGCACCTATTCATCTTGTTCTAGGCAGCGGTCCAGAAATGGCCCGCTAAAACTATCAACAACATCACTGTCGAAAAATCAAAGCATGTCCATTTCGACGTCGAGGGCGGTGTCAGTCTGCACTTCAACGTGGGATCCAAAGACAACTGCGACGCCATCGTTACCAAACTCGAATCCTCCAGATCCCTCGATTTGCAATCTTCAAAAGGGAATACCACCACCACCACTTCTCCCATTGCTAGAGCCCCCTCACCTCCCGCCATCGATACTATCTCTTCAAAAGCAGTCAAATCCTTGCGTTTCGCTCCTGAATCACCAGCCATCATTCCAGTCCCATCTGAACATTCAAGTGAAGAGGGCGAAGAACAGCAGGGTGAGGTGGCTGTGGCGTTGTATCCCTTCACTGCAGATGGAGACGATGAATTGTCTGTTACTGAGGGTGAACAACT
The DNA here is from genome assembly GCA_013368555.1 of Collybiopsis confluens. Lineage (NCBI taxonomy): Eukaryota > Fungi > Basidiomycota > Agaricomycetes > Agaricales > Omphalotaceae > Collybiopsis > Collybiopsis confluens. The sequence goes on from JAACJN010000001.1 coordinate 171,389, forward strand.
TGTTGTAATAGAAAAGGACGGGGACGAGTGGTGGAAATGTCGCAATGCTGAAGGTACTGAAGGTGTTGTCCCAGCATCCTACATTGAGCTCTCGTCTACCCCTGCTGCACATGTACAACGGATGCCCATCGCCGATGCTGTCGCTGTCCAAGATTACGAAGAAGAGGAGCCAGAAGATGATGCCGAAGATGTCTCTGCGAAAGAGGAAGCTGCTGCCGAACGCGCGCGTAAGGAAGAAGAAGAAGAGAACGAGAAGGAAAGAAAGAAGAAAGAAGTCCAGGCTCGTGCAAAAGCTGCGGAAGCCGAGCGGATTAGGAGGACAAAAGCTGCACAAGTGGCTCGCCCTTCGCCTCCTCCAGTCACCCCAAGGTAAGTAACTCGAATACTGAAGCTAGTCTGATATTGACAATAATTTCAGTCGATCTGCGTCGGGAAAAGATCGACCCACCTCCAGTAAATCTAATGACAACGGATGTACGTTTATTTCTTGCTATCCTAATCCATTTCCTACCTGTATACACAGTTCCTCCTGCTGAACGCGTTCGAGTCTGGCACGATCGTACCGGTCAATTTCGCGTTGAAGCTGCTCTCCTCAGCTTCAAGGATGGGAAGCTCAGGCTTCACAAAATTAACGGTGTCATTGTGGAGGTTCCCTCGGAGAAAATGTCTGTCGAAGATATGCGCTATGTAGACAAACTGTTGAGTCGCAAGTCAAGACCCCTTCCCGGCGGCGACATTTCCGAAGACGACATTCCTCTTGCTTTACAGCGCCCCAGCTCTTCCAACGGTAAAACGCCTCCAGCACCAAAGGCATCACAACCAAAGAAAAGTCCTTCCATCGATTGGTTCGACTTTTTCCTTACAGCAGGATGTGATTTAGACGATTGCACCCGATATACTTCATCCTTTGAAAGGGATAAAATGGACGCGACAATTATACCCGACATTACCGAGTCAGTCCTACGCTCCCTAGGTCTCAAAGAAGGTGATATTATTCGCGTGATGAAGGTCATCGAGAAACACAAACCAAAGCCCACTCAAGATAAAATGGCGAGGGATGAGGAGCTCGCGAAGGAATTACAAGCGCGGGAGAATGGAGATTCGGGGAAAGGTCCGCGAAATCTATTTGCAAACGGACCGAATGGTGAGCTCAAGACCGCAGCTCCAAGAAGAGGAAGACCACAACCAAGTAAGAGTCTACCTGCTGCGGTGGATCTCAACACTATTGTGGAAGTTTCGGGTAAAATTCAACGAACGGGATCCCCTTCACTTCTTAGTCCAGCCTCTGCAGGAACGCCCATTCAGCCCCCTCCTCGGTCGAGCTCGACTGCTAGTGGATTTGATGATGACGCATGGACAAATCGTCCCAGCTCAACCAAACCCATTGCACCTACTCCCTCTGCTGCCGTCCCTCGCGCCCCTTCGGCTCCACCAGCACAAGTGACTCCCACTTCTGCTTCTGCCCAAGCACCGCCCGCTCCTACCCCCCCAAACCCTCCTTCATCCGCTCCAGTGATGGGTCCACCGAGTTTGGCTAAGACTACCGAGGAAGATGTTTTCCAACAACTTGCCCGTTTAAGCGAGTTACGCAAGAATACCGCTCCGCCTGCCATAGTAAGCCCGACGATGGGTACACCTTCTCCAGTTCCCACGCCACCCATCATGCCCGCTGGATATCAAAGTGGCATGGGTATGGGCAATTCGCCCGTGCCGATGGGCCAACATATCCAGAATCAACAGACAGGCGTCTATGGTAACGGTCCGAGGGGTCCATACGCTCCTGTGCCCACGAATCAAGGTCTCCTTCAGCCTCTAATTCCTACGCAGACCGGTTTTGGTGGTTTCGTTCCAACCAGGTCTGCTGGAAGTAACCTTTCGCCCCAGTCCTTCTTACAGTCGCAGCCAACTGGATTCCCTGGAGGTCAACCTCACTTGTCACAGCTGACTGGTTTTGTCGGTTCGCAACCATTAATAACACAAGCTACAGGCATGCCTTTCGCAGGCCTGAACGCAATGAATGATAACGGAATGAACGCTGTAAATCCTTTTGGTTTAGGTGGTGTCATGACAAGTACGCCCCTTTGTATTTACATCACTTTGCATTGCCTGACGATTTCATCTTCCTAGACCCGACAGGTTTCAACCCTGGAATGGACCACAATTTCAATGCCGGTATGTCGATGCCCCCACCTCCGCCGGTCCCACCACTGCCTGCTACTCAAAATAACACCACAAATCCCGCAACCATTTTTGCACAAATGAAATCTGGAACTTTTGCTAACGAAGGCTCTTTACCACAAAGTGCGAGTATGTGCGTTTATCGTCACTCCAGATCATTTGCTAATGCCTACTCTTCGCAGATCACTACGATGCTCTAAGAGCTCAGCCCACAGGATGGGGAGGGTTGGGTGGATCCTATACCGGATACCGTCAATGATTCTTCAAAGTCCTTACATTTCTCTGTCGCCTTGTAACCATACCATGTTCACGTGCGCCAAAGCGGCCTTAGAGGATGATATTTGTCTTGTTATCTTCCAGCGGTCTCCTCGTAGACAGTAAATCTCATCCTACCAGACAATAGTCATTGATTATCGATTATCTAGAACGCCCTCTTCATGAAGTAAACACGAATCACGCCAAGGTCAATTACCAGTTACTTTTGTAAGATTTGACAGGTACGGATTTTTGGCGAAAAAGAATGAGTCCTCGAATACGGAAAGCGCATATGCATGGTTTGTAGAACCTTATAGCCATAAATACTGTACAATAATTAGGAGTGCGTGTCTATGATACGATACCCTGCGTCTGCCCAACCCTAATGAAGTATGTTCTGAGGCATTGCCGCAGCGATGTCGGCAGCTCTCTGGCTAGAAGATCTGAAGCCAAAGGATATATCACTGAAAGATACTTCGTAAACTGAAAAGGAGTGAGCCACTGTTCGAATAACCAGAACAAAAAATCTCTCACGGTTCTATCCTCGAACCGACAGAATCCATCGAAAATTTCTTCAACTACAGGTGTCCATGCAATGATGTTTTTAGCTTGACTATCTGTTCGAAGCTTATTATAATCTTCAATCACAGTTAAACTTAACCTAGCAGCAGGAGTATTAGGATAGCGCATACGTAAACTAATCAGTCACGTACGGAAGAAACCGATCAGCGATTTGAGAGCGAGCAGTCTGGTGGGCAGGTCGAGGGTCGAAATACATGCGCAACAGAACATGCACTAGTGTTGAAGCACTACTCGATTCTTGTTTTAGAAGATTCGGCAAATGCTTCATGAAGCCTAATAAAAGAGTTTCCATCAGACGGAGTAGCACGACTGTCTTGACAAATATGACCGACCGACTTTCCAAAGACCGGTCCGTAAATCCTTATCTTCATTGAAACTTCGAGCAAATTGATAGCTATGGTCTAGAACCCCCATAAGCTTGAGTAGCTGTTCTGGAGGTATGGTGTTGTAAACATTTTCATTTCGGAGTAGATCGTTAGTGGTCTCGATAAGCAGTAGCTGAAGCACACATTTGACGATGATTTGTTTGAAGATACGACGACGTTCTGCCAATGAAGGGATTGCTGTGGTCCGTGCGTGTTCCGATAAAGGAGCAGGAAGGATAGCTTGACCATTGGTTTCTGCACGGAATCAGCTTATGCAAATCCACACAATTTACGGCATATCTACCATCCGCAATCTCTGGGCTACTCCCATCAATTTCGACTCGTAGAGTCTCATCAAACAGTTGATGAGGCGTAGTAGTCTTGAAAAGTTTGACAAATGTTGTGGCGACGCGCTCCCATCGCGCAGGACTGAGCTTGGAAACGTTATTCTCCAACAGTTGCTGCAGACAGGACGTCCCTATCCGAGCTAAAGTATCATTTTCTGCGCGAAGTCAATCCAAATAAGTTATCAACGTTTCATAAGTAAACAGTCCGACCTTGACATATACACACACACAGAAGGTCCAGTAGACCATCTAGGAAACGTTCCAGAATGGTAAAATGGTGAGTGTAGAGATCTATAAGATCGCGCAGAGCTTGTATCATGGTAGTAGATAACCAGACACTCATGTCCTCCTGCGTGTTGAATCTTGAGAGATCTTGACTGGATTTTAGGACTGCGAATATAGGGAAGAGCGTTTTCTTGCACACGGTGTCCCAAAACTCCAAGGGGTAAGTTTCGCCATAAGTTTTGAGTGTCGTGAATAAGGAATCAAGAGCCCTGGGCGACAATTAACAAAAGATGACACTATGCAGAGAAAACTCTTACAGTCGCCGGACTTCCAAGTCCTCTCCATTCATGATTATGTCGTAAAAGGCAAATAAAATAGGATACCAGTACTTCACCACACCATCATCGATGGAAGAACCATCGGAGGTAGGCTCTGTGGCCCACCCACACTCTGCGCATTCCAACACCACAGGTATGACCCCCCTAAGCATCCCTATCGCCAAAAGACTAATCTTCTGGTACTTACTGACTTTGCAGAAGTCGGTGATACATACGACGAGGTCACTGAAGGCACCGTTACGCACGATATCGGGAAAGTGATCCCGGTTTAATTTCGTGACAAGCTCAAATGCAGAGTTTGCGATCCGCTCTAACCTGAATCAAGACCAAACTCATCGAACGAAGGTCAATTTCACACACCTGTGAGGACTTTCGAGGCAGCCTGGAACACGCTAAACATCGTACGCCACCCAGATCGCATATTATGGACTTTGGCTTGTATCATTTGCTGCAGACATTGTAGCACCTGGAAGAAAAGTTGAATCACCAAGGAGCTAGATAGAGGCCATGCTGCATACCATATCACGAATCTCAGGATTTGCGTTGTGAATCATTGTGTGTTCGAACGGTTTCAGGAAATCTTTCTGAAATTTAAAGTGGGGAAGCTCTTCCTTTTCCAGGAATCGCATGGCCAACTGTCGAAGTGAGTCCAGCGCAAAAATACCAACGTGAGGGTTGTTGTGGCAGCATACCTATCGTAATATAGCCATAAGCATCTTGAAACACCTCAAAGATTGCAGTCAACGTACTTGATTGAAGTGTTCGCCAATTATATCCCATAAGTTAGACCATTCAAGCCGAATACGATTCATATTGTAGTACGAGATTTCAACGAGCTTCTGCAGACTAAAAAGACGCGGATGCTGTGACAGGCCTGATGACTGTATCTCCTCCCACGAAACATCACTAAGCGCTTGCACGAAGTCAACGATAGCCGTCTGGGTCTGGGGTTTAGAATAATAATAGGTGTTAACAGAGTCACCTACTCCTGATAAGAAATGGCTTAGGGAAAAGACCATATCTGTTGCGACGGTTATATGTGTAGATCTACTTTCATTAGCAAGTTCTTCCGTTGGTAACTTGCGGGATCGGCTGGTAATAAATTTGAGTAGTTGAAAAGGGAAAGAAGTGTCATACTAACCCCTTCTTCTCTGGGATGTCAACACCACTGCTGATCAGTTGCATGTGCTCCAGTTGGCTGACACAAGTCAACACATCATGCCAAGAGCCTCTGAGATGATTGCCATCTGTGACCGCCACGTCGAGTAAAGCTTTGATCGCCTCCATATTCTTGGTCCTCATTTCTCCCAGGTTATTTAGAAAGGTGAATTTGGCAAGGGTTGTAACAAAAGCGTTCCTCTCCAGTTCGAGGTCGAAAAAGCAGACAATCTTGATGGCGCTCTTGAATCCATCCAGGCAGAGTTCTACTATTTCTAGATCATCAGTCTCTTGCAATGGCCCAGACAGACCCGCGAGGAATGGAATCCAAGCCACCTCGAACATGGGGCGCACATGCACAAAATGAGAGGCGCTGAAAAACTGATTGCCGGAGGATGATCCCTTCCGCTGCGTCTTCATCAAGGTTTTGAACATAGCCTACCCAAATTTAAGATCAAAAAGTGTTTGAGATAGCTACCTCACAACGAACCTCCGTTTTGTTCAACATCCCACTAGATTGCATCACGTATGCCTCTTTCTGGAGATCTCTACCCACATTCGCGAGGGCATTCGCAATTCCAGGCCCGGCTGTGCTGTTATTTACGGCTTCGATCTCATCTTTCATTTTGATTTCATTCTTTGAGATTTCGTCGTAAATGGCACCCAAAAGGTCTTCAGGCAAATCGGCACCGTCGTTGATACCTCGATTATTCTTGACAAAATCCAGTTTCGTCATTCGCCTCTTGACTTGCGGATTGTGAGCGTCAGTATTCAGTAGGACAACAGAATATGCGAGAACGTATGCGGTATCTGGAAGATATTTAACTTGGGTAGTTAATTGAACATGATACACCTACCAGCGTTCGAAAATGCCGTTTGAGTGTTTCCAGCAACATAGCGCTCCGCGAATTTCAGCATGTATCTATCAATCTTCTGGGCTTCGCCGGGAAGACGAAACGATTGCAAGAAGAGACGCAGCGCATCAACGAAAGCAAGATTAGTGAAATCGAGCGAGTCTACAAAGGCGTGCATTATTGCAATATTTTCCTCATCCCTGTGTTATTGTCAGGGTCCGAAAAGTGCCGACGGCCATAGACTCACCCTTCTCCCAGATATTCCCCGATCATGGCTTTGCTTAAACCATCAGTGTTCAGCAAGAAATTGGCGATGTCCTGAGGCGATTTGGTCGGAATAAAGCCTGTTTCGATCAGAAAGGATATGCCCTGAAAAGAGAATCATTAGCCGAAGCATCTCATCATATAGAGATAAGAAAGAACTCACACGTTTCGGCTTGAAATTAAACTTCTTGATACCTTCCAATAAAGTTGTCTTTTTCTGTTTTGCGCTCTCGAACCTACTTGGATCATCCGCGAGGTCCGGTGTCGGTTGCCGCAGATGCTCGGAACTTGGGCCTGCGGAAGGCCTATCCAGGTAAGGTTCAGCGTCTGACAACTCTCCCGCTACTTCGTCGCCGTTCTGAGAGACTGTACCATGAGATACGGATCCAACGAGAGAGCTACCGTCGTCGGTATGTTTCCCAGATGCAGTTCCCCATGCCACTAATGATCTTAGCACGGCAACGAGACACTCTAGACCTTGTCTTCTCAAGCGAGCCTCTGACAGACCCATCGTGGAGGTATCCATTGAGCCGGACACCGACATAGCGGTAGTACCGAAAGATGGAGGGATAGATGTGTTTGGCCCAGGCGCTTTACTAGAGTTTGGGGTAACTGCAGGGCTCGGAGGCTCATTTGTTTTAGTATTCACAGCTGTAGAAGAACTTCCGATTTTGGAGATTATGTTCATCAGACTATATGATAAGGTTACTTTAAGTATCAAAAAGTCGTCAAAGAGACTCACTGTTCGTAAATGTTATCTGCCGCTTCACTATCACAGTCGTAATTGAGATAAATCTCAACTAAAGCTTGAGGATCTTGACACAAGCGCGAAAACATTCCCAATATCACAGCCTTTTGTTTAAGGGTCGATGTACGCATTTCCAGTATGGGGAGGAATATCTCGTGTAGAAGGACTTCAATCTCTTTCTGGAATGTCCATGAGGAAACATGACCATTGCCTTCTCAGTTGATGTAGTGGCTGACCTTTAACTTAGTTCGCATGCCCAACAACACTCTCCGGAATATTTCCACGGTGATGTCGAAAACCTGGGGGACCGGACTGATTGCATTTCGGCTCACAGTTAGACATAGGTATTGGTTGATGGCTTGAACAAAGGTGGTCGCCTCGTTGGATGAGTTGGAATATATTATCGCCGTAGAGTCCACAAACAATGGCATATGGGAATTGAGGACATTCAGCACCAAGTGAAGTGAAAGCAATTTCGATCGCATAGCATGGGACTTCATGTCACGTTCGCTAGAAATCAAAGGTTAAGCATGTCTTCGATGTTTGAGACAGAGTGAACGGACCTCTCGTTATTCAAGGGTTTCATAGTGAGTTTGCACAGGGCGCGAAACACTAAGAAAGCATCCTTGACAAACATATCCTTTGTGCTCATGCCCTTTCTGCTATATGAACCAGCTCCCAACTGTTCATGGCTTTCCAATGCCTCGGGGACATGTCTAGATTTGGGATAGGTGAAGCCGGTAAACAGCATGAGAAAAACTCACACAAAAGCGTTTGGAGTACGCGGACCAGCCGCTTCTTCCTCCTCTTCGCAAGACAATCTTGATCCATTCTCAAGAGGAGTAGACGGCTGCGGAAGGGATGCACCGAGATCGTCCCTGAGAACGTCCCCTTCTACGTGGCTTCCATTGATAGTGCCAGCCGGCGTAGAGGATGGAGATGGGATGGGGAACGGGACAGGCTTTGGGGATGTGAAGCTGGTTTGACTGGGACTTCGTGACAATGTGCTGTCAGCAGACGGAGGATAATCACCAATCCTGCAACGAGTAAATACGTGGTGAACCATTTGGGTAAGGCCACCTTGCGCAACCATCTGGTTGACAGGGTCTGCACTTAACAGAAAGACATTGTAAACGGTACGGACCGCCTTAAGCAAAGAGGAATGGTGGACCAGTACTGTCGATGAAAGGACAAGGGAAAGGAGCGCTTTCACAATCTGTAGAGAAACCGCATCAGGCGCGGTCTCAGTGTGACACGCCGTGATCGTATGGGCAACCAAATCAACAAGGCCCAGTGGGTTATCGTCGGAAGGACTAGGTGAATTGGGAGGGGAGCTATAATCAGAAATGGCCGAAGATGGTTGTTCTGCAAAGAATGAATACGATATGAGCTTGGAAATGCAATCCAAGCTGGCGATCATGAGCTTTTCGTTCCTAGTCTCACAAGCCAACCGAAGGGGTTCGAAAATTTCTCGTGGATGGTCCGCTCCCTGATTATTGCGAATAAGTTCCAGGGCGGTTTGAGTGCTCTCTTTTAGAGGCGTCGAACGCTTCGCATCTTTGGAAGCTGCAATCGTCTCTAGTGCCGAGGAAATTAAGACCGCAGAAACCGAGTTGTTGCCTCTGCTAATGGTTAACGAACGCCGGTGACCACCAGATTGTGAAGAAAGCGGGGATGCAGGGGTCCTAGGACGCGGTGAGTCTGTGGATAGTATGTGTGGTGTTTCTACTGTTGACGGCCTTGGAGTAACTTGTTCTGATATTTCTGGTCCCGGCGCAGGCAAATTCGGTAGTTGCGTGTCTAGGGATGAAATACCCGTTTCTTCGACAGGTCTTTTATTTTTCTCCATTATCTTCTCCACAGATGGCACGGATATCCTATTTTCCTGGGTCGCATCCAGCTGCGGCTCGTGGGACTGGAGGTCTGGCTCTGTCCGGCCTACAAACTGTGGTATGGATCGCTTCGCATGACCGTTCTCAGCGCGTTCGGCTATTGGCAATGAAGGAGGGGTATTGTGGACAGCAGATGGCTGACCGTCCATGCTGAACGACAGCGCCGTAGAGCTTGAAACCAGTGTATTCGCGGAGTAAGAACGTGTCACGGATTCCCGACCGTGTGAAATATATTATTGGGCATCTGTTTCTTTGAATTCCTCTAAGTATCTTTTCTGGCGAAATTTTTCGGAAAATGAAAAGTAGCGTAACAAACAATTACAAGTGGGCGGTCTTGAGATCCGCGCTAATACAAAAAAAGGGAACGAAAGTGAACTTGAACTAGATTTCGAGAGCCCGAACGCCATCCTCCCAGTCTTCTTTGGGTAACATCCCAGGTGTACGGCAGACTGTACAAGACACTTCGAGATATTTCCCATCCTCTGCTATCACTTCCTGGAATCCATTCAAAGACGCCCTTTGCGCAGAAACGAGGCAAGAGGGATGGAATGAATGATCACAAGCATATTGCCGTTCTGCTGGCTTTCCTTTGCCTTTGCCCTTCAAGTCACCCTCTTGGGGTGCAGTGGCAGCCACGCGCCGTATCATTACTTGCCTTCTCTGGTCCCCCGAAGCGGTCACAAAAGGATCTTCATCTACCGGACCAACCCCACAACTAACATCCCAACAACGCATTCCAGCTTCACGTTCCCTCTTTTCGATGGTTTGGCGTAGAGAGAGGCCAGGCGGCGGCGGGATCCATTGTCGTCGTTCACTAGGAACATTGACGCGTTGAGGGTGAGTTCCAGGAACGCTGTTAGTGGTGCCTAGCATCGAGCTTATGTAATTAGATACTCTCGGCGGGGGTCGACGGCTATGCCCTCCTGTAGTGGTCTCTCTGAGTCGGCTGGTAGCCGAAATAATAGCGGGATCAAGGAAAGAGAAGGAATGTGGTGGGTCAGCTTGATTTATTGAAGCACTCGCATTAGGCTCGAACAAATTCGAAGTCTCAACGGAGCGACCTAAAAGTTGGACCGTACATCAAATTATGCGTGGGAATATGGTGAAAGACAAAATTACCGGTTTCTCTGAGAGGACCTGAATGATCTACACTGAAAGTAGCATCGAATTCGTTGGAACTATGGGCAGGTGGACGAGTTCCCAGGGCCATTCTTTCGAAAAGAGATGGACGATGCTCTGTGTTGAACCCCCTTTCTCTTCCGATCGCTGATGAGCCATGGGCCTGACGAGCCTCAGGTGGGCGAGGATTGGGGCCAATAACAAAATCGAACCCAATGGTAACAAAACCATCTACAGGTTCGCGGTGATGTTCCGCTCGAGGATCACGATTGTCATTGGGAGCCGAACCATCCGAGGAGGGCGGACTGATAGTACTACTGGCCGGTGGAGAGCCTGGATACGTGGATTAGCTGGGAAGAGGGAATAGAAGGCACAAATACCTGGTGCGTCTGGTGTTGCATCAGGTCTGTGGGATGGAGATGCTCGCGGCAAGTCAATACACTATGGCGGTGCAAACTCAAGCAGGTCATCCTACCTGTAATGATGGCCTCGGCGTTGAATAATCGACCCAGAATGGTTTGTACAAAGCTTCGCAATTGCTCTTCGGTCACATTTGAAGGCTCAGCACTCGGCGGAATCGACTCGTCCCTAGCCATAGGCAATCGGGGGGCATTGGAATAGAAAAGATCTTCACGCTGGATGTTGCTGGAAATCGACGCAGTTTCATTCAAAGGTAAGTCTGGCCGCCAATACGTTGAATTAGTATATGAAACACTCGAGGCAATCTTCTGCTCACCTCGAATTTCCACTTCGTCATTAACAGAGCTAGATACGGGAGAGCCTGAAGGATCTATGAGTATGTTAATGCAAAACGAAAATGCAAGCAAGAGAAAATCGGACCCGAATGGGTATCAGTGGTTGACATTGATATAGATCCTTCTAGTTGAATTATATCTCTGCAAATGTAAAGGCAGGGCAGGAATACCTACCTCCAAGAGAAGTGCTTGAATGTACATTCGAAGCAGACTGATGAGAAGGACCTCGTGGGAATGAATCAGCTACAACGATAATTGCCTTCAGAGCAGGTGTATACGGATGTTGAAAACTCACTGCTGGAGCCTATGGGCGTAGACAGTATTGGAACGACAGTATCACCTCCGTCAGCGCCACCGACTACTCTGAAGAGACCGATAGAGGCAGTAGCACCCGGAAACAAGTATTCGTCACTTGCACCGGGGCCAATTGAGAAAGGATCAGCCATCCAAGAGTCTCTCGTTGTGAGGTCGTCTCCTGGTGTCACAGCCGCTGACTCTCCACCCACTCCGGCGGAAGGAGCTGCCCTTCGAGCACCGGTACCTCGCGTAAGATTGTCTGGATCAATATTGAAACGACAGGTTGGACAAGTTGTTTGATTTGGACGAGTGAACCAAGGAATCAGACAGTCCGCGTGAAATACGTGGGTGCACGGAAGAGTGACAATTCGAGGGCGCTTAGGGATGTGCGTTTTAAGAGGTGAATCCTGAGAAGACTGAGAGGACAATGAAGATTCAGTAGAGCCTCCTGTCGCTTGTGATCCATATTTTAAGATCGGTTCAATGTCATCTACCTTAGCCCCGTCCTCTATGGTTTTCTTATTTTCTTCCGCTCCCCTTTTCAAATACTCGCCGTCAGCTTCAAGAAGGTTCTCCCAACAGATGGCACAGCCGCTACTTTCGGGAGATACTCGTTGTAGTCTGCACAGCAACCCAATAGTAACATCATCTAGAGCTTCAACCAGAATTCTCGCACGTTCAGGATCCTCGCGCTCTTGAGGGTAAAATCTGAAAAATGGAAAATCTCCAGTAAATGTCTCCGAGTTGACGGAGAATGCTCCTTGAAAATATTCTCAGCGAACAGGATAACGCTCGGCATTAGGCGAAATATACCTCCGTCGGTGGCATTCATGGCGGCGAATAAATTTCCAAGGAGACGGCCCGGCCCTCCGTTGCCAGCGGGGGGGCTTCGCCAGCGACAGCACCATCAGCAACGGTGTGGATTGTGTGTCGTCCACCAGCGGAAAAGAGACTTTCTAGAATTTGACTAAATCTATCTGCGGGGTTTGGCGTGGCTCCGGTAGGTTGACGGCCACTCTCAGGAGGGTTGGTAACTTGAGAATTGCGACTGCTAGGAGAGCTCGATTCTGCTTGCACATCTATCCCTGAGTGCGCCGTGGTAGATACAGGAGTTTGTTGGTGCCGGTGTCGGCGGCGATGACGCTCAGTAATGAAGCTGGAATAAGTAGGCAGGAATGGTGGATGATTCCGGCCGGTAGACCGACCGGAAGCAGGAGAAGGTGGCGTAGGAGGATCGCCGGTAGACCGACCAGAAGCGGGAGAAGGTGTGAGGGTGCTATTCAGTGAAGTACGTTGAGATGGATGTCTTCTGTCCCGTTCTAAATCACCTTCGACGTCATCTTCGACTCTTGCACGTCGTGTGCCTTGAGTCCTGGGGCGGTGCGACTCTGGTAAAAGCATATTCTCGTCCTCATTAGGTAAGGAGATAGAATATAGGTGGGGGGCACGACTGGAAGCTTGGCTCGCTTGGGTTCGGCTGTCGTATGCCTCTGTACGGACAACTCCTACATTCATGTGCCCAGAAAGACTGTGTGCGTCAAACTCGGTTTCTGAATCACTGGCATTCTGCAGAGCGGGCGTGGATGAACTGGATTGATTTCGGTCTTCCATATCCGGGTGAGCCATATTCCCAGATGTATGGAAAATTCCTGTCGGAGGGGAGCGTTGCGAGTCCATATCGACGTCGACTCGCTGCTGCGCACTACCAATTTCTTCAGGGTCAACGCCGGCGCGCTGATGACGTCTAGATGTTGACCGAGATAGGCCACCAAAGCCAGTGGGAACGTTGTTATTATAAGACATTTGTGGCAGTTTTGGGCAGGAGGAAGATTATGGAATGATTAGTGAGGCTCGATGAAAGGTAATTGTCTGACCGGACTTGAGCTCCAGAAGTACGGTCAAGATAGAACGTACCCTGTAATCGTTGACCAAGAGAATAGGTGTTGAGAGAGATGAAGAGAGGGATAAAGAAAGGTATGATGACGGAAGAAGCGCACAATAGCACATGCCGCCTGGACCGGCCGCCTTCGGCCTTCGGTATTCTTGCTTCTCCTCCATGGCCGTTCCCAGCGACGCTTCAGCAGCCGTCTTATTGCACTCAGAGCCTGTACCCGACAATTATTCATCCGTCAAAGGTCCAGATCTAGAAAAACCTCTGTCTCTCCAGAGTTTTCTTGCCAGCTATTCCCGGATAGGGTTCCAGGCGACCAGCTTTGGACGAGCAGTAGACGTCGTCAATAGAATGGCAAGTGAATGTTCTGCGCTGAAGGTAAATTACAGATAACTCTACTTCAGCGTAACTGGCGTTTATCGGATGAACCTATGGTTGAGAACGAGAAATATTTATCTCATGATATCCGTTCCAATACCAAGTGCAACATCTTTCTCGGCTATACCTCTAATCTTATATCCTCTGGACTACGGGAAACAATCCTATATCTTGTAAAACATAAACATGTAGCAGCCATAGTCACAACAGCGGGAGGCATTGAGGAAGATTTTATCAAATGTCTGGGCGATACCTATGTGGCCGATTTCAACCTAGATGGGGCGGATCTGCGCAAAAAAGGCTTGAATCGTATCGGGAATCTGGTCATCCCCAACGACAATTACTGCAAGTTTGAAGACTGGCTTACGCCTATCCTCGACGCCATGTTGGCCGAACAGAAGAATACTGGACAAGTCTGGACCCCGAGCAGGTTCATACGTAGACTGGGGAAGGAAATTGACAACGAAGAGTCGGTTTATTACTGGGCCTACAAAGTAAATTTATCATTCCTGGCGACCTCAACTGAGAAAACCCCAGAACGATATTCCGGTGTTTTGCCCTGCTCTGACAGATGGCTCCATGGGCGACATGATGTACTTTCACTCCTTCAAAAATCCCGGCCTAGTTGTCGATATCGTTCAAGATATTCGCGAACTCAACGAAAAATCACGCAAATCCCGTAAAGCCGGTATGATCATTCTTGGTGGAGGAGTCTGCAAGCACCAGATTGCGAATGCAATGCTAATTGTACCTACTATGATTTATCCTTTGCTGGGTGGTCCACTAACGCTTTCATTGATTCAGCGCAACGGTGCCGATTTTTCTGTTTTCATTGTGAGTTTTGTCTAGTAAGATTGAATGCAACGTCGTTTATTGTTACTCATTCAAGAATACTGGACAAGAATTTGATGGATCAGATTCTGGTGCAAGACCCGATGAGGCCATATCCTGGGGTAAAATTCGTGCTGGTGCTGAATCGGTCAAGGTACAGTAGTCGCAGATCTCAGATTCACCAGGCCTTAATATCGGTCTAGGTTTTTGCAGATGCTACGCTAGTTTTTCCTATGCTCGTAGCAGCAACTTTTGCCAAAGATCATCAAACGTTGTAAAATACTCAAAATATAAAAAATGTACAGTCAAATCTAATCGCAAATTATTGGGTGACATACAAACGCATCAACTATTGTATTTCTTTGGACCAAAGCACGAGATCATCCTTCAAAAGCTGGAGAATCTGGAGAGAATCGCGAATAGTTTGCGACATGTTGTGGTCTGAAAAGTCCGAGTCAAATGATTTCACAGCATCGTCGAAGGCGTTCTTGGCGAGATGGCAGGCTCGATCAGGACTGCGGCGGACATCTGTTCCCCTCATAAGATTTTATTCTAGACATCTATAGCCTTCACAACTCACCGTGATAAAAGACAGCAAAGTTCAACGCCAGCCCAAGTCTGGTAGGGTGCACGGATTCGAGCGTCGACATGGCATGCCTGTACGCGAATTTATATGCACTTAATGACTCTTCGGCATACCATTCCCTTTCTATTTCGTGCGCAAACTCTGCGAGGTATCGATAGTAGTCGCCTTTCCTTCATCAACAATTCAATAATGTCAAGTCGGTACTTATCGAAGAAGTTGAACCCTCACATTTTGGAGTAAAATACCCGTTCCTCGCCTTGATTCGCATTTGGGAGAAGTTGTTTTTCAAGCAACTTCACTATGTCCTTGCAAACGTTAGCCAGTTCCCGTTCAATCTTCTTACGCTGTTGGCGAATAAGTAAGAGCTGCCGAGTGGTGATTCCAGCCGATGCTCGAGATGCCTGCATCTTCTCCAACGTGTCTACAACTCGCCAGCTGTTCCGCAATGTATTTGTTTTGTTCTTGTACGCGATGGAAAGTAGATTCCGCTCATCATTGAACAACCGTCCATCGTATTGGTCTGCAATGGCCTTAATCTGGGAAATCACATCTAATAGTACGGAAGAAATCATGATTGAATTGAGTAAGAGCAGTAGGAATCCGATGCTACATACCATCATAACGCTCCGCCTCTGCTGCCAGCTCTGCCACCAATAAGAGTTCTGCTCTCGAAGGGGTCATGGTGGAATCCGAAAGAGTGAAAGTAATACAAGTGATCAACCACAACTGGTACACGCGGTGGCAGCCAGGTAAGGAGCCCTCATTTTACCCGGGCAAAGGGCACGACTAAATGGATCAGCCAACGCAAGTGGCTTGCATGAGGGTGGGAAGTGGGATGATTACATTGGACCGCGGTCAAACTGAGTACTGAGTACATAATTGGCCAACAAACTGGATCTAGATTATATCGCTAGGGAGCTACGTAGATATCATCAACAGAAAGAAAAAAGACATGCAACTTCAAATATAATTTGGGCCGACTCGCTCGTGAATCTATACGGTCTAAACTCGATCCTTCATGAATTTCTGGAGCACCGTTGCGAATATACCGACCGCATTCTTGAGCTCTTCGGGCTGTAAAAGTTCGCCGATGCGGGGAAGCTCGATATTTTAAGAAAACCGATTGACTTACGCTAGAATTACTGAAACTGACACGGAAGTGGCCGTCTCCGAGGGTATTATCTTCAACCATGATCGAGGAGAACATTGCACCCGGAGCAAAGAGAACGCCAGCATCTGCAAGTTCAGACCAGAGCTTCATCTCCAAAGCTTTATATCCTACGGACGAGAACGCAGGGTACTCTTCGAGGTGGATCCTCAACTTGAAAACAAGTCAAACAAACTGATAAGATATATCGTTGTCAAATCTTACCCAAACAAACATTCCAGACGATGGAGGAACGAACGAGAATAGAGGTTTCGAGAAGACTTGATCCTTCTCATCCGGAGAGACAAATGAACGCTTGGGTTGAAAAGATGCGTAGCATACAAGTGCTCCAGCCGTGTGACCCTGAGTCGACATCGATGATTCAAGATGAAATTTATCTCCAAGGCAGTCGAGCAAGTAATCCCGACGTTGCCTGTATTGCAATCGAAGAGCTAGCCATCAAGCCTGTTTTCAGACCAAGTTCAACAAGAGCTCTGATCAAAATCTTTACCTTTCAACCATCGCATGTAACCTTTGTACTGCCATTGCAAAAGTAAGGAAATCACATAGATCTTTACCTGTCATATCAGCGACGGTACAGGACAAATGGAGTACGAAAGCATTTACCTGAGAGAAACCACAAGGTGCCTGGCTCGACACTTCGGATATTCTTTCCAGCCGTTCCGCGAACATTGGATTACAGGTGAACCATCCTAAACGAGCACCTGGGCAAACAGTCTAAAGATATCCGCAAATGAGAACTGGAAACAATTCAGGGGATGGAATTTGCCTTCGAAAAAGTGTCTAAACGGATAACTCGGCCTTGATAGTCATATCTGTTTTGGAACCCAGCACTCAGGGGTCAGCAGCCATGGAGTTTTCGTCGTTCTTGACTCACTTCAAATAGCTAGGGACAAGGCTTGTGATAAATGTATCATCGTCGACGTCAGGTTCAGGTGTACGTTTGGATTTAGGCACATATTCCCCTTCCTGGAGGAAGTAGTAGGGACAGTCTTCGACGATAATGATATCTTGGGGTCATGTTTTAAGCAACATGTCCATAGCAGCAAACTTGAACGAGTAACAAACCGTATTCCGCACAAATATCGTAAATCTCTTTCTTCCTTCGGGCGCTCATAGTCTAGAACTTTAGTGTTAGAGCTGGTTGTTCCAGCGAGATAAACATAGCACCACTTACTATACCTGTGGGATTCGCCCCGACCGGAATGCAGTACATAACACGAGGCCTATGGGGTGCATGGAGCGCTACCACAAGATCAGGGGAAATAATAAATAACTACCGGCGCATCCCACGGACCGACTCGTCCCATCCCATGAGGGTTTTGCGCAGTGAGGTGCTGTCCATTCCTTCGCTGTCCATACTGATGGGAACATACTTGATATTGTAGGGCATGGCGTTCTGAGACGGATTCGTGAGGTTGAACATAAAAAAGCAAGTAGATCTTACAGCCATAGCACTCGGATATGTCCATTCGGAGCATAGGAGTCCATCGCCCGGGTTAAGTATGGTTTGGACCACCTTGGACCAGCCATCGGTGTTACCCGTATGAACTAGAGTTGTCCAGTTACTGTATCCTGGTTGGAAGATCTTGCTAACAAATTCATGAAGAATCTGGTCGAGTTGAGGTAGTCCCTTCGCAAGGCCTAGTAGTATATATCGTCAACCATCGACTCGTGATACGTAAATATGATATCGACTGTACTGCAAGCCTGTTTCAAGGCTGAGGTCTCCAGTTTGCCGAGAATACTTGGGCACGGTAAAAGATGTTGTACGCTCCTTGTTTGACCAGGGTAATAGATTCCAGATCCATGATAAGGACGGCTTTTCGTCCGTAATTTTGAGAGGAAAGGAATCTGGGACAAGGACTTGGCCAGAGATTGAAGCGAATGGGAAATACTCAGGGCTGGGAAGACCTGGTAGAGGGCATGAGCAGACTTTTGGGAGTGAAGGAATGCCACTGCTACCTCCCGCGAGACTGATAAGACCCGGCTTTCCTATATATTTTTGCATGCGTTTCAGTGGGGAAATCTGGCGGGCTCGAGCGACATCGGAAAGGTGATGGGACAAGTTAATGGCATCGTCCAGTAGGATATTGTTGTAGGACATGATGGGGGGGGACGTTGAAAGCAAAAAGTCAGGATAGCCAGTAAAGGCGGCTGGGGCTGAGTAGTCATCTCATTGAGTACTCGATAAAGGGGCAGCAAAGGATACTTATCCAATGATAGAGTCAGGATTACGAGCGTGGAATGCAAGGGTTTTATTGATTGAGACCGATAATGTACGGACATCCTGGGGACTAACTTCCCTCTCACTCATTGAGCCATGCTCTGTACATTCTATTCATCGTCTCTTCTCAGGATGACAAATGACTTCACTAAAGCAGTCATCCTATGATAGAGCTTGGGTGCATCCGCAGTGCCGTGGTGGGCTCAAAGACTTACCTCGAGTGAAGCCGCCGATCATCCTCTGAAAGAAACATATTGAGCGCGTGTTTGAGAAAAGAAAGGAAGAAACTGTGTACAATAAGAAGCGCGATTGCTGGCAGAAGCGGAGGTGGATAGAAGGGGTAAGAGACCGAGGCGGAGGCGCGTGAAGAACCAGGACTTACAAGGCGAATGAACTACAGAGGTTGCCTGAATGCTGAAAGGCGGACGAAGTCTACAGATGTACCGGTGAATGGGAAGTCACAGGTGGGTAGTGGAGGAATATGACTTGCCAGGTACTGAACGAGTGGGGTCTAGAGAACATTCAAAGATCGAGGAACGCGACTTTTATATTACACCACTTGCCTAATTCGGAGAATCAGCCCAATCGATAGGAGATAAGCGGAACAAAGGGTGGGAAAACCCGGACCACAGGAGATTTGTCAGCCACCGGAGTTGCCCGATGCACATCCAGCTCTTTACCAGATCCATCTCTTAACTGAACTACTCTTTCTTCTATCGAGGAGGTAGAGACGTAGTGGGGTGAAGCGAGGTGACATATTTTGGTTTTCAACTTCAAATTCACGCCCTACTTACCACCTAGACCCAGACACGTAGAAGTTTAGTATGGCGTACCAGTTTTCTAGGAAGGGCTGTTTCAAATGCGGCAATCGTACGTTTCCTCTTTTCTTTCTGTCGAGGCGACGCTCAACCTGGAATCCAGTCGGTCACATCGCCGAGAATTGCTCGTCGGAACAGAGGTTGTGCTACAATTGTCGTCAGCCAGGCCATGAATCTTCTGCCTGCCCTTCTCCCAGATCTGTTTCTGCGAAACAGTGTTATTCTTGTGGAGGAGTCGGTCACATTCAAGGTACTTGGGCCACTTCATTCTCCAACCATCTTTCCTCAAACTACTTTCTTTCAGCCGAATGCCCCAGTTTGAGGATTCAGCAAGGCAACAACCAGAAGTGCTACGTCAGTTTAAAAAAATCCTCTTATTACCCATTATCTTATCAGTTCCGAACTAATCTATGACAGAATTGTGGTCGCTTTGGCCACATTGCCCGAGCTTGTCCCAATGGAGCCGGAGGTCCATTTGCCTCCAGAGCTCCCCCGCCAGGTCGTGCTCTCAATACATCGACTTTACCTCCCGTAAAATGCTATCGCTGTGGAGGACCCAACCATATGGCTCGGTACGCTAGAATTGACTTTGCAAACATCTTACTTATAAGGCGCAGGGACTGTCTGGCTGCTCCTGGGACGAGCGTTGCTGACGCGCCAACTGGACCCTCTGCCATTAACAAGACCAAGACCTGCTACAAGTGCCAGCAAGAAGGTCACGTAAGTAATCGTACCTTATTTCTTTTTTACATCGGGATAACCAACGCTTTGCAGATTGCGAGGGACTGCCCAGAGAACGCCGAGTTTGCTCAGTAGAACGAGAACAGTGAAATAAGCGAGAGTTATTTACGTATTTGTCTCGTCTGTGTAATGTCAGAATGAGAAAAAGCTTTTTTCGTTCCTGCCTTCAATGGTTCTTGTTCGACGTACACCACGCTCAAGATCTATATTCTCGCTCGCATCTTCATCTCAAACGTTCAGTGAAAGCAAAGTCTTACCGTATGCAAGCCATTCTTTCAACGAACCAGTTCCATTGTAATCCCTTCTTGCAGCTACCCAAAAAAGAAGCTTTTTGACGTGGTCGCCAATGTGTCGTCCTATCCTCAATTTGTCCCGTTCTGTACTGGGTCGCGGATACTCACAACGTCGGAGCGAAAAGGAATGACGCCGTTCCAAATGGATGCTGAATTGACTGTCGGTTTCCTCTCATTCAACGAGAGCTACATCAGTCGGGTGAGCTGTGTGCCATATAGTTCAGTTGAGGTGCGCCCCCCGAATTTTTTTTGTATCTCGATTCATGTTTACTCTCCTCCAGGCTGTTGCTTCTTCATCTACACCTTTGTTCGACACTCTATCTACGATTTGGAGGTTCAAGCCTGCGGAGCAAAACGAAGACACTACACTCGTTACGCTGGATCTATCATTTGCGTTCGCAAGCCCAATTCACGCCGCAGTCTCTTCCGCCTTCTTTGGGCAGGTTTCCAAGCAAATGGTCCAAGCATTCCAGGATAGATGCTCAGAAGTATATAGCAACGGTAACCACTATAGCTTTCTATCCGGAAAGCCCTTTGTCATAAGTAGTGCATCCACAAGCCGGGTCTGGGGAAGAGGAGCCAATCACTGCCACCATACTCTATCGTGAATTATTATCCTTGCATAATCTAATCTATACGCGCTTCCTATCCAGTCTTGCCGCCAAGGCAGAGAAGTAATCCAAAGGAACATAACCAAACGACACAAGAAAATTTAAAGAATGCACCACGCCGGGGCCTGCGTGTAAGGATTCAAATTCATTATGTTTGTAACGTGAGTGTTACAAGACCTAGAATCGTGAACGGCTAGAGTTTATGTTCGGCTATTGCTTTTATGGTAGAGCCAATCCTAGGGAAATGACATCGGAACGTTGCCGTGCTCGATCCTGAACCCCTCGTTTCAACAACACATTCTTCATGGTTCAAGGCAACAAGTTTACCGACTGTGGCTAAACCTAGACTAGAATTCAAGAAAAATGGACATGGAGAAGATACCAAGATAATACTTACCGCCTTCATCCGGAGTCACGCTGACCACCTGATCTTTGACAAGATGGAACCGGTTTGCGTCAGTTGCATTGAACCCAACAATCTCATAGGGCTCATGAGGTGAGCTCGCAATCAGATTGGCTGCTTCAGCGTTTGAAAGGATTGCTGGGGGATGAAAATCTTTCCGGCAGATTTCGTAAAATTTATTCATACGATCTAGCCACTTGTATGATATTCAGCGAGGAATTGGACGAAAAGCCTGCATACCTTGAAAGCATAAGGAAAACTGTCTTTGTCGAAAAGAGATGGCGTATTTTTGAAACCACGGAGCCATCGGAACACGAACTCTAGTCCGACATCTGCAAGGCTTGGCAGCTCAGTGTCGAACAACCATTCACGACCGTCTTGCAGCTGTTCGTTGATGAGAGTCTAAGAAGGTGGCGTTACCGCTAGCCTAAGACTTGGTAAGAGCTGCAACTACTCACCAAGTTCGAGATGAGCGTGCTCATTGCCTTGGCTTGGCTCTTCATCATTATCTGAACATTCAAATTCGGCGCAATCTTTAAGTGGAATATAGCAGATGTAGATGTTGAAAATGGGGCATAGTATGTACTTACAATCCGACGATCATTCAAAAATGAATCTGGGAAACGATCCCAAGGAAGCAATACTGTTGCCCATCCAAATAACACCGTATCTGCATAGTGCTTAGTGAAAGCTTTGAGAAGACCAGTATCTGGGGAGCCTCCGTGCTTCTTTGGGGGAAAGATGCTCCCAAACCCTGCTGAGGGCGGAAAGCGTCTTTCGAGCGCAGATGCAATCAAGCTGGTAGATGACACCGGTTAGAATGATTCAGCTGCAGGTACTCGATTGCGGGTAGTGACCTTGTATCGCAATATATATCGTTTCCGATAGCAAGGATAGGGATGCGGCGGTAAGTCAGCCCTAAGAGTTCTGTAATCTCAGGGCGGGGTAGGACATTCGGGACCTAAGAGAATAAGATATGGATATGATGCAAGACGCCGACAAGACCTACGGTTACGGTTGAATGGGCTATGTTTTTCAAAAGCAATATGTTATCAATTTTGACGGAGAACGGTGAAGTATCATAGCTGTGCGGGCGGGCTGTTCTGGATATGGCTAATGTTTGAAGAGAAAGTGCAACGTACCGATAGAGAATGACGGGAGGCGACATGAAGAGTGAGAGCAAGCCTTACACATGGAAAGTGAGAGCAAGCCTTAAGCCATGTGAAAGACTTGCCAGTGAGAATCTTTACATCCAACGCCGGCGTAACCGCAGCACTGCTAAAAAGAGGCAAGGCAGTGCACAGGCAGTAAGCGTCGTCCCAATATGGCAAGAAAGGTCATGATCTTGGGAAAATAAAAATCACCGAGCAACGACTCCACCAGCACATATCGCCGCCCAACCAAGTCTTTTCCTCTGCTACCATCACGCCCCTTTCTTTCTTTGTCCTTTTCACGCCCCAGTTTACGGTTCAATGGCTACCCGCCCACCCTATGGCTCAGCTTCTTCTCATGCCAGCGACCCTTTTGCAGACCGCCCTCGTCAAGCTCAATTCGTAGAGCCTGAAAGGCCTTTCCACGCTAATAACTCTCAAGCTTTTGAGAGCACTACCACCATCCCCCAGGAATTCGGTGGTCGCGACTATAATGATGAAGATGACTATTTAGAGAAGCAACCGTTGACTGCTGGTCAGGCTTACCCCGGCGGCTTTTATCCCCCGTACGTTGAATCACTCCCAAAAGACCGTTATTTCCTCTACAGCTTTAATACAGGTCTGCCGATCCCAATTCGTTCGGTGACCCATATGGCGGTCGCCCAACGTCTGTCGCATCTTCCTCCACAAATGGTGTGGATAGCGCCTGGCGACGACGACAGACTATCAAGCGTGGTGTCACCCGCAAAGTCAAACTTACCAATGGAAATTTCATAACTGAGTATCCGATTCCGACCCCGGTCCACAGCGCCATCGAAGCGCAGTACGCTTCAACAAACACCACTGAATTCTCGTTAGTCAAAAAAGTTTTTTATTATGCGATTAATCTCATTGTTTTTTTTAAAAAAAAAGCCACATGCGGTATACAGCTGCCACCTGCGATCCTGACGAATTCAACGAAGCAAACGGGTACTCTTTGCGAACTAAAATGTATGGTCGTGAAACCGAGTTGTTGATCGCTGTGACCTCCTACAATGAAGACAAGACTCTTTACGCGCGAACTTTGCATGGTGTCATGTTAAACATCCGTGATATCTGCAAGACAAAGCAGTCTAAATACTGGCGTCGTCAAGCGGAGGAGGGGATGCCAGGCTGGCAGAAGATCACAGTTGCCCTGATTGTTGATGGTCTCGAGCCTATGGATAAGAGCGTCTTGGATATTCTTGCCACCGTGGGTGTCTATCAAGATGGTGTCATGAAGAAACAAGTCGATGGCAAGGACACTGTCGCCCACATTTTCGAGGTATGCCATTGATTTCCACGCCGCTTTTAGCTTACACATCCTTCATCATGCTACGTAGTACACGACTCAACTGTCGGTCGATGCAACGCCTCAATTAGTACTCCCGCAGGCTAATGATCCCACCAATTTGGTGCCCGTTCAGATCATCTTTGTCCTTAAGGCGAAGAATCAAAAGAAAATCAACTCTCATCGATGGCTCTTCAATGCGATAGGGAAAATGCTGAATGTACGTTTTTATTAGGCTCAACGCAATCTAGGCTCATGTCTTTCTTCTTACAGCCCGAGATCTGTGTGCTCATCGATGCCGGAACTAAACCTGGACATAAATCGATCTATTATCTGTGGGAGGCGTTCTACAATGATCCCTATCTCGGTGGATGCTGTGGTATGCCATTTTCTCTTTCCTTTGTTAGGGTTGATAACATTATCATCTGGAAGGTGAAATACATGCCATGATCAAGGGCGGAAAGAAGTTATTGAATCCTCTAGTAGCTGCTCAGAACTTCGAGTACAAAATGTCGAATATTCTGGGTACTGTGGTTTCATCATTATGCAAGGTCTTCACCGCTAATATTTGACATTTAGATAAGCCTCTTGAAAGCAGCTTCGGCTACGTCTCTGTGTTACCCGGTGCTTTCTCCGCGTACCGTTATCGAGCCATTCTTGGCCGTCCGCTCGAGCAATACTTCCACGGGGATCACTCCTTGGCCGATCGTCTAGGCTCCAAAGGTATTTATGGAATGAACATTTTTACCAAAAACATGTTCTTGGCCGAAGATCGTATCCTCTGTTTTGAGCTGGTGGCAAAGAAAGGCGATCGATGGGTCTTGACCTACGTCAAACCAAGCAAAGCGGAGACTGACGTACCAGAAAGCGCTGTCGAGTTGATTGGTCAACGTCGTCGTTGGCTGAATGGCTCTTTCGCTGCTTCTGTGGTACGCACATCCTGATATTGTCCGATTTCGTCTTGCTCAAATGTCCACGTAGTACGCTTTGGTCAACTTCTTCCGGTTCTATCAATCTGGACATGGTGTTATTCGCATGTTCTTCTTCCACGTTCAAGCGCTGGTGTGTGCGATGGTCTAAATTTTTTTCTTTCGCTGATTAACCATTGTCATCACAGTACAATATCTTCTCCCTAATCTTTTCCTGGTTTGCTCTCGCGAACATCTGGTTGACGTTTAGTATCATCATCGATTTGCTTCCCAACCTCAGTCAGAACCCCATCCATATTTTCGGTACCGCTGAAATCGTAAGTTTCCAGATGCTATTGTGTCCGAGCGGTGAAATTATCATTATCATAGACACATTGGGTCAATCTCGGCTTGAAATGGGTCTACCTGGCATTCTTGGCATTGCAATTTATTCTTGCCCTCGGTAACCGACCCAAAGGAGAGCGAAGAGCTTATACTCTTACACTATGGTAAGAATCGTTTGTACCACGGGACGTAGCACTTTGACTAATCGTTATAGGGTGTATGCTGTTCTTGCCGTATATCTTATTGTCTGTTCCTTATGGTTGACGATCAATGCATTCAAGGTAAGCATCCGACGATTTGGTGTTTGCATTGTCCTAAATGAATCTTCAGGGTATACCAAGCATGATTAAAACAAACAACGGAGACCTAGTCAAACTTTTTGAGGGCCCTATTGGTGCGCTCGTAGCTGCTATGCTGTCTACGTTCGGTATCTACATATTTGCGTCGTTCCTTTACGTATGAGCCTGATTCTGGCGTGGCATTATTTCGTGCTGACCCGCATGGCTTGCAGCGCGATCCGTGGCACATGTTCTCCTCCTTCCCTCAATACCTTTGCCTTGCTCCAAGTTTCACCAATGTGCTCAATGTGTATGCTTTCTGCAATCTCCACGATGTGCGTTATCTCTAATAATGGTTGGGCTTATCTCATCGAATCTTTGCCTTCTCAACAGGTCTCGTGGGGCACTAAAGGAAGCGACAAAGCAGAGGCGCTTCCTTCTGTTTCGTCCTCGAAAACAAAGGATGCAGACTCTCCTGTTGTGGAAGATACGGCCAAGGTGCAGGAAGACGTTGATGCCGCGTTCAAGGAAACTGTCACTCGTGCCATCACAAAGGTTGTGACTAAAGAGGTTATTGAGAAGCCGACCATGGATGATGAGAACAAGACATTCCGTACGCGCCTCGTCGCTTTCTGGATGTTAAGCAATGCAGCTCTGGCCATCGCGATCGAGACTCTGAACGGTCTACCAAGTTCGGACAGTGTCCAGTCCAATGAGGCAACTTTGCAACATAGGCAAAACATATACTTTGAGGTGATCCTGTACTCGACTTTTGTCCTTGCGTTCGTGAGGTTCTGCGGGGTAGGTTGTGATGTCTGGCTAGATACGACGTACGCTGACAACATTTTTATTAGTGTCTTTTCTATTTCTTCAAGAGGAACTTGTTCAGATGGTGCCGCCGAAATTGATAGAAATGTCATTATTACAGCCCCAGTGGCGTCCTTGTATGGTGCATTCTCGATGGACACTTATTTTCCAGGACAATCGTTTCTTGCTTCACTATGCCGACTGCAATCAATACCAGTAAACCCGTCGTTTATTAGTTACATGATCTCTTCATTATCTATTTTATCCCGGCTGTATCGAGGCTAATTATACTACACGGAATACACAGGGAATTTCGTCGCGTCATGAGTACATTGCGTTATATTCATTGTTATCGGTAGTGGAACCTCTCGCAGGACTGAAGAGGAACGTAGGGAGTGTCCCGAGTATTGGATGCGGTGACCCTTCTCCACTGACATATTGGATATGCTGGAGGACATCCTGTAGTAGCGCAGGATCATAAGCGTCGCGGGGAGAAGTAGCATCTGGTACTTCCCCGTTGCGCTCCAGCAATGGACGACGACAAGTGGGGCACGAATCATGCTATGTCCCAAGTTTTTGTAGTCAATATGATCGTAGCGAATATGCCAGTTTTCAAAATGCTCACTCACTCCATCTCTGACCCAACGCGTTATACTGAACTCTGGTTTATCAGCCTAGAGCTCATAAATCTTGAAAGAAGAATTGGACCAACTCTCGACGACAGAAAATATGGTTACACTGAAGTGGTTCTGCCAGTCTAGTAACCCCCAGCGACTCCATTGGATGTGCAGGCGAGTCCATAGCAATCGCCGTCTCTTCTTCGGCTAACAGAGCCAAGAGGGGTACAAAACATATGGGACAGACCGACTCTTGGTGACCCAATTGAACGACTTGTTTTTCAGTCAGCTGGGGTAGGCCAGAAATGATTTTATCCACGTCTCTGAAACAAAAGTTATATAGGTCAGAGAAGGTGCGGGTGGGTGGGATAAGCCTTACGGCTGAGAGAGACCGCCGGGGGTTTGATTAACATTGAGGAATTCCAACACCACGTCTCTCAGTTCATTCGGATCGAAAGCGGTTGGAAATGCAGCTTGGTTGGGAAGAGATGTCATGGAAGAGGTGAGGAGAGACGCGCATGCCGATGCACGAATTAGGGAAATGTAGCCCACGGTTGAACAGTTGTACAGGATTACAGAGGAAATACACCGAAATACGCAAGGAATGCAGCTAATATGAACAAGGAGCCAGCTCAACAAATACAGTAGAAATGTGGCGAGCAAAGTCAAAATGGATTTTCATCGTCGTTATCGATCTCCATGTTGTGTTCTGCCACCGACGTTTCGGATTCCACGTCGCTGCTCTGCTCCTCCTTCTGTGCGAACAGCTGAACAGGTTTCGCCGGACCTCTAACGTAGGGCATGTTAGCAAATGTCGAGAAATATGGCTGGAGAGTAGCTTCTTACTTGGCAAAGTGTTTCTTCTTGACGGCATTCAGCTTTTGGGTGACGGGAGTCATGAGGTTATCCGTCGGAGAATGGTAGGCAGCGTTCCTGTCCAAAGTCATTAGATCTCGTTCTTTTAAGAGCTAGTAAGACTGACTGATTCTTTGCCATCTTTTTGGCAAGCAAAGCTTTTGCACCCATGCCTGGCACCTGGTTTACGACGTTTCCTAGGGGTGCTTGCGGTACTACAACATGAGCAGCGTTGGCGGGGTTGTGGAGTGGTTGAACATCGGGGGAGGCAATGGGAGAGTCGTTGGGAGATGGTGTAGTGGCAGACATGATGGGATAATTACTTGCAAGCAAGCAGGGAGCCATTTTCCCAACTTCTCATCACGTGACCGAGTACGCGGCGGAGTAGCAGTCAGTACCCTCAGCATGGGGTGGGTGCCGGCAAACCTGGGTCTGTAAAGGGCGACGACGGAGATGAACTGAGGCTCGGTAGGATCTTGAGGCCACTTTTACGTGGAAATGCCAGTTTGTATGTCTCTGAGGCAGTCACGCGACCCCATCGCCTGTCTTTCCAGTTCCAACAACCCACTATTTATACTCTGTTCAACTGGTACAGCTTCAGCGCTTCAGCCTCAGTCATTTCGCCTTCGGTGGTGCTTCTGCTCGGCGTAATTGGAGTCTGTCATCAAAGTCCCAAGCACCCTCATGGCTCCCGCTGAAAATAAGAAGAGAAAGATTGCTGTCCTCGGCTCCCGCTCTGTTGGTCAGTCCTACTTCCCCTGCGCTTCCCCCTCATCTGTCTCAGATCACCCAGGCAAATCCTCTTTGGTCATCCAATTCATTGATAACCAATTCGTCGAATCCTATTACCCTACCATTGAGGCCACCTTTACGAAAAGCCTCAAATATAAAGGCTCAGAATACGACTGTGAAGTTATCGACACCGCTGGCCAGGCAAGCACGATATTATATGCATATCTACATCCCCTACTAACGAGCTTGGCTCAGGATGAGTTCTCTATTCTAAACTCCAAGCACGCCATCGGGATTCATGGTTATGTTCTCGTCTATTCTGTTACCTCCAGATCCTCGTTCGACATGATCCGAATCATATACGACAAGATCATCGGATTTTGTGGGGTCACAGACATTCCTTGCGTTGTTGTTGGCTCAAAGGTCGACCTGGAATCAAGGTACACGCAAATCGAGTCCATACCCTTGCTCAATATCTCATTTCATCCTCAATAGCAGACAAGTCAGCCCCCAAGAAGGCGAGGACTTGGCGCGAGGCCTCAATGCTGCTTGGGTGGAGACCAGCGCTAAGACTAATCTTAATGTTGGTTCGTATCACCACTCTCGTCCCTTCCTCGGATTTTATTCATCCCTCTATCAATTTTAATAGCAAATGTCTTTGAAGTATGTCGTTTTAATCATCGTCGTCGTCATATGCTCTTTTTCTTATGCGACCCTTTAGCTCTGCTTGGCAGAAATAGAGAAACGTGCCCCACATACAGGCGAGCCCCCGCAGGCGAGCCGTTGCGTCATTATGTAATCGTTAATGCTTCCGCCATTATATTAACTGTACGCCTTTCCATTCTTTGCATCCTGACTCGCAATATGCCTTCCTTTTTCTCAAATGAATCGCATATTCTTATTCTGCGGTATACATCCACTACTGTATTTGCACAATATCCAGGTGATTACCTAATAGACACGCGTTATAGACAAGCATTCCTTTCCAATCTTATTTCATACCGTCCCATCGCCTAAATATCTTGCCTGCACCTTACGGCCCTTAAGCCCTTTCGCTTGGACCACCTGGTCGTCCCCTGGTATCAGGTCAATCCCCTGGTCGCTCCATTTTACCTCCTCGCCTTCCGCGTCAAGAATGATTCCCTTTACAGGTCGCTTTGAGGACAGCCTGACGGAGTCCCCGTCCGTAGATACTTCGGCCTTGAACCCGACGTCGTGTGGGAAGCTGATGAATTTAAAAGGCTCAGGCCTACTTTCTGAAGTGAGCGTTGGACAAATTCGTTGCTTTTTCACGACTCACCAATTCGAATAGCGAGCAAGAACGCCACCTTCTTCGTCCAGTACGCGGGCGGAGACAACGATAACCTTGGGAACCTGGCTCTGCGATGTTCTTGGTGACAGCGCAGGAATAGGCCCTTTGAATACCTCTGTGCTTGAATTCGGAGACAGAGTAACGCTCCTACACAGATAGTAGATGGATCAAAAGATAATCATCCGAGGTAGGACCGCTCACGCACTTGGTCCAGCCGTCTTTGAACCCGGGATCATGAAGATCATGATTTAGAAATTCTATGGTGACCTGTCGTGCTGTCAACGTGCCATTGGTACCCCATACTTCGAACACAGTCTCGATTGCGAAATCCGCCGCGGATCTGTCATCCGGGAACTTGGTTACTTCCTTTCTTGTAATGCCCACGGTATACGACCGAAGTTCACGAGAAATTGTAAAATAAGATGGCTTTGGGCGGAGGAAATAGTCTACAATGCTCCAGCTTGTGGTTGGCCAGCAGTCATTCAACTGCCTGCAAACAGTGAAAATCTCTCCGAGTACAGTGCGTCGAGCACATACCAGACCAGAGCGCCGGAAGTGTGCTCCTTTCCTTTGCCAGCCCAATTTCGTCGCCACAGACGATATGCACTCGCAAGACATTCGGCCTGCATTATTTGAGTGGCGTAAATGTAGCTATATAAAAACAAAAGTTTTCAGACACGAAAACGTCAGAACAATGACCTCAAGTACCTATCCATATCGAAAGAATGCTTTGGTGAAACTGATGTTTAATCTCGCTGCCATCGAAATCGTTTTCAAGATGCCAAACCTTGAAATTTTCAACGAGATACAATTCCAGCCGTCTTTCAAATCCAGCCGCTGAGAGGTACTCAGCGTATGACCGAGGAGAGCATGAACCGAGATGTACCTTTATTGTGGCTATTATTAATTCGTGATTGAGGAAAACGCTCGCTGACCTGACCACCAAGCCAGTGATCTACAGTGCGTGCATTCGGGTAGCCCTCCATTCCGAATTCGGAAACAAATCTTCCTGAAAAGCAGTGAGTATAAAGCATTGAAGCTCCAGGATTGCAATGTCTTGACCTGATAATATGTCCCAGTTGGTCCAAGGTTCCTGACTCCCATGCCAGACATTCCACTGATGTAAATCTGGAAGGTATTACAATGTCCACGACGGAGCGTCTGCCAGCGTGAAGAAGATACATACCGCCAAGTGTCCGATCCGTGGTAGGCTGCCCTTGACCACTGTACGGAGAAGCGCGGTGATAATATACATTGCAAAAACGACCGACAATGTCTGGCAAGACTCTTTCATAGATATAACGTGCGGGGAAATTGGTATTGCGGAAATCTGAAGTTTCGTCATCATAGTTGAGCTCGAGATGCAGGGATTCGGCCACCTGATAGTCTGAATGGATACTTAGAGGAAAAATCGATAAGCCGACGGAAATCGGACAACAGACCTTCGTTATTGCCAGCAAAGATACTCAGAGAAGGGTGATGGCGGAGTCGCTTGACGTTGTACTCTGCTTCATCCTTCACAAGCGCCAAGAAATCGTTGTATGCAGGGTACTAAATATTGTGCTTAGCACCGGCATTTGAAGGAGTAATATAACCAAACCTGGCCACAGCCAAACATGAAATCTTGCCTGTCGAATGGTAAATGTGTGGTCAATGAAGATTTCGCACAACATACCATACGAGGATTCCTAGCTCTGATAAAAAAGGATAAGTCTTTCTTTCCGGCTCTTTCTGTGATCGCAGCCCACCGTCGCAGTTATCGTAAAAGATATCAGATTCGTATATCCCACCTCCCCAAACCCTGATCATGTTCTGACGTCCTTAGTGGTCAAATGAAGTTGAATTAAGAACAGCATCTGACTAACTTGGTTTCCTTTGACCAGAAGCTCGAGCCATGCCCTGTATCTATCCGGAGTAATTCTAAACCGCGAAACATTGGACTGAGTGATGACTCGGAAATGAAAAGATTGCTTACAAAGTTAGCTGAAAAAAAAGGTCAAATTTCTCGGATCATGAGGAGAGAAGAGAGACGAATTATGGACGTACGAAAGAGTCCGCGGGAATCCAGTTTGATCCTGCTGCAAAAACAGGTATATTGTTAATCGAAAAAAAGAAGGACAGCCCAGGCTGATCAATAAGTTTCTCTTGAACCACTTCCGTCCTCCTGAACCCGATTTTCTGGGTTTTGGAATCCAGAATGGTGCCATTCTGCTATCCAGCTGAGATTAAGGCTAAACGGCATGATCAGGGTAGGCATACTTACTGCATCGGTAAGGGTCAGCTCTACCGTGTATATAGGTTGACCTCCGAATCCAGTAGGATACCAAAGCAGCAACTCTCCGCGTCCGAACGAAAATACAGCTCGAGCCTGACCCATGTCAGCGGTTACATTATCGGATGCGACGACGGCTCCATCTGGGGCTTTGAGTGCGAGAGATAACGGCGCCGAGGATAATCGATCGAATAATGATACCTCCACTTCCATCTTCACGTCCAAATCTTTCGAAACCATGCTCCGAATATCGAGATCAGAGATCCGGTTCTGGTACAGCTCCAGATATACGGATTTCCAGGGCCCGACGGTCATCAGAATTGGGCCCCAGTCCCAACCGTAGCTTATAAAAGGTGAATGAAACCGGGAGCTGGATAGAGGGTATGGTCAACGTACTTGTATTGCGCCTTGCGCACCTGGCAGATGAGAAATTTTTCAAAAAAACGATTCCGGCCGATAATACACCGAACCTACATGCAGGCGACTGCTATCCCCATTCCATAGATTGAGCTTGCCATGCTGCTTCTCGAGGTCACGACCCTGGATAATTAGCAGAAAGAGTTCAGAACGTAAGAGCCACATTCAAGTTGGGATATATATAACCTTTTTGAATGCACTGCTAAAATGGAGGATGAGTTCGTTCTCTCCTGGTTTGAGATGCTGTTTCACATCCACTCGATAACCAACGAACTGATTCGCAGTCCTTATGAAGAAGTTTGAGCTAGAAGAGGCGGTATAGGGTTATAGCAGTTCTCAACTCGAGTACTTGTTTATTGTTTACGACTACTTGGGCAAAGGTGTCCAGACCATCGAGGACCAGGTCAATGTGAGAATTCCGAAGGTCCTCATTTTCCGAGATCGTGAATGCTTGCTTGAATAGCCAATCGCTTTCCCCGATCCCTAAGATACAGAATTTAGATAAGTATTTGCTGTTTTGAGGGGACTGACATTGTACATCGTATTCATGAAGACCAATAAACTGTCCAGAGTTAAGTAGAATGGAGGGTGCTTATTCTCTGAGAAATAAAAAAAATTGATTGGCTTACTGGATCAGGGATTCGGTTCGTCTTCAAGAGTTCAACATGAACAGTCGTGGGTCCTTTCGCGGGCAGATATTCATCTTCTTTTGTCCCTTTTCCGCCTCCAACTTGTGTGAATGTCCAGTCGTCGAGGGAAATCTTTTTCATCCTGGGCGTAAAGATGCAGTAGCGCGGACGGTTGCTCTTTTATACTTCTAGAGTCACAAGACAGCGCAGCACGGGCCGAAAGGAAAAAAATTCCGAAATACGTCCGGTTGATGGGGATTTAGAGAGAGGTTGGCAAAGCATTTATAAAGAGATCTAGAAAGACTCTCCCAAGTTGCGACGGAAATGATAGGTACACGCTCGGGGACGCGGCGGTCGCCGGTGGCGTAGAACAAATTGAAATGCACGTGCTCCTGGCTCGCGTGACTTGCGTCTTGATCAAATCGTTTGAACGTTTGAAACCCTTTTTTTTAATTGTTGCCACATTCGACATATCTCATCGAAGTCTCCTCCTCACCGCTACTATCCTTAAATCTCGCAGAAATCAGCTTTCGCGGGAATGTCGCGTCTTTCAAGGTCTTCTGCGGCCAAAGGAGCCACAGCAAACTCAACGAACACTTCTGACCACGAGTCGCAGAAGGAGAACCAGATGGGAGGCTCTGCCAGAGTAAAAATGGAGAAACTTAGACATAACCGAAGCACCAGCATGAAATCCGCGAAGAAGGCCCAGGGGTACGATGAAATGGACGCGGGCGAAGAAGGAGAAGAGAGAGATGACGGGCCAGATGCAGATGCAGATGCAGATGGTGACTTTGTCGCGGAAAACGACGAAGAAAGAGATGAAGAAAGCGGCTCTCCCAAGGGCCACAAACGCGCCCGTGTCAACTCCAACGGTGACTCTTGGCCGTCGACTTCGCAACCTGGCACCATCCCCCGCTCAGTAACTCTGCCTAGAGATCCGACGGATGGGTAGATCTCAAATTTTCTCAAACCTCATTGTCCTCACACATTGGATGTTAGGTTCATACCAGGGTCTATCACGCGTGTCCAGCTGCGTAACTTCGTAACCTACGATTTTGTTGAGTTTAGGCCTGGCCCTTATTTGAACATGATCATCGGGCCAAATGGCACGGGAAAAAGTAGCATTGCATGTGCCATTGCTCTCGGGTTAAATTTTTCGCCCAAGGTACGATTCAAGTTTTCTTTTTTCTTTTGAAGCCGCCCCTGACCTTCGCTGTTCTTTGTAGGTTCTAGGCCGAGCAGAAGAAATTCACGCATTCGTGAAGAATGGTACAGGAGACGGACATATTGAAATAGAGCTTAAATCACCACGCGGAAAGCCCAATCTCGTCATTAAGCGGAAGTTGCAAGCCACCAGTAGAACGTCTTCTTTCACGCTTAATGGCAAAAACGCGACTGGTCGAGAAGTCAGCTTAAGAATGGCTGACCTGGGAGTCCAAGTCGGGAACCTGTGGTGAGTAGTTTTGGGCCTGATTTGACCTCTATGGATGACATTTCTTCTTAGCTCTTTTCTTCCTCAAGACAAAGTGTCCGAGTTTGCCATGATGTCGTCTCAACAGTTGTTGAAAGAGACCGAAAAGGCTGCTGGAGATAGCAATCTCACTAGCTGGCATGAAAATCTAATTGAAATTGGCAAAGAATGTAGGGTGATGAAGGAGGTAAGCTTCTCTATTTTTTAACTAGTTGTTTGAATGTTTCTCATGCCTTGTAACTAGAAAATTCAATCAGAAGAGTCCCAACTTACTCAAATGCATGCCCGCAATGCCGCTATAGAGAATGAAGTAGAGCGGTATCATGAGCGGCAAAAGATAGAGGACACCATCAAGATGCTAACTGTATTCATCCCCTGTGCGACCTATAGAGAGTTGCTGACGAAGTAAGTCCACGATATTCATAGTTCGGAGAGTGCTGATCTTTCTTTGTTTTTCTTTTTTCAAGATTCAACGAAGTCAAAGAATTACAGCGGAAGTCATATAAAAAAGTGAGAAGACTCAAGGCCAAGAACGAGCCAGCGCATGAGCTATTGAAGTGAGTGGCATTACTTCTTCATACATATTATATGCACAAAATTGAATTGAGCATCTTATGGTCAGCACCCTCAAAGTTGACATTAAACAACGCGACTGCGCTCGGGAAACACGCAAAAAGGACACTCAAAAGATCTTTCATGATATGCAAAAGGTGCATGGCCATAATGAGGAGCTGGTGAGGATTCGGCCTTTGATCCCTTTTCTTCTGTTTCCGCTCTTTTCATCCTTGTTCGTATTGATTTAATCTAACCTTTCTTGTCATATTGTAATCAGGAAAATTTGTCGGAAAACCTCCAGACCAGGCTCGATCAGCTTGCTCAAGCTGAGAAGGCTCGGCATCAGCAAATTCGCGAACTGGAGTCTAAAATTCAACGCATGCAAGAAGATCTTGATCGACGACTGCCAGAGGAAGTAAAACAAGTATTAGAAGACAAAGACGGACGCATTAAGCAGGAAAAGGTAAATCCGTGACCGAAGCACAATCTGCTAAATTGAGCCTATGATTTTATCATCGCCAGGTGGAAATCAACCGCGAGCGTAATGAAATTTCTGCGCGTAGGGACGAGCTCGACGAAAAGCTCAGGGCTAAAATGGATTCAAAGGCTTTCATGATGAGAAAGGTCGAGGACACCCAAAAGCAATTGCACAACCTCGACTCCGTGGATCATCAAAAGTTGCAGAGGCTCCAACGCTTTAACCGGGATACCGCTGATGCAGTTCTGTGGCTCCGAGCGAACAAGTCGAGATTCAAGATGGAAATCATCGAGCCCGCGCTGATGACTCTGACTATACCGGATCGAAGATATCAAGCAGCCGTGGAGAACATGATGGGTGCTCTAAGGTTGAAGGTGAGCTCATCATGATAAATCGTCAAGTTTGAGTCTTGACTTCGCCTTGCCTTTTCCCCAATGCAAGACCTTCGTGGCTCAATGTCAAGAAGATTATGATCTCCTCAATGAGCTAGTGAATGATCAAGGAGCCCTTGGACGCAAGGCATGGATCTCATCGTATTACCGAGGCACCGGTACTCACCTCGCTCCTCCCCCAATGAGTGCTGCCGAAATGCAGGGGTTAGGCTTCGACGGCTATCTTTCGGATTTTGTGAATTGCCCTGAGCCAATGTTAACGTTCCTTATGAACGACATGGCGCTGCATAGAATTGTTTGTCCAGCTTCCTACCTTCTTTCCCCTTAAGGATTGCTGATCTTGTTCTTCAGGCCGTTGCCCATAAACCCAACAGTGTCGACGTTAGCGCCGCTACGCAAGCTGTTGCACGCGTTGGCACTGGTGCTTCTTTCATTATCGGAGCTGTTGTCAACAGTGTGTCTCGTTCTGCGTATGGAAAAAGAGCCATTAGCAATAGTACAAGGCAGTTGAAGGCAGTGAAGCTGCTTGTAAACACCACTGGTGGGTTACTCACCATTTTCCTGCTGGCCCAGAAGCTTAGCCACGTTCTTGTCATTTTCCATAGTTGACGCCGATGCGAAGCGCGAAATTGAATCCGAAATATCTCGCCTCAAAGTTGACGTGAAAGCGATTGATGAAGAGATCGAAACGCTCAAGCAGGAAGGGCGAAACATTGAAGAAGAAACGCAAGATGTTGACAAACGTGGTGTGAGCAAGTTTCTCTGTTCTTATCAGACTTTTTTCCTCCTGGGTTAGTATTGTGTATAATCCGCTGAGACTTATCATACCGTTCTTTAGCAAGCCATCCAGGCACGCATCACTGCAGCCACTAAAAAAAAGTCGGAAAAGGTCCAGTTGGGGCACAGTTTACGTGTGTACCATTTTCTGATTTTCTCCTGACGCTGACTTTAACGTGTTCAGAACGCGACAAGAACATACTTAAGCAAAAGAAAGATGCCCCTTCAGCTGATGAAGAGCGTACTGAGATTCGTGCTCAGTTGGTCAACATAGCCAAGAAGAGAGTTAAGGTCGTGAAAGATTATCTGGTATGCCAAGCCTCACCAATCCACACGTTCGACCCTCTTCACTATTATTCTCCCAGGCTCTAGCGAAAAGGGTGGTTGTTGAGCAACAGGAAACGACTCGGATTGGATTCGAATTTCTTCAACTGAATGCCAATAAAACCGCGCTGGAAGAGCTATGCAATAAAAAGGACGAGAAATATAATCGAGCTTTGGCAGACTTCGGCAAACGTTTGTGTCTCAATTCTTGATTCTACAGCGAAGTTCGATAACTCTTCCTAGTCGACATCGAGTACAACACCGTTAAACAACGCTCTAAAGCAGCTTTGAACGAATCACGTGATGCGCTCGACAATACTACTGAAGAAATACATAAACAGTATGAAGATTCTCAAATCAAACGTACGGAGTACGAGCAAGCTCTGAAAACCGCGGAAGCCAGCAATAGCGCTCCGCCGTCTGCAGAGGGTGTGGATCTTCGTACGGCAGACGAGTATCGCGCAGAGTTAGAGACGCAAGAAGCCCAGCTAGAGCTGGTGAGCAAAACGCAGCCGGGTGTGATTGAACAGTACGAGAAAAGGAAGAAGGACGTATGTATCTTTCTCAACTATCCATGTTCAAGCTAACGAATGCTCCAGATTAAACAATTAGAGAAGACTTTAGAAGAAAGGAAGAGGAATGCGGTAAAGATTGAACGAACTCTCAACTCTATTTTGGTATGATCATTTTTTAACTTTGACTCACTATCTGAATCTTTCTACGTTACCAGGATCATTGGAAACCAGCCTTGGAGAGCTTGGTCGGCAGTATTGGACAAAAATTCTCCTCCGCTTTTGACCGTATGTGACCCCTTTCCCGTTGGTAAGCTCTCTCAGTCTTACCTGTTGGGTTGTAGGTATTGGATGTGCAGGTGAAATTCGTATCAGCGAAAATGAAGACTACGACAAGTGGGCCATCGACATTTTGGTCAAGTTCCGAGACGAAGAGAAGCTGCAGTTGCTCACAGGGCAGAGACAATCTGGAGGAGTATGACATCGCTCGAGGCCTTGATTATCTTAGCTGACCTCTGTCGACTAGGAACGCTCCTTAACCACGATTTTGTATCTCATGAGCTTGACAGAAGAGGCTCGCGCACCCTTCTCGCTCGTTGACGAGATCAACCAGGTCCATTTATTCGTTTAGGGTATTACAGCTCGTTGACTTCCGACAATTGTAGGGCATGGACCAACGCGCCGAACGTGTAGTACATGACAATATGGTCGACGTTACTTGCAAAGATGACTCAGCCCAGTACTTCCTTATAACACCCAAACTTCTTCCGGACCTCAAGTACCATGCAAGGATGAAGATTCTGTGCGTAAACAATGGAGAATGGCTGCCTGAAGACACAAGGGTGGGAAGTCTGATGAACTTGATTGAAGGATACATGTCTCAGAGAAACAGAAACTTGAACGGACATTGAATATTAAATTGGTTGTTTCATTCCGTCCGGAATGAGGTTTATTTCTATATTTTAACCGAAGAACGTCTTCAGGTTTGCTATCAGAAATATGTAAATATATTAAAAGCTATCATTTCTTTTTTCTATTAAACCTTTGCTCTACTGTTTTATGTACAAAACGAGATTATAATGTAAATGTAAACTCAGTTACATCCCTGATCGTCCATCATCGATCACTCGTGTTCGCCGTCAAAATAGAGCTTTGGGCTAACACAGGAATGAGGTCGCATCTGGAAGAGGTGACTTTGATTCTCGAGTGAGTGCAGCTCGTAATCTTGGAGGACAGCGGGCAAGCATCTTTTCTCCCGAGATGGATAATGTGCCACTATCGTTGGGCTGAGTGAGGACTGAGACAAAATCGCCATCCAAAGGAACTAATCTGGGTGACTTGGCTTCGCGTCCAGTCTCAGAGCCGGTGGTTTGTAATCGCCATTTCGCAGTAGATGGGGAGAATACGACAGGCGATATCGTGGCGTTCGAAGAGCTAGAGCCGGAAATGGGTGCATCAGGCGACTCAAGGATAGAATACAAGAATCGTTTCGGTAAAGAAGTGCCTTCTTCGACTGGACTGGGTCGAATAGAGACAGAAGCTTGTCGCTGACTCGTGAAATCTACATCTAGGAGTGCGACCTCTGCAATCTGATTTATAGAGCCACTGTGACCATTCCCAGAAGTCGGTTGTCTGTCGGTTGTCTTGTAGGACAGATCACAAGTCCGTTCCCGAGTATGATCACGTACTCGACTAGAAGAAGGATGGCCGTGGCCGAGACTTGCTAGAGAGGTGCGCTTCACGGTGGCAGGCACATCACTTAAGGGGCCATGTAGACTGATGCCCAATCCAATCAATGGTTTTGACTTTGTCTTTCCACATGAAGATGAAGTACTCTTGAGAGAAGAGAGAGTGGTTGATGGATGATATCCCGGAACAGAGAGACCCAGGCCGAGAAGCTGTGTCCTTTGACGTGGTAGCGTTCCTCGGATGTCGGATTGTTTGACAATCGTAGTTGAAGGGAGATTCGCCTCGGGTGACCGAGCAGAGAACGAATGCTCTTTATAGAGTGCATATGGGCCAGCTTCAATCGGACCAGAAACTTTGAATCGCGGGGAAGGGAGGGCTATCATGGGTGAGGGTGAATTCAAATTTTGTGACACAGGACAAAGCACGGGTGTCATAGGAGTGGAATTTCGGGATGACTTCCTTAGAACGGATCCGAGTTCGTTTTCAGTGGAGCTTTCAGTGGATCCCGAAAAAAGCTGTGAGGCAATCAGCACATATATAAATGCATGACGATAATGAGCTCCTACCATTGAGAGTTCGACTCGATAGATAGGCTTCGCCGCCAACAACGGCGAGGATTTTTTCATAAATTTTCTCTTCCTGGGTGTAAGTACTGCAAACGAGTGGCTGCCATTGACACCATTGTCGTCGTCCGATACCTCAGCCTCATATCCTGTTTCCGCATCTAGAGAGTCATGCCTCTGCTGGATCCTCGACGAGCCAGAGAAAGGCTTAGGTGTTTCCAGTAGATCGGTTCGTAACAGAACAAGACGCTGTGACAAGCTAGCAGACTCCGAGTCAAAAGGCCGTGTACATTCTCCCGGATCCTCTTGTGAAGGCGAGCTCAAGGGAGAGTTATCGGTTTGCGAAGAATACGACAAAAGATCGTCATGGCCAAACAGCGAGGAAGGGGATGAAGAGAGAGATGAAGATGAACTAGACAAGGCCAGCATGTCGAGATTAGGGATTTTGAGAGGATTTCGAGTAGCAATAGCCATGTTTGAAAAAGAAAAGAAAAAGGGAGAAAGGGAGAAAGGGAGGGTAGAATTATAACGATGATAGCCGTAGTGGAATTTTGACCAGCGCCTGCGTGCTGTCACATGATAGTGTTGCAGATAGCAGCAGCGCGTCCTCATCGCTCGAGGCCTACGGTACAGCAGTAGCCACCTTACGACATTTGGGAGATCGTATTATTCAGAAAAGCTATTGCTGTACTATAATCGGAGAATCAGAAGCATTGCACTACTTTCATCTAGTGTTCGGTTCGAAAGTATCAGTCGGGGATTTACAATAGGTATCTATAGCCTTTGGGCTCGCTATTCAGTGCCTCCTTCGTGGCAGCGGATCTATTCAAGCTCGCCAGATGCCTGCGAAACGCCCAGCACATTACTATGGTCAAGGCATTCGCAAATATGCTGATAGAAAAAGAACTCGAGTAGTCTGGGGCCCAAGAGATAGGCCATATGTAGCTGTAATAAGATTTAGTACATAAATTCTCCGTCGTCTTTTTTAAAATTCTTACGCTCCAATCACGTTACCAAGAGATGAAACGGTGTTCACTAGGGCAAGCGCTACAGCTCGCTTGGCCGGAGACTGAGAAAGGCTTCCACTAGCCCACGCCAACAGACAAATATGACCAGCGTAACTTTGACTCATCATGAAGCTGGAAAGAAATTAGAAAAGTCTGGAAAGGAATGCGATGCGCAGACGCACAGAGATATATAGCGAATGGTTGCATTCATGGTCGAACGTGCGAGAACAAACCCGACAATCCCAATGCATAATGAGATTGTGATATGCCAGCATCGTTCGCCGGTCTTGTCAGAATGACTGGAAAGTTGCTTAAATACTTGTGATGCAGCTAAAACTTGTTTGCGTACCGAGAAATAATGATTGCGATTGCCGTGGCTACAAACCATGGCGGAGCGCAAAGGAGAAGAGTAGTCGTGACATTGTTTCCGATTTTTGAATCCCGAGCAATGGTGGGAAAGTACGCGTTGAAGGATAGACTTACGACAAGACTAGTGAGACAGCCGGCGAGCCACCAAACTTTGGGGTCGCTGACAGCAGCGTAGAATCCATCCAATTGCGTTTTGAATCGGTTTGTTTCAGATGAAATATTTGACCTATTCTCCTCCTGCATTCGTTGCATCGCAAGAGCTCGCTCCGCAGGAGTCAGCCATCCAAAAGAGGTTTCAGGAAAATCTGGAAGAATGAAAGCGGAACATCCAGCAACGAGGATTGTAAGACTTCCCTAGATGGAACATGAAGACAGGTTTAGAACATTGGTAGCGGTTCTTACTTCCAAGTAAAATAACCATCGCCAACTCGCAATTCCAAGAGCGTCGTTCACGATACTAAGAAGACCTGAGGCTATGAGCGCACCAGTCCCGCTTGCTATTAGGGAACCTGAGGACAGATATGCAACCCTCTGAGATAATTCATCTTGCTTGTACCATTTTGAGATCAGGAACTGGGATCAAAAGAGGCATTGAAATGAGCATCGAACAAGTTAGCTGAAGCATACCAGACAGCCTGGGTAAAATGCGCTCTCAAAAAACCCAATAAAGAATCGAGTCCAAAGTGCCCCATAATAGCTAACGATGGTATCATTGTAGACATTGGTATGCAATGATCATCATGAACATACGTAGAAGCGGTACCGGTGAAGCAAGACATCATTCCCCAGATGGCCTGCATTCAAGGATTAGGAAGAGGTGTAAATATGCTTGGTCTGTTCGTACCATGCATCCGGGGAGATACAGAGAGGGCTTGCCAAAATAATTCAAGAGCATATTGCTTTTGAAAGTTGATTAAGAGCTTTGCGCTGAGGCGAGAAACAAGAGCGATTACGAAGGGATTTGCATGAGAAGGTAGCCGACATATAGGATTGACAGAATGTTGGCGAACTGACTGCCGGTGAGATGAAGGTCTTCTTCAAAACCGCGTAAGCGGGCGGCTCTACAAGATGAGTTCAATGTGAGCCTTGTGGGGGAGGCAAAAATGTCCTACGCTGCATTATTTCTGTCGATATCTGCGAAAAGTGCTTGAGTGAGTGCTGAGTACGAAATCCTAGTGGAGAGGACTGACAGTTGAGAATGTATATTAGAACGAGTATACTCATTCTCGAATCTAATTTCCATAGGAGCGAGCGTTCCACGGACTTTCTGGCGTCGTCTTTGAGAGGAGAGAGGAGCGGACTTGATTCGGGATCGTAACCGGTCATTGACAAGGTTGTAAATGTCTCGGGCGCTTCAAAGGCGCTCACCTTTTTTACAATGGCTACCAACTCGGATTATTTCAGAATCGTTTCGCCTACATTGCGAGTACCTTCCAATAAATCCATCAGTATCCCTGTCGGAATCCTCGCCTGCCAGCGTATCTCTATTGCTTTCTCGTCTAATTTCCTCAAAATTCACACATCTTCTAGGCGATCCTCTGCTCAGGGAGTTGGAAACCACCGTCATTCACTGTATGATATCTCAGGCTCCTCCTGCTTTCCCTAATGGCAAGCAAACCAAAAACAAGAAGGTATTGTCTCCAACACTTCCGAATGAGCCAATACTTCAAGTTGTTACGCACGACACCTGCATCTTCCCGGAAGGGGGTGGTCAACCAACCGATACTGGTCTGATAAAGACAGCCGACGGCAAACTTTTTTCTGTGCTTCAAGCAAAGGTAGATGCTTCATTTCCCTTTATCTTATATCTAATGGCTCTTAGAGACACGGAAGTCATGCTGTCCACTACGTTCAAGCCAACCAATCGGATATTGATTCGGCCTTGCTATCCTTTACTCCGGGCTCGACCGTCGTTACCAAACTCGGAAAAGATGATTTCGATCGACGATATGATCATGTAAGTCTCTCATCTACGAAAAGTATACGTTTGACATCCTCGCACAGATGTCCATGCACACTTCTCAACACCTGCTCTCGGCTCTGCTGGAAGCTAAATTACACCTTCCCACTTTGTCATGGTCATTGACATCTTATCCGTCGTCCTGTTATGTTGAAGTTCCCCGTGTTATGACTGCTGAGGAAATTAAGCTGATCCAAGACGAGGCCAATCGCCTAGTCTTCGAAGGCCGAGCAGTCTACACGGAGGTGGAAGAGCTAGACGAAAACAAGAAGGCTGAGCCAGCAACCCTAGAGAGTGGCCGCTCAGTTGGAAGAGGATTGCCCACGGATTACACGGGTGGCATTCATCGCGTCGTTATTATTGACGGCGTGGATCGAAATCCGTGAGTAAAGTTCTGACAAAACCGTTCGTCTATATTAAATGTTAGTTTCACAGATGCTGCGGTACGCATCTACCGAGCATAAAAAATCTCCAGCTGTTCCTTCTTCCCCACACTGACACCATGTCCCGTTCCAACACCTCTTGCGCTCGGCTCTACTTTCTTTCTGGCCCCCGTCTTATCACCTACCTGACATCGGCGCATGATTTCCTTACCCGTGCTGCATCAATTCTCAGTGTTGGGAACGATTTGGTTCCAGATCGTGTTCGCCAGGTCGTTGAAGAACGAAAGAAAGCAGACAAACGCGTCTCAGAACTAGAGCTAGAGCTGGCAAAAAGCATAAGTGCTGGGCTAGTTAATGAATCTACTGATGACAAGCAACTTTTTAAGCGATATGTTCATCGCACTAATGATAGCAGCAACCCTCTCGGATTTTTGTCTTCCATCGCGTCCGCTTTTTCTGAGCAGATGGCAAACTTTTCTACCCCCTATCTGCTTGTGTTGACTTCGGCCCCTGCTGTACAAACACTTAGCAGCTCAAGTATTATTATGGTGGTTGGTTCTGACGATAAATTAGTCAAGTGTGCTGGGGACGCACTTAAATCCCAGTTAGAAGTCAAAGGTGGAGGAAACGGTCTTAGATGGAGCGGTAAACGCATGGGGGTTTGGAAAGAACACAAGGAAGGTGGCCTGGTTGATTCGATTCTGAAAGCTATTCAATAAAGAAGTAGGATTATTTAGAATCGAACTACTCCGTCCCGCGCACTTGAAAGTTGAATGGAAAACGCAACTGTCCGGTCCGGATCGCCGCTACCTCCCGCCCGCCTGACTTGTCCAACCAAAAGATGAATGGGCCTGAGAATTGAACAGTCATCGGAGCTCTGTTCCTTTCCGCCATCATCATGAATATCTCCGCGTATGACGAAGAAAAGGCAGATTCAAGCCAGGCAGACACTTTGTCCGCGAAGAATGACCCCGATGCCAAATATGGAGGGCACGAAGCCAGAGTAGCCTTGGAGAAGAAGCTTCTGTTCAAGATCGATTCGAGAATGTCCATTTTGATC
Source organism: Collybiopsis confluens (assembly GCA_013368555.1). Taxonomy (NCBI): domain Eukaryota; kingdom Fungi; phylum Basidiomycota; class Agaricomycetes; order Agaricales; family Omphalotaceae; genus Collybiopsis; species Collybiopsis confluens. Next base: position 215,885 of record JAACJN010000001.1, read on the forward strand.
GTCATATACATCTTGAATTATGTACGTGGACTTTCCAGCTCGTGGTGTCGTTGGATAAGCAATGTTGACTCGGACCTTTCCCTGAAGGTTGACAGGAACAATGCTGGGTCAGAGACTCCGTGATTGACTCCTCTCAGGGAGAGTTACTTATGATCTACAGAGCTGCTCGTCTACGAGGCTTCTCGCAGGATCTCAACCTCCAAGGTCAACAGTTTGCAACATTGGTGTTGTAATCGTCCCTATTTTAGCTTTATAACCACTCACCAAGCGATAGCTTTCTATCCTCTACGTCGGCTATATTATTATGCAAATCCCTTCGTGAGTCTCGAATACGACCGGTAGGCGTTAAGTGTCAACGAATCTCATTAGGAACATGTTTTTGAACTACATCGGCAAGCCATCATTGTATCTACCATGCTGCATGGTAGGTCAGAGTGTAACTGGAAACTTTGCATGTACTGACCATTGTTTTTAGATAGTATGGGGGGTCGGTATCGTTTTGTTGTGCCAATGAAGAGTCGTGTACGCTGACACTACTTATGCCGCAAAGGCAATATCGTGCCTTACAGGTAAAGTTAATTGACCATCGATTTGGAACTTAACCGAATAGCGCCACACACTAGGGATTACCAAAGGGTGCGTGCTCGATTGTACGACCTCTGATACCTTTCTGAATAACCGTAGTTTTGTCGGAGCTTTATTGACGAGGTTCTTCCTTGGCTTTGGTGAGTCAGAGTCATTTCATATCAACATGCTGATTTCAAGCTATTCCATTCTTGTTCTATCCTTGTAATAACGCATCTTCGATTATACTCTCAATGGCGCAGTGGAAGCTGCCTTCTTTCCCGGAGCTCTGTTTCTTTTGTCCAAGGTACGTCTATAATCAGGGTGATTTGCTATCGTAAATGTAGCTCGGGGAAACGTTGCGCGACTCAGAGCGAGAGCAGTTTGATGCTGAACTTGAAGTATACTTGTTCAAAAATCGAATTGCTCAGTATCGCTTGAGGCGGAACTACTATTGAAGTACACTGTATACAACTTCGAGGTTTAGATGTGGAAACAAGTGTCTGCACGTGACGTTTCTCAAAGCTCCGTTTTGCGTCGGCGCACCCTTGCCAATATCCACTAAAGTTTCACAGTGGTATAGGCGGGAAGAAATCGGGCGCAGGTACGCTTAACACATCCTGAATCAAATCACAACGTGCTGACCGGTTACAGAACAGCAATTCTCTATTGCGGAAACTTGATCTCCAATGCGTTTGGTGCGTGTGCAGGACTCGAATTTCTTCAGTCGATGAACAACTTGAGATTAGGCTCCCTTATGGCCTCTGGTATCTTGAGTGGGATGCAAGGTACACTTGGTCATGCTGCCTGGCGGTAATAGTGCCTCAGAATGGTCTACGTTCACATTTTGCTAAATATTTGCTTCTAAGCTGGCTCTTTTACATCGAGGTGCCCTCCTTTGAAATCGATCGCGAGCGTTTCATTAATTATATATTAGGGCGCTCTTACCGTGTTTGTAGCTATATGTGCCATTTTCATCCTACCAGATTTTCCTTCCACGACGAAATGGTTAACACCGCTGGAAAGGACTCTAGCAATGCAACGAATGGAAGAAGATGCTGGAGTGGGCGATCAAGGGGAGACCGAGACCGGTGGGCTAACCTCTGGCATGCGAATGGCCGTCATGGACTGGAGAGTATGGTGGATGTCGTTAGCCATGACTGCCCAAGTGGTAAGGCCAACAAAGCAGAGGATATATGGTACTGGTTTAATCTCAAAATGTAGATTTCCCTCAGTTTCAACGCCTATTTTCCGACCCTAAGGTTGTTTGATCTGTCTTTGTTGTCGAACTTCTAATAATTCTTTCAGTGCCACGATGGGGTTTAACAACACCGTCACTCTTCTGTTGTGCGCACCTCCGTTTGTATTCGCGGCGACTGCGGCGTTCTTCTTATCCAGGTTCGCTGAATCTTCTTCCACTGCTTGGTATCAGTCACGGAATTTTAATACCAGGCATTCGGACCGGACCAAGGAAAGATTTTGGCATATCGCCTGTTCTTTCGGATTGGGCATCGTCGGGTTTATCATCGCAATCGCCACGATGAATACAGCCGCGCGCTATGTTTCCTTGTTTTTGATGGCACAATCCTATGCAGGATTCGTTGTTGTGTATGCATGGATAAGTAACTCATTTCCTCGCCCACCTTCGAAGCGTGCAGTGGCGTTGGCTCTGATGAACGCCTTTTCACAACTGGGAAACATTGCTGGGTCGTATATTTTCCCGACAATGTGGGGGCCAACTTATCGGAATTCCTATGGCATATGTATCGCCTGTTCTGGGCTCGGTATCGCTATGTGTTGGGTGTTCAAGCAGAGTTTGATTCGCCTGAATGTGAAAATGGAGAAGGAGGAGAGGGAGAAAGGCGCCACGGAACCTGGCTTTAGATATATTGTGTAACGTACGAGTCGCTGTACCGGAGTACATAAGTACATATTGTCACGGTGTTTGGTTGCCCACTTGGCAGACTGCCGATACTAAGCAGGCTGTTACCGTCACGAGTGGTCGAGTCACACTCCTATCCGACTTCCATAACTAACATATCAGGCGGACAACGTTTTCAGCCCCAATGCTCCATCGTGCAGTTGAAGATGTATCCACAGGATCAGATTCGGATTATTCCAGGTTCGTCCGTTGATTACTGCAAGCTCGAAGCTGGGTTAACTCGCTCTTCTCAGCTCGGTACGCACCCAAGCCGCGTTTTTGCGAACCGGCTCAGACTTTATATATCTAGTGGATATCGTGGTTCTTAACTTCAAAGGGGAACGAATATTTCTGCGAAGTAGATGAAGACTTCATCCTTGACCGATTTAACCTCACTGGCTTAAACAATGAGGTTGCCAACTATACGCAAGCTCTCGACTTGCTCACAGATCAGCTAGGTACGCCACTCTAGTCTATTATTTTCCGCTGGTAACGAGCTGCAGAGCAGACGATGCCATCCAAGACGAGCTCCGGGGATCTCTGGATGTCCAAGCCAGACTTTTGTATGGACTTATTCACGCGCGGTGGATCGTGACTGCTCGAGGGCTATCCAAAATGGTACGAGCTCTTAAATCATTCCTTTGCGCCATTGAATCCTGCCAAGGTTGAAAAATATAAACGCGCCGAGTTTGGTCGATGTCCTCGGGTTATGTGCCAGCTCCAGCCTCTTCTGCCTGTCGGCTTGACCGATATACCTTACGAAAAATCTGTCAAGTTATACTGTGGACGTTGCGAAGATCTCTATTCCCCAAAATCGTCTCGTCATGGTTCCATTGATGGAGCCTACTTTGGCACCACTTTCGCCCATCTTCTTTTCCTCGTCTACCCAACTCTGATTCCCCCCAAAAGCGGCCCGACCGACATTGGGACCAATGCAGCCTCAGGTGCCAGAGAGGGAGAGAATAGGGTCAGAAGACGTTTACGTGAGGAAATGGATTCTACTATCGCTGAAGGCGGGGGGGAAGGTCTTAGTACTGCGAGTGTTGCTCTGAAGGCCGAGAGATATAAGCCCAGGATTTACGGCTTCCAACTCAACGAGACGGCTAAATTGCAAAGGTGGCAGGAAGCAGTGAGGGATAGGTGCGTTTCTGACACGCGTTACAGAACTTGATTTTGACGATCTTTTTAGGCAAATTTCCCGTTTAGAAGAATTGGAGGAACAAGGTTCATGATTGTGTTTCCTCTTGCGCAAATCATCTGTTTTGGGTTTGAAATAGTTTAGTTTTTGGCTCTGCTATAGGTCAACCGGCTGACAGTGCAGGCACTAACCCAAATGATGCAAAGCCCAGTGGTGGAGATACATTGACTTCGGTCATGTATCGGTGAAACTCGGTCCTTACCTGGACCTCTCTCTGGTAGACGTCTGACAACGGAACCGTTGGAGGCCAGGAGGGGAGCGAAGAACGGAGAGCTGATGGGTATCTGCATTTTTCTCGACATTATCATACATAAAACACAGACATGACCCAGTCCTTTTTGAGAGTATACCCGTCTAATGCCTCCTTGGCTACTGCTGCCAGTTCAGCTGACTGAAACAGTACTTGAGCGATTTTGAGTTGGGAGCCAGCCGCGTTGGGTGCCGGTGACAGTGATACATGTGCGGATTGATAACCCTGATATCTGTAAAGAGATACGAGTGAGAAATGGTCAAAGAATAAGCGCAAAGCATGTACTGTTGGAAAAGGACAGAAAGAATACTATCCGTCACCTCAAGCGGGAGATTTGTACAGAATAATCGGGACGTAGGATGATGTACTTGGGGAGGAATAATGCCTGGGACAGGGAACAATGAGTTTCTTTGCAGAGCGCATTCACGCGCATCCAAGCTTACCTGGAGCTGGCACACCATTGGTTTGCGTCCCACTTTCTTCCTCGTCGTCATCAATCTCCATTTCATCGTCCGATTCTGCTCTATCTCGCTTGGATTGCCGGTCAGCTTCGTCGGTGTCGTCCCGCTGACGCTTCTTGTCATTCCCCAATGTGCCATTTTTAACCAGCGCACTTGCGTTGGCCGCACCTGGTGGAACGAAATTGGGATCGTCTTTCCGGGAAGTGGCATAAGATTTTGTCTTTGCATAATCAATGCGCTGATCCAGAGGACATGGTAAATCAATCTGCAAGATACGAATATGGACAACATACCAAAGGCTTGTCATAGAAAACCATACCTTCACAAGCACGCATGGCAGTTGTGGCACTGGCGAGATCGCTGAAGACGAGGAAGGCCTGACCTCTCATTTTTGGACTTTTGGAAGCGACAATGTCGACGACTTTTCCATAGGTAGTAAAGAGAGCCAGCAGCTGGAGCCTGAGCTCGTCTTTGTGTACTTTGTCGTTGAGATTGTTGACGTACAGCGTGCTGTTGGGCTGGGTGGACGCCGACGCCATCAGGGAAGAGACCACGATTTATTTTTCTTTCGCACGGCTTTTGCGACGCGTTTATTTTATTTTATTTTTTGAACGTGCGCGGTGCCAGCACACTTCCTGCAACGGCCATGTCCTCCCACCGTCTTTCTCAGCTGTTACAAGATTATCTTCATCCTTTCTTTTCCCTCGCGTCCCCCACCGACACCCCCAAAAACCCCGACTCGTTTCCGGATTCCCAATACTACCATACTGACCCGAAGGACTTGTGTCTGGTCATCACAATTATTGCCGTGTTTGCTGTTCTTAGGGATGTCCTTCGTCTCGGCCTCTTCGAGCCATTTGCCAGGTGGAAGCTTTCCAGAGATCTCAAATCAAGGCGCAAGGCGCAGGCTGGTAACCTGAATGGTAGCGCGAATGGGAATGGCCATTCCCATTCCAAGGGCGCGTTCACTAAGGCTGAGCGCCGAAAGATGCACCATAGTGTATTTAGGTTCGCAGAACAAGGCTGGTCAGTGGTCTACTATCCTCTCCAATGGGGTTATGGGCTGGTAAGTAGCCCTCGGTTTGGCCCTCCTCATGTCCCTTTTCTTACTTGTGCTCTAGTACGTACATGCGAACCTGCCGACAAAACTCCTTGACCCGGTTGATGTCTGGATCGACTATCCCCATGTGGTTCTCCCCGGGCCAGTCAAGATATACTATCTCACCCAACTTGCTTTTTATCTACATCAAATTCTAATTCTCAACGCTGAAGCGCGACGAAAAGATCATGTCCAGATGATGACCCATCATATAATTACAGTCTTCCTTCTCTGGGGAAGCTACTACTACAACGTCACTCGCATTGGCTGTCTTGTTACGGTCCTTATGGATACCTGCGATATATTTTTACCTGTAGGTCTTCCTGGCTGCCTCTAGACCGTGTTCTCAAAATTTTCAATAGCTAGCCAAAATGTTGCGCTATCTCAATTTGCCTAAAATCTTCCCCGACTTGACGTTTGGCGTCTTCATGGTGTCGTGGTTCATTACTCGCCATGTTCTGTTTGTTATTGCAATCAAGTCTACAATCTTTGACCTGCCGCGTAACATCCCTTACATCTGGGACCCAGAACGAGGTCTTTATCTCACCAAGGGATCTCACACCATGTTTATTCTTTGTATGCTCGCATTAGAGGTGAGTATTGCCATTAGTTAGATAAAGGGCGTTGACATTTTTGAAAATATTTAGATTATTCAAATGATCTGGTTCGCATTGATAATCCGTATTGCGTGGAGAGTCATCATGGCTGGTGAAAGTGCTTCTGACGACCGAAGCGACGAAGAAGGGTAAGAAAGGGCTGCTCATTTTTTTCGAAGGGCCGACTAACAACGTATAATTCTAGAGAGAACGACGTGATCGATGACAAGGACGACTAGTGACCCTAGCATTCAGTATTTCTTGGAGAATGTCGCATGCAATACCCTAAATAAGCACTAATCACCCCCCTCCCTCGTACTCAAAAACGAAAGAGAACAAAAATTGTATCCGTGAGCGGGCGTCTAAGTAGCATTACATAATCTCTTTCTATATAAGTGACTGTGGGAATCTTTGCCTTCTCGTGTCGTCCACTGTTTACTGAAGAAAGCTTACGCCGCAGCCCAAGCTGGTTCACTCTATATATACCTGAATACCATTCTTCCTCATGTCCTCCTTCATGTCCTGGTTTGGTGCTCGCAGAGACCCTAAGCAATCTGCACGAGATGCCATCGTCGGCCTACGACAGCAGCTTCAAATGATTGAGAAGAAAGAGGAATACCTACAGAAGAAGATTGACGAAGATTTGAAGAAAGCAAAGGCGAATGCAGTAACGAACAAAGCAGGTGCGCATGCATGGCGGTTCTGAGATGCGGGGTTAACCTATCATAAATAGTGGCTACGGCGGCGCTGAAGCGCAAGAAGGCAAACGAGGCCGAGCTTGATCGACTAGCAGGGACACGGCTTCAGCTAGAGATGCAGGTTAACACTCTGGAATCTGCCAATTTGAATGCGGAGACTATGGCTGCGATGAAGAGAGGAGCAGATGTACTCAAGCTGATACACGGAAACATGTCAGTGGCAATCGATCTGTGTCTTTCCACAACTCAACTATTACATTGCATAGGACGGTCGACCAAGTGGATACTACGATGAACGAGGTCATTGCACAGCGGGAAGTCGCACAGGAGATTGCAGAGATAATATCGAATCCTATGAATGCAGATCCAGTGGATGAGGTGCATTTACTCTACCTGGAGCTACGTTTATCTGACTGGTTCCTGTGTAGGACGAGTTATTGCAGGAGCTCAACGATCTGGAACAAGAACAGCTGGACGAAAGATTACGGGGAGCAGAGCATGTGCCTCTACATCAGCCTCAGCTCGCCGCGAAGGAGCCAGGTAAGGGGGCCTCTCTAACGATGGTCGGAATTGTCACATTAACGATGTCATAGAACCTGTGGCCTTGGATGAAGCAGAAGAACTCAGACAACTCCAAGCTTCAATGGCCTTCTAGTTTGCCTTGGCAGTTCTTTTTCTTTTGGTTTCTCATGTATCCCCCCGCTGTACCGTTTCTATTTACAAACCGCCCCTCCTCGTACATCTTTTTGAATAACATTTGACAGCAAGCAAGTTAAGCAAGAGGTAAATATACAAGTGCTTTAGAATAATTGAGACATGCGTTGGTATCTGTAATGCAGTAAATAAATGCCCAAGAAGAATGAATAACTCTATATATCCGAAGAAAAAGGAAACCTGAGCGCGAATGCTATGAACGACCACGGCTTCCCAAGGCATTGCGCAGTCCAAGTACGCGACGAACGTCGGATGTGAAGCGTAGAGAGTCCAAAACAGGGAGCAGATCTAACAAGGCCTCATCGTACGGGTCGTGCGTCCACCCTTCTATCGGTATACCATTAGCTGTTGGAACGGGTCAGAAGGGGGACCTTTAGGCAGAGGAACCTCAAACAGACCTTCATTTACTTTGTAACTGACGGGCGAGTTATCGACAAGGCAAACACGTGCCAGATCAGGTTCGACGATGGAAAGGTCCTTGGAGTAAGAACCATTGGGTAGTTGGGTACATGACTGGGAAGAAAAAGAAGAAAAAGAAGAAGAATTGAGATATACGAAAGCCAACGCAAGGTATTAAACTTACATCTCTGAAAAGCCTGTGCTCTAGTATTCCTCGACCAGCGTCCAACCAATCAATCACAGGATCTGCATATTCTTGCATGGATGCAGTAAAGATGACGAGAGTATACCAGCTCGAGACCTGTGCAGGAATTACAACGGGGGACATGGGCAGACAAAAAGTGGGATGCGTACCGTTCGAAGGAAGAAATCGACGAACGGTCGCTTGTAGACGTGGTAGAGGGTGCTCCTTCCACCGAGCATCACCTCAACAACATGACCTGGACCACCTTTCCGAGAGCCAAGAGAGCCAAAAAGACCCGAGCTATTGGCTGAACTGATGGGTCTGGAGGTGGAATGTATGAGTGTTTCGTCGAGATCAAGGACAAGAGTTTTCTGGGAGTGAAAGGGTGTCTTTCTCGCTGCGAGTACCGGTGTCGCAGAGCGAGTGCTGGATGCTGAATCTGTAGGAGGAAGAAGGGAGACGGCGGGAACGTTCTGATGCTTCAGGCCAGAGGGATTGGCTGTGGGTGAATCGTCGTCGGAACTCTCTGGGGATTCTTCGAGCAATATGGGTTTGCTGTTAAAAGAAGTCCAGGCGGCACGCAGAGTATCCCATGCGAGAAGGAGGAGTTTGAGGAAGAGTGATTGGGCCTGCGGATGTTTCTGGCGCGTTTCTGGGTTAGAAGGCGGGGAAAAGAAGAGAAAGTTTGTGGGCGGCCAACTCTTGGCTCGTTTGAGTTCGGAACGCTGTGTAGACGACGTCGACGGGGCCGGCGTTGAAGCGAGTGCGTCGAACTGGCGGGAAAGATAGCTCAGCGTATTCATGCCACCCCGCCGTCGGTCGAGTACAGAGTAAAGGAAGTTCCAAGTTTTCTCACACACACGACCACCCACCATGTCCCGCCGTTCTCTTCGCAATGCCCAGGTCCCACCCTCAGCCCCGGCAACGTCCAAGCGCAAATCGGACCTCGTTGCAGCCGAAAGCGACATTAACAAGCTGCTCAAGCTGCCAAAAAGCAAGCTAACGACCAAGCATCTCCCGGTGCGTACGTAGCCTTCTTTCCTTCTCGCTCTCTCGCCAACAGGTTCCATTCTGCATAGGATATCATCAACCCCTCATCCTGGGAGATCATCTCGTCCGAATCCCGATCGCGCCTCTCCCAATTTCTTCCTCCAACCGCATTCGCTGATTATCAAAAGACGCTTGACCCAGACCATCCGTCGCGAGTACGCCAACATCACCCTCAGCCTTCCCCCGGCAGTCATTATCCAGATCTGGTTCTCCCCGTTCTATTTACCGATCCTCATTTCCTGGCTGCTGCTCGCACCTTCCAGGACCACTTGTACTCAGGCTGGCTCAAGGACGAGTTCAAAGCAAACGTCTCTACTTATCAGGAAGGTATTCGCAATGGATCTTTAGCTGCTCCCTGGAAAGATGAAGAATGGGACAGGGACCATCCCCGGCATGACCTTCTCGTCGTTTCACCTGCTAAATCACGCAAAAGCTCCAAAGCCAGGTGAACTTGGTCCCCCTGATTTCCTTCGCCTCTTTCACGCTCAACTCCCTTCTTTCGAGCAGCACTGCTGACCTCAGATTGGTTGTTCAAGTTGGGGATATCATCTCGTACAGGCACAATTTCGCAGCAAACAATGTACTCGTAGAGAAAGATGTTCTTGTCCGTCCTATTGAACTGTTTTTCATTCGTTGTTCTTATATACACATAGGTTCACTCTATCAACACGGATCGTTCTATTACTGTTCTCATGGAATCTGGAACCGTTCAGCATCTACCTCAATACCTACTAATACCTGGTCCCCCAGATCCTGTACCTCCCATTCAAGGTATGGATGTTTCATCCCCGGGAATGCTTGAAACGGGTATTCTAGACCTCGACGGTCGCGTTGAACGTGCAAAGAGACCCAACGGTAACGCCTGGAAGGCTTTCACAGTCTACCGTCGGAGAGATGATTCATGGATAGACAATAACAAGGGCGGTCGACAACAATCGGGAACTCTGCATTACCTTCGAAGCACAATACATTGAAATGTAATTTATACACGCACTCCATTACATTACTACATTATTTCCGGCGTGAAGATGGCCTCCAGCCATCGTCAGAGCCATCTTCGCCTGCATCGGAAACCTCATCTTCTTCCTCTATTTCCCGGTATACTGTAGGTTTCGCTTGTCCTTTGTTATTTTTTGCTTTTTTGGCAGTCCTCTTCTCCATCTTTTCAATCTCTAAAAATGAATCCAGAAGACCCTCGGCATGCAGGGTCGATATATACTCGCGAATGAACGGTTCGTAATCGTGCGTACGCTTGATGTGGTCCGTCTACAAAGCAAAAAGATGTTGTGAGTATGAATCAGTATGAATCAATTCCCGATAGAGAAAGGAAATCCCCCACCCAATCGTCAGTAGCCCGGCGTATTTCGTCTTCTACGCCCACTTTTGTTCGAAGCGCACTTCTGACAGCGTCCTCCCATAATCTAGGCAGTGCATTTGGCGGTGAACGCATGATTTCCACATCGCGCTCCATTCGCTGGGCTCCTGTCGAAAGAAGCCTGTAGCCCGGGGAATCAGTGGTGAATGCCTGATCTGCCAGAACTAAGAGTTCCGGATCGACCTTGGCACAGTATGTATTTCAAAGCAGAAGGGGCAAAAGCCAGAGCTCACCTGAGATTTCCAATCCATGTACGGATTCTTCTCAAGTTGATTCTCGATTGTCTGTCGTTCCTTCACCCACCAATACCATTCATCATGCGCCGTTTCGTAAGCTCCATCCACTATTGCGAGGAGACTGAACCGAATATTGGCAGCATCCTCGCTTGCACCTCCGCCGTATTTCTCCATTTTCAATCGGAGTGCGGGCCTGACGACGTCCAACCAACCATCCGCGGTATGCTCGGAAGGAAGCTCGCCAACTTCGAGTGGAAAGATCCTGAGACCGTCGAGCTCCCATACTTTGCCTGCGAAGGGCACGAAAGAAGTGAAATGATAGGTCTCTTCGAGATTTCCAGGTGCAGAATCATTGACGTCTGCGGCGCCATCCGTCTCTCTTTTCGGTTTGGCCTTTGTCGCTTTGGTCTTGCGGGGTTTTTGGCTTGCCTGTTTTGCAGCTTTGGCTTTGGCTTTTTTAGCATCGAGGGTCGCTGAAGCAATAGTGTTGAGAGAACCACGGAGATCTGCGGGGCTAGGGATTGACGGTTAACGTGTATAAGCAATCAGTTGAGTTGAATTAGCCGCACCGAGCGAAAGAGTTGTGTGCATCGCGAATGAATGTAGAATTTGCGACCGCTAGGCCTTTCATCTGTATCACTCAGAAAAGATACAGAGGAGAAACAGTTTGCAATGTCTTACCACTCCAGACATTTCCTTTGTCTCATCCCTGAACTCTTCGAGACGCCGGCCTAATTTTACGGCTGGGCAGTTGAGTAGAACATTGAGCAGGGCAAAAGTTCCGCAGGCATCTGCCGAGAGTTGATTCGCAAACCAGACTTTTTCGGGACTCTCGAATTCGGACGTCTGCTGATGGAGATCATCTCTCCAGTTGAAACAGAAGATGAGGCCGTGCGGCTTAAGATGGTCGATTGCCCAAGGTTCAATGTCGTACAATTCAACGAGAGAAAGTTTCGCGACTCCGAGTTTGCGAATTAAGCAGGTGAATACGCCTTTGAAAATGGTTGGGAAAATAACGGAGGGTGCAGAACTGGGGAGGCGTACCGGGGTCAGACTCGATGACAGCAAATGGGCCACCGACAAGGTCCATGAGATGGAATTTGGCTCCTGTCTGCCAGCGCCTTTTCTCCACTCAACTTCCATCATGTCCTCCTTCTTCGGCCTGTAAGCCTTTTATCTTCTTCCGCCAACCCCCATCTCACCAGCTTCATCTTCAGCGGAAAAACGAGAACGTTTAAACCTCGCAAGGATGTGCCAGAAGGGACAAAGCAATACCAACTCCGAAAGTATGCAGAAGCAACACTAGTAAGATCTCCAATCGACACCCACATCTCCCATCCGCCCTTTATCTGCTCTCTCTTAGGGATCAGGGAACCTCAGGCTGGCCGTCCAGTTACCAGACGGAGAAGATCTGAACGAGTGGTTGGCCGTACACGGTTCGTTCGTTTGACGTTAGCTGAACATCTCGGACACTGAAACAAACACTTATAGCTGTGGACTTTTTTAATCACCTCAACATGCTATACGGAACTGTGACCGAATTCTGCACCCGTCAAGAGGTAAAAAAAAATCGTCTCTCCAACAGCGGTCGTACCAATGATCTTGAGCGCTTGATCCTTAGTGTCCAATCATGTCTGCAGGTCCAAGGTTTGGCCCATCTTTAAGCATTTTAACATTTGTAGATTAGGTTCCTTATCGCTGACGCAGATATGAATACCTCTGGGAAGACGGCGTAAAGTATAAACGGCCAACCAAATTACCAGCACCAGAGTACGTCGATGCACTTATGAACTGGGTTCAAACCCTTCTTGAAGACGAGGCGGTGTTCCCGAACAAGATTGGTACGCGTATTTCTCTCTCCGTTTCCTTTTTCTGAGGATTCCGAGTTCACCCTTTCTCTTTCCCTTAGGGGTACCATTTCCCAAGAACTTCCGGGACACTGTGCGAACTATCGTCCGTCGTTTATTCAGAGTGTATGCACACATATACAGCAATCACTTTGATCATATATGTGCGCTTGGTATCGAAGGTTTGAGCCACTCTTTATTTTTGTTGTTTGATGCCCTGTTTCCTTGGTGCTAAACACGATAACCCTTTAGCACACCTCAATACCAGTTACAGACATTTCTTCTTGTTCATCAATGAAGTGAAGGCTTTTTGATCTTCCCATGTGAACCACTGCTGACCCATACACCGCAGTTTGACCTGGTCGATAAGAAAGAACTTGCGCCTCTTGAAGAACTAAACAACGCAATTCTCGCAGAAGACAAAGTGCGATAGCTTTTACCCGTTCTTAGCATATAGTCATTTTTTGTAAATGTGGAAATCCTTTGTTTGAAGATATGTTGCCAGATCCAACTACGACCAAGGACTGAGCAAATTCTTTTGCTCTACGAAAACGATAGACCATTATATATGCGTGTATGAAGGCCTGCGCTAAGGTAAAAGAAGAACTATGGTACACATACTGATAAAACAGACGACGCTTGCGAATACACCTTGAAATATAAAGTTTAAGCCAGGGCCAAGCCGGAGGTATGGAATAAATATTGGAACTGGGGTTGGATCAAATGCGTGAATGAGTAATGAGGCATACACAGGATGATGTTACAAGTGGAGAGCAGCAAAAAAGCGTGTATCAAGTTCTAGAATGACGTAGCGCGCTTGTTGGAGCCGTTTATATTGTTCGCTACCCGGCTATTAACCTCAACTATCAGGATCAACCACGAGGCGTGACGTACCTTCACAACAGACCACTGCACAATTAGATTTTTAATGCGATCCTTTAGCCCTTGCTTGCACAAATCGCAGGACAGATGCTCCGCCAAGGGAGCAAGTGCAGATTCCAGGAAACCAGTGGAAAGGTCTGGGTTAAAAGCGCATTGAGCCACCATCGCTAAGAAAACGCGTAGAAGGAAATGCACCAGGTCTAGCATCCCAAGCTAGATAGGCCGACGCTAACGCCCAGGCGCGAGTGAGGGTTTTCTGATCGGTGAAGTCACAAAAGGGTGTAGGCGCATGTGGATGAGGAGGCTGCAACAAAAGCTACTCAAATTTCAAGGGGCTTGAACTGTTAAGGACAGATGAAACTCACTCTCTTCAAAGCATCTGAACGTCCAATATGTAAGAAGAACATCCTGCGGAGGTATTTGGGTCCAATGGCCTCCGCCATTTCATCCGTAAGGTTTGAAAGCTGGAAAGACAGAAGATGCGGTGAGGCAGAAACAGCCAATTCGTACATATCGTGCCGAGCGGCGAGCGTATATACGTCAAGCGGAAAAAGTGGGGCATGAGACAGCAGAAGTGCATGGAGCGGAGTGTTGGGAGTAATGCGCGTTTTGGGTGGAGTGCCGTACAATGGAAGCTGGTTTACTGCAGTGGATAGGGTTTCAAAGGAAGGCGAATAATGGTTGCAGGACATGTCGTAGATAGCATGGAGAATAATGTTCAAGACGGGGGAGAGCTCCGGTACATGAATAACCATATTCGATGCCTGCTTTTTAGACGGAGAGCTTGGAACTAAAGATCGAAAATTGTTGTCTGATGCAGCGAAGATCATATGGGAGTGAACATAGAAAAAAACGGAATCGGATGATAGGAGAGCGAGGTCGGGAGGTAGCGTGTGCAGGTTTGCACCTGGATAGAAGGTGGTCGAAATTGAGACGAGGACATTGCTATCGGATGGGTCCTCGCAAATGGGTGAACCACCGTTGGAGTGCTAAACAAGAGGTGAGACCGCAGCAAACGACCAAGTTAATAATGAACGAACTGGGGGAGTGGGAACTTGTAAATTGGGAGAAGAAGTACTTGGCTCTGAGAAATCGTGATCTTGCAAACTGAGGTCCAGATTGCCGTCAGACGCGAACTGGAGAACTGAATCCCAGCTGGTGATTTCCATAGCGAAGCAGTCGGGTTGTGACTTGAGGCAAGTGAGGGAGATGAAATCAGATATTGATTATCGAACAAATTGGGCCCTCAGAGTCACTGATGCTCGATATAAAAAAAAAGAAAGGAAAACCGGATGATGGGAGAGACAGAAAGCTCTGCACAAATAAAGTGCCACACGCTCACGGGGAATAATCGGTGCCAATAACGTGACTTAGACTCGGCGACGTCGGCGTTCAAAGTTTGTGGCTACATACATTACAACTGACAATATCCTACTCGCTCAACGCCTTCAATCGGTTCGTTTTTTCGCGTTTCCCAAAGTCAGAGTCGTGCAGTTCCTATAATAATAAAAACATATGAGAATCCGAACAAAAACATTCGAGACTTCGTTCACCATATTCGCAAGACGCTTCGCTGTAGACACAATATTCAATTTCTCCAATACTTTATTTTCTGGTAGTATTAGCTCTTCCAATTGTACGCCTAAATGTCAATTCAGTGTTCGGCGCAATAACCAACGAAAAGGTATCCACCTATGCGATCTTCGATTTTCAAGACCCGTTCTTCATCTCTTTCTGTCACAAAACTAACAGCTACTCCTCCCTTACCCGCTCGCGCAGTTCGACCAACTCGATGAGTGTACTCCTCCGGTTCATCAGGCAGGTCCCAATTGATGACGATCGCAACATCCTCAATGTCAAGCCCTCGAGCGCCAACATCAGTTGAAATTAGCACAGGTACGATTGAGGAGCGGAACAATGATAGTGAGGTAAGACGTTCTCGCTGGGTAAGTCGCGAGTGTAGCGCCGTACTCCGTATGGATAGCGTTTTGAGTAAATATGTCAAGTATGCTGCCGTCCGTGGGCGAGTACAAAATATGATGGTCGGAGGAGGCTGTTCCGGTGCCTCGTCCTCTGCAGATTCCTTCTTCTTTGGCTTGCTCTGTTTCTTTTTTGTGGAAGGATCGGGGGGGCCATGACGCAAGTGTAACGTACTTTCTGGAGGGTTACACAAGAAGTGGAGCAGATATGACTCTCGAACATGGGACGGTACCAAGATATAAGACTGCTTCAATGTCGAGACTGTTTCAACCCTAATTATGTCAAGTCAAAGTAACAATGGAATTGCGACGAACGTACTTTTCCGACATCTGATGTATGAAGGGCTTCTGTTTACCGGGTCTGGGAGGTGCATTGGCCACATTCTCAATCGATGGGGTCAGTGTCGCAGTGAAAAGGCAAGTCTGGCGGTCCTTTGGAAGGACGTTGAACAGGTGGGATAGTTCGGGAACAAAGCTGGAAGATAATAGACGATCGGCTTCATCGAGGACCTGGAATAAACTGTCAACGCTTATTCATGGCAGTGTAAGAAAACTTGCGAGAAATCTGATCCTGGATAGACTCCATTCACCACTCCCGCTTTTTAAATGATCTACCATACGCCCAGGAGTGGCGATAACTACATGCGGTCGATTTCCCAACTCGAGAGCCTGAGCCATCATATCCATTCCTCCTACTATTACAGCCGTTCTAATATTCATCGCATTCCCAACCACAGCAAACTGTTCGGAAATCTGGAATGCAAGTTCTCTGGCTGCTGGTTTATATGATGGGCACATTAAACCGTTTTTACGTTTCGTACCTCGTAGGAGTAAGGACAAGCGCGAAAATGCCATAGGGGTCCACGCAGAGTTTTTGAATGATCGGCAGAGCAAATGCTAATGTCTTTCCAGAGCCAGTTTTCGCGTTTCCGATACAGTCCCTTCCTGGACTATATTTCATGGGATGAACAATGAGAGTGGAAGAGGACATACCGGCTAGTAAAGGAGGTATACAAGCAGCTTGAATCTCAGTAGGAGTTTGTATTGACATGGTTTTAAGGGTTTTTTGAATGGCCAGTGAAATGCCAATATCAGAGAACGAAGCTGACGGTGGCTTTGCGGCAGAGTGTATAGCTATCGGTCGATTACGAGGTTGATACGGAGCTCTATTTAGCCGTTCAGAAACTTCTAGGGTAGGAATCGCCTCTGAATAACGGTCGTCTTCATCTGAAGAGTCATCGTCGTCTTCTTGCCCATCGAGTTCAATACGTGAGCGCACGGATTGAGCTGGGCTTGCAGAAGTATCTGATAAGAGGTCGTCGGGTTCCCGACGTCGATGCGCTTTTTTGAATCCAGGCTGCTCCGATTGACGCAGAAGATCATCGCAACTCGGCGCTTTGCGTTTGACCATAGTGGAAGACGAAAAGAAAGAAAATTACGTAACACGTGCTTTGCCATCATGCACAACAACGCTAAGCAGGCATCGACGACCCCCGGTATACAGCTGAACGGAACGGGGTAGTTTGATGACCTTTAATTTTTCAGCTGATCTATCGACGAATCCCCCATCTCCTACCACCACCATGTCCAAATCCGTCACCAACTTCACTGGGCAGCTCGTAACCTTTACCACCTCCGTGCCTTACGCGGAGGTCATTACTCGCCTTGAGACAGCCCTTCACAAAGAGACCTCGAGTGCAAAATGGTTCCCAGCCATGCGGGCCGCTAAGTCGAAGGAGGATGTCGAAAAGGCCCTTCACGATATCATTGGCAACGATGATTTTATGTCCGTCGTGTCTTTCACTCCGCTCTCCTTTTCTCATCTCATCTCCAAAGTTACTTTCTACAACTACCGATGCACTGGGTAAACTTCTTCAAACCCGGCACCGGCTCCGTTATCGTCTATGTAATTGGGAACCCCGTTATTGCCCAGACCATGATGGTCGAGGATATCCGTGTCGCATTCAACATTCCTCCACGTATTCTCGTGGTCGGAAAAGAAAATGGCCAAGGAACGGAGATTCACTATCACCTTCCATCAGCCGTGTATGCTATCGACGACAATCCGGCTTTGAAGACCGCAGCTTTAATTTTGGATGAAAAACTTGAGGCTTTTATTCGCAAGATCACCGCAGAGTCTTCAATGTGAACGAGGGACGGACCGCCTTGATATTACATAACATTTTACTATGTATGAATCGACCCTATATCTGTGTTCATGTCGCATACCCGTGGAGAGCTATGTCCCAATTTGGACATTGCGCAGACTACGTAATATCACGTGCCGGTTCAACGCGTGGAGCTGACCTGGTTATGCCTTGTCGAACTCGTCGAATAATCTCCAGAATTTCCTTCATGCTCTCGGCAAAAAAAACGGTCGACCACTGTGTGAGCGTACGTCGGCCGGGGAGATGCTACAGGTATTACCGTTCTGTAGAGAATGTGCGGTTCCATAGAACGTGTAGAGCTTGACGTCTCGGTAGAAGCCCGGGCCTTATGTCCCGGCATGAGCGCCTGCTGAGAATTCTTTCGACGACGAGAGGAAGAACGAGCAGGTCCCTGCACGTCTAGATACGTCTCACGGAGTTCACGAATTCGATCCCTGTTGGAAATACCATCTTTTACTGTGCCCTTTGATTTGTTCTTCCGCGCACTTCCTCGCCGGGCAGGGGAAAACTTGTAGTTGGGGAATTTCTCGTTATGTTGCTTCAGCGCCTCCGCCGCCTTGTCATGCCATATCTTCTTCTCTTCTGCTGACATCAAATTCCAGACCTCACCCGCCACTCGACTCAGCGTTTGTTGGCGCTTTTCAACAGAGGCGGGGATAACGTCCCGCTTTAAAAAGTCGGATCTAAAAAGCATGAAAGAATTGGGCGGTCGGGGGATATGCTCATGCGTCTCAGACGGAGCTGGCGAGGGCGAGGAAGAATTGGAATCGGACAAATCAAAAAATCCAGAGCAGGACTGAGAGAGGCCTTGGTAGTAATGAGCCAAGTCGCAATCGGTGGGGAATTTGAAGCCAGAAGGGGTGAACGCGGATGCAGAGTTGTCGGACGCCGCAGGATTTTCAGTATACTGGTGAAGTGCTTGAAGCATGGAAGTAGGTGGCTCTTGCTTTGACATCATCTGTATGCAAGGCGTCAATTATGGCATAGAAGATCTGGATAGAACGGATATACCAGTGTCAGATTTGATTGGTAGAAGATCAAGTTACGGAGATTTTGATTGCGTTTCAATAGTACTTTTCGGAGACGAAGGCTGGAGTTTTTATACCCTTGATTTCTACCGTTAAGAAACGTTTGTTGGTAGGGAAATGGGCCATGCCAAATGAGCTCGTGATAATCTAGAAAGACGCAAGTTGCCGACGTCTTGCATTGGGTTTACCCTCTTAAAGTCGGGTTGTTGAGCTATGCGGATCAGAAAGGCACGAC
Organism: Collybiopsis confluens; assembly: GCA_013368555.1. NCBI lineage: Eukaryota > Fungi > Basidiomycota > Agaricomycetes > Agaricales > Omphalotaceae > Collybiopsis > Collybiopsis confluens. The sequence continues at coordinate 234,769 of JAACJN010000001.1, forward strand.
ACGAACAGAAGACTACCATTAAAAATGGCAAATCTATAACAACCCTGCACCCTCATGAAAGGCTCGAGGTTTCCTTTCTAATTGAAAAGGACAAAGAGCTTGATGATCTACGGGATTGCTGGAAAAATATGATCAGCTTGACAGAACAAGTCACAAAGGGAAGCGGATGCGTACCAACTCAACATCTAAAGAACCCTTTGGAAAGATTTGTCAACACTAGGTAGAATCACTGGTAAGATAGTAATAATAATTCCGGGTACGCCTGAACGGAAACATCCTCTAGATAGTGATCCATCGCGACTGAGATGCCGCCTTTCTGACCCGATTCATAACAGCCAGTCCTTCTCTGATTTCGACAACTTCTTCGATCAGAATCATATCCACCCCTTGTTGATCCAAAGTCAACAGAGCGTCGAAAAGGCGTCGCGCTGTCACTGAAGGGTGGTTGACTGGCCCAAGTTCCTGCCGATGCCACTCCAGGCCGTTGATTGCCGGAAGGGACATTTTACCAAATGGAGAGTCTGTAAGGGCAAGGACGCCAATTTTGACTGAGCTGAAGGTGTTTATTTCGTCCTTCAAGGTGAGGAAGAAAGATTGAGCCGACAAGGGGACAACACCGGCGGGAGGCGAAGAAGTATACAAAAGAGTGACTGGGGCAGTTGGAGAATAGTGTCTGTATTTCATGCCGGGTGTTGTTGGCGCAGCTTCCAGCTTTTCATCACGATAGTCGCGTCGATGTACGAGAACTTGCGTGTCCAGAAATCCTTCCCGCAATGTCTGCTCGATATCTTCTACGGTAACACCACCGGGCCGCAATACTCGGATTTTACCATCTTCGCGTAGACCGTCAACCACCGTACTTTCGAGCCCTACCTCGCAGGCACCAGCGTCGAGTATTATCCCGAGCTTTCCATCCAAATCGCGTCGAACATGCTCGGCTGTCGTAGGGCTCGGTTTTCCAGAAGAATTTGCACTTGGTGCAGCAAGAGGAGCCTTGACAAGGGCGATCAAGGCTCGGGCGACCGGATGAGAGGGCATACGAATGGCGACGGAGGGTTGATTGGCGGTGATAATAGAAGGGATGATCTGTGAATCGCTGGGGAAGAGCAGAGTCAAAGGACCGGGCCAAAAACGCTTGATGAGAAGGTCATACGACTTTGGAAGTTGGAATGTAGAAGGAAGTAGAGTGTGCAACATTTCGATAGAAGAAACATGGACGATGAGGGGATTATCAGGGGGCCGACCTTTGACTGAAAATATGGACGAAGCCGCTGAAGCATCCAGAGCCAAAGCGCCGAGACCGTACACGGTTTCGGTTGGGAACACGACAGGTTGACGGCGCCTGAGGTCATGGACAGCGAGCTGGAGGGAGTTGAGAGTATCCTGGGACGAGATTCTGGGTTCGGCGGAGGAAGACTGGAATGAGATGGCAGTGGCATCGCACGCCAACACCTGTGTAGGCATCATCGCCGTTTGGGACTGGAATCGAACGGAGCGGAAAAGAGCAGGAAACATTTGTTGGTGGTTGTTGATGTAAATCAGAACCCGAAAAAAATGACTCGGATTGTATGCTATGTGTATATTTACTGTACAGTCTTTGGCATATTCAACCCGACGCGGTGAGCGGTCTTTTCGATTCTTTCTTCGGCGGTCAGGTCAACCAGGGGGTTGTACCGGTCCAGAAGAATCTGGCAGTTTTCGGTTGAGCAAAGACGGTCCAAATACAGACACAGACACAGACACACCTTGTACTCCCTCTGCGCACCTATCAAGGTCAAAGCATTTCCAAGATCCTCCAATACAACTTGCGATTGCTTTGCCTGCTCTGCAAGAGTTCGAAAACTAGAGGAAATGGCGGGGTTGATTTTGTGAGGGGGAAGGGACTGTGATTCAGAGTATCAACGGTGGAGTCGGCGCCGAGAGAGACAATGGACCCACCGCTTTTTTCAGCTGTCGCAGAAGGGCCCTATAGAGCTGAGCATGTTGGGAGACCATTGTCAGCGCGATGACACGTGACCTTGTTGAGACGCGTATATTCTTCCTCGTTTGTCAATTTTATTGTTCCAGCTTCCCAGCCAAAGCAGTTGGCCGACGCTTAAAAATGACCACAAAAAAAGGCACTTCATCGTTCCACCATGCGCATCTACACCCACCATGCCTGCCATATCAAACGCTCCAAACTTCTGGTCAGTCCAAGCAGGCTCTAGCTGCAATATCGATCCCTTACACTATGCAGACCAAAGATAGATCTCAGCGAATCACAATCTCTAAAAAGGCAGCCCGCAAGCGAGCCTCTGTCAAGAGACGCTCTCGTCGAGATCCAGACCGTTTCTGTGCCTACGTCGGAAATGTGACTAGCTATCGTCGTTTCTCTTTCTATATGCACTAACGCGACTTGCGCGCAGCTTCATCCATTCACCACCATAGAAGAGATCACTGATCTCTTTCAGCATTGCGATGGCCTGGTCGAAATCAGACTTCGCATCGGTCATGGTTTTGCTGTATACCCCTCCCGCCACATGCTGATCAGTGACTTGGATGTTCAGTTTGCAACTGTCCAAGTGTCTGAATGGAACGGTCTTGTCCAGGCCATGAAAATGAACGGGAGTTATCTGGCTGGACGCAGGCTCGTGGTAAGCGCGCAGATGAATCTGTGAAATGTTTCTCATTACCTGGCAATTCTTCAGGTTGGTCTTACCACTGCTGCTCTTCCCGAAATGGATCGACTTCTCTACGGTGTGTGTGTTGATGAAACTCCCCGCTCTCTTATACTCACTTTTGTTCGACAGAGCAATTTCACGGGGCGGGAGCAGTCCAGCGAAACTTTGGGTCAGTGTTTTCTCGCTAGATACATAGGAGTACTCATGTTGTATCAGTCACAGGTCATTGCGTGCTGAAGCTACGGAAATCATCCCTGAAGAAGACCACCGCGAAGTTATTATATGGAGTCGTCTATCCACTAATATGCCTGTCAGTATAATGTAGTCTAGCATATGTATATAAATATGGTCGTTGTTTGAGTGATTTGTAATCGCAAGGTAAAAAACGGCAAATATGGGTCCACATCTTCGACCCTTACCCTTGACCTTGACCTTAACTGGATGGGATCCAATTGACGAATCACCGACGTATACGACGACCTCCGCTGCAGGTATGTTTTGTTAACCCCAAACCATTGTTCGCCAAATCCGTCTCATTGTTGCGCAATTCTAGTTGCCATCGCTGCTGCCTTTAATAATGGCTCGAAATGCGACACTGAACCCAGCCTCCATGCCTTTCTTTCCTGGCAATCGATCCACAGACAATGACGCCCTGTCTGCGCTGGGGCTTGCCCACCGCCATTCTTTTCAGCGCCACGACCAAGACCGCAGCTCCGCCTCCTCTGTCTCCATCTCTCCAACCGAGTTCCGCTCTGTCAAGTCCTCTCCCAGCCCCCCAAGGGCCGACGAAGTCACAAACTCCTCACCTTTTGGTCGCCCATCCCCCCCAGCTTCTATCGAGCCTGGTCGTCCCTCTCCTACCTTTCGCCAACTCGACGCAAATAGACCCTTTCCCGGACTTGAAAATCGCACTCCAAGGGAAGTAAGCATGCTTGGCAGCCTCGAGTCCTTGCCAGAGTCTGACGACGCTCAGACTACTCCGGACCCGCGTTAGAACTTACTTCCCGCGGCCTCGCTGGCCTGGGGTTCTTCAACCTCGCTCAGAACAAGGAGCCCCTTCCGACGCCAACGCCCCCTGTAGCTATCAACAGTAACAGTCATGCCTCCTACGGCAGCGGTGGTTTCACTTCCTCGTCGCCAGCCTCCTCTTTGGACTCTGGTAGCCAATTTGCGCCCAGTGTCGACAATTTCGAAGCTCAGCTAAAAGCGTCTCCTATGATTCACGACCTACTCGATCGTCTCGTACGTTGCGAATTTTCCACCCGCGAAATACAGCGAGATCTTGGCGATATGCATCGCAAAGTCAACCTTCTCGTCGAGCGGTCTTTGGGGGCAAATTCCCAGCCAGAGTTCAAAGACCCTTTTGCCAGCAGCAACAGTGGCCCAGCATTCAGTCCGCGACCTTCCATTACCAACATTGCGCCCCATCAATCCGTCCCCGCGGATGACATTACGACAATATCACAGCGCCTCAATACACTTACCTCATCTGTCGGACAGCTCCTTGCGTTACAAACGCAGCAGCTTCACAGTGCGTCCAATATCACGGGCTTGCCTCTGATCACTTCTGGAAATGCTGCCGCCTTGGATACGAATCCCTTGGCTGCCCCGAACCAGGCTACATTGGGGCATGGTTTACCCAGCCGTACCGATGTGAGACCATCTCCGCGTATACCCAACCCTCCAACGAGGACTTGGTCTACGGGAACGCTCGACCTTCCCGTCCGTGGCTCGGAGATCAATAATGCTGCAGCTCGACAGGATAGTCCACTGCGGGGAGGAGACAAACGGCGCTCTGTATCGGGTTTGCTGCGACGCGATTCAGCTGGAGTGAGTGTTTTCCATTTATCCGGTTTTGCATGCTCCTTACAATTCATCTTTCAGATGATTGACCCGCAAGGTGACGCTTGGGGAAATCGGGATGGCGGTCCACTGATATCCAAGTGGGAACAATTAAACCTCGCTCCTGATCTGTTGAGATCCTTGAACAAGTTCGGGTCAGTTTGGTTTAAAATCGATGTGAACGCCCAAGCTAACGATCGTGTAGCGTCGGACCTCCCAACAAAATTCAACAGCGTGCATTGCCCTTTTTACTTCGCGGCTCCGATATCATTGCCCAAGCACCTCCCACACAGGAACGGATTGCAGCGTACGTCATCCCTGCCATCCAAATTGCGATCAGCAGTATTGCAGTTCAACCTGCCAATCGTGGACCAATAGTAATCATGATATCTACGACCGTTGATCAAGCCACCCAGGCCCAACGAATGATCCGCGATCTAGGTGGCCCCATTGGCGTCAGATCTGCTCTAGGGGTCGGTACGACCACCTCAGACCTCACACAGGAATTACGTCTTCTTCAGCAAAATATGCCCCATATCATTTGTGGTACCCCTCAAAAACTTAATGCCTTGTTTACCTCCGCTGGTGGTCTCGCGGGATCCGAAGTTCGATTCCTTGTTCTAGATGAAGTCGACCAACTCATCGCGCGCAACTTGCACGATTTTGTATTCAACATCGTCAAGCTTCTTCCTTCACCCCGATCCCGTCCTCTTAGCTCCAGTACCCCTGGTATAAATTCAACTCCTAGCGGATTCAGTCCCTCCTTTGACTCCAGTGGCCGAAGGTTTTCCATCGCCCCTTCCCCTGATCCTTCTGGGCAGAGCACTTCGCAGTCGGTTGAACGCCAGACCGCTCTCTTTTCCAACACTGTGCCTCAAGATGTTTTGAACTTGGCGACTGCAATCCAACTGCGAGAACCCGTCAGAGTGCTCGTAAGACGAGATGGAAACGTTACGCAGTCTGAGGCGTCTCAAGGAGGCTCTCGCGGTCTTCGTCAGTATTACCTTTACCTAGCGTTTACTGCAGGTGGCAGGCCAGATCCCACAGCTGCAATGTCTGGTGGTGGTGGTGGTGGTGGCCTAGGTATTATTGGCTCTGGTCGTGGTTCCACAAGTGCCGAAAGCGTTCAGGCTCGGGAGTGGAAGCTTGATGCTCTTACGGACCTTTTTGACGATGTTGAAGTACCCCAAGCCATTGTTCATGTCGGAGGTTTGACTTCTTTGGATGCCGTTGTGTATAAATTAGCCAGCCGTGGCTTAGAAGCCGTCCCTCTGGTGAGTAAATCCTGTCGATTGAAATTACCTCGTTCAACGAATTCAATCTATCCCGCAGCATGGTGATATGAGCGCTGCTACGAAACTGGCCGCTCTCAACAAGTACAGGAGTCCACCGTCCAGCCTTATGCGTCAGCAAGCCACGAAAGTACTCGTTGTCTACGATGTTCAAGTCAAAGAGATTTCTCATATTCCTCTTATTATCAATTATGGTGCGCTTTTTTTCTCTTGGCTTCGGTTACAGCACATGTCTCAATCAATCTTCTGCAGATTTACCTAAAGCCGTTGAGGAGTATGCACACCGGTGGGAATTCTATGTCTTCTTCCGTGGACGAACACTAAATTGTCGAACAGCGTTGCCCCAGCTATATCTCCTAACAACTATACCCGTGCTGGAGTCATAGTTAACTTTGTGACGGCTACGGGTGGTGACGTCGAAATGCTACGATCCATAGAGTGTTTCTATAAGTGAGTAACATTGCTTTTTCTCCTATGGTGCTCATTCACTGATGCTCTGACCCTCAAAAGAATCAAATGCGTAGGTGTTTCTTCCGAAGATCGTCTGTTCATGCGCTGACGTTGTGTGTTTTAATTGTAGCCCGAAGTTCCCATGAGTCTACGTGACGTTATCTGAAATAATGCCCTCAACCTGTGATTGTTCTTGTATCCCTATTGCACACCTTCCTGTTTCTATACTCCTTACATAGCGCACTCCACTGTTCGATACCCGTATTCACACCCTTCAAATTGTCTCGTTACTGATTTTCTGGTGTTACTTGATGCCTCGCACAAATGTATAGCAGTTTTCTGGTTCATTTTGTCTTGTATCTGGATCGATGTTTTAATCCGTAGTCAATTGCACAGTCAATATTCTTAGTGTTCCGTCCTCGCCACAACTCGCTAACTCTCTTGTTGAGCGAGCCGTAAACTCTGGCCGCCACCGTAGGCGGTTAATTGGGCCGATATGGGTGAACCTTTCAAACGTGTCGGCAGTTAATTTCGAGAAAGAAAAAAAAAAAAACAAAAAAAGTAGGAAACCTACTCTGGTGATATCGTGTGTTCGACGTTCCAACTATTTGTCCTTGTACCGGAGAACAAGACAATGGTTCCATTTTCCAGGCCGATGGCTAGATAACGCCTATAGCCAAACGTCATACAAGGTTAGTGCATGAAGATCACTGACAAGTAATCTTTGACGAACTTATCCTGGTCGAACGCGGTGAAATCCACCGCTGTAGCGGCATTCTCCATCTTAAGTGTGGAGATACATCGCCAGCTATCGCCTTTTGATTTTCCCCAGATTTTTACCTAGAAAAGTTGATTAGAAGTTCAAAGCAACGCCAGTGCAAACGAAAACTCGCCGTTTTATCGCGGGACGCAGTGACGAAGACGTCCCCTTCCTTCGACCATACACAGTCCCAGATGATTCTGGCATGAGACTTGCTTTCGTGAGCAAAAGGAAGGTAGCCTATAAATTGCGACCGTGAATTCGACAGACACAATTGAATGAGAGTACTTTCTTACCGCCATTCTCCGTTTTTTGAAATAGCCTCCATGAACGATCTCGGGAAACTGTAAGAACAAATTCGTCTCCAGGACTGAATGCGATTTGTGTCACTGTCAGTGTGTGGCCGGCAAGCGGCTCGCCGAAGGGCTGCCAGGTACTGGTACTGTATATGCGGACTATGGCATGCTCGGGAGACGACGCTTTGCAAGCACTAGCTATGTGTTCCCGTGAGTCGGAGCAAGCCAGGGTGATGGACTGTGTTGTATGAGTTATATATTCCATGGACGGTCACCGCGTGTGTTTACCTCATATCCGTGCCCAAAAATCTTTTCGATTTCAGGCCAAAGAGTTATAGCCGAAAGCTCTCCCTCAAAAGCCCGGCGTGTCTCTGGGGCAACAACAGTGACACTCCCTACGTAGATAAATTAGCAAGCAGATTATATTTTGGAGTTAATTTTTTACCATTAGCATCTGCCCTGTTTGAAAGGCCCAAGGGAGGAACACTGGCACCCAAGGGTCGATGTTTCTTAGACAAACATTGTGAGTATAAAGGACAGAAAAAGAAAAGGCCGACTAACTTCGGTCTCTGGAAAATTTGATACGTGCAGTGCCTCCATAAGATCAAGAAAACGACGAGGCGCCTCGAATATTCGCAGAACCTTTTCATCAGCAATGCTGGCAAACTTGAGTTCATCGAGAAATATCGATCCAAGAAGATCATATCCATGAACTTGTGGGCGAGCTAGTTCATACCATGATGCAGCTGGCGGGATGAAACCATGGATTCGAGTTGTTTGATCCGTCCTGCGTTACTCGTGAATCACCAGGTCAATGTTGAGGACAAGTTGAGCGTACCCAGAGGATATTAAAAATGACCCACTGGGGCTCCAGTTGACGCTTTTTACTGAGCCTCGGTGTCCCCCGACGGCTCCCACTTCTTGCCATACTTCTTCATCATTGTAGTTTTTGTCAGTAAGAGCGTCACAGAGCCACCGCCGCCAACCGCCAGACCACCCATAGGCCAAAACCTCTCTACCGTCTGGTCTCCAAACACCTCCGACGAAACCACCCAGCCGCTGTCCCCCGATATCACCGAACCTTTGTCGATTGATCCAAATGGAACTGGTGCGATCATCTTGATTTGTTGGCATTGGGGCAGGAGACCAGATTATCACAGAAGAGTCGGTGGATGTCGAGAGAAGATTCGACGTGGACACGCCTGTAGTCCGAGGGCGCCATGCAACAGAGGTGACACCAGCCTCATGACCGACAAGAAGAGCGTCAAAGGTGACTGAAAAAAACAGACTGTTTATCCCAGTTAACGAGACGTCGAAAAAAACGGACTAAACTCATAGCTTACTTTTCTTTACCGATTTTCACAGAAAGTACGTGCCTCTTGAGGGAAATTTGTCGCCCCTCCTCCGTGTCCCCGACTGCTCCTAGAGATTTTTCGAACGCGTCGAGCAAGTCATCGCTCAACCCGTCTGATGTTTCTGATAAAGATCCCTTTTTGAAAGCTTCAATATTCCACAATCTTACTGTGGCATCTTGAGAGCCTGATGCCAGAATAAGCGGTCCGCTTCCGTCCAGAGGGTAGAACGCAAGCCCGCGAATCCAGTCTTCGTGCCCGCTTAACGAGGCGGATCGAACGAACTGTATGCTTATGAACAAGACGACTAAACCTGGACTCTGGAAGGCATCGAGCGTACTGTATTCTCGGACCACGTCCACAACTGTATATCTCTATCTGTTCCTCCGATGGCTAACACGATACCTAAAACTGATATTAAACCTGGATTAAATCCCAAAAAAAGCTGTGCAGACTTGTTGACTGAGGTAGATGTGCGAATGCGAGAGAAAGCGGATATCGTCCAGAGAGAGATATCACTTGGTATTCTTCAACGTTCGTTCGGTCCTCACGCAGTTTCCAGAGTTTAACTGTTGCGTCTGAAGAGCCTGTGGAAATGAAGTCGTCTAGGACACACAGAGACGATATTGCCTGCTTATGAGCAGTTAAATTTGCAGCTGGGTACCACTGAAGATCCCATTATTTCGTCTATTGATAGGATACTGTGTAGAGCATGCCTGAGACAAAGTTTTCTTCCATATTCGCACTTGGCCTTGATCGTCGGCGCTAACAAAGGAATTGCTATCGATGACACGTATGCAGGTGACCGTGCCGAGGTGTCCTGGTATTGTTGCTGAGATTCCCTTATCGCCTTCGCTCTACGTGACATGGATGAAAACAGTGGGCGAGCGAGAATGAGTTGTGGAACGTACGATATCCCAGACAGCGACCAGATTCGACGATCCAAATATGACGGTTCCATCTGCGGTCACATCTGCGGCTGTAGGAAATCGGTTGGTCGCTGCTGCAATGTATGCAGTCGATGTCGATACCTTCATTGATTGGACAGAAGAAAATTTTGCCGAGTCAATTGCCGGAAGCTGTTCCGGAGCCGTCACGTTCTAGATGGCCATTCTTGGAATTGGCGTAGATGTGGCTCATATTCCTCGCTTTACTGCTATGTTAAAACGAAGAGGTCCAGATAAACTGGCTCAGCGAATTCTCTCTGACCTTGAGCTTGCCCATTGGCACGCATCCCATAGAAGAGATCACGCTCTAAAGGATGAGCAATATCTCGCCGTCAGGTGCGCGTCCTGCCGCCGTTGCTCTCTCTAGTTCTGACCTGAATAGGTGGGCATTGAAGGAGGCTGCATACAAAGCCGTTTATCCAACCTTTCGTCCAACTTGGAAGGATATCACCTATCATTCTCTCGGGGAACTGGAAACCGCTTCCAAGCCTTGTCTTTCTTACAAATCTCATCCCAACCTCACTTTGCACTGCTCAGTTAGCCACGATGGTGACTACGTATTTGCTACAGTCATAGCTGAGAAATAAATTTCTACTGCTGTGGCCACCACTCTGGCCACCAAGGTGCGACCGCCCAGCTTGCACCATTCTCAGAAGCGAACACTAGTTCCAAGTGCCCCGCATCTCTACCATATACGTGCTCTGTGCGGAGCAAGGCTAATCCCACACCATGAGAATTACTCAAGAGCTTTCCCGAGCCTCGAGGTCGCGGTCCTGACCCTTTGACAACGAGTGAGGGCTGGATGTCAATGTCAGATTCAAAGCTTTCGTCTACATCTGCCGGCTCGGATGAGCTCCTAGAGATACACATTATGTCGGTCAAGTGTAGGGACACTGAATGAGACCTACCTTGACTCAAAGCTTTGTATTAACACGGGCAGTATTCTTTTTCGGACAACACCTTTGTGATATGTTCGGACTGTGAGTTCTTGTCCAACGTAGCAGCCTTTTCTAAAATCCACTGTATTCGAATAAGAAAACGCGGGAAGAAACGGAATCGATTACATACCTGCTCCCATTATATCCAGGTTGGAATCCAATGGAAATGCATTATTTGGTGAAATATCAATATGCCCTTCTGGAACTCCATGAACGATACGATGAAGGTTGTACGCGATCTGTGCCACTTGGTCGTAGTGCGAGGCTTGCGCCGCTATGAGCATTGTGAGCGCAATGAGCATGGCAGATACTAACGAGCATACGCCGCGAGCCCTTCTTGACTAACAACCTGTGTCCCATCCCTATTGCTCTTCGATCTCGGATAAAGTGCTCTTGTGAGCCCCACGGCCATTCTTCTGTAGGGTCAGGCCAGGCTGGCTCGATTGCTCCGCTTTCTGCAAAATGCCAGTCGCGCTGAGATTCCCACTCTGGGTCTTTGGTTGGATCCCAAGCAGCCCAACTATCGTACTCCTGGGATACATCTCTGATTTTGACCTTGGCACGCAGTACGTACCGCTTAAGTAAATCGAGGAGGGGAGGAGCTTCGGAAGAATGGGAGTTGAATTCTAAAAGATATGCAGGACGTCCGTTGATATTATGATCAGAGAAGACGAATAAATCATACAGGACACGGCCCTGAGAAGAGAGTGAGCGCAGACCGGCGAGGCTGGGCAATGTGGTGGTACGGACCTGAGCGTTCAGGAGAGCAGAATAAAAAGGACGAGTTGATGTTGGGATCGCAGACGATAGGATACCATGCAGAAACTCGGGCGCTTGCGAGCCAGATACAGAGAGAACTGATTTCGACGCAAGGCGGGCTATTGATGGTCCAGTCGAGAGGATACGTCGTACTGCAGGTGGCAGTCGCGGAGGAGCCATAATCGACACGTGACTGACTACATTTCTCCTTCCTCCCGATCCACAATGTCCTCCAGCTGCCAAGGGCTCCTCGCTGCTCTTAAAGACTGCTTAATGCACTCAGACTGTGTTCTCAAACATGGAAACCTGCCCTCGGATTGCCTGAAATATCATACAGACCAACTTCCAGAGCAATGCCAGTCTCTCAGAAAGGCGACATTCGAGTGTAAAAGAGGAATGGTTCGTCTCTCAGCCCTACTCTGCTCGCATCCGAATCTCAGATATCATCAGTTGGACATGAGGAAACGTTTTAGAGGTAACATAGTGGGCTCGAAGTTCCAATACGACCAGGATAAACCCTCTCCTCTATCCGATTTGGGCTCTCGGTCATCATAGTCCCTTGGTTATGCGTGCTCCGTAACCTTTAATCTCGAAATAACCAATGTCCGCGAGTACTTTATACGTCCAGGGTCGCTTCCGCTCTCATCTATCCGCCACGTCCTTTCACCGTTTTCCTTTCCGACGCCGAACGGTGTTAGAGTACCTGCCTTCCTACAAGAATTAAAGCTGTATTCCCTATTGAATCTGAGTATGAGTATGTTCGTTTCTTTGTAGTGTGCGCTCTGCTCAAACACTCCCAGCGTCAAGCGAATAAACATATCACGGAATGTTCTATCTTAGTTGAGCTTGGTTGTAGGGTTTTGGATATTGAAAAATACGATATTCAAGTTCCTGACTACTGTAAAAAAGCACTTCCCGTCTCCTGCAGCAGAGTATATTCAAGTGAAACTGTGAAAGGCGGATGTTACTAAGGTTCGGTTAGAACTCACAATGTACAAAAACTTACCTTGACATAATTTCTTCTAGACTCGTTGATCGAATTTGCGGTGTATTCAGCGTCCTCCTTGGATATGAGTGTCTTAGGAATGTTATTGTTGGCCGCAGCAGCCTCAACCAGAAGCTGAACTTGGCACAACCGATCCAGTGCACCGAACAAATAAACAGCTTCATCTACGGTTTCTCCCACTTTACATCAAATTGATCAGCATGAAATACGGAGAAAAGACGCGGTGCGACGTACAGGTCAGCAAACCATGATTCTGCAAGATGCATGCTTTGGCTTTAGATCCCAGCGCCTGGGCTATATTTGCTCCCTCTTCATGAGACAGAACGACTCCACCAAAGTTCTTGTATACACTTTGATTTTCATAGAAGAGGCATGAATCTTGCACAAGCATATCTACGGGGCGTCCGAAAACCGACCAGGCTTTTCCATAGATAGAGTGGCAGTGAGCTGCTGCCTTGACATCGGGACGAACCTTATGAATGGCAGAATCTGGAGCCCTGTAATCAGACGAAGCGTTGACCGAGCCAGCCTCGTATACGCACGGATATAGAAGCCTGCAGCATTAATCGGTGCTTGAGCGCCTTCAGAGGAGACGTAGCCGTCCGGACCAACAAGGACAAGCATTGATTTCTGGACGGTTTTTTTGGGTCAGTGCACCGAGCACAGCTCAAAATGACCAAGCTAAGCTGACCGTTATCGTTGAGAAATGCTCCGAGAATGGATTCATCCTTGACCGTGGTAAATCAGAAAGGGACTGCAACAACCCAGGCTGAGAAACCTCACTGACCAGTAGTGATCTGGTAAAACTGGGTCGCGGACTGTAATATGGCCAGCGATACCTTCTCCGAAACCCATTTTCCCCCAGTAACGAAGAGCAGCAGCCATATGGGCCTGAACGATATACGGGTTAGTCTCGAAGGAGACTGAGCTCTGTTGTTTACTAACCTTAATCCATTCGCGCTCCTCGTAGGGACTTTGGAATGTCGGAACAGTGGTTTTGAGCTCAATCGTATCTTCATGCGCGGGGATAAGTTGAGGCGTTTTGATCTCTCGGCCCTGAGCAATCGTGTGAGACTCACTGTCTTTGTTACCTCGCCAAGCACGACGCAGTGGATCTTGGTCGAGCCCATTCAGGCGATGTTGAATTCCGTTGGAAGTGGACATGGTCTGTGGGAGTTGGGAAGGAGAGTCCCGGATGTCGTCGTGAGAGGACACTATTTAGTATATTACAGTATACTCATCGGATTACGGCCGGGGCTCCAGATATCGGCAGTCTGCCCCATAGAGTATACACCGAATTATATTCGTGAAATTACTTTAGGATGTAGAAATGGGCAAAATAGACGGTGACTCAACCGGAGAAATTTAAAGTTGCCGAGCATGAGCCTCCGTTTGATTCGCGACATGTAACGCTTGTAACGGTTGTCCTCCTCGTTATGCCTTCCCACGACGGATATTCGCCATTGGGTATGCGTCGGCACGAAAGGACCTCGCTCTTGCGCTATGACTCCGGTGAGTCTAGTATCACAGTCTTTCTTCAACAACCCTTTGTCTGATGAATGTTTACTAGATCTAGAAGCACTGCTCGCCCATCCAGAGGACAGGAAAGAGCTGGAGAGACGGCTGCTGCGGAAGCTCGATACGAGGATGAGCATCCTGGTTCTCATTTACGTCTTGAACTGTGCGTATATATTCTACACCGAGCTGTTCAATACAGAAAAATAAAACTGACATCCGTTTCTTATTCAAAGACATTGACAGACAAAACATTGCGTACGCGTGCCGCTCATCCAACTCATTAATATTATTCGGTACCTATCTTCTTTTTAGAGTTGCGCGATTGCAAGGGTTTGAGAAGGACCTTCGTCTGGAGGGCTCGCAATACGCCTCCTGCCTAGGAATAGTATACGTAGGCTACCTGTTTATGCAAATACCATCGTGCGTTCTTTTCTACTATTAATTCACTATTCCTCATAGTGTCATAGGAATATCCTTTTAGAATATATGGGCAAGCCATCCATATACCTATCAACCTGCATGATTCTGTAAATTTCTCTGTTCCGCACCCGAAATGCTGACCCGAAATTTACTGTGGCAGGTGGGGCTTTACGTCCATGTTGATAGGTGCCGCGAGGGGGTTGCATGCTTTTTCTCGAGAATAAGCCCAAATCATGACTGATAACTCCTCATAGATTCCATGACGTTTTGTTTGCACGACTCGTTCTAGGTTGTTTGGAGGCCCCATTTTTTTCCGGTGCCCTTGTGAAGCAATTTTCCTTGAGATATCTCTACGCGCTTTGGCTGAGCTCCTTTTTCACTTACCTAGTTACTTATTGCCAGATGGTATCGGCGAGATGAAATCGGGCAGAGGACTGCCTGGTTAGCGTGCGGTCTTCTCATAGCAAACGCAACTGGTTCTCTTATTGCCTCCGGAATCCTCAAAGTATTGGAAAGCGTGCCTGGGATTTCCGCTTGGAGAGGTCTCTTCATTTCAGAGGGTGCACTTACGGTATCGGTAGCACTATGCGCGATGTACATCCTTCCGGATTTCCCCAAAACTTCATCGAGCTGGTTATCTCCACTTGAGCAAGCTCTTGCTGTCCAGAGAATACGGGAGGACACTGCCTCGAACGATTCTTTAGACATCCAGCGCCCCATTCATGGACTCTGGTTGGCAGTCTCGGATTGGAAGGTCTGGTGGCTGACCGCAATACTTGCAGTCTATGCTTTCGCGTCCTCTTTTCACTTCTACTTCCCGACACTTGTTCAAACCATTGGTTATGGTCCTGTTACCACATTGCTGCTCAGTGTACCTCCTTGGTTAACTGCAATTGTTGTGGTCATTTTGGTGTCCAGGTGCATACTTGTGACTCTTGACTTTTTTGACACACTTAATTTTGCTAGACACTCGGACCATCGTTCAGAGCGTTTCTTCCACATATCGCTCTCAATCTTGGTAGGCGTCGTTGGCTATGTTGTGGCCATATCAACTATGAACCCTCTGGTTAGATATGTATCCTTGTATGTGCTTTTAATAGCACGCAGTGGATTCAAAGCAGTATTTACTGTTCTTCTATAGCTTCGCCATGACTCAAATTCATGCCGCATACACTTGCTTTATGGCATGGGCGAGCTGCTCGGTATCAGAACCAGCCAACAAGCGGACGACAGCACTAGCTATAATTAATACCGGGGGTATTGCTGCAAATATTCTTGTTTCGTGAGTGGTTCACACAGAGTCTTATGTATTCGAGACTCAGTAGTGATCAGTTTTGCTTGGCCTTCTAACTGGGGACCAGACTACACAAAATCTTTCGGAATCTGTGTTTTTGCAGCTCTTTTGACGGTGGTTATGTCTTGGACATTCCGCCGATATTTGGAAAGATTAAATGAGCGAGAGACGGAGTATCAATACCAGCTGTGATTGTAGCTTTGTTGATTAGATAAGATAAGATAGACAATCGGACCGATGAACCGGCACCTTTGAGCGCTGGCTCTTTACACACCATACACTCTGGCCAGGCATGATTATCCGACAGTTATCCCGCTGGACTCGCAAACTGCATACACCCAGCACATCATTGATCCCTATTCTTCATCGCGATGCTCACACAAAGCCGACTCTTTCCGACCCCGGCTCAGCTCACTCGGTTTCCATGGCTCATCCTATGATTTCATCCAACTCTTCCGCTTTCCCCGAGCAGCCTTCATCTTCATCTTCGTCCCCAGCGTCATCCTCTTCTCCTTCTCCAGATCGTCCTGACCCCGAATCCGAGCAGTCTAGCTCAAATTTGCCTATGCCGGTCCATACTCGTCGTGATGCCCAGACCCCCGTGTATGCACCTCCGCCATTCGATACACATTCTTTCTTCACCGCATTGGAAAGAACGTTTCCAGAACCAATTGCACGTAACCTCATGCGAGCTACACGTGCTTTGTTAGTAGATAGAATTGGGAGGGTTCGGAGAGACGGTCTAACTTTGAAAGATTTGGACAATGTAGGTCATTCCTGAGGAGCGACTCGCCCTTCTGGCTTAAAAATTTTTTTTTTTCTTCAGCAAGCTTATCTGTTTCGTGCTGCATTGTCCGAGCTTCGTTCAGAGATTACTCTCAACACCAAGAACGATTCTGCCACAGTGCAAACTGCCACCACTGCGCTGCGGCGAGAAGTGGACCGTTTGGAAGTGGTCATGAAGGAACAGACGGCGACACTGAAGCACGAGTATGTTTGGATAACGCTTTCAGTGGTCGTATATTGAACTTTGCCAATGTAGAATTCAAATTGATCTCGACAATCGGAAGAATGAAGTGAAGGACGAATTTACACGAAAGGATATTGCCATTGAGGTATGTGCGGTTCCCTGCAGACTTGCTAACAGGTTTTGAGGCCTTTCGCTGTGCAGGAGTTGTTGAACAAGTCTATCGTGGCCATCAGTGATCTCAGGACTGACGTAGAGGAAGTGAAGTGGGACAATATGCGCCGAGCTGTCGGTGGCCTGTTTGCTTTTGCAACGATCATTATCATTGGCATGGAACTCAGACCAAAGCCGCCGTCCTCACGTCCCCCAGCGCCTCAGGTTATTCAACCTATTACACGTGCCGACCTTGAGCCCACTCTGGCGGACGGTCTAGAGAGGATGAAGTGGGTAACCTAGGCCATCGTTTTTTTTTTTTTTTTTTCAAAAAAGTATAACTGTGGGTCAGCTAATGGACATAGGTAAACGTATTGTGGCATATATAATCTACATACAAATTGTGTCAGTGTACTTCCCAAAGACTCGAAAGCCCAACTGATTCTATCCAGTGCCGAGTAATCAGCGCACATCTAGCTTCCCCAATTGAGTGGACAGTGTTTCCTCTGCCTTATCGGCGTCCTCTTTGCTTTCGAACGCAGGGCTTGACTTGGTAGCACTAGCCTTTGGTCCGGCTGGCGGTGTGGAAGGAGCAGGCTCTCCGTCGTCATCCTCCCAACTGTCCTTTACTGTTTCCTCGACCTTGTTCTCCGTATCCTTTCTTTCCCTCCTCTTCGCATTCTTCTTTGCGCTTTTACTCATCGGTTTCGATGAATCGATGGTCTCTGCTGGGGGAGGGGTCCAACCGATGATATGGCCTTTGGGTAGTGCGTTCGTATCCATCTGAACCTGTCTCGTCCCTCTAAACCGTGAGACATCTTCCTGGGGTGTGAATCCTGGACGAACTTTGAGCTCTTTGCGAACACTGGTAAAAGAAAAAAAGGGCAGTTCAAAGACAGGCCAGAAGTAATGAAAATGCGATTCACCTGCCATCTGAGCGACGAGAAGAAGGAATTACGCGTTCTAGTGTTCGTGGATCGACAGCGATGCCTGAGGCAGACTGTTTGGGCACGACGGCGGGAAGGGTCTGATTTTTGGACATTCGGGTAAAAGGCGCAAGGCGCCTGTCTCGCATTATCAAACCGCCATGCGCTACGCTGTTTTGGTGACAGGTCCTGCGGGTGCTGGTAAATCGACTTTTTCAAAATCCTTTATCACCCATCTTGCTGCTTCCAAACGGACTGGCCACCTCGTCAATCTCGATCCGGCGGCTGACCCTGCGAGCTTTGAATATGAGCCTGTAATTGATATCAAGGATCTCATAAGTCTCCAAGACGTGATGACCGAGCTCGATTATGGTCCAAACGGCGGACTTGTCTATTGTTTCGAGTGAGCAATGGCAGCGTTTTTGGGAATCACCGAATAACTTGAAGATAGATATCTGCTGCAGAACATGGACTGGCTGGAGGAGGAACTTGGTGGGTATGAAGACGATTATCTGATTTTCGACTGTCCAGGTTGGTGAACGCGCTTTCGTTCCTTCATCTCCTCGAGTCTAGCTTTCTTTTTCTTTTTCCGCAAGGACAAATCGAGTTGTACACACACCATCCGTTCATACCGACGCTGGTCCAACACCTTTCGCGGATGGGCATCCGAACTTGCGCTACATATCTTATCGAATCACAGTTTATGGAAGATAAATCCAAATTCTTTAGGTATGTCTAGGCGCATATGGCTTGGTCTGTCGCTCATGTAACATTTTGACCAGCGGCGTTTTGTCCGCAATGTCCGCCATGGTAAACCTCGAAATCCCGTGGATCAACATCATGTCCAAGATGGACCTCGTCACGTCTAATCCCGAGGAACCTGCAAAGGGTGCAAGAAATGGATTACGCACACGAAAGGATATTGCTAGGTTCGAGATCTGTCTCCCTGTCTCCACCTGGGGCTAAATACATCGTGCGCTTGGAAGCATAGTCTTCCCCCCCCCCCCCCCCTTCCCTCCGACGTCATCATTCATCACTCAGAGCTTTCTTTTTATTATACCATATTGTATAGCCATGAACGTCACTGACTCCAGAGACTTGATTCCACCTCCGCAGATATCTCGACCCAGATCCTTTATTAATTGCCACTACACGAGGCGATAAGTCAGATACCATAAACCCGCGATTTCACGCTCTTAATCAAGCTATCGTTCAACTGGTAAGCCTAAATTGTCTTAGCGCGACGTCTATGTTGCTCAAGTATTCTAGATTGAAGACCATCCATTGGTTTCGTTCTTACCCTTAGATCTAACATCTACCGATTCTTTGGAGTTTGTCGTGAGCCATATTGATTATACCATGCAATACGGTGAAAGTGAAGAGCCTAAAGAAGTAGGAATTTCATGCTCTTCCACGTAAGATCAGGTATCTTACATGTTTTTATTCCAGCCCCATGACCTGGATGAAGGAGATTTCCAAGATTTGGAGTAGAATGGCGGGGCCAATATTTCGTAACATCTGTATGCTACTTCACATACCTGACATAGATAGAACGAAGGATAGTCTTAAGCCCACGCAGCAGGTGTTTTCACAGGTTCTCCATTTGAGAACTGAGTACTGAACATCCGAACATTCCAGCTGTCATGACGCGATCTGCAAAAATGGCAGCACTGATATATGCACCGCCCAAATTCTCCACCGCTCTTCCAACACCCTCGCGAAAATGTCGGCTTACTATCCTACCGCTGCCTCCCATATCTCTCACCGTCACGAAACACCCGTCGTCTACTCTTCCAGTCACCGTAGTCATGGTACACCGTACGTCGCCGGAAGCCATGCTTATAGCCAGAACCCTTCGAATTACGGTGCAGAAAACGTCATCTACGTTCCGAGCAGCAGCCATGGCCACGGCCATAGTCGTGGTCATGGTCATCGGTCTCACCATTACGGCACCGTAGCACCGACCACTGTGGTGTGTCCACAAGCCGTCCGGAAATTTTAATGATTTAGCTCACATTTCCCTTTTCCTCAGATATCGGCTGGAGATGGGCATCGACACCACCGCAGGTCCAGACATCGTTCTCATGGGCATGAGACACACCATTCGTCGTTAGGCGAACGCATTCGCCGATTTTTTGGATTAGCACCAAAGCATCATCCTTACAAGCACAAATCTAGGACCAGCTCTTGGGGCTTCCTTGGACGAAGCCGGCGCAGAAGATATATGGATGCAAGGACGGGAGCTGAAATTGACAGGTGAATGAGGACGTACTCTTACTTCTTTCTACACGTCCTAACGTTGTTGAAATTGATAGACATGGGCGACCAGTCTACCGTGTATGAAGACCAGAAATGACGACGTGTACGCACCTTCGGCGGCACACCGCAGTGGTCAGAGCCCTTGAAAAAAGCATACGACCTCATGAACAAGCCGGGTGATTGAAGGATATCGAGTAATTTATGATCTCTTGTGTACTGTCAATGTAAAAAGTGCAAATTTGTATGATAATGTCGGTATTCAATATTCAACATCAAGTACCAACAAGAAGGGCAAGACTAAGTACAGCGGTGCAGTAGGAATAGGAAAGCGAGTACGATACCGGTGAAGTTATTGAATGCTACAGCTAAAATATATGTACATCTAAGTAAGCGTCGAAGCGCAAAGCAAAAATAGAAAAAAAGCTCATGCCATTTCCATGTCGGCATCCTGAAGGTCTTCAGTAGCAGACACGCTCTTGGAATTGTTACTAGCGGCTACAAGCCATAGTTGGGTCTGAGATAGTATCTCTGTGATCGCTCCAAGCATCCCCCTTCGTCCAACGGCCTCTTTGGGATCATCGTGGACGTTTTCCCACAGCACTGCGAGATTAACTTCAATCTGAGAGAGAATGAGTCCGTAATTTGCTCAAGGCGTATGTAGACTAGCAGATACCTTTTTCGCCAGTTCCTTGAAAGGAATCAAGAGAGCTTCTCCTACTGAAGAGCATAAATCATCAAGCCGCCCCATCAAAACGTCAGCTCCCTCGTCGAACACATCGTCCTTGCGCTCAGACAGAAAAGTGCGGAAAACCAACTAGAACAGCAAGTCAAAAAAAAAAGCTCGAACGAACTTCCAAATAACCAACTTTCTGACGAGCGACGGATCCCGTCCCTCTTTCCTCCATCGCCAACTCATAACCGTCGACCAAGTTATTTTGAACGTGCGTAGCCAGGCTTCTCGAGACCTCTTTTTGTTCAGTGTTGACTGTATCTCTCACAACGGCAACGGCCTGTTTGAGAGCAACATCAGACTCTTCCAGACAAAGATCGCCTTGCATTTTGACACGCTCTTTCAACCCAGGAGCCGCCGACTCTGCCATATCTTCAGTAAGACGTCGCACGGCGGTCTGAACAACCTCTTCGAACGATCGGAATAGATCTGCCTCAAAGGTTTTGCCCCACGATGAAGCGATGTTTTTGGTGAAAGGAGCCAAAAGTTCGACGTTGAGATTCCTTCGCCATTCGCCATGCCTTCGTAATGTTGCTCGATAGGAGCTCCTACTCGTCATTTGAACAAACAGCTTCAGCTCCCATTCGAAATTTACTCACCAGTACATAGAGGCGGCAAAGCTATCAGACAACTCAACGGCGCTACTGGCAGACTGAGGAATAATTTAGGATAAAGTTTGCATCCGCGTGGTACTGAAAAAATTTACCTCAGACGCGCCAATGCGACATTTGTCTTCGAGTCCATCCTGAACAAAGAAAAAAAAATACTCAGATACCGCTCACCCAAATTGACTACTCGAAACGCACCTTGAACTTAGCCTTCATTTGATCCACGCATCCGTCAATAAGGTTTGCAAATTCCTTGAAACAACAGCTCTAAAATGTTGCGACCATGCCATTCTAGGTGCTCTTGACTGACCTTGTTCAGTCGAGGGGTAATTCCCGCAAACTCTCCAGTCTTGTCAAATTTTGGCTCTTTTTTGGGAATCGCAATTAAATCATCATATCCTATGACTCCTTCCATGAATGCAGTAAAAGGATCTTCATGAAGCGCGGCGCCATTGTCGTTGTCATCAAATTGAGATGCCCATTTATCTTGCAGGGAACGACGATCTTCTAGTGTCACTCCGCCGATGCCGCTCACAAAGAGGCTGATAGATGTGGCGAAAGTTTTCAAAAGCTCAAAGAAGTTCTTGACTGCCCGGGTTCGGGAAGAAACAGTGAGTTTATGACACCAAGCCTGAAGGCCAGGAATGCCTGCGAGTAAGTGGTCAGCCACGTATTTGACTCTATATGGTATAGCGTACCAGTAGAAGCTTTGTCAGAAAAGCAAGTAGGCTCGCCGTCTCCCTTGACTTGGTCTAAAATGGGGCGTCGAAGATAGTACTTGTTTTTAGGTAAGGAACTTACTGATTAGGCGGACGTAGTCACGACTAGAACAGGTGAAGACAGGGAGGTTAATAGCGTCGTAATCTGTCAGAGTTAATCACCCAATGAGTAATCAATCTCTTAACTGTATCGTATGACTTGCCTCGCAGCTGAACGGTAGGATCGAAATTGTCCGGATCCTTCTTCTCCGCAACCTCGTCTAATGGTACGTGATATGAGCATATAGAATCCATCCACGCACATCGACTTACCGTCCAGTTCTTTGAGGCCGGTTCTAAAATCCTCCTTCAACACGTCGCGCGAGAACTGAACCAAGGGTTAAATGAAGAGCAAGGAACAGTTCAGCTTGACGTGCCTCCGATCGCTTCATGGAACACCAGCCATTCTTGGTCCTTTGAACTTTAGCTAGTGACTTTTTCAAGTTAGCAATACGATCGATAGCAGTCTTCTTCTCTTTTCGTGCATCAGAAAGGCGACTACGGGCTTCACTGATATCGGCATGCGTCTTGTCCAATTTCGATTGAATAGCTTCTTCTGTGACTTCTTCAATAAGGGCCTCGACTTCAAAGTCACTGTCATGGGCTATAGCTGTGTGAGAGCCATCTTCATCGTCAGACGAGTCGGAAGAATCCTTGTCGGAGTCATCCTCGCTGTCATTTTCACTGCTCGAGTCGCTGCTATTGCAGTCGCTATTGTACTCGTCAAGGTCCTCGTCGCTATCTTTGTCGGGATCTGCTGAGGAACGTCTGCGCTTGGGATCTCCTTGCTTCCCTTTACGGTGATTCTTTCGTTTCCGTTCATTGAGTTGTCCAGATGCGGCAGTGGCTGTCAGAACAGGGGTAAAGTCTTCTCCATTTTTGAGAGCCTCGATGTGATCTCGGTGTTCTTTCTGTATTGCACGAAGAGTTTTAAGCTCTCTTTCAATACCTGGAAGGGTTTAGAAAATTTGAGGGGTCGGCAGGTTATTCGATACCTTTGGCAACCTTGTCCGACTCTTTCCTCTTGCAGTCCGATTCCTTAATATCGTCGGTGATTTTTTCAAGCTCCTCCTCGATCACCTCTAGCTCTGGATCATCTTCCAATTGCAGGGCACGTATAACTTCAGAGCATGAAATATCATCCGTCTTACTCGCTGAGATAAATGCTTCGGTATGGATGTATCGGACCAGGGTATCGATTGACCTACCAATGAAGGTGATAGTATGATCGTCGTAGCTGAAATAACCAATAAACGATAAAACGCAGAGATGAAGGATTACACTTACTTTCCATCTATTAGTTGCGAACAATGAGCGATTAGACTGCTAAAATACCACGGGGGAGTAGTGCTTACCCACTGTAAAGAGGTTTAAAATCATTGGCTGGCGAGAAGGATATCTGCAACTTACTCATTAACTGGAGTTTAAAAGCATCGCCCAAAAGTTCTCGCGCCGCCTTGTCGTCAACAGCTCGGGTTATAGGAGCCAGCACCCAGATGCACTATTGAATGTCCATCAAGGTTCTCGAAAAGCGAAAAAAGGTATATACCTGCGCCTTTTTCATGTAATCTTTGGCAATCGAGTTACGCGCAGCGTTAGCATCCGCGACACCTACAAAGGTGTTGAACATGACAATACCTTGGACCTGCAATATGAGCACAAACCTGGTAAATCTACTAGTACACATCCAGAAGAAAGACATTCTGCAGGACATCGAACGTTGACTTGACGGATGAGGGGCCAGAACGCGGGAGTATTGAGGTCCTTCTTGTACTTTTTCTTGCTGGTGCCAGCTGCTTCACGGACCTTGTCCATCAGGCTTTTCTCGCTATCTCCGCTGTCCTTTTTTTTCTTGTCCTTCTTGCCACGGCTCTGATCTTTCGAATCAATGTACTTCGCAATTTCTTCACTGAAGACCCGAGAATCCCGGGCTGAAATGTGCTTTATCGTGCCAAGCACGCTCGCAATCCCTGATTACAAATTAGCTGGTACAGCTGGTCTGGAGTAATATCGACTTGCTAGGATCATGAGTAATGATCTGCTCAACGGTCATGCTGACCAGTTTCTCTTGAGACAGAGTTGGATAAACAGCGTGAACCTGCAGTCTGGTCAAACCCACCCAGGCCCAGAGAAAATGACAGAAATGAGACCTTTTGCCAGGCAACCCCGGCATCACTTTTGAGGTCACTCGTACGTTTGAGAGAGCCGTCCTCTTCTTGAAGATCGTGCTGGAGGACAGAAAGCTCCTGCCTCCATTCAGCTCCACTCAAGAAAGAAACATCGGCGTCAATCGTTGCGTTGGCGTGATGAGCGATTTCGGTGACGACTACAAATACAATAATGAGCAATACGGCAAGACCAAGACGTATTGTTCGACTGACCCGCAGTGCAAGCTGAGAGGAGGTTAATTTAGTTATACGGAAACCCAACAGAGAAAAACCCACCTCGCATGCCCGAAGTAGGCACGATATTATCTGAGGATGCGAGTGAGACCACGAATAGGAGGATTGAGGCAGTAAACATACCGTCCAGAAGTGCATTCAGTATCGAAGATTTGCCAGCGCCAGTCGCTGGTGAGAGAGAGAGTCATGGTTGCATATCGCGTTGACGATTGGAAATATGCATACCACCGCATACAGCTATCAGAGTCTTTGGAGTTGTGTGGGCCTCGAGGCTGTAGAACGGCTCTCAAGCTCAATAACCACAGTGAAGAAAATATAACTAACGCACTTCAGAATGTTATTTTTCCATACTTCTTGTCGGAGTTTGCTTCCCAGGTTCAGATCGTTCAGGTATGTCTTCATGTGCTGGACCATTGCGAGCCCTTCTTTTAGCGCTGTTTCAGTTGAGTAAGGCAGTTCTGTTGCGGAGTGATACACGGTGTATTTTTTCGCCGCAGCTGAAATAACAGATTTGTCTTGAGTATTGCGAGCATTGCGAGAGCTTGTGCCCTGAAAAGCAGGTGTCGAAAAGGCCTGGTCTAGAAGCTGTGAGAAGAGAATATGAAACCCGACAAAGTGTGAAAATCAACTACAAAGTCACTCACGTCATTGAGAGAAGGCTCCGGCTTGACTCGAACGTTGGAGGATGTTGTATTTGAAGAAGAAGAAGAAATGGATAAAGGTGCTGGTGGTATTTTAGCTTCAAATGGTTCTGGCTTTACCTAACAATTGAAATAGGGCAGCAGTGGGAAGATCGCGTTCAGAGACAAACGTGGGCATGAATGGAAGACTGCGCATACGATGGAAGGATTCATCCCAAAATTTTCCTTGTGATTCATGAGGCTTAAAAGGAACGCGTCCCGGGGACGCGGATTTAGTTACAGTAATGGATGAGTCGGATGAAGGGTGGAGGCGAAAAATAACAATATAAACGGGCCAAACATGTACAAATGCATACAAACTCGGATATATACAGTCACGTGCGGTGACCAAATACGTGACAACCGCGTACGTGACGCCAGATTACAATCGTTGCGGCAACCAATGCCCCTTCAAATGAGTAGCAACCTCCGCCTCTGCATTAGAGATGTAATTTGACCATCCACGAACGTTGGTTGTTTCCTCGCCATCTCTGAGCCCTAGCAAAATTTCTCGTCCCTGCAGAAATTTGTGCACTGCGGCCGCTGCACCATCAACGACCGACTCCATACCATCTTCATCTTCATCAAAAACACTCTCAACACCTATCTCGAATGACGCTTGATCGTAATATGCATCTACGCCTTCGTATTCCCAATCGTACTCATCCATAAATTCGTTAATCGGCGACTCATGCTGGAAGCATTCCGCTGCCTCGTGATCTCGACGAAATTCTTCGGGGAAATCTAGAAAGGCTTCCCGGTCGTCGGTGATGAAATCTGGAGAGGTTCGCATGAAATTTCGGCGAGGATCCGCGTTCTCTTCAGTGTCATCCCGTAAAAGGGGTGCATCAACTCTGGGGGGAATATAAAAGTCGTCAGAGTAAGTAACGCCTAATGAACAGTCGCTGAAAAGTCTTTCCGGATAAAACCCCATGTCGGAAGGCGAATCATCGTCAACTTCGAACTGGTCTAGGTCGATACCGTCAGAGAGGATCGCAGGTTCGTCGTATTTGTGCAATGTATTGTCTAGAGAAGCGAGATTATCCAAAGGCGGGCTGAAATGAGAGAATTCCATCCGAGTTTCAAGCTGGCCAGTGTCGGAGAGTCCCAAACAGGTAGGAAAATGAACATCGTGACAATTTACTGAGGCCGGCGCATTAAAGGCTGTTGCGATTGCGGGCGCAGTATGATGGGCAGGTACATTTGGGTCAATTTTCGGGGGTGAATCAGCGACCGGATGAGAGAAATACTTAGAAACTTTTTGTACGGAAATCGCATGGCCAGTAAGACCGCCCTGGGAAGCCGATTGTGATGGAGCCAAAGAGCTACTGCTGATATGAGAACTTGGGTCCGAGTCGAGTTGCACCGGAGTCTCTTCGTCTGGCTTCTCAGTGACTGGGATTTCTACTTTTTCCCATGGTGAGCTTTCTACAGCATTGGGTGGCTTGAGCTCTGCGGCACTGGACGACAATTTGGAAGGAAGCGTGTATCCTTCAAGCTCAATATCCCAGACTTCCGATCCAGCTCGAACAGCGGTACATTCTGCTTCTGATTCGGTAGAGACAGAGCCGGCCGCGGATGGACTTGCTTGGATCATCCTTAGTACTCTACTTGGAGTCGAAGGAGTAGATTCTACCCCGGTAGAAGTTACACTTGAAGGTCGTCGGGGATGAGTCCGGCCGGCATCGGATGTTTCTCCCAAAAAAGCAGACTCGACGAAGGTAGCAGCTTCATGTACAGAACTTAGATCTTTGGAATCGAGCGTGTTAACCGACAAACCTTTCCCACTTCTCTTGGCGATCTGAGTTCTCGCTGAAGCTTTACCTTTCCTGAACACACCGAGAACAGGCGGGACCTAAGTAGTATAAGAATCACTGTCTCGATATACATCGAAATACGATGCTTACATACCGTTAGACGGTTCTTTCCTACGTTCGTAGCTGTGAACCCATGCATGAGTGCCAGATGTGTGGTATTTTTCCGACTGGGATCCTTCTGTTTCCGACTTCTCTGTGCATCCGTATGTCGTCCCTTATAATTTGAGCTGTCACCTTCTTCAACTATTGCTGGCCGAATGATTTCTCGCTTGGTGCGTTTCTTGTCTCGACGTTCAACAAGCCCTGTGGGAAGGTGCATATAAGGCAGTGACTTATGTGTCAGAAAGTATATAAACCTACTGCGTGCGACATCATCGTTAGAATGTTCCTGAGAGCGTTTTCTTGTCTTCTTGTGTACGGAAGATGAAATTTGAACTCTTGATCTCTTGCTTGCGTCTTCGTCACTTTCCTTCAGCATCGTTGTCATCTTCGGATTTCGTGGAACAAGAATAGGCGTAGAGAATCCAGCGACCAAGTCTTGTTGAGTAGCTTGCTCGCTTTTCTTGGAATTGCCAAAATCCTGCGATGTCCATATAGCACGACCTTCTGCCGCATATAGTTTTGCGTGGAATATTTGGGCGTTTACGAACGACGAGATGAAGAGGGATTTATCGATTTTAGGAACACATTCGAGTTGCAAAGCAAGTTTTGCTTGTCCTTTTCCTGATGCCGACATTGATGACTGAAGGTACCATGGAAGTAAGTCACGGTCACGCATAGAGTAACTCATAAGATTGTACAGATTGAGAGAACATATCGTAATGTAAGTGTAGATCGTAAGCTAACTCATGAAACCGGAACGGAGCAAATAACACAATAAGTAAATAAGGTATTGCTGAAGAGAGATACAACCCGAGACGGGCCCAGATGTGAAACAGTAGTTTACTGCTGCTTCTTGGCCTTCATTTGCAGTTTCTCCAACGATGGCTCCGATGCTGATTCTATATGTGGCAGGGACGGATAACCAAGTGTGGGGGAGAAATCAGAAGAGTCTGAGTTATCGTGGCCAAGTGAATATATGTTATCTTCGCTAGCGAGCCGTGACAAGCTTGAATCGTCAGTTGGGCTCGACCTCCCTGACCGCGACTGCGCGCTGTCAGCAAGCTCCTTCCGAAGAGCTTCGAGCTCACGCTCGAACCTAATCAAGACTGTCATTGCAGTGTCACACAGATATGGAGCTGAAAACTCACTTCCTACCAAACACCTCAATGTAAAACCCACCTCCATTCCAGACGCTCACGGCAAATATAAATACGAGGAAAGCACCGCTCCAGAACGGGGAGTCATAGAGCAAAAAAACCGCAGGTAGCTCCGTTACGACGCTATAAACTATGAGGAGGCGTTTGAGTAAATGTCAACACTATGGGCAAACCAGTTCACGCACTCAATTGGCCGAACATGAACGCCGGAATCCGCGTGTTTGGGGGAATTCTGCAAAGGGCTTGGCCAATGGGTCCCCGCTTGCTGTTCAGCATCCATGACATGGAAGTTGTACGTTGACCAGACTCAATCTTTTCTCGACGATCGACGAGCACAAACTGAGTAACATGAGAAAGAGAACGAACGGGAGGATCGAAGACTTAGAATCACCTTCCAGTACAGAAGTTGCCATATCAGGTCTGAAGAATAGAGAAAATTGACAAACTAGTAGATCCAGCATATTTGTGGACTCACATATCCCGCCACTAAGAGCCAAAGAATGCAGAACATTGAGGTGTGGCACCTCGCGCACTGCCGGAAGCGTTCTTCGACATTAGGATAATAATGTCTACATATATGGTCAGTTGTGGACATCAAAATACAAGGGACACGAACTGTATCACTGTAAACGAAAAGGGCGCGTAGATATGGATAAAGAGACTCGTAACTTTGTCCTGGTCATGAAAAACTAAGCTATTCCTCCAAGTAATAACAGCGCTTGCTAGACTTCCATGACTCAGGAGGTAGCATGAGATCCACAATGCAGGTGAAGCAGGAAAGGCCCAGATGAATAGGAAGTTGAGTATTGTGACATAGTAACAGAGATCAAACTTGGCGGAGCATATAAGTAAGCAGGATGGCTCCGGAAAAGCAACGTGCTCACGAGGAAATAATGCCATGCACGCTTCTTATAGATAAAGGCTCGAAGAGGAAGAAGGTAGAGGCCCTGAACGGTGTATGCTATGTGAACCCATCTAAATGACATTAGCCAAAGCTTCAGATAAGCACAAGGTAGGTGACGTACTCTGGAGCCAACCCAAACATCAGAGCAGAAGATAACAGAGACATGACGCCAAAGAAGAACGAAATCTTTTCGCGAGTTCGAACAACCTTGGCAGATTGCCATGAAACCGCGAGTTTGGTCATTCGTGAAGAGACCTGTGGGTGATAAATAAGCCGATACAAAACATTCAATAAAACGAGGTGAGGCACCTTGAGTTTGAAGCTTTTCACTTCTCGCTCGAAATTCTCTGCCAATTGATCACCGGCAGCAGACAAATCGCGCATTTTGAGCGCCTCTTCAGCCTTCATTTTGAGTCTGTCGGAGTGTCGTTGCAGTTTTCGTTGAAGTAGGTCAACATGAGAGTCGAAAAAAGTTTCCATGGTGTCTTCATGTAGACATATTGAGAGACATGAGCGCCACCGCAGAGAAGCACACACACCCAAGAGAGTAAAGGCGCCACTCCAGTCGGCCATATCATCGCGTCTGAACCTTTCTAAGCGATCTGAAAAATATTTTTTGCCTCCAATACCGTTCAAAGGTGGTGTGCTAGGTCGTGAATCCAACATTGTTGTAGAATCGAGAAAGAGAGAGAGAAATTGAAGTCTAATTCGTTTGAAGTCCTAATCTTGAGTTTATATAGACAATATTTAGTGTGGGTATCGGCAGGAGAATGACGAATGGACAAATGGCTGCTGGCAGCGTTGTCGGGGGAAGTGGTCAGAGAGGCACGTGAATTTCGTATGGTAGGGGTACAGATGACTTTATCTTATCTTATCTACCCTGCATAACGCGTTCAAAATATCAAGCAGTATAGACGAAGTAAATATTCCTTGCACGTCCACGATTAGCACAGATCGCTCTAGAATGCGGTTTAAAAGCGCTTACTCTTTGTCTGTCAAATCCAGAAAAGCATGTCGTTCGCGCTCCTTCTGGATATCCACATCAGTCCACCCTCTGCTCGCCTTGATTTCCTCAATCAAAGCTCTCTTGTTCTTGTTCAGCCGGAGATTGATCCATCGAAGCAGTAAACATATGCCTAACTGGATGGTCAGAAGGACCATGATAGCTATCTTGCCTGGGATATACGCCGGAGCGTCCTTGGGCTGGAAGATTTCGGTGCCGATAATATTTCCAAGGCTAAAGGTCAGGAGTGTCATCGCATTTACTGTGCTCTTCTTCGTATGCCCGCTAGTATTGCTTGCATTGTAAGCGTAGACAGTGGAGAGCGCACTTCCGAACGTCCCGATGAGATATGTGGCTAAGAATCGACATTGATAACCAGATATCAAGGAAGGACCACAAACTACGTACCAAACAAAAGTGCCCCCTTCTTGCCCGAGTCATTGAGAGCGATAAGCATGGCTGTCACAGTGTTACTAATTCACGGCTCGTAGTACAGTCATGGTAGCATGCCTCTCACCTGCACCGACAATGGTTGGAACAAGAGCAAAGATGATCGGAATCATCCGTTCATTCTGCATGGGAGTCAAATTCAGTGGACGAATGCAAACGTACAAAAAAAATTAACCTCTCTGTCCGAGTACCACCCACAGAAGAGCGTCATCAGTGAGGCTACTGCACCGGCTGGCGTTGATACAATCAACGTCTGCTTCGAACTGGGAAAAGCCATTAGTTCATAGTAGTACACGAGTGAGAAACCGTCCATACGTGTAACCAAAGCTCTTGACGATGATATTACTGACTACATATCCAAAAAATGAGCCATGGCTCCGCTCAACACAGGAGCACGACCTACAATTGCTCAACGCGCCATTTGGGATACTAGCTAATGCAAACATCAGCATCTTTGCCTAGAGATATCACACAAGCGACATTAGACCTACTCATCCCCGTGGTTAGGACGACAAGCCAAGTTCTAATATCTGTAAATGCTTCCAGAATTTGTGCTTTTTTGATTGTCCTATTTGCTACCCCGCCTTGGTCGTCTCGCACTCGCTCCAACGCAGCGACCCGTTCTTCCTCGGTGAGGAATTTTGCTTCAATTGGAGAATCAGGCAACCACATAAGAACAGAAAGACCGACGATGATTGCCAATGCGCCAAGGAGTATGTAAATAACTTTGTATGGTGCCAGATGAGGATCGTCGGAAAAAGAAATGCCCTGCCAGTGTATTAAACGTTATCAATATGTCGGACTCCAGAAGCGACGGTACAAACGTAGGCAATGAAACCACCGAACACTTGAGTGAGGCCATTCTTGTGATGGAAATACCCGAGTAAGCTAACCCACCTGCCGAGAAGAAAAATGTTTCTATACCATGACATAGAACCACGAGATCCGCCTCGCCTGCTCGTCTTTCTTGTAGAACATTGAGATAATAATCAACAGTATCGGAGCTACACAGCTCTCGCACATTCCTACCGATATTCGTTGAGCTTTGAGCATAGTTTTCAAACAACACCAAGATTCCCACCTAAGAGAAATCTTAGAGCAAAAAAAGCACCAAAGGACGTTCCGACGGAGTGTAACATCAATATCACACCCCACAGGATGATGTTGATACCTTAGGAGGGTTGGATTTATAATTCTCAATCCTAGAATAACTTACCCAGGTATTTGGCCACCCGTGTCTTCTGGGAGAGGTAGACTGTCGGGAACTCAAAAACGAGGAATCCCAAGTAAAACGCCATTGACACCAGGTTATAGTTCTTTTCGGTTGGGTAAAGGACTCTGTAAAACACGGAACTGAATAAAATACCTGGCCAATGATAGGTAGACCCATGATGCTGCAAATACATTAGGGGCACTAAAACCGAGCACGAGAGGCTTTGTATACCTAGCATAGTTTAGCGAGGTCTTGTCCCTGTTAGCACTGTTCAGAAATCACTCCTATACTGAGAATTGAGGACTCACAGGAATTGTGTAAAATACACAGCTGCACACAGCGGGGGGATTAACATGTCCTATAATTCCCGATGAGGTCATTAAAAATCCATCATGAGGAGGGATGCCCATGCCAACTTGCCAACTTTCTTCTCAACTTGCGATTGTACGCTTCACTGAACTCCGTCGTTCGCTCCTTCCCTACTAATCTCAACGCCTCATCAGCACACGGGTCAGTGACTGTCTGCAGATGGTCAGGGACACCGAGGAAGGCAGTTAAGTCTTTTTCATCGGAATGGACAGATTCCTGCTTATCAGTGGCCATTATTGGTAGGCATTATTAGGGAGGATGATGAGTTGGAAAAGCAAGAGCAGTTCGTGAGCAGGGGAGTGGGCCAATTCAACGCAATTTTAGCCGCTCCATAAGTATCGGGACTCCTTCCTTATCGTCAGAGGATTAAGAATTTCGTCGGAAAGTTGTCCGATCCTTATCGACGCCTAACGTGCCGTGCTTGGAGCAGGTGGGCAAGGACCTGGGAATTTGCCATGAGAACACAAAGCAGGGGGAAGATAACGTTGGGGGAAGATGGCCTCAATACAATTTTACTCAGTGGCGCGGAGACGATATGGTGCTTCGAGAACGATGGTGCCTGTCAGTGACAAGATGATTTTATTCTGAGTTTATACAATGATCCATCGAACTTCACGGGATGACTTTGTACGAAGAAACTACAACTTCTGAATGATGATTGCTGAAGCGGCTCCTCCCTTGAGATGAGGAAAAAAAGTAAGCGTGGGATTACTAAAGAATGGTAGGGTATCACTCACCCCATTGCAAACCCCAGCTGCACCATACTGTCCAGACTTCAGGGCATGTACCAGTGACACGACGATACGTGATCCAGAGCTTCCAATTGCATGCCCTAAAGCTACGGCACCTCTGTGACAGAGTTAGTTGGAGAGACATTCTTCAGGAGACACTACCTTACCCGTTGACATTGATCTTTGCGGGGTCAATCTTAAGCACCTGCTCGGCAATGCGAACGACAACAGAGAAAGCTTCATTAATTTCGAAGAGTGAAATGTCGTCGACGGTGAGGTTGGCACGTTCCAAGGCCTTGGGCAGAGCAATTGTTGGTGCGATAGGGAAATCGATAGGGTCAACACCAGCATCGGCATACGCTTTTATTAGAAAATTAGGGGTGCAAGCTGGATTCGCGAAAAAGACTACGTACATATGACCTTGGCCAGGGGAGTGATGCCGAGTTCCTTTGCTTTCTCAGCGGACATGAGAATCAAAGCAGAAGCACCATCGTTCAAGGGGGAAGAGTTGGCAGCGGTGATGCTGCCACCCTGTTTAAAAGCGGAGCGTAGACTGGGAACCTTGTCGTAGATAATCCGCTTGTACTCTTCGTCTTCTCGGACAACCGTGTCGCCCTTCTTACCCTTTACGGTGATTGGGGCGATTTCTGCATCAAATGCACCGGAACTCCAGGCTCTCTCGGCGCGTTTGTAAGACTCGATAGCGTGAGCGTCTTGGTCTTGACGTGAGATGTTGCATTTTTCGGCAGCAGATTCCCCGCAGCAGCCCATTGCTTGGTTGTTGTAGGTATCCCAAAGACCATCGAATTCGAGCGAGTCGGTGGTGGTGAATTTACCGAAAACGGGGTTCTGACGTGGGAGGAGGAAGCTGGACGGATTGAGATTCAGTTGACGACACGAGGGAATGTGAAGCGGGCGTACGGAGCATTGCTCATGCTTTCCATTCCTCCGGCAGCGACGATGCTAGCTTGACCAAGTTGAATGCTCTGGGAAGCGAACATGATTGATTTCATGCCGCTTGCGCAGACCTTGTTCACAGTGGTGGCATCCGACCTTGTAAGCATACCGGAAGCGAGAGCGACCTGACGAGCGGGGGATTGACCGACGCCTGCCTGCACGACGTTTCCAAAGTAGATTTCCTCGACAATGGTGGGATCGATGTTATTCGAAGCCAAGGCATGTTTGAGTGCGTGTGAACCGAGCTGAGGAGCGGTGAAGGATTTGAGAGAGCCGTTGATGGACCCGGTGGGGGTACGAGAGGCAGCGACGATGACAGCTTCAGTGACCTATAGGAGGAGCAAGTGAGACTGAGGGTAGAGAGGGAGAGAGAGAAACGGCGGGACACGGACCATGGTTCTGAAAGAGGAGGACGAGCGGAAGAGATGAGAGGAGGAATGGGACAAGCGGGATAACATCGCTGTTTTATACCCGATCTCCGGTCGTACGATAAGAACGAGGTGAAAAAAAAAAACAAGTCGTAGCAGAACAAGAACCCGTTTTTTGTATTGTTATTGATTATTCAGGCTCCGAGGTTAACCGCACTACTCAATACAACAAACCACCTTCGCAACCACAAAAGCTCGAGCTCATCGTCGTCGTCGTCCTCCTTCCCCTCCGCCAGCATCTCTTCAACAGCTGCGTTCGTCTCGCACGGATGTAGGTACCAGCACGGCCTTTCCGTCGTCGGATGCTCTCCTTGCGACAACACCGGGAATGTTGCATCCTGCCGAGTCAGCGCATAGCTTGTCGACTCTGTATTCTCAACCAGACTCGATCGGAACAGAGTACTCGAAAGCAGCTCATCCAGCGATAGTGGCGCACCCTCTATGTACTCTGTTGTTTCAACATCTGTTTTCGATAAAACATGCTCATCACGTACCGGGATGGTACATTGTAAAATAGAAGCAAGGAACTTGAAATGTTGCAGAGTACACGACAAACTGCTGCGACGTCAATACCGGTCTTGCTACCGGTGCAGTCGCTTCATCCGTCTCAACATCGTCTATCCCAATGTTCTTTCCTAGATAGGTCGCCAGCCTGGACAGGTAGCCGAGCCCAGACACCGACTGATAGAAAAGTTAGAGATCTATCAAACAAGACAAAAAGAGGAAAAACAATACTGGATGCTCATTCCAAATCCACTCAGGATTCAGCTCCGTATACAGCTTGCATGCTTTGTCGAACCGAGATCGAGTGAGCATTAACAACGGGATTTCCGGCCCGATTGAGAAGTAGTGTGATTGTGAGAAAGCTGTATAGCACCACCCCAACTCAGCCACTCTCTTGCCCTCTGCTCCCCGTGTACACCAAAAAAAGCCGCCAAGTCTTCGGCCTGTATTCGCGGTTCCCCTCCTCACCGCTACCTCTCTATCTCTCTCTCTAGTATCGCATCATGGCTGTCGGAAAGGTCAGATCTTCGTTCAGCTAGAATCTCTGCCGCCAAACTCAACTTCTTGCTCACTAGAACAAGCGCCTTTCAAAAGGCAAGAAGGGTATCAAGAAGAAGGTCGTCGATCCTTTCTCCAGAAAAGGTATGTGCTTGTTGACTACAGTAGTGGTCCCATGTCCTAATCCATCCGCAGACTGGTACGATATCAAAGCTCCCTCAATTTTTGACGTCCGGAACGTTGGCAAGACTTTGGTCAACCGATCTCAGGGCTTGAGTACGTGATTCCTGTTTTTCCTGTTTCTTATCGCTTTTCCTTACCGTGCTTTCACCATCAGAAAATGCCAATGATTCCCTCAAAGGGCGTATCATTGAGGTCTCCCTTGGAGACCTCAATAAGGAAGAAGAACAGTCCTTCCGTAAAATCAAACTGCGTGTCGATGAAGTCCAGGGCAAAAACTGTCTTACCAACTTCCACGGCATGGACTTTACATCCGACAAATTGCGATCTCTGGTACGGAAATGGCAGACCCTCATCGAAGCCCATGTCGACGTCAAGACGACCGATGGCTACCTCCTCCGTCTTTTTGCCATTGGCTTCACCAAACGCCGCCCGACACAGGTCCGTAAAACGACCTACGCTCAATCTAGTCAGGTTAGGGAGATCAGGAAGAAGATGTTTGAAATCATGACCCGTGAAGCTACCAACTGCGACTTGAAGGAGCTGGTGCAGAAGTTTGTGCCGGAGGCTATCGGACGGGAGATTGAGAAGGCTTCGAGGAGTATCTATCCTTTGCAGAATGTGTACATTCGCAAGGCAAAGATCCTCAAAGCACCCAAATTCGATGTTTCAAAGCTGATGGAACTGCACGGTGAATCAACGGACGTGAGCGAATTTCTGCTCTTTTTTTCTCGTCGTTCTCGATTGATCATTCTTGCAGGAGACGGGTACTAAGATCGCAAAGGATTTCAAAGAGCCTGAAGTCTTGGAGAACGTATAAATTGGCTTAGTTCTATCTTACCCATACCGTTATGCTATACTTTTTTTTTTCTCCTACACGTACATACATATGAGCAAGCCATGCGTGTATGACATTCGCGTGCAGTGACTAAGTGTCATCATTTAGGCTGTTACTCTGTGTCTTGGTTACCATGTCGGATGTCGAGTACCTACGCCTCAAGCTCACAGCGCATCTCGATTTTCCTCAGAAGGTATTGAACAAAGATAATTGCATTTTTATGCTGATAAGAGCTTGATTAGGGCATCGTCTTTCTAGATATCTTCCCCATCCTTCGAGATCCTATCGCTTTCGAGACTCTGATAACTCATCTTCTATACCATCTCACCTCCCACACCATCCCTTCCATCCCCTCCAAGAAAATCGATGTCGTCGTAGGTCTGGACGCCCGTGGCTTCCTCTTTGGTCCCATCATTGCCCTGCGCCTTGGGGCAGCGTTTGTTCCCGTCCGTAAGAAGGGAAAGTTGCCTGGAACTTGTGAAACGGCCACCTATGTAAAGGAATATGGCTCGGTGGGTTCCTCCCTCAAAAAACAAACTTTTTATAGACCGGGATACTTACATCTGTGAAAGGATTCTTTCGAGATGCAAAGCGATGCTATCAAGCCTGGACAATCGGTCATCGTAATTGACGATCTCATTGCTACAGGTAACACATATCTATTCTTCAAAACCAAGATTTAACAACTGGATCGACAGGTGGTTCTGCAAAGGCAGCCGGAGAGCTTATTGCGAAACTTGGCGGCAAAACCGCAGAATACCTCTTCATCATCGAGCTCGCGTTCCTCAAGGGAGGGTCAAAGTTGGATGCACCGGTCTATTCCATTATTCAATCCGACGACTAAAAAAATACACTCTAAACTACTTTAAACTAATAATCGGGAGTTGAAAAGTGGGTGCCCATTTAGATAGAGCACTCGTGTAGCATCATGCTTTAGCGATTCTTTATCCACGGCACTTTTCCCTTGTGCTTGCTTTGGTTCACTTTCTGTTCCAGTATCGACTGTCGATTGATGTTCGTGTTCCAACGAGAGCATAACCTGGCCAATGCTCTCGGCATTGTCAAGCAAATTTTCTACCAGTTCTCCTGAAGATCGTGGTAAGACGATGATAGCAACCTCGCTCAGATCGCCTGCAGCTTCAAGTTCCTCTGGATTGGCAGTGGGATTGATGGCAGTGTCTTCGTCGCTGACGACTATAACGCCGGCAGCACCAGCATCCCTGGCTGCTATGAGCTTCTGCAGGAAGGTGCATTCTCCTCGTTTGACCACGATAATACCGTCCTGGTAAGGTCGCCGTTGATGTGGGGTGCATCCAAACTCGTTCTCCTCGTCCCTGTAAACGGGAACGAGTCCACTCAGTTGGCTTGGCGGTTCCTCGCTGTCCAATATATCTCCGCCAAAGAAAGCAACGTAGCCCGTGACAGAAAGCTCCATATCGTTCACCGTCTCCATCATGTTCAACATGTTGAACATGGTATCGACCACGTCAATGTAGAAACGCAACTGGATGGCACCAAAATGCTCATCTACCACTGTGGAAGGCGAGCCAAGCAATAATGACGAATCGTTGATGTAGACATATTGGCCAGGTCGGACAGCGTAGTGGCCGACTATACCCAAAATCAGCTCGCATCCCAACTCAAAGAAGTTAACGACTTACGTTTACGGATATCATATCCTTTTCCGTCTAATCTCTGAACGATATGAGTTCTGATACCGGTCACATTATGGATTATGTATCCATCGGATACGGGCTCGAGTTTGAGTTTACTAGGACTGAGATCTTCGGCCGCCACCTTCCCATTGGCAGATAAAACAAAGTCGAATGACTTGGAAAAAAACCCGAGTTGGTATCAGAGCCGGATGAACTTTCGGAGGACACGTACGAACAAATCGACCTTTGGCCTTTCACAGAACCCAGCCGCGTCCCAATTGGCGGAATCGTCGTCGTTAGCATCTAAATCAACGAGCGCCCGACTGTATTCGGCATCAGAGCGACCCAGAATACCGACGGTAAGACCTCCGTCATTTCCCCGACCGCTGCGCCTGTTC
Organism: Collybiopsis confluens; assembly: GCA_013368555.1. Lineage (NCBI taxonomy): Eukaryota > Fungi > Basidiomycota > Agaricomycetes > Agaricales > Omphalotaceae > Collybiopsis > Collybiopsis confluens. The sequence continues at coordinate 272,990 of JAACJN010000001.1, forward strand.
ACAAATGGCTGGTATATAGGACACTGGTGGTCTTCAATTTTGCGCAACTTTCGACGAGAAGGGGAGATCGGTCGCAGAAGCTCAGGCCCAAATTTGATTAGATGTCCTTCAGTGGTGAATACGTAGTTTGAGTCGTCGTCATGTAGGGGGTTTTCCTCATCAAAGAGTAGGAAAAGATACTAGGAACGGGGTTAATATATCAGAGGGACGAGAATGATGGCCATTCACCTTGAGGGTTTCTGAGAGTGCAAAGGATTCCATGCGGTCATCTTGATGATTATCTCGGAGATCATTAATGCCAGTTAGGCCACAAGGCACTTTGGCACGCGTCAAAATGTCAAAGAGAATACGTTCTCCCACATCCAGATAGAACGTGTCGCGCGTCGCCTGTGGAAGGCATGGGATACGACATCTTTGCACAGCGAATGTCTACGTACCCGATACAGGTACCACGTTGATTCAATGAATTCTGGGAAGTGAACGGTCAATGGGTGCCTCAAGCTCAAATTATTTTAAAGCATTCTTACCCGGTCGTAATGGGTAGCCATGGGAAGTTGCCTGCTTGAAACTGGTGTCATATACCTCGGGTATGCCGGAATGCTTTCGCCACAGGTTATAATCTGCGGGATGATGAGAGACGACCTGACTTACTGTTTCTAGCTAAGACTCACACGCCAAATGCAACTTGATTGCACTCTGTACATCGCCAGCCAATACTTGTAGTCCAGGCCAGAAAGCAGATAAAGAATCGATGGTATTGTACGCGACGTCACCACTTCTCATGTTGACGAGGCGGTACTATAAAGGAATTAGGCGATCACTCCGTGTCCACAGTTGAATAAGGTTCACCCAAAATCCATCCCTGGCCCTCGAATAACGCATAATCGAAGCATATGCATCATCCCAGACATCGAGGAATTCCACTTCACCTGCGTGATTGTTAAGAAAAAGAGCGAGAAAAGAGAAGCACCGAACCAACCGCTTAGTATATACCACTTCAAAGCGTACTCATAAAATCTGTCAAAACAGTCAAACTTGCATAGTCCCAGCCTCGAGAAACTCACGAATCTATGCCTGCACCTATCCCTGTCAGTTCTGGCGAAGTCCAATCCTGAATGAGCATTTATTAGATGATAAATAACCAAACTAGAGCTACTTACACCCGTCCAAGCATTGATTGTATTGCCCACTAAACCAATGTCGGATTTTCGGTTCCAAATTGCAAAGAATGCCTTATGTGCAGCCTTTTCAAAGCGGTCATCCCCCGTAAGACGGCTCAAAGTTGCGAATTCAAGTATTAAAGATCCTGCACCAGCAGTACCTATAGTTTGCGTTATTGAGGCATGAACAGGAAGAAAACCCTACCAACAGGTTTCCGGGGATTCTCCTCTTGTAATTCCATGCCTGAGATTTATCTAAATAAATAATGGTGAGGCAATATCAATAAAAGATAGTCAGAACAAACTCGGGCGAAAGGTAGACCGGTAGGAGTAGAAAATGCGGGTAGTAATCTTTTGCCAAGGTCATAGGCAAGGTCAAGTAGTTCGCCACGATACCAGGGTAGGAAGAATGTGCCGGGTTCGCTGGCAAAGATGTGTCCTGAGAGAAGCCCTCCTAATACTCGGATAGTTGTCTCGAAGACCTGGGGCTTTGTATTGACATCGAAGGAGACCCATTGTATTACATTGCTGACGGCAGTGTCGAAGCCTTTTGGATCGTTTAAAATGACAAATGAGTCGAGAACATCGACAAGAGTTAAGGAGAAGTTTCCAGCAACATCGTTGGCCGCAATGTTTGCTCTGCAAAAGGACATAAGCTTTATATAACAGTCATGATTACATTGACGTACGGATTTGACCAGTCCGGCCCTTGGCCTGAACAAGTTAGAGGCGTTAACTAAATAAATCTGAAAAATGTAATAAAGACAAGCTGGATAACGGAGTTACCTCGTCTAGCGGAAAGGCTACGGAGCCTTTAGGATAGGGTATGAACGAGGAACGAATAGAACACACCGTAACGCATATAACTATCAAAACCATGATACCAAAGATCTCTTGTTCTATCTCTAGACATCCGGGCCATTTTAGAGTTTAGCATCTGGTACGATGTAGATATTGAGTGCATAGACGAACCGAGCCGCCAACCGCCTCTGAGTAGACCAGCCCGAGTGGTTTGAAGGCGAGGCAGAATGAATCGAGTGCTCAGCCGCTACGCGATGAGGGTTATAAAGAGAGAGCAAAACGACTGCAGCGAGGCATTCGGGAAACAGAAACCGCGTCCACTTCATCCGAGGACGTGGCAGAAAAGTCAGTTTCCCTTTTAGCGCCCGCTATCAAATCATGTCCACCATCACTGACGTCTCCAACGTCCTCGGCGAATATATGCTCAAAGGCTGGGTGAGCTCACCGTATCCACGATGAGCAGGCTCAATCAACTTCTCCTTAGATCTTGACCGATGAATCCTGTCCAAATCAAAATTGCAATGTCCCTCTAATGCGTTCGCCAGACCGCCAGCTTTGTTTCTGTGCTAATTGTGATGGAGGTCCTTCAAGTCAGCGCTCCTCCGACTCCAGCACACCCTCGACCTCTCATACTCATAGTATATCTCGATCTTCGACACCGGCAACCGAGATGTCCAGCTTGGATAGCTTTCAGCTGCCCCCGGAAACCCCAGAGAGTAGACGTCGTCGGGAGCAGTCTGATCAAGCCTCTACAGAAATCGGGAAACGCCTACTCAAAGGCTGGGCTTTGCTCGGCGATGAATGTTGGAATGAAAGTTGTTTTGCGGTTCCTCTCGTCAGAGCTCCAAAAACTGCTGGAAGCAAGGATCCCCGCAAGGCAAGCAAAATGTTTCCCGAGTGTTTTCCAACTAAGCCATTCGCAGGAATGTGTAGCCTGTGGTCGAATCTACGTCAACGAAGGGGATCTTGTCGAGGGGAATTCCACACTTCCAATAATCAAACCGTCTCAGCCATCCAAGGACCTACAGACTATGGACGTGCTTTCAACTGCAAGTCGTGACCCTCCCTTGAAATGATGTCATTTTATTAATTATTTACAGAGTGCACAGAATCTCAATCAAGCATTGCCATCGGCGCAGACCGTATGTCATTCCGACTTTGCCTGCCCCCATTTGCTCACTTTTTTTTTAGATGACGCTGCCCGCGGCCCTTTCGATAGCATCAACCAACGGATCCTCATCGGCTGCACTGATAACTACCGTTTGCGCTCTAGAGCAAACCTTGCTCTCCTTGTCCGGACGTTTAACTGGGTCGACCGGATTAAATGATACGCAAACCATTGTTGATACCATCAGCAAGACGACGCTCGCACTATCAGAGGTAAAAAAGCTACAATGGAAGGAGATGCACTCGTCGTACCAGTGAAAGTGCATACAGTAATCGCTCATTTACGACCTCGCTTTAGCATGCTTTTCCCTTTTGCCCTTGTACTGAGTCTATCTCTTGCCGACTGAGTCTCAGCATACCACTTCTGAAATCTCCAACACCCATCTTTAGTCCTCGAGTCCTCTTCTTGGCTTTCGCACCCTCTGAATCATCTTCGAAAAGTCGTTTCAGCTTTGGGTGATAGTTTCCCAGATTTTTAGACTATCGGAATGGATTGGTTCGAGCGTCGCGGTAATATAATCCGGCAAACTCACCTCTTCGAGCTTATTGGCCTTCCGTTCCTTCTGCTTTTGCACCAGACCTTCCCTGACTCGTTTGGATGCTTTGTTGTGTTCTGCTGTCCGGACTGATCGTTCTCCCCTTCCGAGCTTGGCTTCTCCGTTTAGTTCTAACACGCGACCAGATAGTGCTTTCCGCCGTTGGGCTGGTGTAAGATCGAGCTCGGGATTAAGGGAGCCTGATAAAAGCCGAGTATGCACTAAGTTGTGCAACAGAGCATCGTTCTGGCGGTTATACCTAAAGTGAGCGTCAATAGATCACTTCGGGCAGAGTTGATCGCGAATACCGTTCTATTGCATCGTCCTTTGTTGAGGATTGGTTGAGCTCACGAGTTGTATCGTCTCTTAATTTAGATATTTTTGAAGACTGGCCGATTGTTTAGAAAATAACTGAGATTCACCGGGAAAGTCCAAAATACCATAAATGCTTTTGGTTGAGCTTTCGTAGATGTGTTCTTCCCTTTAAGGTTGTCGGTGAAGACGATGGTGTTAACCTTTGCGAAGCAGACGTTGGACAGAATTCATCGTCGTTCTCTTCGTACTCTGTGACAAAAATGCTGGTTCTCGTTGTCCAATGGTGGAAGCAGGGAAATGAATACCGGTATTGGATCCAGATCCAGAAGCTATCCCTTCCCATTCCGACTGCTCTTCGTCCTCCTCCTGTGATTCTGGTATCAGAGCTCTCTTCTTTCCCTTCAAATTAGCCCTGGTAGACTCGGAGAATGAAGACAGAAAGTTTTCGCCGTGTGCTTGCAGGATACCCAAGAGCTCATCGTGACTGGCCATAACAAAAAATTGCCGGCCGGCGCAACGCGAACTGCTCGTTTAGGCGCTGAACTCCTCGACATTCCAGCGCGACGTAGCTTATTTATCCAAAGAATGGCTCGGAAAATTCGCGAACGCAAAGCAAGCACGCTACCCAAATCGAACGAGGAGCCTCTCATTGACATTTCGGAGCAAGAGCAATGGAGACTTATCAACGAATCCGGTGTTCTACACAAAATTGCAGACCAAACACCAAACCCAGAGCCACTACCATATTCATTGATAGACGAAATACTGGATACCAGCCTCTTCATCATACCTTTTTGGTCTCTACTTCTTTTAATGGAGATGTGCGAACCACTTCAGTCTTTCAGCCATATTGTACGCCTAACCGTTGTCAGAAAAGACTCATCCATGACCAGTATGGTCGACACCCCTCATACGGTACCTTATTTGAACGGATGAGCACTGGTGGACCAAGTGCGTGCTTTAAGCATCATATTCTAAACTGTGCTCATTCCATGTAGTATTGGCCTTGTTCATATTCTTCAGTTTGTGGAAACCTGGTCTAGTATGTCCCGCCGCAGAGCTAATATCCTCCCCCAGCCCACAGACATAAACGAGACAGAAAAGTCCAAATTGTTCTGTTCGTGTTATCGTGTGCGTCAGGTTCACGATTAATGTATCTCATAGCCAAAGGCTCGTGGTTGGTCAATATGCGTCAGGTAGGCAAACTAACTACTCATATGCTGAAATTACTGACGGACGGCTGTCTTTAACAGTGTCCCCCACTAGCTACAATCTGGGTCTACACCGCTCTAGAGCTTGACCTTGGCGCATGTGTAGCCGGTTTGGCTGTGACTGGATTTTATGTCTGGTGGAACGACTATCAAAAATACTTGTTTCGATAAGAGAAATTAGTTTATTGTACCCAATTCGCACATATATAGTATGATCTCGAATATGCTAGCTGAGGAAGTCCCAAGAGTTGTGAGATACAGCTAGCACTCTCTCTGAATAGATTGGAATCGCTATACGCTCGATGATACGCCAAACAACTGGGTGTGTACTTTAACCAGCAGGGCACCATTTACAAGCGGAATGGAGGTGTTTATACTCCGGCTCCTTGATCAAGCTCTTCAGCCAGTATTTGGACCTTTCTCTAGACAGATTATTAGTAGCAAATGCAGACATTTGGGGATGAAGAATCACCCGGTACGTTATTGACCTTCCTTCCAGCGAGGATCTCAGCACTCTTATTTGCCATTTTAACCGACGGCTTAAGGATCGTGCAATAGCATTTTCATTCCTCTGTACTCTCTCAACAAAAGCCTTGTAGACGCGGTCGTCTCGGGCAAAATAGGAAACCTAGCAAGTAGAAAGCAGCGTCCAGAATCAGAGTCTATTGGACACTGCACATTTGGATCCATACCGGAATGGGTTCAGCATTGATAGACTCTAAAGCTTGACTCCAAGCCGCCATCAAAATCAAGTCAGCTGTAGCATTGGAAATACTGAGACGCAGGAGTCAGCGAGTTGCAGGCAAGACAAGGGTAAAAAATCGTAGTCACTAGTCTTCCAAGGATGCTATTAGTTCGGCCTTACCCAGTTCCTTGGTAGCAAATTTCCTCACGGCCGTCTCTGCAGTTTTCACAGGCTGTCCGGTGGTACCAGCGCGCAAAGCAAGCTTCACATTGCCAGATGTTTGAGCGTGAATCCACTTGTCACCTTCTGACATGACATAAATTTGCATCAGCGATGCTATAAGGTCCCCTTTGGAAATAGCTAAATCATAATCTATGGCAATTTTAAGGTTATAGCCTTATTGATTTGGGTCAAGAAATAACACGGGCCGAGGCGCTGGTAAAACCCACGTATATTCTTCAGGATAGTCTTGGTGCGAGGTTTCTGCAAGTCCGAGTCATCCAGATTATTAATGTAACGCGAAAACGCGCCTGAGAAAAGTATGTTAGCTTTTGAAATCTGGAGAAAGTAATGATGAATACCAATGAGTACAATAGCCACGTCTCGATGTGACCCAATTCGGAGCGCGTGAACTAGAGGTGTGGTGTCTCCGTTCTTGTCGACAAGCAGCTGAAGATAGTGAGTGTTAACACGGTGGCGAGGTTCAGCTTGGCTAGATTCACATGAAATGCTCGGTCTCGGATCTCCATGAGATATGGGATGTCCTTCCTCTCGACAGCTCGAAAGACCTCGAAAGGTTGAGGCTCCTTCCAGTTGTTTGGAAGTGCTTTCTGCGCACTTTGAATGCGAGAAGGGGATGCTGAGGGAGACGTTGACTCTGTAGAATATGAGCTGCGTCTTCGTGCATGAGAACGAGTGTCATCAGATTCGCTGTCGGTATCCGAATCGGAATCGGATGTTGGGGACAACGGGGTTCGCCATAGTTGTCTTAGATATGTTTGGGGGGCCAGTGAATCGGCTTCTCTCTGAATAAACGCTTCAAGATATAACAGTCAGAAGTAGCACACAGTGTAGAAATGGACTTACAAGAGTTTGGAAGGCGGTCTGGTAGGATTGGGTCAGAATCAAGACGTTTGCGCTTCCGCGCAGACTGCGATGGGTGTTGAGAGCCGTCCACGTCCAATCGTCTGCCGAGAGCATCAATCAACGACTCATGGTTGAACGGACTGTGATAGACCATCATTCAATATTCAAAGTAAGATCTAGAGGAGAGGCTACGCCAAGTCACGAGACCTGCACTCAACCCTACAGTCACAGTGGCAACAATGCGGAAAACAGATGAGACCATCTCGGATATCAACCATGGTCGTCGAGCTACTGTTGGTGGATCTGACATCTGTGCATCCGAATTGGAAGGCACCGAAACAGCTCTACCCAATAGCGAGCCCTCGTCTGCCACGTCCGCCAATATTCGCGCCAAACGTCATGGAGAAGAAATAGCCTGGCATGTACTCAAGCGTCAGAAAATAACCGGCTCAGAATTTTTAAACTCAGCAGAAGGATGTGAAATGATACGTTTGGCATCGCAGGAAAACGGTGTGCATTTCTTTTTTTAAATTTTACATTCTGGTTCTCTGTAGTTCATCATGGAATTTCTAGTCATATTCGCGGCCCCAAGTGCTGCTGGTAAGGGTACAGGACTCTACAGCTTCTCCACCTATTCATCTCAGCTCGTAGTCGCCCTCGAAATCTTGGTCGAATACATATCCTCGATCTTCGAAAACGGGCGCGTCACCAAAGATACTAAATATCCTGTGGTCATTCTCGAGTATGTGCTTGTGCGCTGACACGGCTTTGAATTGTACTCAGGTCTTAATCTCTAGTGCTCCAACCAGTCTGGAATCCTCACTGCAAAGAGTTATCACTGGTATTGACATTGTTGATTGCAGAGCCTCAGGCTCTAAAATCAACAAGTGTAAGAATAAAATCGTACTGATGGAATCTTCGGTCGGGCCTCTCTTATAATTTTGTTTTTTTTATTTTAATCTTTATTGTCTGCAGGCCCTACTAGATAACCTTGTACAGGGCTCAATTAAACTGAAGCGAGTGGGAGCGCTAATCCTCAGCGATTGCCCAGCCTACGACGACGAGATGCACCCAATTATCCGTATGTTCAGGAACTTCTACACCATTCTAAGCACGTCTTGTAGACCTCTCGTTTTCGCCGGACTCTTTGCTCCTACGGATTTTCTTACCGATCTCAAAATTGACTTCGTCGTTCTGGAAGCCGCACTCCATTCTAAAATATATGGCTTGACTGCCGACGCACGCGCAAGATGTTTGGCCAAACCGTATCCTGTCAAAGAAACCGTCGTCCACTATGATCCATTTCCATACCCTCTAGAAACCAAATTGGTTCGGCGCCTACGTGAGCTTGATTCGAATGCGGTGATTGCTCAACGTCTCTTTGACATTCACCATTACACGCTACTCGAACTCGGGCCGTGGGCTGCGGATTTGGTATGGAGGCGCAGTATAAATGAACTACCATCAGCATACCACCAAATTTTACGAGACTGGGCATTCGGGGGTCCAAATTTTGATATAAATTCTTCAGGGTTTAACCTTACTCCAAAGGCCGTGAAGCTGATACAGATCCTGGAATCATGCCACGAGTTCGGCAATGACTTCCGTGGAGTTATATTTGGTACATAGACAGGCTTCCCCTATGCTCGTTACCCAGTTGATGACTTCGTATTCTAGTACATCGACGAGTAGTCGCCTACATGATGGAACAATTACTTGTGTCTCTGACTGCTCAATTTGGATTCCTGCGTATCCAAGTTGCAGTCGGCGCTCGAGATCTCGACACATCAGCGCAGGTTTGCGTATCCACTATGCTGTTCCTTGTCAGCCGGCACTGACTATAGACAGGATAAAACTCTTCGTTCTTTCAAAGATGGATCTTGCAATCTACTCATCGTTACCAAGTCATTGGAGGATTTGGATCTACCGATAGCTTCGGTCATCATCAAGTAGGCTTGTCACATTAAATCCAACGGCGTCGTCTTATTCCCTGTAACAGATACAACCTGTACAACAGTCATCTATCCCACGCACGCGCTCTATCCCATACTCTCAAAGATGATGGTCATATAATTTCCATGGTAGAACGCCATGACAGCTCCCAGTTCGGTGTCATTTCACGTTTGTCGAACGCGCCTCCGTCACTTCGTGCATGGACGAACACGATTGGCTGGACTTCTCAAAGTTTTATTGCTCCTGAAACTCTGTGTTACAGCGAGGATGCGTATAATTCAGACAGTGAAGAGGAGGAACCAGATTCATCGTTTATCACGGACCCTACAACTGGTTGTAAGATGTCTCCGCAGAATTCCGTGGATTGCTTACACTGGTTGTCGGGAAAGGGTAACAGGGAATTTATATATCAGCCATTATTTGAATATGACGTTCAAGCTGATGGTCGATTCGTATGCCGAGCGACATTATCTCAGACGCAAATGAATTGGTCTGCTCCTAGGCAGACGAGGGCAGGAGCTCGCAGGTTGGCATCTCACTTAGCTTGTGTCGAACTCTTCCAGAGAGGGTTACTAGACTCGAGGGCGTTTCCGAAGCCACGTATTAACCATCATCCTTTGCGCTCGCTTCCCCCCGCCGATGCTCATCTATCTGGGACCAGGACTTACGAGAAGAAGTCACCAGCTTTCTGGGCCAACAGCACATTGCATTCTTTCACTCGTCTTTATCCGATGATAATCTCGATAGAGTCGAGTCCGTCGGTACCACGCCATGCGCACTTGGTATTGTTAACACGCCAGCCTTTACCTGACATTCCATCTTTTCGAGTCTTTTTCGCCAGTTTGCCATCTGGGGTGCGCCTGACTCGAGCCGAACCCTTTTCACTAGACGAACGTCAACTACAGCAAATTTATACGTATACAATCCAGCTTTGGCGGGGTATCTTGAACAAGTCATACACTGCAACACTCGAGGAATGTCTGGTGCTGTGTGCCCCTATTCACGCTAGCTGGTTTGAAAATGCTGAGCGAAAATTGGACCTTCCTGACGCTTACAACCATATTGTTTGGGATTCCATCTCCGCTCTCGTGGAAGGCTGGATAGTACCACTTGATAACCAGAATGCAGATTCCCTACGTAATGACGTGAAGGATGCTATCGTGCAAGATAGATGGACACAATTTACCAGGCGGTATGACAATATCGAGGTCAGATCAGATCTCAGCCCTTTGAGCAAACCGTTAGATCCCGAGGTAAGATGTGTTATTCCTCATGCACCTGTTTCTCAAAGTGTTTCAGCTCAAGGATTTTGAGAACTTGGTTGAAGTTTCTAAAGCGCGCCGAAAAGATTTTCAAGGTCTCAAAGACTATACCCAACCACTAATAGAAGTCTCTACCTTCCCATCATTTGTCGATCGGCTCAATCCTGCGGCAGGGCCTTATACTGCGTCCAGGTCTACTCGCAGGTGTCAGTATGCTGTTCTTACATAAAAGCAAACTAACAACTTGGCTTCCAGACTTTGTTCCGGAACTCTGTGCCAAAGTTACGATACCTGCTAGGTAAGTTTATGGATACTAACGGCGTCTCTGATCTATGGCCTCATTGCTATTAGCACGTTCCGCACAGCGTTGCTACTTCCCTGTATCATGCGGAGACTGGATGATTTCCTCCTTGTGAAGGAGTTGAATGCCTGCCTTTTCAACCAGCGTATATCCGAGGACCTGCTACACGCCGCTGTCTCTACCCCGTCGGCAGGCATCGAATATGACTATGAACGCCTTGAGTTACTTGGTGATGATATTGTGCCCGATGCATTTTTTTCGTACTGATATTTTCCGCAGGGGACACATTTTTGAAACAAATTTCGTCGGTCTACGTTTTTGTGATGTACCCGAAAGCCGACGAGGGCTCCATGCATAACTACAGGCAATCAATCATCAACAACAAGTTTCTGTTGAAAAAAGCCGTGATCATTGGTCTGCCCGCATTCATTCAGTCAAGACCGTTCAGCTTGAAGACGTGGAAACCTTCCGCTTATCCGCTTACGGTGAGGAGCGACTCGAATACTTCAAGTCAATCTCTTGGCTTCGAACGGTCTACGACGGCGGACTCGATATTAAGTGAAGCTCCAAATGGTATAGGGGAGCAGAAGTTCAAACGTTCTTCACGAGAGGATCAAAGTCACTTTCATACTACCCAACGTCTTGGCGACAAGGCGCGTCAGCTTTGATGATAAATCTGCCCTTTTACTGATCCTCGGTGCAGGCCGTTGCAGACGTTGCAGAAGCCATCATAGGGGCAGCTCTCCTATCGGGGGGTGTAGATATAGCACTCAAGGTCGTGAAAGCTCTGTGCATTCCACTGCCTGGTATCGAAACCTGGTCCGATTTCAGTCGAGGTCCGAAAGTCGTCGTAGGAGTACCCTCCGATTTGCCAGCGGCACAAATCAGCCGTAACACATTGGAAGCGGTCGAAGCCATAACAGGTTATCATTTTCAGCGGCCTGACCTACTAATACAAGCACTGGTCTGTAATTTTGTTTATTTTAGATATACAGCTAATATCCCAGTCCCAGACCCACTTCTCGAAAACGAGTATTCAATCAACTACTTATGAGCGCCTCGAGTTCATCGGAGATGCAGTCCTAGATTTCAGTACGCCCTCTCCTTCTTGTGTTTAGTTTATGTGCCTTGAGACAACTGTGGCTGTTTCATTAGTGGTGGTGCAGCATATTTTTTCACGCTACAATCAAATGAGCCCAGGAGGATTGACGTTGTTGAAAGTGAGATTTGACAGTTTCACCACCAATGACTCGTCGAGATTGATTTATTTAATGCGATGCAGGGGGCCATGGTTTCGAACGCTACTTTGGCAGCTGCGTGCGTTTGGTCTGGTTTACACCATCATCTTCGTTTTGAATCGACAACTCTGGCTCACGACATTCACGAGTATGCGTCTTTGTTGGAACGAGCTCAGGCCGAAGAATATGGATCAGCAGAGAGAGAAGGACGCATTATTGGACAGTACTGGTACAATATCGAATCTCCAAAGGTGAGAGGACAAACATAAGGGGTCTCGCACTTCTTATATGCATTCATAGGTCTTGTCGGACGTGGTGGAATCCATCTTGGGAGCCATTTTCGTTTCCGACCGTTATTCGCCGGTAGGAGCGGAGATCTTCTTCAATAAAGTGTTGAAACCGTTCTATGGCCGTCACGTCTCCCTTCAAACCCTTTCGCATCACCCAACGAAAATTCTATCGGAGCTTTTCCAATCGAGAGGGTGTTCAAGATACAGCGTTATTAAAGAGCAAAATGAATATCTAGGTGAAGTGATCAATTGCCACCCGACGGAGTACAAAGCTAACGCATAAAAAACGGGCAGTGCTTGTGCATAACGTTATTCTTGCTAGCAGCCGAGACGAACACGGAATTTCGGGTGCCAGAGTCGCTTCATGCATTGCCTTGGATGCTTTAGAGGGTGATCCTGGATTTCTGTCTCGAACTTGCGATTGTCGGGAGCGGTCGAAGTGACTTGAGTTTATCATGTATCCAAATGAAAAAAGTATGACATTCTAAAGACATCGAACAATGTAAGGACTGAGTGGGGTCTTCTATATTACTTGGATTTTAGCAAGTACAATTAAGTCGAGCGCATATCCATGGGGATAGGTTAAGCCGATTTCGAGCTGAGATAACAAACATGAATGAGATGAACTAGACAGCAACTTCGGCACTCACAGTTGCCATGCTCCAGCTGCAAAAGGGAGTGCAAACCCAACTCCGACATAGGCCACCAACTTGACGGCAAAGCTGGCTTTCTTGTTGTGAGGCCAGGCGAAAGGAAGATGCTGATAGAGGGATGAGATGAGCTCCAGAGCATGTACCCTGAGAAGAAGAAAAACGTACGTGGTACTCGCCATGGCCAGAACGGACAGCGTTACTGGAATGCAGTTGACGTTTAAAAACGGCGGAGCGAGTGATTGCAGTAGAGCGGGAAGCAAGGGTGAAAGACATTGTGAATACTGTAAAAATCTAATGCGTCTAGGGAAATAACTCTAGGAGGTCTATGTGGTTTCAGGTCAAGCGCATCACAATATCGACCTCCGAAGCCTTCCGATTCGGCACGTGCTTTTGAATGAGTCACCGTCGCGTCGCGCATGTCGTTCCCAGTTCCGTGTTGCTACCACCGCCGATTCTAAAAGCTTCGATATCAGACGTCAGTATCTCACAGGGTCACGAGTCCTATCTAATCTATTAAACTTAAAACTAGTGCAATGTAAGCCGCCTTTTTGTCGCCACTGCTCAACTTCCTTCCACCATGACCCCATTCGTGACGATTCAAGCACCAAGCAAAGAGATTATCGTCCCAACTGGACTATTTATTAACAACGAGTTTGTCCCGTCCGTCGACTCTTCGGATGTGATTCAGTATGTCTGCGTTTAATATTTAGTGTATCGACGGAAATCATTGACTTTCTTCAAGGTGTTTTAACCCTGCCACTGAAGAAGTCATTGCCAGTGTCGTTGCAGGTAGTCCCAAAGATATCGACCGCGCAGTTGCTGCAGCACGCAATGCATTCAACACGTCTTGGGGCAAACATGTCACAGGGTGGGAGAGATCCCGTTTGATGAACAAGCTAGCAGACTTGATCGAAAGGGATGCGCAAGAACTAGCTGAGCTCGAAACACTGAACAATGGCAAACCGGTCACCGTAGCTAGGTGCTTTCATCTTTGTGGCCTTGATTTAGAAGGAGCAAGACTTGACACACCAATGCCAGAGATTTCGATATCGGAGACTCAATCCAATGTCTGCGATATTATGCGGGCTGGGCTGATAAAATAACTGGTCAGGTAATGGTCTGCATAGTATAAATCTGTGCAGAGCCCTAACCGTTTAATGTGGTAAGACAATCGAAGTGGATAACAGGACAAAGATGGCCTTCACCCGTCACGTGTGTACTCTGCCTTTTTTCCAAGTAGCCGAATATGACCGCGACTCAGGAACCTATCGGAGTTTGTGGTCAAATGTTAGGCCTTCAATGCAAAAAGTTTCTGCCAGATCTGACGCTCGTGTGACTAGCATACCCTGGAACTATCCGATTAACATGTGGTATGCACTTGGCGTATGCTATGATCATGATAGCCAACTCGGATCTGAACAGGTCATGGAAAGTTGCCCCAGCTTTGGCCGTAGGCTGCACCATCGTAATGAAGCCTTCTGAACTCACACCTCTGACTGCTCTTGTATATATATTTGATTGCTTATCCCTGACTTTCTACTGGTGTTTGACTGACAGCGTTCCTAGAAACTCTCCGAGTTGGTTGTCGAAGCAGGGTGAAGATGTGTATTCTTCTGAGTGTTTATACACTAATACCGTCCTTACTAGTTTTCCTCCGGGAGTTCTTAATACGGTTCCGTGAGCGACGACGATGACCTTATTCTACATTATCCCTGGCTGACACTGGATGCAATGGCAAAAGCTCTCTGGGCCCTGTGGGAGGAGCCGCGCTTTCTGCCCACCTAGACGTTGACAAGATCGCGTTCACTGGATCGATCATCACTGGGAGAAAGATCATGGAAGCTGCCGCCAAGTCGAATCTCAAGAAGGTCCGTCAGAGAAAATTCTTGACAAGTGCCTCCTTCACAACACCCACGCTAATCGTCTAGGTATCTCTCGAGCTTGGCGGAAAGTCCCCTCAGTTAGTGTTTGAGTCCGCGGACCTTGAACAAGGTTGGTTGGTATTCCAGGCGTAAGAAAATCTCCTGTTGGCTGTTGAGTATTGACAGTTTCCCATTCCAGCTGCAGCCTGGGCTGCATTAGGTATATGCTATAACACAGGTCAAGATTGTACCGCGGGCTCGCGATTGTACGTCCAAGAGAGCGTTTACGACAAATTTATCGGCGAGTTAGTGTCCAAAGTCAAGGCAACCGTCATTGGCAACGGATTTGACGAGAAGAGTGGAGGGGGTCCCTTGGTGAGTTTTGTTCGAGTCCTTTGTTATTGCGCCTCTCAATTAGTATTGTTCTAATATCGAAAATTTAGGTCTCGAAGACTCAATACGATCGAGTTTGGAGCTACATTGATTCTGGAAAAGCTCAAGGTGCCAAGGTTGCCCTTGGCGGTGAGAGGAGAGAAACCAAAGGCTACTTCGTAGACCCTACAAGTATGTTGAATATTCCGCGTGAGCCCCGTGCTAAATGCCTCTTCAGTCTTTACGGACGTGACTCCGAATATGAGAATCGTGAGCTTTATATCGATATCTTCTTCGCCTCTTCAGCTGAAGAAATTTCTACTTCAGGTACAAGAAGAGGTAAGCCCTTCTGACTTATTTTAAAAAAATAACAGCCTCGTTTACGGCCCTAAAAGATCTTTGGACCCGTCTTGAGCGTCGGTCGCTTCAAGACAGAGGAGGAGGGTGTGGCGTTGGGTATAACCATACATGTTTCCTGCGCTCTTCTTTGACGGCTAATCACGAACCCAAATTTGCAGCAAACAACACGACCTATGGACTTGGTGCTGGCCTTCATTCCAGTAGGGATAGAGCCGACTTGAATTTGTGGGGCGTCACTGATCCTTCTATGGCGCAGATGATGCAAATCAATGCATGCGAGTTTCAGATCTTCTAGAAGCTGGAACGGTGGGCTACCTACTATATTGTTCGAGATTTTCATCATTCAACGCATGGACGTGTTTTTTAGGTATGGGTCAACCAATATAACCTTTTAAGCAACAACGTACCCTTCGGAGGGAAAAAGCATTCGGGGACAGGTACAACCAAAATGACTGATGAAATCAAACTCTGAAAATAACTTGTTGATAGGTCGTGAACTCGGAAGTTATGCATTGGAGGAGTACACATCAGTCAAAGGTACGTTTCAAAATATTATTCATCAAACTGTTCCTGGTCGACTCGTTGAAAATCGTTCCAAGCCGTGCACTGGAATTTCGGAGAGAAGCTCCAGTGGCCTCTGTGATATTTCGATGCCCACGAGTACTTAGTCTCTTAGTAAAGCTCGGATCTTCGGATCTGGACAAGTTGTTATGTTCTGTAACACCATCTTTTTTTCCTTGAATACACAATCTTATACGCTCCCGTGTACTCTTGCCTCGCACCATCAATATTTCTAGGACGACGATTTTTCCCAGTAATATGTGGATTCTCTGTCATCTGCTTGGCAGCCGACGTTCTGTAGGAAAAGTGCGATTTATTAGGACTAGTAAATATTACACTAGGTATATGTACACTACATGCGCGCAACTCTGGACACCAGGTCCTTCTAATAATGTCTTGATAAGAGCAAATACCGCAATGATGTATGAATAAAATATTAGAGCGATTCGAGAGACCTTTTACGGTCAGCGCCGACCTCCACACACGCAAGGTGTCAACCTACACCAACAGCTGAATGGTCAACAGATAAGCATGAGGTGGCTGCGGGTATCTCTTCACTTACGAATTAGCTGGTTCGTAAGACTGTGAACCATAAGAGATATTTTGTTGTACATTGGATGCAGGCATATTAGGATAATACTGCAGTCGATTGTCGTAAATGTTTGGGACTCTGGGGTGGATACGGTCGTGTGTATCGGGCCAATGCAATGGGTTCGGATTTGACGGCGTATACATATTAGGAGGATAGTATGATCTTGTTGACATGTTTACAGCTTGGTCGCTCAAAGCAGAGTTCGTGCCAGCAACGTTCCACGGAGATTGCGACTCTGAGGGAAATCGGGAATGCTGGTGAGGAGTTGAGCTTTGCCCTACGCTGGAATAACCAGGATACCCAGTGGGTAACTGGCTTGAGTTGGCGTAGGCTCCACCGTATGGTGAAAAGGTCGACCCTCCTGCTCCGTAAGGGTAGGCAGGATTATCATGGGTGATGATGTTACTCTACAACAGCGGTCCGTCTTCAGGGGGACAGCGCGCAACCTGTCAAAAAACTACTCACAGGATGTTCTGAGGCCGGTGTAGACGGCGGGCTAGGTTCCCCAACAGCGACATACTCGCACGTTAACCCTTTCCTCCGACATCGCTCGCAGGGATTATGAGGAGGTTCCTCGTTTGTCACGCACTAATAGGCTGTTACGACGAAAGATCAATGAGGAAGACCTTCCACACGACTGACCTTGATTTTGCGTTTCCTACAATTCTTGCATGCTATCTGCGCTCGTCGACGCCTTGTAGCAGGAGAGTTGGAAGTGGAGTCTAGGAAGGAGGAGGGATTCGATGACATAGAAAAGGAATAAGGGGAGGGACTTTGTTTTCACTCACATTCCCTTTATATAGCCGCTACAAGACCTCGGATAAAAATCAATAAGCCAGCTTGAGTGACGCGCTCTAGATTCGAAAACCAAGATTTCATTCTACACGTGTCTGAACAGCCATTGCCTCAGGACGGCCACCATTTTTCGGGCCTTTAGAAAGGGCATATAATGAATGAAAAGTGGCAGGCCCTTGAGTTGTCTTGGACGCAACCAGATGAAACAATACCTGTGCAGAGTACATCAACTGGCTCACTTCTAGACTGATGGGGTTCGTGCGAGTTCGAAACCAATACCGAAAATACACGTACCGCCAACAGCTAATTTTGTGGACCGGTGATGTCGTTTATAATGAATGAAGCGCTGGGATTGCCTATAACGTCGAGGGCTGGTCCGGTCATCCCCTGAAAAGACGAAAGACGAAAAAAAGCTCACGCCGGCATGCAAATATCATACGCGAAAAAAATGACATTCACAGCTGTGTCTCCATTGGGCGAGGCAATTGCGAACAATCAGATCATTGCTGGACAGTGATGAATCAAAGATGTATGTACAAGCCCGTTAAATTCTGGACAAGCGCGGTTTACAAACTTGCTAGGATGAGACAGTACTCTATGGAATAGCGCAATTGAAAGACACTGTGTCGGGCTTATGTATGACCGAGAAGCAGTAAACAACCACCTCCAGCGTCCTTCGTCAGATTCTCGATGGGTGAATGGGGGGTGATCTGTATTTACCATCCGGTTGGAGATACGACGGATTGATATTCAAGAGATGATACTCACAATTATATACTACAGCGCGAGATAATCCCGTACTTCCTCTTCTGTTAATTTTCTAAAAGTCGGCTTTGGCCTTCCCGTCGCAGCTCCGGTGCGGCCGTCCTCAATTTCTGTGGGGGTAGGCACAGTGATGATCCCTAGCTCAATCGTTTTTTCTGTCATCTGCCCCTCAAAACCTTCTTTCAGCGTTAAAAGCGCCGTGTGGATTGCATCTTCAAGGCTGATATCATCGTTGTATCTGCGGTACCGTCATAAGACGACTGCGAAGATCGACACATTGACTCTGCCCACCGTTTTTCCAAGAAAGTCTTAGCGTTCACCATATTCTTTCCGATAGCGCTAGCTTTCCATGCCCAAAAAGAACCGGACGGATCCACCTGATATAGAGTAGGTCCTCGAGTGATATCCCAGCCTGCGACTAACAGGGAAACGCCGTATGGTCGGACACCACTAATAGACAAAAATATCAGTCGGTATTAGTATGCAGAAAGAGTCCGCAGGCACCACGCCATACCCGGATTGTGTAGCCTGCTGCATCACATTGGCGATTTCTTGAGTCAGCACTCGGGTAGGCGGGTATTCGCCATACATCTTCCAATACGCTTGAGCGCTCTTCCGCGCTTTCGTTATGAGAACTCGGAAGTCCGGACCCATGCCAGAATATACGATGCCGATATTTGGACACACGACTGCAACCTTGTCCAACATTGAATCGTCTACCAAGATTGAGGGTGATTTCTTCTCAGTAGCGATGACTATTCCATTAGAAGCTAGACACCGAATAAGAATGCAGAGCGATGTAGAGAGCCAGATGGGAGTCGTACCTTTGATTCCAAGACTAGTCGTTCCCTGCGATACAGCTGCAAGCGCATGCTCGATTTGAACCAACTTTCCACTCGGTGAAAAGACAGTCAGAGAGTAACTGGATGATCGTCAGGTTGGATCAATATAGATATAGAAGAGAACGTGCCTATAAGCACCACCGTCTGCACTAGCCATGATATGAAAGAGAGAGTCGAGGAGAGAAGCGTGGATGTTTACGATTGAGCGGACGCGCGTTCCTCTCGACGCGTATGATATGCTTAGTCATCAACCTAACCTCAAAGTACTCCCAAGTTTGTAAAAATCAATACACTGTGTACAGTATCTCTCAATAAAAACAAACGGCATGTAAAAGTGCATGTGGATGTTTGGTCTGCTGAGTCTCAAGTATTCTATCGAAGTCCTCATCCATATCTTCAACCGCTTCAATCTAGAGTGCGGTGAAAAATGAGCTCGCCGTTAACATAAGGAATATATTAAGGTACTCGCCGCTGTAGCCAAATCAAGGATTGCTCGTCCGGCAAGGAGGGCTTCTTCATGATTGTCCTTGATCTCAATATTGACGATATGGACAGGTCGATTGAATTCTCCCCCTCGCGTCAACAAGTCTAAAAACGAAGGAATATCAAGGGGAGTCATAGGTAGGTTGGATATCCACTATACCATCGCAGACGAGGTCGAAGCATCGCTCTTCACAAGTTATAACGACATCTGCAACGGTCCTACTTTCTTGCCAACGCTCTGGAGCAAGTTTAATTCGTCGATTGCGGTCAATCATTGGAAGGACTCCATTTGCTGTATATCTGAAAAGCGCAAACATAGTATTGTATTTCGAGTAGAGGAATACGTGGAAAAAACAGACAAGCGAGGATCTTTCGAGCTCAACTCCTGGTATATAACCTCGTAGGGAGTTCCAAAATTGTAAACGTTGGGTTTATCTATTGAAGGTCCAGGCAGACGCACGGCCGAGCCAGTCCCAGAAGAAATAACGCGAAACCCAGCTTTTCTAATCCAAAGTGCGTCAGCCTTTGTTCGTAAAAAAAAAAACGATAGAGACGCACGCAAGAACATAGTGGCCTTCCATTGACCTATTCTTTTCGTATTTATGAGACAGAGGATGGCGACGAGTGTGATGGAGTTAACGGACTTGATTACTAGCACAGACTACACAGAACAATGGACGAGCTTTGAATGTCTGTGGGGTTGGTTGTTCAAAGACTTGGGCGAAACTGTCGTCAACAAGAGGCGGCTGAGGAGTAGGAGTTGAAGACTGTGATTGGAGTCTGGCGAGACGAGGATCGCGAGCCATTCGAGGGTCCATTGCGCGCGCGCCTGCCAAAGGAGGAAAGGTATCAGTGTGTGGGCGGGTGAAAATGGCGGCGAAGAGAATCAGCAGTATCTAGAAGTCATCATCGCGCAACCCAGACTGCAGCGAGGCGGGTTGGTCGTGATTCCACTCTGAATCATCACCGGGGAATTAGAAAGCAGAAATGAGCGTACGTAGTGGTCCGGGAAAACTGCGAGGACGGTGAAACCCGTGACTGTCACTCATGTCTCCCGACGACGTTCGGCGCGCCATCGCCAGCCATGAGCATGTCGTACTCGGGCTCCAGTCTGAGATTGATTCTTTTATGCAGCGTATTCGCAGGCTTCACTTTGAAATCTCAACCCACCAAGAGTCTATACGCCTTTTGAAAGGAAAGGTGCACCGTTTCCGATTTCATCCAGATAGTACTGCTCACACCTGCACCCAAGATCACCCTAGCTCGTCGCCTTCCGCCAGAGATCCTTGCTTCTATCTTTGAAACATGTGCTTTCGACGGCTGGACTCGCGCTCCTCTTGTCGTCTCTCACGTTTGCACCGAGTGGCGGCAAGCCGCCCAGGTATGTCGATCTCACAGCATGCCGTTCATGACATCTAACCCCCACAGATTCCTACCGTCTGGTCTCAGGTATATATCCGTGTCGATGGCTTAAATGCCTACCACCGAACTCGCCTCTGGCTACAAAAGTCCGCCAGGGTTCCTATTTCCATATCCATTGAACTTCGTGGCGGCCCAGTAGCTGAAATCATCCGTCTTCTGAATATACATCGAGAGCGCTGGCGCAAGCTAACTCTTGCTTCCCTCCAGCTTGCTCCTGCTAACGACGCTCTCCGCCGTTGCGTCGGGCCTTATCCCATTTTATCCACCCTTTGCGTGTCCATCGAGGAGGAATTTGGAACTTTACCAGACGGAACGTTAGATGCTGAAGCGGGGCTACAAAATTTGAGAAATGCTTTCGAAAGTCTTCCCCAGCTTCGCACCTTTATTTACAAGCGGAACGTACCTCCGCTGCCAGGTGACATTCCCTCTTCCATCGTACATCTATCTATCAATCTGGATGGTTTCAGTGATATCTCATTATCTTCTGCGACATTACGAGATGCTCTATCACAACTTCCTTCACTGGAAGATCTGTCTATCTCTTTGGCTCGGGCGCACGCCACAGCATTTCAGAACACACCAGGTCCCGTAGTCGTCATTCCTACATTGAAGTCACTGACTCTTGTCGGACAACCTGACCTTTTTGATGCCGTCTTGCAAAGCATTTACTCTCCCACTTTACTGCGTCTGCATGTCGCATCTTCTGCAGAGCCAATGAATCACTGGTCAGGGTCGACACTCTTGCAATGGCTACATCCAGGGAATGTGCTAGAATTGCTTGAATTTCGTGATGTTGACGTTGCCCAGGACACTTTCGTTGACCTGTTCGCGTCTCTCAGCAGCCTCAAAACTCTCAAACTCCATGATTCTGAAATATCAGATGCGTTTTTGGAACATCTCTATGGTCCCCAAGGTTACTGCCCTAATCTCGCCATTCTGGACTTGCGGTGGTGCGGCCAAGTCACTGGCCATGCCCTCGTTCAGTTTGTGAAGAGTCGGATGGTAAATGATTCTCCCTCCCCACCAATTGAAAGTATCACCGTGATAAATTGTCCTTTCGTGAAGGAACAAGACATTGTGGACTTGGCTTTCTACACAATTTGTAAGCTAGTTATCAACCCGTATGATCAGTGTCGTGAGTAGATGCTTTCTGTTTGAGCTTGATGGCTTTAACCAATTTTTTTTTCTTCCGCTGCAGGCACTGCAGGCTGCTGCGAAAACGAAAGATATAGAAAAAGGCTTCGGTACCGTAGGTTTGGAAATGGAATGAAGGAAGACTATAGCCGCAGAATAATATTGTAAACGGTCGTCACATACTTTCAGAGATGTAGATACAAACTATGGCGAAGAGCGGTGGACTTTACAGCGCTGTCAGCCTCAAACAAGCACCTTTCCTTCTACCTCTGTGGACTATATCTCAGCGGAAGATATTGAGGGTCCGCCGCAGAAAAAGTATGAAGTCGAAGAGGACGGTTTAAGAAGAAGCACGAAAAAAAAAAAAAAAACACCCCCCTGCCTGAAAGAATCACGTGATGAAAGGATTGGGACGCTGCACGTGGCACCGATCGTTTCCCCTTTACACGACTGTCCGTTTTTGTTTTAGAATCCTAATGGCTCGTAACGACCGTACAGCCGAATTTATAGATGCTGTACAATCCAAAACGTCGACCGCACTCGGCCAATCTCGAACGAAACGAAACGATCGCGAGAGGGACGAGCAGGCCGGTCTGGGAAAGGAATACCTTACAGAAGCATATACGGTGGTAAGTTTCAGCTCCTTGGCTCGTGTTGTGTCTCTTTCTCATTAATCGCTAGCTGAATCACATCAATACCTTGACGCGAATGCTTTTCAGTATTCGTAGGCCGTATCTCAATCTTGACCAACGTGCCGGAGTGTCATATCACCAGGAAACGAGAAGTATAGACCTCGGCGAGGGTGGGGCCGAATCATGGGCCCACATTCGACAGCTCTCCAATGAAGAGCGAGATCAAATCGACATTCAGGCTCGTGTCATTCTTACTCGGTGTGCCAATAGAATCAAAGAAATGGAGGTATTAGAGAAAAGTATGTTTTGTTTCTTCGTATCTGTTTACCTGCTCACGAGAATTCCGAATCAGAGCGTTCGGAGCTCATCTCGAGCAAAATGAATCCTCTGACGCGTCTTCTGCCCGCTCGGTTAAGACAGAACGCGTCTTCGGTCTCCTCAGACTTTGTCGCTGCTCACAACGCCAGCGTTATCTGGTATCTTACACGACGTCTAGCTGAAGCCAGCCAGAAACAAAGCGAACTTCAGGAGGAGCGTGTTAAACGCCAAACGGAGAGGTCGCGGACGCTTGGGTCAGGGGCAGCATTGGAGGCACTGAGCATGGTTTCGAATCCGCACGAAAGACCGCCGGAGTCCGTGGCTTCTTCCAGCAGCTGGCTTGGAGGGGCTTCGTCTGGTCTGATTGCTGCGACCATTGGGGCACCGAGACGCGAAGACGCACAACACACCTTCGCGCCTTCCCTGCCCGAAACTTCACCTCCCTCGGACGATGAAGACGACCTGGAACTTTCCCAGTCCCAGATTCTCCAATTTGAAAATGAAAATGCGAATATTCTGCGGTCGGTGCAGGAAACGCTTGAATCTGTGCAGCAGGCAGAGGCACGATTGAATGAAATAAGCACGTTACAGATGGAACTAGTTTCACATCTCACCAAGCAGACGGAGTTGACAGATCAGCTATATGAAGATGCCATAGCATCGACGTCAATGGTGGAGAAAGGGAATGTCCAACTTCGGGAAGCTCGCAGACGATCCAAGGACAGTAGACTGTTTATCCTCGTCTTTCTCATTGGTGCGAGTCTAAGCATGCTGTTCCTACACTACTATTAGCGGTATCGCGTATGACCGTGTATACATATATCTACATTCTAGACAGAAAAAATGGTTCAAGAATTTGCAAGCAATGGCGCTTCTTCATCAAAGTCTTCAATTGCTTCAGCGGCCAACTCATCGACATCGGAGGGAACGGCCTCCAGCTCCCTTATGCGACTTTGGACCAATGTATAGATAAACCTGCGCAATTCACTGAGTGACTTGAGACCGAGCTGGGACGGGTTCACTCACCAACTCGTGAAGATGGCGATGAGGATGCCACCTAAGAATTTGAGATTATTACTCCGACGTCAATGTAAATCATGATAACGCGTACCGCCTACAAGACAGCCATTGAGGATTTTTGTGCCTAAACAAAGTGTGTCAGGACAAGGTGAGTGTATATATGGGGACCGGGAGGGTCGTACTTAAGTCCATATCTTTCCTCTGGTTGCCATCAGACAGGGCTGCCATTTTTGAGCCAATGAACGCATGAAGCAAAAATTTGGGGCACAGAAAAGTCGTAGCGACCACGAACTGCCACAATTTGACAGCCTCGATGGACTGGAAAATGTTGAGCTTTGATCACCCAAAACGTAACAAAATTGCATTTACCGAGAATAAGAGATTTGAGTAAACCCAAGGGAGGGGCGAAACTCGGATAAGGAGGATGAGTGGTAATCTGGAATGGGCACTGTAAAGACATGACGCAACAAGTGGAATATGAAGTTACCCCTTTTCTCTCTGAGACAAGTGTCAATCCTAGTTTACAGTTGGGAAGAACATGAACCTACGACGACCATCTCGAGAGCCTGAAACTTCTTGTGCTTGGTAGTCCATTTTCGTAGTCTGTGTGAGAATAAAAGTCGCAGCAAAAGAAAGACAGTCGCTGAACTGATGATAGAAGCAACCGCAGCTATGAGAAAACCGAATTTCCACCCGTAGGCAAAACCACAAATGGTTACGAGAGTTGTGTGGCCAATCATTGGTGGAAAAGATACTAAGACTAGAAATGGTTGAGCATTCTGATATTGAGGAAGGGACTGGTATTACGAATCAAAGCTGCCAGTAAGAGGAAACCAAATTTGGTGTGGGATAGCTTGGTGGCTTCATCGTAGAGGAATTGGAATATTCGAGCGGGAGTGAGTACGATGATAGCAGTCACTTGGAGGTGGTGTAAGAGAAGAGAAGCTGAATGGGGAGCAATTATACCGAGGAATACATTGATCAACGCCCATAGGAATAGTAAGGTCTGGAGATGTTTTTGAGAATGTTTCTGAGGGTGACTGAACAAGCTGTACTGGCCTTTCCAAAGGTGCCCAGACGTTTATATCGATTGAGAACGAGAGAAAGATAGTAGGCTGGATTGAACCGGCTGTCGATGGTCATGGTCTGGAATGAACCCGTAAATAGATTACGTCATTCTTTCATTCTTTCCCTCTTTCCTTCATGGAAAAATACAGTGCTTACCGGGTACGCTGCTGAAATTGGAGATGATACTCTATAACTAACGCTGTGCAGGATGCTGGGACTGGCCTTCAGCCGTTTCTGAGCCCAGGCCCTCTCTCCCGGTCTCCGTGGCTCTCCCTACTCGTTCCCATTCGCTATCTCGTCGGCATTCTTCGTCTCCTTGCAATTCTCGTCCTGCTTGTCTGCTATTTTCTTTTCGTCAGACTGGCTTTCGTCCTTCTGGTGAGCAACGCGCGTTCTGTCCATCAACGCGTGTATCGAAATCGTCCAGCTCGTCGTTCCTCCAGTTCAACGCGTCGCTTCATCTTTTGTATCCTCCGTAATCATTCGGGCCGTCCTCTTCTGTTTGGGTTTTGTCTGGATTCCATCAGAAATAGTGTCTAAAAAAAGAGGGTAGGCAGTTGCCGCTCCTCATCACCTTATCCTAACCCCTCCCAGGCGCAATAAAACAGAAAACAAATGGAACCCTGGTCCAGGCGACCTGATCATCTCAAACTGGGCTTCGTGGGTCGAAATCTTATGGCTTGCTTATCGGTGCATCTTTGAGCGTTTTTTGCCTATGCCATTTCCTGAATACCACGAACAGTTTCGACCCAATCTTTGTGCTACCCGTTCCAGAGTCAGCGGCCGAAACAGTAGCTCCCGTCAGCTCTCCCATCTCCCATAAACCCGGAAGACGTCCTGCAAGGACTAGTATGCCTGATGCCTCGCCATCGAGCCGTAAATCAACCTCTCAAATACCGATCATTGGCTTCCATGAAGTTTCATTATATACCATGCTTAGAGAAACCGGCCAAGTCCCTCCCTATTCTGCTTCACGCGGCGCTAAACCGCGACCCCTGGACGAAATTCGACAAGCTTCTAACAGGCCCGTTGTCGTTTTCCCTGAATGCACTACATCCAACGGTAGAACCTTGCTACGCTTTGCCGATTTGTTCCATCAATCTCTTCCTGTAAAAGGCTGGAATGTATTTGTCATGTGTATCAGGTATGTGTACGGCTCACCCTGAGGTACCCTCCATGACATGACAGTTTATCTAGGTACGATCCACCGACAGAGCTGTCTCCTACAGTCACGCATTCCATTCCATCTTTCTCCTTCAATCCCATCCCCCATCTGTTCACGTTAATCTCCGCTCTTGCTTTGCCTGCCTTGACCATCCGCCTACTGACACAATCGGAATCTCCTAGCTCTCCTACTTTTCTCGTCAGCGAGGTTGTTGGCGTTTCGTCCTCTAGAGATCAGCTCGCTGAAGCTTCTGCCGTCTTAATAGCTCAACTGGGCAAGTTTACCAAGATCTCGATGGGCTGGGAAGACAAGGCTAGATTTATTGACCTCTATCACCGTAAGCGTAAAGCTATATAGATCTACGCATCCAAATTCATTCCTAATGTTTGTACTGTGCGAGAGCTTGTCTCAAATCGTCTTTAAGATCCTCTAGATCTTCAAGCCCAATACTAAGTCTAATCAATGTGGGATCTTCTTTCGGATCACCTCTTGCACGACGCTCGATGAGGGATTCAACACTACCCAAACTGGTCGCGGGCTGAAGAGGAAACATGGTAAAGGGAGCAACTAGAGTGTTACGAACTAAAACATACCACAAACACTTTGGTTAAGAACGGAATGTCCTCTGCAAACTTTTGGGCGGTTAACGATATTGAGAACGTCGCAGGCCACCCGCCTTCCAGCTGTTTGCGGGGGTCAAAGCCACGCGAATTGGCCCCTTGCAATGAAGAGTGGAAGACTTTGTGCGCGCCATTAATGGGAAACAACCAGTCATAGGTCCGACACTACCCACCCTTTGCAATGACTCCCCCCGGAATTCCATCAAACGAATCCCCTTTGGGAGTGGTAGCCACTTTCTTCAGCCACTGTACTAGTTCCGTGGCCGTAGTCGATTGGCGGACAATCCGGAGGTGGAACGTACGAAGGGAGCGCAGGAGTAACCATGATTCCAAGTTGCCCATCATGCTTCCCAAGTATGTACGGTCGTCTTGGAGCTAAATTGAGCCATTTCAACATTTGACACTCCTTTCGGTGTCTAGAAAAATAATAATACTTGCCATTTCCCATTCCTCCTTGGTTTTGACGACCAGAAGCCCAGCAAGAAGGTCTGAGTGGCCACCAAGGTACTTGGTTGCTGTTTGATGATCAAATTATTGTCTGCTTCCTTATACACAGTCATGATAATATTCACCTGAATGGAGAATGCTTTCGAGGGAAGTGCAATTAAAGAGCGGCTTCACAAAGCTTTGGGAACAAAGAGACCTACCAGTCTGCACCAAACTTGAACGGGTACTGCAGAGGTGGTGGGGCAAACGTAGAGTCAACGACAATCTTGCCTCCAACTTTGTGAATCTACACATCGCCCCAAATTATCAGCTCCTTCCCCATGTCTACCAGATGGTTACAGTAATGAGTGACCTTGTCGGCATAATATTGAATGTCCCTGCTTGTTCCCGTCGGGTTTACCGCTAGCATTTCGAGTAAGATATCAGGTATCAAATATCGATGTAAGTCAAGTACTTACGTGTCTCCAACCAACACAAATCTCCAAATTTATATTCATCATCCAGGTCAATAATCTCAATTTGAATATCTCGACATTTCTTATAAACCTCGATGGTATGATGACAGCCAAAGTATCCTGCCTGGATCGCAATACGTTTCGGCTTGAAATATACGAGGGCCTATCAAAGCATGAACGTATAGATCAAGAAGGAGAAAAGTCATCGTATACCGCAAAGCAGGCTGCCAACCCAGATGCGTATGTAGCCGTGGGCCCATCCTTCAGTGGTTTTTTTTTTCAGATCAACGAAAAGGCAGGATCATTAACCAAACCAAACCATGATCTTATTGAGAATGTGCTCGACACGCGTAGAGACATCCTGGGTGTAACGGGAATAAACATGTCGCTCCGGATTTTGCAAATTTATATCTGCGAAGGAACCCTCATTGGGATGGGCGAGAAATGCTGTTAGAGAGAGCAAGTGAATAAAACTTGCAATCGATAAGGCACGTAGATTTTTGTACTTGTCGAGACGGAAATGGAAGGTGCGACTTCATTGTGTGCACCGTTGACGGCTGCATCGCCGTGAAGAAGCGCAAGAGTGTTGAAAGACATCCTAGGTAGCTTTGATAAAGGGAGTAACGTCCTTTGGGGTGGACGCAAAACCAATGGTCTTCTGATCACGCCATCTTCTGACATTCCGGATCCGAAAACAATGAAAATACAAACGATTATGATAGAGAACAGGCTACAGAGTTAAGGATGCGATCCATGATCCAAAAGTCCAGAATCTTTCATGAATGTCCTCCACTGCTGGTCGATAGCGGGTATACCAGGACCAGAATCTCTCATCATTAAATCCATATTTAATACTTCACTACCAGAGGCTCCATTCATCCCTATAGGTTCAGAGGTGAAAGAATTGCCCATATTGGGGAAAAATGGGAGATATCCGTCCATGCTGGAATCCTCGGGAGACATAGGTGGTGGAGAGACATACATGTTTTGCATTTCGAAATGTGGGGGGGAGAAGAAATTCTCCGGAGGAAATGGCCCGTTGAACATCGGTTCCGTTGCCGCTCGTTGTTGGGGTAGTGACGAATGTGGATGTTGAGAGGGAGGTAGCAAGGAAAGATATTCTACGAGTGACGGGTGCACATCTGGGAGGTTTTCGGGAGAAACATCTCTGGATTCATAATTTGTTTCATTTGGAGCGGGAGACTCGGGATTTGAGGCTGAGGTGGGAGAATTCACCGATGATTCTAATTTTTTCTTCTCGCTGTCGCGTTGTCGTAAAAGTAGCCTGCTGAAAATGACCCTTGTTTGGCCCCCAAAGAGCGCCAACTCGTCGTCGCCATAGTCCCTGCTAACAGATAATATGCTAGGAATGGGTGAGATGCCACTTCGATGCTGCGAAAATGCCTCGAATGCCTTGGCACGTAACCTGTTCAGAATAGCCTATCGGACCCTCGTCAGTATCTAGAGGATTAAATCGCGGGATGTACTCACCGACCCGCTACGTGAACGGCGAGAGAGATTCGTACATTTCTCGAACAAGTCACACGCAAGACCTAGCTCTATAAACGCATTGGGTGCCATGGTAGAGGCTGGCGAACGAGTCACAATCGACCCAACTATCATCTGAGGAAGCATATGAAACTCGCACTGATGTAATTTGTAAGAATGACTTACCGCAGCTGAGAATAACGGCGCAACTATTCCCCACCATCGCCGACAAAGGTCAGGAAACCGATCATAATGATTTAACGATGATTTAATTATCCCCGATGCACACCGATAGGCAGCAAGGAACGAGGGGGCATAAGGACTTCTCAAAGGATTCACAGGATGATCAAGCATTGCTTGAGCAAAGAAACTCCGATGAATGAAGAGTAGGACTGCAGGAAGATGTTATTTACACATCGACCAAAAAAGAAAATACTTGCCCAGCGAACGCATTTGTCCCAAAAAACATCGACGCATGTATGCAGAAGGGGTGAAGTGCTCATCCTCCGGGTTCATGAAAACATTGAGATAAGGTGGAAGGGTCTTTTCTCGCACTTTACGATCTAAATCAAGAACAGTCTGATAGCTCGGAGGTTCAGCGGTCAGAGTGAGCTCGAGCACTTGCGATAAGATATCTCGGCAAAATTCATACTTCCACTGAAAGTCTGGGGGGTCAATGAGATCCAGGAGTGGGAAGTTCAAAAGAAAGACAAGCTTACATCCAATTTGTGAATTGCCTTCCTCATCTACAAATGTTTCTTCCTCAGTAGGAAACTCGCAGTCCATGTAGCTAGGTCGAATGGCTGGAGGACGACCGATAAACAGACTCTGCTTATGATTGAGTATGTTAGCGACAATAAAAGAACCAGGTACTTACATGAAACAACTCCGAACAAAATGTCTCATAGAAGAGGACTCTTCGTCTATCGACGGTTTTTATATCGAAGTCCCAACGAGAACCGTCGCGGTCTGAAAATTAGCTAGTAAGGCCTTGCGGTAACAACAGATTTTGATATACTGACGAAGTCCCATCTATTTAGGTGTGAGATATCTTCATTGTTTCCGAAGGAAAATACACCCTTACACTTTGTGCAACCTTTGCCCCCAAGGACATGACACTCCACTGAGTGACTGATCAGTAGTGCAAGAGTCAATCAACGACTGAACTGACAGCAGAATCCACCGTGTATCTTTTACCAGCGAATGTCTGGAAATGGGCCCAGAGAACAATCGCTTGAACAGTTGCTATCTCAGGGGAGTCGAAAATCGAGCGCAAAGACACTGCGGCGCGACAAAGCAGAGAAAAAGTTTCAGCTTCAGAATTAACTGCGGCCGAACATGAGAATGTTAATTGAAAGAAGAGTTCAATTTTACATACACGGCTCCAAAGTCAGATCCACGAGGGCGCCGAGAGCAAAAATGATGAATAGAGTTGCCAAACGATGAGGAGATATTGTATGAGGCTGTCTAACTTCCGAAGAAGCCCTTTCCTTTTGTGATCGATATATGGGCACTAGTATGTCATCGATGAGCTCGTCGCGACGAATGGGTTGAAAATGCCATGAGGCTTGTTCCAAGTACGTTTCGCAGAGGGCCCAAGCTCGAGGTTGTTCGGGAAGATATGTGAAAAGTACATCCATGGTTTGTTCAAGGTTTTCTTCCACAGCGAGAGGAAACATATTGGTAAGCCGCAAAAGACTCGGAGGTAGCGAAGTTGGCTTCTCATCGGGTACCCAGCCTGGCTCAATTTCTGCACCCGCCTAGACAACACGCTCAGTATTTCCAGTGCTTGTTCAATATAAGAGAGTTTTACTAGAAGCAAAGTCTTTTGTTTGGGATAAGCACTGACGAACTGTGCAATGAGCGACGACGGCTGACCTCTGATCCCGCTGAACGTCCAAAGTATTTTGATTGATCTCTGTCGAAGATAGTCAATGTCCCAACGGCATCTAAGGATTCATTGGATGCTTTCCGGGTAGGTGAAGGATGTAATACTGAGCCGCTTTCAGGCCCGAACTTGACAGACAAAAGCTCGTCGCGAAGAAGCGGATGAGGTTCACTTGATACTCCAGACTGGCAAATTGCGAGAGCGTCCTCCAATTGACGTATTCGCTGGCCCATTTCCGTAATCTTGGTGTGTAATTGAGATGTATCAGCTAGGACAAATCTGGAAGGAATAGTTAACAAAGGTGCTCCAGAAGAGACAATTAAAACATACCGAGTCCCTTGCCCAGCAGCCATTTTGCCATTTGGACATATACTATGCACCCCTCGTCTGACACAGCTGGAACATGGTATCTTCTTGTCACACTTTAGCTTGAGCCGTCTTGAGATT
Organism: Collybiopsis confluens; assembly: GCA_013368555.1. Taxonomy (NCBI): domain Eukaryota; kingdom Fungi; phylum Basidiomycota; class Agaricomycetes; order Agaricales; family Omphalotaceae; genus Collybiopsis; species Collybiopsis confluens. The sequence continues at coordinate 304,384 of JAACJN010000001.1, forward strand.
GTGTAAAGACTTGTAAAAAGACGCTATTGAGCCGAGAAATTACCTGCAATATGAGTCAGTATGGTTTCTGAAAAGATATGAATGTTCAGGACCTGCATTCCGCACAACTGACTTCACCTATGCGTTGCATAATGAGAATAGTAGGAATCTGAGACAAATGACTGCTACCGAGGCCTTAAAAAAAAGCGGTCTGAGAGACGCCACACTGCACTGACCTCACCCCTAGCCCTTCTGATATCTATATCGTCCTCGCTAACATGTTTCCTGGATACCCTTCTGGCATGTTGATTATGAGGGGGATCTGGCGGCATCGGGTTGACAAAAAGTAAGAGAGACAAGCTGGTGCTGTTTAAGCCATCCGCCGACTCTCCGCACCGCTCGGCTTGAGCAAATCCGAATTCCGATCACGTGATTATGTGACAGATTGCCGCCTCAATAACAGACGCGTCCGGAACCGCGATTCCGAAACGCTCGGGTTGAACCTGAACTACCACACGCTCCTACTGCCTGTTGCCCTTCAGCATGACGCTTCCTTCCATATTTACTGTGCATTTTTTCTTTCTTTTCGTTTTCCTCTTTTCCCACGCGCATTCCTCAGTCATTCGGCCTCTTGCCAGAAGCTCGCCAGATCGACTAGACAACTTCAGGAGAGCTCATTCCCTAGGCGATTCCTATAAATTTGATTCTCGAGATGGCTGGACCACTATAAACGCCACTAATCTTCGTGCACCCCGAAATTCCCCTGCTGTTCTCGAATCGCGATCAAAGAAGGCAAGCGACAAAGGCGAGGCCTCTACCTCCGCCAAGAGTTCAGTGCTCAAAGTTCTCAGTAAGATTATTAACGGTGTCACTATAACCTGGTACCTTTATTTTGTACTGTAGCACTTCGCCTTTACTAAATCGCTTTCCAAAGGTATACAGGCCATGATTTATTGAATCCTAGCTGCTGGGCACAGTCAGTTTGGGCTCCAACTGTATGTGACCGAATTTGCCTTCGCTTTTGCTGCTTATATTCCCCAGGATGAATCGTTCGTTTGTGCGCTTACAATGGATGGATGGCAAGATAAGCCGAAATGTTTCCAATTTCTTCAAAGTATGTGCAACCGCCAGATTCACGGATAGACCTTGGTGATGACTTGATTGCAGTCTGCAATGGTCCTAAAAAATGCGTTTATGTCAGAGTTGTTGATACATGCGCTGGATGTGCTGCCGGATCCCAGCACGTAGATCTCACCAAAGCGGCATTCTCCAAACTGGCCGATTTGGGTACGGGAACAATGAGCGTTTCGATGAGGATAGTCGAAGATCCTCTTAATTCGCTTTGGTGCGTTTTTATAATGCATGCCCGATTAGTGGTCGTCTAAATTATCGCTAGGGATGTGGCTTTATGGGGCCCACGAATTTCGTGAACTACTCCGTTTCATTTTCCTCTGACTTGTATTTCGATTGTACATTACTACCTGTATCGCTGACATACTTGATTTGTATCCAATTATACCACACTCCTTCTGATTTCAATCATGAAACCAGAGTAACCCTCTTCCTCTTCTTTCCTTCTGATATTTGTAAACGGACTTGTTCCGCACTAAGCTCGTCCTCAAAGAAATGCGCAACGCGGTCTACCTGATCACGGCGACGAAGATAATGTAAAGCGGCAAGGTTGTACCCTATTATTTCTTTCTGGCGCTGCAGTGCAGTCCGCAAATGCCGGCGCAAGGGGATCAGGGACGTCCTCATGATACGATTTGCGACGATTTGATGATGGTGAGTTTTGAGTAGGAAGAAAATGATCCGAGATACAAGAATGATATTCCAGTTCTGATCGTGCTTAATGAGAATGCGCCCGGCACCCAAAAAAATGTTGTGGCCCACCTTTTCAGCCCACATATTAAGATATACCATCAATGAAATGATTTTTGCAAAAGGGAGGGCCAGCAGGGCATCATGCAACGCTGTACTTGGAACCTTCTGGACAACATCTAGGACATAGGAGTCGGGTTCTAGATCATAGGCTGCCAAAACGGGATTCCGAGGGGGAGGCTGGAGTCGCATTGCATCGTTTTCCGGTAAACGAGACATCGTCTCTTCGTATTCACGGTAGGCAATTCGTTCTCCATCAGCGAGGTCTAGAGCCTCCATGATTCGTTCTCCGGCCATCAAAGTCTCTGTGGTCTGCTTGCTCACTCCGGTGGCTTCGGCAATCATGGACGCTTCCGGAATCCCATCCCCAACACCGCTACCGATTGCAAGGTCGCGGCGATTGAGAGATTCGACGACTCCATTTTCGTACAGGGCCTCAAGTTCTCTCTCATGTTCTTCTTCGAGGAATAGCTTGAAAGGCCAGAAATCAGTCAGTCGATTATCATTGATAGGAATACCTCCACTGACCGGGTCCTCCAATTTCTCCCATACACGAATCGACTTGTCATGAGAGCCAGTGACGACAAATTTGCCGTAATGGCTGAGGGCAAGAGCCCATACCTCACCATGATGTCCCTCCAGCCTTTGGATTTGCGCAAACTGCGACAACATCAGTAAGAGCGTGATATAGATACAGAAGGGACAAACTTTATCTCCGTCCCAATATTTAAGCATTCTATCTTTCCCTATAGTCCAGAAATAATGACTATCGTGTTCGAAGAGCACTTGCATGACGCTCTCTTCGTGAGCGAATATCGACTTGTGACAGTCTCCGAAATCGAGTCCCCATATTTTGACATTCTTGTCAGCGGAGCAAGTAACAATGAGCTTTGAATCAGACGAGATGTCCATTCCGAGAACAGGAAGCTGCAGGGTCTAATGAGAAGAGCATGCCAAGAGCAAATCGAAACGTACCTTGTGCCCATAAAGCGATAGGAAGAATTTGAGAGTATCTTGGTAAAAAACCTTGACAGTGGAATCCAGAAGGGCGACAGCGAGAAATTTATTGTCTGGACTGTATCTTACGGCGAGTACCTCGTCGGTCATTTTGAGCGTACGCAGATGCACTAGTGAAAGTAGTTTCCCACTCTGCAGCTACAGAGTAATCAGCCCAGAGTAATATCAAAAAAGAAGACTACAAACGCTGTCAGCTTCCGCGTCTCTTCGCTCAAATGCCCAAAACTTGACATCGTTGTCGGCACTCCCAGTCACTAAAGTCTGATCATCCGCCCGAACGTGCAATGACCAAACGGTTGTATGATGCGCTTTGATAGTTTCTATCAAGGACGATGACGCCACATCGTACACTAGGAGTTCCCCATTCTTGGTACCGACAATTATCTGAGAAACGTTGTTTCAGTAAAGGATTGGCGAATATTGCCGACATTTACATGTCTATCACCAGGCAGGAACGTACTGCATATGGCATGATTGCAGTCTATTGTGCGTATGCAGACAGTAGTCCGCATATTCCATATTTTGAGAGAGTCTTGCACTACATCAGAGATAGTTCACGAATGTTGGGGTGAGTCTCACCATTCGAAGCTGATGCAAGAAGCTGATCATCTGAGCTCAGACACAGGGTACGCACATCATTTCGATGGCCAGGCAAATCGACGCTAAACATACGTATTGCCTCTGGTGGTTCTTTCAATTTTGAGGGGAGAGGCATGGAGTAAACTTCTATCGAGTTGGAAGACAGAGCAGTCATAATCTAGTATATATGCATTAAGACGAAAGAAAATGTATGTGTCAACTATACTCACCTGCATGCCATCTTTTGATGAGACTCCAAAATCAAAAGATCTAACTTTTTTGCTGGGGCGGACGATGGCATAAGGTGTAAAAAGATCAAGCAGACTAATCTCATCATCCTCGTCGGGTTCCTCATCTTGCGCTGGATTTTTTTGTCGTTCTTTTTTTTCCTTGACTCGTTTCTTCCTTCGCAATCGTTTTTTCTTGACTTCTTCGTCAGTGCGTATTCTGAAGACCTCAAGTGATCGGTCGTGGGATTGTATGGCGAGAAACGGTTGAGAAGGATGGAATGATATCTGGGAGACACGATGACGCGAAGATAACGGGAGTGCAGCTACAGGATGTATAATTTTATTAATCTAAAGGACGTCAGAAAACTCAATCTCAGAAGAAAGGAGCTGTACAGACCTCGCCAGAGTCGGCCTCTACCAGTCCTGTCGATAAAGCCTCGCTGTCTATCCTCCAAGCCTTGACTTCTCCCTCCCCACTTCCAGTGAAGATGATGTTCCTTTCCATGTTCATATCCATTGACCAAACGTCAGAGCGATGTGCGACGACAGTTTGGATACAGTGCTGAGTAGAAAGATCCCAAAGCTTTAAGAAGGTGTCTTTGGAAGTAGTTAGAAGCATCACAGACGCGAACGCAGTGGAGGTAGATGGAATATCATTGGATATTGGTACGAATTTAATCGCGGTAATCTGAGCACGGTGTCCTCGGAGTCTTGAAGAAAAGTTTTAGCGATGCTCAAAAGGAAGGACCCCGTTTGTACCTATACAGGCCAGCCTCTGCCACAAGATCCCATACAATGAGATCGGTATCTTGGGACCCAGAAGCAAGGCGAGTTCCTTGTTCATCGAAAGCCAAGGCGGATACGGCCTTTTTGTGGCCATTGAATGTTGTAACAACAGAGCCAGAAGAAGCACTCCAAAGACGAATTGATCCATCGGCATAACCGACTGCGAACTGATCTTTCTGCGGAGACCGAATGATACATGTTACTTCAGCCCTTTGACCAGTTTCATGCCACATTGCGAGCTAGAAAACAGAAAGATGTTGAAGAAGGACAAACTGGCAGCGATGATGATTACACACCATCTGGCCTTTTTTCACGTCCCATATGAGTACATCTTCAAGCGCAGGCACGTACGCCAGTTTGCCATCGTAGACCGAGTTAGACAAAGTGCTGCAGACGAGACCAAAAGCCTGGGTTGGTCCGTGGCGCAGATAGCTTTGGACCATATTCGGGGGCAGGAGCAAGTTTTTTTTTTCTTCTTTCTTTTTTTGCATTGAACGGAAAATCCGGACCGGCTCGGAACCAACTTGCGCGGCCACACTACTCCCAGGATGCATATGATGGTTTCATCGACTGTCCCCGAGGCTGCTACGAGGCTGCTCAGCTTTGTCAACTCCTCCCCGACCCCCTTCCATGCCGTTCAGTCCGCCGTCAACAGGTTGGAGAAAGTTGGTTTCACCAGGGTGGGTCTGTCTGCATTCGTCGCAACTAACTGGCTTGGTCTAATCTCGAAATCCATCAGCTCAAGGAATCGGGCAGTTGGGATAAAGCGGTCAAGCCAGGTGGCAACTACTTTTTCACCCGAAATCAGTCCACCATCGTCGCGTTCACAACACCCCAGAACTGGAGTGAGTCACAGCTAAGCAGTGTATATTCTAGGCATCCTCATACGTCGTAGAACAGGGGGCAGGTATCTCCATTGTCGGCACACATATCGATAGCCCAGTTTGTCTACCTCGTCGTCATCTCATCTACCCCGCAACCTAATCTTCTTTTTAGAACCTCAGGATCCGCCCAGTTTCAAAGCGAACCAGAGCAGGATATCTTCAGGTAATACTCGGCGTCCAGCTTTCCATTATCCTGATCATCCTGTAAAGGTCGGGATTGAAACGTACGGCGGAGGAGTTTGGCATTCTTGGCTGGATCGAGATCTCTCAGTCGCTGGTCGTGTTGTAACTTCCAATCAATCTGGCGAATTCAAGTCTCGTTTGATCAAGATCGACAGACCTATTCTCAGAATTCCCAGCCTGGCCATACATTGTTGAGTGCCTAAACTCCTCAAAACCCTCTCTCTCAACCGTTCTCTAACTTCCGGCTGCAGTGGACCGTGGTGTGAATGACAACTTTAAATTCAACCAAGAAACCGAATTCGTGCCAATTCTAGGTCTCATCTCCGAACAACTTAATGCGACGGCCCAAGCTCCTAAATCTGACACCAAAGATATCCAGGCTTCTAGTATCGCGGAAAATCACCACTCTGCTTTACTTTCCCTGCTCGCTTCTGAACTTAGTATTGCGCCAGATGAAATTCATGACTTTGAGCTGTGAGTGTTGCTCGCTATATGTACTGACAGGTACCTGAACGTATGGCTGGCCTTAGACATCTCTACGACACTCAGCCTTCTCAGATCGGAGGCATCGTAAACGAATTTATTTTCAGTCCTCGGATGGACAATCAGTTCTCCTCGTAGGTTTTTATTTTTCTCCAGCTTCACGTCCTCGCTTATAATCTTATAGCTTCTGTGCACTAGATGCACTCGTGGGAAGCGTATCTGCCAACTTGCTGTCTGAAGGAAACGTCAATTGCATCGCGCTTTTCAATCACGAAGAAGTCGGCAGCGTTTCCTCCACCGGCGCCGAGTCTAATTTAATTCCTTCGTTACTTAGTCGACTCTCCCCAACTCCGGACCTTTTGGCTCAGAGTATTGACAAGTCATTCTTGGTTTCGTGTGACATGGGACATGCCATACACCCCAATTACATGTCAAAGCACGAAGAAAACCATCAGCCTCGCATCAACGGCGGAGTAGTTATCAAGACCAACGCTAAACAACGATACACCAGCGATGCTATTGGATCCTTCTTGGTGAAAAAGCTGATTGAGAGGAAGGGAGGAAAGGTCCAGGAGTATGAGGCCCGCAATGATATGTGCGTTCCTTCGACTTGCAATCCTTGAATTTTTGGTCCCTAAACGCTTTGGGTAGGCCGTGCGGGTCTACTGTAGGTCCTCATTTGTCTACGATAGGACTGCGCGTGGTCGATGTCGGCCTTCCTATGCTTAGTATGCATTCAATCCGAGAGACTGCAGGAACAAGGTGCGATCCTTAATTCCGACCACTATGCCTAAATTTGATCTCTCCCATTCAGCGATGTACAGAGCTGTATCGATTTCTTCCAATCACTATTTGAAGGTTTCGCCAGCTTGGATGCTAAGTTAGCTGCCGAGTAACAGTTGTCGTTATGTGGGGTAATTGACGTGGGTACAGTAAAAGAAAAAGAAAAAGACCAGATTCCGTATTCATCGTTTGATCTTTTTGGCCGAAGGCTGGCGGGAATTCCGGGGGGCAGAGTAGGTGCCTGAACCAGAAAGCATAGTTCGCTTCTTCGCTGTCCGTGAGTAATGTGCCAGGACCCATTCACGCTCCGCCTCTGTTTGCTCAATGGTTCCTTGACGGATCTCGTATGCTAAGAATCGAATAAGATTCAAAAAAAGTTCAAGAAAATAAGGAGTACGAACGTTTCATTTCAAAGCGAGGTCCCACTTCCGCGAGCTGTACCTGACGCGGTATTTTGACGAAGACATGATGTCTGGCGCTTAATTTAGCTGAAGTCCATTCCAGGTAGAAGATCGGTGCTCACCGAAAAGAGATAAAATCATCTTCATTCGAGAATGTCATAACTCTTTTGCTATCTTCTTTGGGAACAGGAAAGAGATATTTTAGAACATCCCGGATTCGCTCTCCTAGTTTGGAGGAAAAATTGTCAAAAATGAGGTGCGGATATTGCTCCGAAACTGTGGATTCCTTGTATGTGGCAATGTCATGTCTCAGAGCTACATTACTCAGTGTGAAAAAAACCGTTGGTCCATGTGGAAAGTGAGAAACGATCATTGCGTCTGGCAAATCGACAAGTCAGGTGCAAGACTAGTCATGAAGCGCAATGAATCGCACCAGGATTTCCGCGGTGCTCATGAAGAATAATGAGGTCTGTAACATCATTCGCACGACAAGCTTCTGCGAGTTCCTTCACCACATAATTTCCTCGATTTATTCGATGTGAATTCGGGAAAACAAGTCTGATTTCCTGCAAGAAGGAATCAGAATGAGAAATGGAACTCTTTAAAAAGCGATAAACCTTGGAAAATTGGAGCAGTTTCGATGAAGGATCTCGGGAAGTAGTGATTACGATTTTTGGGTCTTGTATCCCAGCTCGTGAATATTCATTATCAATGTGTGTCGTAGGATCTGGTCATAACATCACTAAGCGGAAGATGCAGCATTTGCTGTGAGTATACTTACCCGTTTGAGCCTCGTCAAATGCTAATTCCTGACCCAGTAACCTCGCATCCTTTTTCAGTTCAGTGGGCAAAGATTTTCCAGCAGCCAAAGCGTCCTTGAGCTGTTGTTTCCGTCCATACGTCTGTCTTTCGTGAGCCTCGAGCGATTTGGCATAGACGTACTGTCTGCGTTCCCTAGCTTGACGACGTAACTACGTTTATGAGCTCGACATGTGCAGAGTTCTGTTACAAATGAGCGTACCATTGCCAAAAAAAATATATAGTTAAGCGCCCAAGGTGCAATTTTTGATAAGACAAGACCGATAATCTAATCTACGTATCCATGTTATTGGATAGTGCTAAGCTGGCCCTGGTACGACGTATCTTCGTGCAAGTAGATAAATATCAGCCTCAGGAACCCCCACACCATCCCAATAGCACAGTATACACTGGTCATCATCAGTGGTAGAAACTCCATTCTTTCATCTACAGCCTGCTCCAGTCCTTTCCTCCTCGAATACCACGATATGCCAAGCGGAAAGATTGCCACAAATAATTGCAGCAAGATAAAGCCTCCAAGGTAAAATTTCTCCAGCACATCTAAGATCACGTATGGGAGAGACTTGGGATACCTTTACAAAGTCATTGAACAACGAGAATACGGGGGAGCTGTGATGTACTCACTCATAAACACGTTTAGACAGAGGTAGGTATATCAAGGTAAACCAGACCAGGGAGTAGACCACTTCGATTACTGACTCTGCTTTCAGGTTAGCGCGACTGTTTGAAAAGAGCTCACTAGAAAAATACCTGCGGGGGTGAACAAGAGAGGGAAAAGAGAAAATATGCCAGCAACAGTAGCTATAACGAAGGTACGAAAGTACGCGTGGCGTTCAGCAGCTAGCAGACTGAAATTTGATAAGCTACATGTGTGGAATCGACCGTTTGGTTTACCTTAGAGGGACAAGTATTAGTAGAACCGCCTTCTCATGTACATGCCAGCCAAAAAGGTAGGATGAATAACCACAAAGAGTCAAAGCGGTCAGGAAAGATTTGTAAGTTGGCTGGAACCACAACTTGATCAGAACTATCTGATGCGGAGAGTCAGAATCGAAGAATCCCGTAGTTGAGAAGGGACTGAGGACTGACAGACTGCAGAGCTATCGTGATCGTAAATGTATGCAGAGGCTTGACGTTAGGGAGCACCGCGAAAACAGTGTCTCCAACAAGTCCTCTAGAGGTTGAGGCAACTCCAGCCAAATTAATGGGAACTTCTTTCCCCGAATTTTGGGCGCCTACATAGAGACATCTTAGCTGACGCAAGAAACGGAGAAGATAGTCCAAACATTTCAAAAGAACACGGTCAGCAGCAGTAATCAAGGCCCATGCGTTTGGAGCCCAGTAGGCGTGGTTGAGGCCTCGAGTGAATGGAAACAGGCGCGAAATCAGTTGTTGCATCTGACCCATAAGAGCAAATGGTGCCAGGGATAAGACGAATACAGCAATCACGGCGTTGGCCAGAGAGAGAAAGTTCTTGATCTCGAAATTCCCAGATGGAGACAGACAGAATGAACGAAGGAGATAGATGAAGTATGCGGGCTGCAAAATCGTTAGATGAGCTCTAACGACGCAAAAGAATAACGTTATGCTCACAGCGAGATACATGTAGATGTGTTTGAAATTGAGTAAGATAGCAAATAGAATTCCACTCGCAAGCTTCCTCCCCTAGAGCGCCACAGAATTAGTAATAGAAAACATGTACTGGAAGACGGACATTGCGAGCCATGAGAATGGACCAAAGCAAGATGCCAAATAGGAATCCGTTGTACTGGAAATGTATATGATCGATAATAAGAAATCCCGGGTGGAGGAACAGGGAAGCTGAAATGATGCGTTGAGTTGACGGATCGACGGCACTTCTTATAAATCTGTTCAGGTGGATGAGGGAAAGCCGAACAAAAGAAAACAATAACGCGCACTTCAGAAGGACAGCACCGAGCAACAACTCTGTGATAATAACTGTTGAGCGCTGGTATACAATCACCGACCAAGAGTTGTAGTTCAAGTTGTTCAGATCGACGATGCTGGGGTCAATGAATGAGGCTGGGACAGAAAGAATCTTCTCGAAATAGGCAAAGAATGGAGGATAGTCCAATGCTACAGGCTTGTGAGAATGGCAAGTAAAGTTTGGGGAATCATGGGGCCCTACTCCACTCTGAGGTCGTCTGGGAACCGACTCAGAAGTTAGAACATCCTGAGCTTTGGAAGACCCACATCGTAATACCATTGAGAAATCGGAAGTGAATGAGTTATGGCAAGCCAGTTCCTATGAACTTCAAAGTCCGTGGACCGACTAGTGAATTGAGACTGAGATTTGAGCTTGCCTGTTTTGAGATACTTACTAGGCTGGAAACAGCAGAATCTTGATGATTGTAGAGAGTACAAGAATATCCCAGGAAGAAGGATCAAGCCGGGACGTCGAGGATTCCGTCGAAGAATCAGTTTCAGACTTCATGTTGCACGTAGACGCGCACAGAGGGTAGATGAGAGAAAAGCTGGAGGTGATGACGGTAGTGAGAAGAGACGCGGGTGCGTGATCGGACACGTTCCCGCTATGTGGACGGCACACCCCTTCACCTCCTACCACCATGAGCGAACAAATAGCGATTGGAAAGTTACAAACAAATGCTTCCAAGTATGGCCACCCTACGTTTCTTCTAGAGCACCATTGCTAATATTGCTGCTTTCAGTGGAACTCTCTTCAAACTGGTCGTTTTTAGTCTTAGTTTGGGCATCGTGCCGCTCACTTCGTATTTTGGGAGCTTATATTATATCTGGGATGGTATCCTCATCAATTTTCAGCTTAGGGAATGCTGTTGAAATGTATCTAACCCAGGGAACTCGACCTTTGCCGCGATTACCGCCATCGTAGCTGCCAATGTTGTCCTAATTTCATACATCATTCTCTCCATTCTTGAAGATAAACAAACTCAGAATACTCCCACCACGCCAACCGAATCGAAAAAAGAACGTTGATAAATGGAGGTAATTCTCGTCCTCTATCTAGAAGTTGGTAGCAGTAATGTTCATCTATATGGCAGACTTAAAAATAAATTATACAGTGTACATTTTTATCATTTGAGAAAGGTGCAGACCACCCAGTGGCCGCTCATTATACGATAGAGTTCAAGTATTAGACAGCTATTCCCCATTGAACTTCGGACGCAGAGTTACTATTCCATTGTCTTACCTAAGGAAATTTTGCTTAGCGTACGGATAGATTTGTAAACGGTTCAACTGCTTTACCTCGACAGGTGGAAGTGGCTTCTCGTACCTAGGCTGACGAGACGAATTGGCGAAAGTGAAAGTATCGCTCGAGGTGGACCGATGCGCGGATAGTGTAGTCATTGGTGGGATATTGGGTTCTGGGCTACTCGAAGAGTGCGCTAAACGCCCAGGCCGTGTATGAAATACATGCGAATAGTGTGGCTCTGGAGGGAGATAATCAGGCATCAAGGGATAGTTGTGCGATAAGGCAGGGGATGACGGCTTTCTCAGAATTGACGGAGGAGTAAATGTTTTTCGACAGCTTTGCAATGGCGTTGGAGTAGTTGGAGTAGTCACAGGCGTGGAGTCAAGTGAGCTGAGTGCTGGCGACTGCTGTAAGGGCGAGCGTGATATGGATGGTTGCAGAACCAAAGGTTCTGGGATCTTTCTGCGAACTCTGAGTGGAGGCGGGGCGGGGAATAGTGCTAATGAATCGAAATCTGTCGCGTCCGAAAGCGAATCGCTCGACGATGTCGATAAACTTGGGCTTGGCGACCGCTCAAGCTTCAAGTCGGACAGATTGTGGGCAGATTTATTGCCGCAAGGGACAGGTCGACGTCTAGAAGACACTCTTCCGACCCCATATGTGGTAGAGTCAGAATTTGAGTGATGAAAAGGGGGTAGTTTAGGCATAGGACGCTTATGCAGCAAGTTTGGGTCTTCATCCATGTCTGCTAGAAATCCCTTCCAAACTCCATCCAGTTCTGGCATACTTCGTTTGGGTTTCTTCAGAGTTTGTCCTCGGCTAGCAATCGTCCACGATGGAGATTCACTGTCTAGTTGACCAGAAGGAACTGATGGCAGAGGTTCAGAAAGATCCAAACTAGGAGGACGCGGCGGTCGACGAGGGCTTAAGGCGCCAGCTCCTGGCGAACGCGCGGAGCGTGGCCGAGGGGGAGAAGACAAGAAAGAACGAGCGTATGTAGATGGAAACTCCTCTTGTTGCTCAGCGAACGACTTTTTCTTTCGCCAGTTTATCGGAGAGAACAGCGCATTCTTCATGTTGGTGGGGAAAAACTAAGTTATCCGTCAGTTATATTCATGATAAAGCACGAGGGATTGTTAGATTGTTACCCGAATCACAAAAAGATGCGTCTGTCGAATAAGAGAACGTCCACCTTTTGTCAGATCAAGAGAAGCTCATGTTGAGCAGGAAAAATGGTCCAACATATGATTGACAAGGAAAAGTGTGAATCCTAAAGGCCGGCATTGGTTCATAAGGAATAGCCCACTGCGGCGGTAAAAGAACTCCTATGCAGAGAATGTCCGTCAGTATTTCCAATTGAATGATCGACAATAGATCGCGGGTCGCCGATCATATATCATCAAGGTCCCGTGAAACCACCACCAGCATTCAACTGACACGCCCCCAGGCAATCATAAGAATTCTTCCCGCTCTAAAAGCTCCAAAAGCAAGTGAACCGTCATTTTCAGCTTGTATTTGCGTTTCGCATAACACCTCTATCCTTTATCCACGGCAAGTGATGAAAGCTGCGGCAGGCCGAGGTAGTGACAGTCTGCTTGCACGGTACCGGTATTTATTCAATCTACGATCACGCCAACTCGCTGAACGTGTGGAGATTCAAATCACAGAGATATGAAAAGCTTATGATTTGCAGACCACCGTTAATCTGATAGTGAGGCATGAGAGAGCATTCATTATGCATAGAAGAACTCCAACTTACGAACAAAAGAGTGTCTCTAAAGTTGAAACAGTATTCTTGAAGCAAGCTCCCCACCCAACTCCTCCACACAAGACAATAATTGATTTTTGTAAACAGGAGAACTCCATTCAGGAGACAGCTTTCAATAGACGCATGAAAGGCTACATTCAACAGCCATTAACGCTTCCGCAGACTCACCTTGGCAGATCTGACCGACACTCGAGCGCCGCTGATATCCGAAACTACACAGACACGACCTATGATATCTTCAAAATCCTGTTCATGTGGGTCGTACTCTTTAAACTCTTGGACTAGAACAACTGTGATTACTCGATCTTTTCTTGTGTTCCAGTTTGAGGCGTACCTAGCTCTGAACCTGGTTCTCCTCTTATCGAACGTTCGGGATGAGAAAAACAAGCGTATCGGAACTCATTCAAAAGTTTTGAGCATTCTCCGAATGGGTGCCACTCATGCGTCTCCTGAAAGAATTTTAATTTTAATTGACATTCCCAGTCGAAACAATGTGCACTTAGGCACTCAACCGGATCAGAGAGGTAGCTGGGCTGATATTCGCCCTTGTACCTGGACAGGATGATCAATCGCAGGCACCGCACTGCATAAAAAGCGATACGAACCTCATTTTCTGGCATGAATGGATGTAATAACCTAGATATGTCAGTACATACATCAGCATCTTTGTTAAATGGACCTGCATCACCGTACCTAGATAGAGGAAATTTAAGGAAGGAGCACCAGCTCTATGTAGCTCTTGAGTGAGAGCGATTTCTCTCAATGCGCTCAACTGCCAGTATACAGGGATGTATGAGCCAAGGAATCAAGGAGCAAATAGGGCGAACCATACCTTTCCTAAGGAGTGAGCTTCATACTCTTTGTCATACATGAAGTAAACCTGTGGTATCAGTTGACAATTGTGAGCTTCGTCCGAGGGGCTCTGAAAAAAAAACTTGTGACACTCACGCTAGACACGCAAGTAGGAAGAATGTCAATAACGGATATAGCTATTAGTTCACCGTCCAGGCGATAACACCAGTGATATGACCCATAGTGAGTGGGAAGATGATCTGGAGGAGGTGATGTATAAGGAATGGCCTCTTGCTTTAGAAGAAACCATTCGTCATCATCTGTCAAAATTAAACCGAAGCGAAGCTGACTCACAAATAACGGAGATTCGACTAGAAAACGATTGAATCCACCAGAAGTACTCGGGTCATGATGAATCTCCGCTTGGTATTTCTGGAACAGCTGGTATTTTTCATCGGTGTACGAAGAGGGTTCTAACGTCATCTAAGGCATGGAAGCTCGAGTAAGGGCCCCTTGCTCTTGCAGATAAAGACAATGAGAGGGGATACCTCGTAACGATGGGTCAACGGTGGATCTTGATGTGATTGGTATTCAGAGGCATGAACCGCAGATATTAAATCGAATTCAGCATTCTCTCTGCCTCTCTGCTTCGACCTATTGGAAGTCAGATACAATAGCTCGGCTGCGATTGGAAGAATCTTACTGTTTCTGGGTACCAGCATGCTGAACGAACTTGTTCCACCTTCATGGATTTACGGTGAATTTCTACGATTTGAATACGGAACAAGCCCGAGTGATGCATACCGATTCACCAGCTTCTTGTGATGCTTAGATGGTTTGAAAGCTGAGGCATCCAGTCTGTAAAGGGATGTTGCGATGAAGCCATGACATCGATGAAGAACACAAGAGTTCCTACTTGATCGTGTACTGGAGGAAAGACCAACGGATTAAAAAACGTCCGAATGTTCATCTTAGAGCATCCGCACATACGGGAGGACAGCAGGTCGATCGAAGATGCGGTTTGTAGCAATATTCGCCTGAACGTCGCCAGCCCCGGTCAATCATCATTTGATAGACCTGATTCAACGTCTAGTATATGTCCATCTCTTGTTATTCGTCGAAATGTTATACCTCACAAGACAGTTGATACGCGTGAAGACCTGCAGCATTGCAAAACGATGAGCTCTCGCTCCGCTGACCTGATTGAGTGTGGTAGCCGCAAGTCTGAGAGTTGCGTCCGGATGGCATACCGATGGATAGCATTTCCGTGCAGGTGGCAGTAGAGCAAAACCGTGGGTACAACACAAGCGCCGGTGATTCGAGCCTACAACAGAATACATATAAAATACAGTGAACAAGAGGAACATAGTGATTATACAGCGCGATGGAGGGGGTATGGCGTGCACGTCCAAGAAACAAAGACAAAAAAAATCATGCCAGTCATATCTTTGAAATACTCGCTCAAGCTAACTCCACCCATCCCATCTCCCATATCGTCTGAATTCTTGCAGTTTGCACTGGTGCGACTCAGGATCCTTCTCCTTCTCCTTCTCTTTACCTTTGCTTTTGCTACTTCGTTCGCTTCTGGTAGAGGCAACGCTCGGGGTCCGTGCGTGTGTGCCCTTCTGAGGTGAACTCGAAGGGGATGCGATTGCACTGGGTACTGAGAGACGATACCATCCCCCGGCATAAGTCAACGCGACGAGTTCGTATTGACTGCGGGCCGTCGAATCCTCTAGGGATACTTTGATCCAGCCTACGGCACAACGTTCCTCATCTGGTATATCTTCCGTCGCCGATCGTGAGACATGCGTAGCTGAGAGAGAAATGTGCGATGATTGTGTGGGTATACGATATTGCGCGTATGACCACTCTGATTCAAAGTACCTGGGAAGTGGGAGATAGGGCGTCAAAGGAGAGAAAGTTGACTGGCGATTTCTAAAGATTTGATTAATCGAATGGTCGATTGGCGCACAAAAAGCTGAAAAACTTACGAAGCTGCCGAAAGCAGAGTAAAGAGATGAACGGTGCCTTTATCACTCCAAACGCAGAGCTCCTGCTCATCTGGTCGAAAAGCCACACCGAAAATTTCTGCCTTGTCTGACCCTCTTCTGAATTCACGTACTAGCTTCCCAGTCAAAGAGTCCCATATTCGTACAAGTGTACCTCGTGAGGAAGTTGTGGCAAGTAATCGGCCAGAGGGTGGCACCGATAATGTAGTAAGGGCGGTCGTATGTGCAGCAATTATTGAAACTGAATGTTTTTCTGGAATTGTCGGAGGTTTCTTGGGAGGTAGGGACGGGGGTGGACCTTTTGGTGGCGGGGGAGCGCACGGAGGAAGATGGATAAGCTGGGCATGACCCATTTGGCGACCTGGAATAGCTAGCAGCGTAGAAAAAGCACCTGAGGCTAGTGCTACTAGACCTTGTTTTTTTTGCAGTCAAATATACTGGCAAATATTTTCGAAAAGTAAGTCGTACCTTTTGGGTTATCGCAGGTATCCCATTCCTGATACCGAGTGACTGCACGGCCGACCTCAAACACCACGACTCTCCTTCGCAAAGACACAGCGAGCCAGCCTCTTCTGCAAGCCATTCCTCGTACTCTTTCACGAAATTCCAGTTCAGCGACTTCGGCACCCATTGCATCGTCCCACAAAATCACTTTGTTCGGTGGATATAACGGACTCCGTCCACCGCCCAGAAGGAATAAGAGCGACGAGGTATGCATGGGCATTACTGCAGCCAGTGTTCCTCCGGATAGTTCTGTGAGAGATTATACATTGGCAAACCCAAGCTCTGTATGGAACTACGCACCCCGTTTCCGCAGCAGTTGTAGAGGCCATGACTTGTATACAGCAAACCCAGCAGGTGAACAAGTCGTAAATATCTCACAATCTGCGTCAAATCTAGAATCGAATATGTGAACTGGGTTGGTCGCTGTGATGGAGTGGCGGGCCAAGTTCATGATGAGCAGGGTTTTTACGTAACAAATCAAGATGCTCCCTCCCGTATATGCAGTGCTTTACAAATGGTACAGATGATAGATAGATACTTAGGTGGTAGACAGCGGGGCATTGCGAAATAAATACCAAAAACATCCATTTAAACCCTATTGGTAGCATTCGTCAGGCGGGGAGCAGTAGCGGTATTCGTAATGTTGGTAGAGCTCCAAACTTTCGGAGGTTTTAAATCCACACTCGTTAGCTGTAATCGAGCGGCTTTGAACTCGAGCTCCTCGGCTTGATTCTGAGCCAGAAGAGCAGCCCGAGCCTCTGCTTGTCGCTGAAGTTCGGCTTCAGATTCATCCGAAAGATAGTCCGTGAATCCTCCGTCGGATGTGACGGTACTATCGGATAGAGAATCTGAGCCACCGCTGCTGCTTGAGGCGCTGGATAAATTATCATCCTTTTTCAAAGGGCGAGGAGGAGGGACGGTGCTCCGCGCGGGAGTGGAGGAGAAGGATGAAGATGAGGATTTGGAGGGAGTCGTGATGACAACAGGTGTACTGCGACGTCGCTCCGGAGTCTGCTGATTGAAAATACCCTTGGCAGCAGATGGTCGTAAATCTGGGGAACCCTTGTTGAGCAGGGGGCGACTAGCAGCAGAAGAGTTGCGGCGGGGGAGAGTGCTTGCGTCAAATTCAATCTGCTTCCGACCGGGGGGAGAAGTAGGTGGGGAGCTTGATTTGGAAAGAGTGGCGGCGGGGGTCTTTGGACTTGCGGATGAACGGGATTTAGCAGTGGTGCCCGTAGGTGACTTGACGGACGCGGTACTGGACTTGTTTGGAGGACTACCAGAGCTGCCTCCGCTTCCGCTGCTGCTCTTGCGATCCAGTGGGGGCATGGGCTGCTTGGAAGAGGGACGGCTGGGAGTGGTCATACCGTCGAGGATGGACTTTATTTCTGGAGGAATGGGGATATTGTGAACGATACTGACGGATCGCCAATCTGCGGCTTGAATCATGCGGTATTCGCTCTGCGCAGGAGGACGACAGCATCCTGGCCAGCCTGGATTTAGTCCGGCTAGTTTCTGGGAGTTATTGAGACGGGCCCAGCGACAGTAGCCGCAGGTATTGAAAGATTGGACTAGAGTATGGGGTTCAGAGGGTATGAGAGAAAGAAGCGCAGAAAATACCTTCAGCATTCTTGAGAAAGAGAACATCGAACTGAGGATGCAAGGAACGATTGCGGCAGACTTCGCGGACATGGGGACATCTGTTAGGCGATGAGCTCCAGCTGGCAGCGACGGGGTATAACAGACCTTGAATGGGGGAATACCTTACACATTGGACAGGCATTGACGGCCTGGCTGACGGAGCCCTCGAGGTAGCACATTGTGGGAGACTGCCAGAAACCCGTGTCACTCTTCCGCAACCCGCATCATGGGCAAGTCCCAGTCAAAGCTTTCGCCCGAACAACTCGCCGATTTGCAGAAGAATACTTACTGTGTGTTTCCTTTCTATCTTTTTCGCTTCTTTTTCATTTTAGCTGTCCCAGTCGATAAGAAGGAGCTCCAGCAATGGTGACTTCCACCACTACCCATTCCCAATCCCCTCCCAATCTTATCCCCCTCTTTCCAGGTACAAAGGCTTCCGCAAAGACTGTCCTTCAGGTCATCTCGATAAAGCAGAATTCAGTCGGATATACAAGCAGTTTTTCCCCTTTGGCGATCCAGGAGAGTTTGCGGATTACGTCTTCAACGTATTCGACGAGAACAAGAACGGTACCATAGATTTCAAGGAATTCATCTGTGCCCTCAGTGTCACAAGCAGGGGTCGTCTAGATGAGAAACTCAAGTGTGCGCCGTCCTGATCCTGTCCAATATCTTCTTCCTCCTTACCCTGCCTATACAGGGGCATTTCAATTGTACGATATTGATAAGGACGGTACAATCACATACGACGAAATGCTCCAAATAGTGCAGTCCATATACAAGATGACGGGAGAGATGGTCAAGCTTCCATCGGACGAAGACACCCCAGAGAAGGTCGCTACTTTCTAACCTACCATCCCGGATCTCTTATATTCATTTATATTCATTCCATCCCTTTACCCAGCGAGTTGATAAGATATTCCGGAATATGGATCGCAACAAAGATGCTAAATTAACCTTTGACGAGTTTGTGGAAGGCAGCAAGCAGGACCCTACGATTGTGCAGGCGCTCTCATTGTACGACGGTCTGGTATAGGAATTGTGGTGAGCAACAGTCCCAGCTCATGCTCGCGCCCGCTCATCGGATCTTCCAGTTTCTTACTTTGTGCTTTCGTGTAATTGACCACGCTATATATCTAAGGACTGGGTAACGGGGCTTGTATGTTATTCCAATGTAGCCATTATGGAACAAATCAGAATGCGGGATAAATTACAATTTATAGTTTTCCATACTTCCGCAGCAGTCTGGTCTCCACATCATCTCCCATCCAAGAAAACAGTCCTTCCGCGAACGCAAGATTATCCTTTTCTGCTTTGAACAGCTTCGCATAGTCCTGCGGTTGACCGGGTTGAGCGGCTGCTGCCGCGAACGGAGACGCCGTCATGCCCTGTGACGGATCTGTGGCAGCTAAATAGACAAGGTCAGTGACGCTGAAAGATATACCAGAAAAGGGCCCCTCCTACAATTCTCATTGCCAAGAATAAGTCTGTACAGGCCGTTCAAGCCAAAGAAGTTGAGAAAGTACCACGACAGAGAAGAAACCCATCTGACGTCCATGTCGGGTGTTTCTATTCCTCTCTGAAGCATAGACTTGAATCCAAGAGTGAGTGGAAAGGGTAGTTTAACTAAACGTGGACGCTCAGGCGAATCCAATGACGAGAAGGTGAAAAAGGGAACACTCACTCAACACGAATCCTTGAAAGAAGAAATTAATCCATCCCATGATAACCATCTGTGGAACCATCATCACCATCTGTGTCTTCATGCCCGCCATCATACCGTCCATGGCAGCAGGGTCTGTCATTGGGTTCGGAGGTGTAGAAGGAGCATCACCTTTGGGAGGTCCGTCTTTGAGATACGTTCCGGCTTCAAATGCAGAGGCGAGACGGCTGGATATCGAGCGGTAGAATGGTGGGGGTACAGGAGAGTTTGCACAAGTGGCACGCAGGATTTGGGAACGAGCAAGGGCGCGTCTTCACTCCCTTGAATTAGATATTGGTAGTAAAGGGACACGGACGCGCGTCACTCACTGTTCACGAATTGCAGCTCGGGGTAGTTTTTTTGGAGGCGATTGAAGAAGTAGAACAACATAATGCCTTAGTATACCAACCAAAATCTGGTGAATCGGTTGGAATAAAGACGAATACGTGGAACAGTAAAAGTTGACTTGCCATGACCAGAGTAATTGGGAACAGGACCCAATCCCGTATCTGAGGGTCAAGAAACAGCGATACTCTGAGGATTGTACATAAATATTGTGAATTACTGAACGCGAAGAATGAAACTTACGCTGAGCTCGACATCGTGGTGAAAAGCAGTGGGCAACTGAATTGCGCAGTCAGCCTTCTTACACCTTACAGCCATCCTTTCTTTTCCCTGGTGGAATTACTATCCCTGTATTTATCCAGGAAAATGGACACTTCACCCACTGCCCTTTTTGACTCTTATGAACAAGACTATAAACAATTCATCCAAACCATCCGCGAAAAGCTGGAAGGGGACGAGAATCAGGAGACTGGTATGCTCGGGTGCTGCTGTACTTTTCCAATGCCCCTTCTCATCTCTGTCTAGAACAGCGGAAGGCCTCGTTGCGACGGGTAGAAATGGATATTGACGAGGCGGACGAAATGGCGAGTCACCGCTGTAGTTCTCCATCGACCCAATTCGTCCTTATATATCCTCCAAGGTTTCCCAAATGGACATTGAAATTCAAGGCATTCCCCAGTCTATTCGAACTCAATACCAAGTTCGCCTTCGAACCGCTAAAGCTGATCTCTCCCGGTACAAGAAACTGTTCAAGGAGATCTCTGCACAACTCGCTCGCTCAACGCTTTTGGCTTCCTCATCCCCCCGCCCAGCTTATTCTTCTGACGACCCTTACGGTGCCTCCAGCGATCGTTCCCGGTTGCTCGCTAGCACTCAGCTATTAGAAGACGGAAGCAAGAGACTGCAAGACTCGCATAGACTCGCGTTAGAGACCGAAGAGCAGGGCGCTGATATTCTGTCAAACCTTAGGCTCCAGCGAGAACAAATTGATAATTCTAGGAACACGGTGAGTATTAGTACTCCGTCTTTGCTTATTACTGTCTGATTCCATCTTTCTTAGCTCGAAATCGCCAACGACTCCATCTCTCGCGCTTCAAACACATTATCGGGTATGGTTAGGAGGTAAATGCCCGTGATTCTCAACTGCCCAGTTCCTCATTGACGACATATCTCGAAAGAATGTATCAGCAGCGTTTTGTAACCGCGGCTATCATTGCTATCTTGGTCTTCCTTATTGTTATTGTCATTTGGAGTAAACTTAGTTAGATATTTTTTTTGTTTATGCTTTCACGATACCAATAAGTAGCTGGACATTTTCATGGATCTAGTGCGTATTATATTTGGTTATATCTTCCTGTTATACATGAACGACGCAGCGCGAAAAACTATGCAGAAGAAGCGCAGTAAAGGATAAAGAAAGTGTCCAAAAATCGATGGCGAGTCTGTCAACCCCTGTGCCCTGATGTACCGTATGCCCCATGGCCATAGACAACCTCAGAATACTGAGGGGCCTGATGTCGCGAAGCATAATCCTCATGGTATGCCCCATCGTAACGAGAAGAATGATCATTATGGTACGTTCCGTCGTAATGCGGCTGCTGCGAGTTTGGATGGTCATACGATAAGCCTTCAGAATGCTCAGGCTGGTAATATGCTAAACCACTATCGCGTTCAGGAGAATGTAGGTCTCGTCCTTGATACACATCGTGAGCATCAAATCCAGTCCCACCGGTGGGACCAGCGCTATAGGGATTTGTGAGCGACGAGCGCCCAACGTCCAAGTGTGTCTGCGATTGTTGTGCAAAAGGGGCAGCCGCATGAGCGAGACCTTGGGTATCTTCTTCTTCGTATCCAGGCTGGTAATCATCGCGCGCAAGGGTATGCTGCGAAGGATTGATGTGGGGGAAAGAGGGGTTGTGAGCAGCAGAGTAGGGGTTGTAAGCGGGCATCGGGGGAGGATATGCACCGGCTTTGTCGTACTGATAGTAATTTGTATCTTGGGTATAGGTGCTCGGAGGAGGCCCTCGAGTACGGATGGACGCCCCGTCATCGTCATCATCCACGGAAAGGTTTGGGAGTGTAGGCTGGGGAAGAGGCTTTCCAACAATCTCACCCTTCTTGTTCTTCAGGTGAGAGTAGTCTCCCATAGCCTCCTTCTTAGCGAGCTTGGCAGCGTCAACGAGGCGTTGCTTCATTCGGCGTTTGATGACGGTATCGATTCTCTAATTGTCAAGGCGTTAGTCAAGACACAACAAACTGATGCGTAGTATGCCGACCTTATCTACTTTATGACAGCAATATTCCTAGAACGGAGGATGAGTAAGGCACGAGTATGACGGAGAAAAAACTACCTTCAGGTTGCCACGAATATGGGCAAGAAGAGGAATGTAGCAGAGACCAGCTACAATGAGGAGTAGAAGAGAACCAGCAAAAACCACCACAGTGAAAAAGGTCGTCACTGTCAAAGCGGACGTAGACAAACTATTGCCTTTGAAGTACTTGCTAATGTCATACCAATGGCCATCGCCTTCGTCTTTGTGAGCAAGATAGATAGCATAAAGTGTAAGGCCATTGATTGTTTGACGAGGACCATCAGCAAGCAAGACTCGTTTCCAGCCTACAATGAATTGAGCTAGAGATTCAGAGAAATAGATTTATAAACACACTCTTGAACGTGAAAAACACAAAGAAGGCAAAATCATCGCTGAGTTTGGTCGAATTGCTTATATGGTCAAAGAAGCAAAAGTGATCGTAGGATCCTGGATTGTCAATCAGCGTCAGTCGCTAACAGCAACCAGAACCAGACACTTACGAAGGGAGTAGTAGTGCTGGGCCATAACGTTTGTGAAGGCATACGATATATCCCTGCTGGCTATGATCTTCTTGGATTTACGAGTTTCATAGGCGAGCTGATAAGCGGAGTGAGATTGTTTTCCGCCTATACAAAAGGGTACATCCTTTACCAGGAGAAATGAGAAGATGATACATCCAACGAAAAGCCATTTGCCAGTGTTGAAGGGAATGCTCACGCAACCCAATTTCTGGCAATTGTTGAAAATCTCGTTCGACCAGGAGGTAGTTGTTAACATGGTTATGGCAGTAAAGATGTCGGAAACATAGACGAGGAAAGATTTGAGGACGATAATGTAGAGCCAAAGATACCTGAAAAAAGTTCAGCTTTGGAGATGAAAGGTTTGTAACGATACATACTTCATTCGCATGAGGAAACCATTGTCTGTGAACTCGCGAGTGTCGACAAAGTCAAACTAGACTAATTTTTTGAGAAAGGTCCAATGATGAAGCAAAAGACACACCTTATGGTCCGGTACAATCTCTCGCTTCCATTTAGGACCGCTACACATTGTTGTTTAGTCGATAGTGAAGGGGCAGTCAGAGCGTTGGAGTCAAGGACAGTGAGGAAGAGCGAGAGCGAGCCAGTCGCATAAGCCGTTGAGAGAGTGGGCGGTGGCTTTTCAGAGGCAAAGAGTGAACTGCCAACGTTGTTGAGGTTGACGGCGAAACGTTGTTGAGGTGGCGAAACGAGGAAGGTGTGCTCACCACAGCCGGGATAACGGCTGACGGCCGGCATAGCTCCGGTAAATTCTCATATTGGGCACAGCATGGCCTATCACCATCCACCATGACCACCGTGCAGAAAATCAAGGTAATTTTCTGGGTGTGTCTTCCGACCTATTTTTTAATATTTTACTATTGTCTAGGAGATCGAAGATGAAATGGTAATCAAGATCGAGGTGCCCAGTGAATCCCTACTAACACTCTCGTTACTCTCGCTATTCGCAGGCCAAAAGTATGCAATGATTCTTCTTCTTCCTGCTTACTCCATACCTACGATCGCTCGTTAGCCCAAAAGAACAAGGCCACAAGTTATCACCTTGGACAGCTCAAGGCGAAGCTTGCAAAACTGAGGCGAGAATTAATATCGCCGTCATCCGGCAGTGGAGGCGGGGGAGCAGGTGTCGGTTTCGATGTCGTGAGTATAGCTCCCGTATGTCTTCAATTTCCATCAACTACTCATCGAACTCAGGCGAGGACAGGCGTGGCCTCCGTTGGATTTGTGGGATTCCCGTCTGTTGGCAAGGTAAGATTGCTTCGCATGTGTATCCTCATCCGTCGATCTTATCCCACTTTCAGTCAACGTTAATGTCTAAATTGACTGGGACCCATTCGGAGGTTTCGGAAATTGACTTTACTACCCTTACCACCGTACCTGGAACACTTAAAGTACACGGGGCTCCCATTCAGATCCTGGATTTGCGTAGGTTGCGAAAATTCCTCAGTAAAGAACTTCTTTCTGATACCTCCTTTCAAGCGGGTATAATTGAAGGTGCAAATGACGGTCGTGGGAGAGGCCGACAGGGTGAGCGTACTTTCCGAGATCACTTGGGGTTTCGCATCTAAGCTATTATATTACTAGTTATCGCCGGTATGGTTATTTTTTCATTAATCCGAGTGTTTCTCAACTAAGTGAAAGTTGCTCGCACATGAAAGTCGCTCGCACGTGCAACCTCATCTTCATTGTTCTGGATGTGCTCAAGCCATTGGGTGATAAAAAACTCATTGAAGGTGAACTGGAAGGTTTTGGTATTCGATTAAACAAACGGCCGCCAGCAATCATCGTTCGGAAAAAAGAGCGGGGTGGAGTAGCTATAACCAACACTGTCCCTTTGACGAAAATCGACCATGACGAGATCAAGGCAGTCCTTAGTGAGTACAAGATCAACAACGCAGACGTTGCCATTCGGGAGCCCAACGCGACAGCTGACGACTTGGTGGACGTGATTGAGGGGAATCGCGTGTATATTCCCGCTCTATACGTAAGGTTCTCTTATATATTCGCACCCAGGAATATGCTAAACACTTCTGCAGGTTCTCAACAAAGTTCGTTTGCGACACTCACTCATTTGATCCTTTTCAAATATTTACATGAGCACTCTAGATCGATGCAATTTCGATAGAAGAGATTGACCTTCTGTGAGTACTTGTGGTGCGCTGAGGTACTGTTTACTTATCTAGAATTAGATACAAGATTCCTAACTCAGTTCCGGTATCTTCCAAGGAGTGGCTCAACATTGATGAGCTGATAGATTCGATGTGGTCGTCATTGGATCTAGTCCGAGTTTACACCAAACCACGGCATGCTCCGCCCGACTATAGCGCTCCGGTCGTTCTGCGGCGAGGGAGATGTACTGTAGGCGATTTCTGCAGTGCCATTCACAAAGAGATTGCGAAGCAGATGAAATAGTCAGTGTGGCTCCAATCTCAACTATGATGTATTTTTTACAATTTTTTTTCTAGTGCCGTTGTCTGGGGTTCTAGTGCGAAGCACTCGAGAGGGCAGAAGGTTGGTCTTGACCACGTATTGGAAGATGAAGATGGTGCGTATCCAAATGTTTGAACTCCCCCTATCTCTAAAGTCTACCAAGTTGTTCACATCTCGAAGAAGTAAGCAAAATGCTCTCATCCAGCAGTGTACAAGGCCCTACGGATTCTTGCGTGCGGATCAATGTTGGTGCTAGGGCAAAGATTGAGAAGTTCATTTGTATACATTGAGCGGGGGTTACTACAAGATGCGGTGATGCTACAACACTATAACTATATATTCCAAAAGGATATCAAGCGAGTGGGGTGGTGTGATAATAAACAAAATTAGAAATCCTCATCGAGCGTACTAAAAAGTACAAAATGATTCAGGAGTGTTCAAATCACCACAAACAACACATACAACTTTCTAGCAGGGGTTGTGCTCTGAGCATAGTGGTTGATATAAGCTTTGGAGTAGTCTGACACTCTCTTCTCAAAGAAGTTGGCCTTGCCTTGCAATGAGATCATATCCATGAAGTCGAAAGGGTTGGTGACATTGTATTGCTTGTCATTGTCCAGAGCAACGAGCAACCGGTCTGCAACGAACTGGATAAACTGCCGCATCAAAGCAGCGTTCATACCAATGAGTGATACAGGAAGCGCATCTTTGAAAGCACGTCAGCATTTTCTCCCGACAAAGCACAGGGGCAAGCGAATGGGATACCCGATAGAAAAGCCTCTTCGATGGTGACTGCCTCTGTGATGATTGCTTTGACAACATCAGGATGTGGCCGTCGTCTGAGGTGGCTAAAGAGCAGGCAAGCAAAGTCGGTATGTAGACCTTCATCGCGACTGATAAGCTCGTTGGAGTAAGTTAATCCAGGCATGAGGCCCCTCTTCTTTAACCAAAATATCGCGGCGAAAGAACCCGAGAAAAAAATGCCTTCAACAGCGGCGAAAGCAACCAATCTTTCAGCGAAAGTACTCTGTTTATCGGATATCCATCTGAGAGCCCATTTAGCCTTGCGTTTGATGCAGGGTATAGTGTCTACAGCGTCGAACAGATATGCACGTTCGGTAGAATCCTTAACATAGGTGTCGATAAGCAAAGAATATGTTTCAGAGTGAACATTTTCCATCATGATCTGGAAACCATAAAAGTAACGGGCTTCGGCAGCCTGTACTTCGTTCGAAAAGCGCTCCAGTAAATTCTCGTTAACGATGCCATCAGAAGCGGCGAAAAAGGCGAGGACATGAGATATAAAATGGCGCTCATTGTCGTTCAAGCGTTGCTTCCAGTCGTTAACATCATGAGAAAGATCAATCTCTTCAGATGTCCAGAACGAGCCTTGGGCTTTCTTGTACATTTGCCATATCTGAGAAAGACGTGAGCAAAAAAGTAAGAATTTTTTGAGAATATTGGGCCCGAACATGCCTCCTTGTATTGAATTGGAAATAGAACAAAGCGTCTTTTGGTTTCCTTCAGTAGAGGTTCCTCCTCTGACATGGGATAAGAATGGCTCCATTGTATGGATGGTACGTAATTACCTTCAGGAAGGCCAACCTCCCCAACAAAGCGCTTTTCAACAGGAAGAACAGTTAGTTTCTGGAAGGCCTAGAAATATATATTAGTTGGTTAATTGGTTGTGATAGCTCGCGTTTCACTTCATCTATCTGGACCATGAGAGAGCAAAAGAAAGGCAGGGGAAAATGAGTCATCGATGCGTCAGTCTAGGGCCTGGCTAGCCGCCTAAGCCCTTTGTAGTTCCAACAAAGTTGAATAAAAAAGAGTCGTCCCATTCCTCATTCCACTCTTTTCATGGCTCCCAAGCTTTTTTTTCGCCCCATGTGCTGATTCTTTCAGGCTACCGCTGGGTCGCTTTAAACCTAAACACACCCTCAAAGGAAACACGCTGTCATCGGCGACTCGGACAGACCCCGTTTCATCTCTCCTGAGTGTTGGCAGTGTGGATGAAGATGAAGTCAACGAATCGGATCCCCTTGCTGCATTGAGGGAACGCTTTGTTGAAATATTAAGCTGCCGGAAAGTAAGTGACACATTTAATTTGTGCATTTCCACTCAACAGCTTCGCATCTCTAGGTGAGGAACCTCTACTTCGCGCGGCACGACGTCGATTCGTCCTATTTCCCATTCAATCTCACGAGGTATATTTGGCCTGCGTTTGAAAGCCAGCTCGAATCTGAATCTCCAAGACAGACTAGAACGATAACGGGCGTTTCTTCATCTCCCGAGTGCTCACCTTTTCGCTGATATTATCAATGGAAATCTTCTGGCTCGATCCTCACGTAACTGAAGCGCGGTGCGTCTACGGCTTCCAGACCACGATGGAACATATTCACTCGGAAACATGCTCTCTTCTCCTTGATACTTCATTAAAGACCCCGTCGAACGAGAAGACTTCCTTTTTGATGCATCAAACGCAAAGCGGAGTGGATTCTTCGCTGAATAAGTGAGGAGCACTCTATCTTTGACGAGCGACTGGTCGCCTTGGCCGCCATCGATAGGGATTTCCTTTTGCGTCCATTTTTTGGATGACAAGCGAGGTTATGCGTTCTCAAATGAACTGATAAGCCGCGACGAGGGTATGCACCCCGACTTCGCTTGTCTCCTTTTCGGTCATCATAAACGTCGACCACACCTCAAAAATGTTGCACGAATCATTGTTGACGCTGTCTCCATTGAGCAAGAGTTTGCTATGATTTTGCACTACTCAGTACTCACTCTTCATGACTCTGTTTCAGATACGCTCCTAGTTAGTCTGATTGGCAATGAATGCGAAGTTTACAGTACTTATGTGCCAATAACATCGAGCTTGTTATTGACCGTGTGCTTGTCGCACCAAGGTGTGCAATGCTGCCAACCATGGATAAGGGAAAACGAACTTTTTCAAGAAGCGCATTTCAGATTACTCTCAACCTGATGCGAGCCATTTTGGCAGCACAAATTATTTCTTATTGACATGTGTATCCGCTTGATAGTTCAGCGCCAATTCAGCGCCAATTCAACTAAGCATGTTCACATGCGTCCGTTTAGTGGCCCAAAGGTGAAATGGGCGACGCCTGGCATTTTCCATTGTGCATATTGGTTACCGAGTGCGTTTGTAGCTTCATACTACTTCGTCAAACTGCAGATAGTTTCGGGGCGCAGCATGCAGGTATTCAAAAAAAAAAACATTTTGGAAACGAGAAGCATCCATTGATCCTCCTCCTCCATTCTCTAGCCAACATTGAATCCCGAGTCTTCTCTTTGGCGGGACGTTGGCCTGTTTGACCGCTTCGCAATTCACTCCAAAATGGACTTTAGAAGGGATGATATTGTCACTCTCCAGTAAGTCTTCAAACTTCTTACATTGCTCTCCATCTCCATCTTCGTCAAGTTCCCCAGAAGACCGTGGCCGGGTCCTAGTGAAGAGGATTATTGCGCTGGCAGGAGATCAAGTCAAGACTTTGCCCCCATATCCAGACCCGGAAGTGGTTGTACCCCAGGGGCATGCTTGGGTCGAAGGTGCGTGTGCCTGCTCAAGTTAATTCATTGAGGCCTGACATTCACATCCAGGCGACGAACCCTTCCATAGCGACGACAGCAATCGATTTGGCCCAGTCAGTGTAGTCCTCTGCCCTTCTTTCCTCACTCTCATTCCTTATCCAAGGTACCGTTGGCCCTTATCGAATCTCGTTTAATTGCTGTCGTTTGGCCACCACCCCGCTTTGGCTATCTCTTTCGAGGAGACAATGATGGTATCTCCAAGCCAAAGAGAAACTCTGTGAGATATCGCACTGCCATGGCAGAGTTGGACAGACAGCGATGGCGTAATAACCGAGTTACTCCAGATCAGGATTGTGGTAAATAAAACCGAAATCGACGTTACATCTGCTCTATAGTTGCTTAGGCCTACTTAGACATACAGGTTTGAGGCTAACTGTGGGATTCCTGGATATTGAGCTAAATCCCTCCGAGAAACCCTTCTGGGACGGCGGATGAAGTGAACGAGAGGGTATGGCATTGTCGTCTGTACAAATTGTTCGTTCATACGGACTTTGGAAAATTGTTGTATTGCGACCTAGTGTATATATGTATATGGATGTCTACACATCAACCTTGCTTCTCTGCGTCCTCAGCTGCCGCCGAATTATTATCTCTAGGCAAAGCGGTGTCGCTCCCTGATGCAGAACCTGTTTGGATTCCTAAAATGCGTTCCGCTTCAACAGAACCTGCAGGAGGGACATCTTTTCGTAGGGACACGGTGACCGGAGAGACCTTCTCCAGATAGGCCAGAGCAAATACAACATCCATGTCTTGAAGGGAAGCACTTAGCACTTTTGCAGAACAAATATCAAGAATCTCACCCTCAAGAGAACGGTTAGCTGTTTCAGGGAAGAACAGGTAAACAATCGGGACAATGAATGCGTTCAGGGCGGCGAATACGATGTACGTTCGCCAAGAGATGTTTTGGAACGAAGGTGGAGTAATCATGACGACTACATGAATCTCTGTTAGCTGACATGGCTTTCTGACAAAGAACAATAGTAATACCTAGAAAATTGAAAGTCCAGTTACTCGCCTGGAACATCTGATATTAGCTGCGACCACTCTGCGAAAGTACCCGAAACCGACCGTCGACAAGGCGTTAGCTGGACCTCTCATTCGTAACCCGACAATTTCAGCAGGCTGTCGTGTTTCGCATGAGTAAAGGAGTAAAGACATGAGATTCATCTGAGCGCTAGCTCACATAGAGCCAAGTCATTCCTAGCCATCCAACGGCGAATATCGAGTTGAAAACAAATAGAAGTACGGCGCTGACGATATCCGCAGCCGAGTTATTGACGCTTCCCAGAATAGCGAGGAGGATCATTGTGATGGATTGGCCAACGGCACTGAACAGCATAAGTCTTCGTCTCCCAACCCGATCAATAAGGAAGATTGCGACCAGGGAAGCTAAGAAGTATTCGGTGCCATTACATGCAGCCAGAATGCGAGACTTGACGTCGTTGATGCCGAGTCGTTCAAATAGGATAGTGGCGTAATAAGTGATCAAATTTATCCCGGTGATCTGCGCGACAATAACCTTTGAGCATCATTTGAAGGAGAAAAAGAAAACCTGACCCCTCTCTACCTGCTGGAAGCACTGGACAACTATCCCCAAGCTGACCCTCCTGAAATTTTGACTACGTCCACCAGTGAACAGTTCGCTTAGGGAGGCCTTTTCAGAAGTACCTGGTTTAGACCCCTCCAGGGCGACAGCTTCTTCGACAGCGTGGAAAGTTGTTTGTACTGAAGGATCAGTGAAAGGTCTATCTTCTAATGCAGAAATGACTGCTAGGGCTTCAGCTCGATTCCCAACTTTTGTAAGCCCTGGAAAGCGGTTGTCCGTCATTAAACTACAAACTAATTTATTGGCAGCGCGTACAACGGGGAGATTCCGGAAGCTGTCGAAGAGTTAGTTTTTGAAAATTCAGAAGAAGCTGTAATTGAAGACGCACTATCGGTAAAGCAAAAGCTACAATGACACAGAAAACAATTTGGAAGGCAATAGGAAACCTCCATTGTGACGAGGAATCGGAAGCCCAGAAACTAGATGACGCTTGAATGAAAGTTGACAAAGCAGGACAGCGGCACATACAGTGCAAAATCTATCCACTGTTGGAAATATTGGTATGAACATTGCAAATCGGCGGAGGTCAAAAAAAACTCACATAACTGCCGGATAAGGTCACCGATGAACATGGAGAGGAAGGGGTATAGACTGCTCACGAGATCGTAATACCCAAGGTAATTAAACTCCCTTCTATCATGATTAGGCTTCCACGCTGATGAGGGGGGGAACATCTAAAGTTGTTTAAGTATGCGCCTTTAAGTCACCAGAACATAGTGCGTTCTTACTCGGCATGGTAGGCAGGGACAGTGGATGTCTTGCATGTCGGTTGATTTCAATTCTGACCCCTGTAGAATAGGCGAAAGACTTACGTTCAGTCCGTTGCCGATACCAGTGATCACACGAGCTACAATCATCTGTGCTAGACGTTGTATCAGAATTGGAATTATGCCCAATATGTGCAACCTACCATAGCTGAAGGATGTAGTTTGAAGTATAGCACCAATAGCCTAAGCAAAGTATTGAGTACGTAGAAATTGCAACACAAGTCTTTATTAACCATGATAAAACAACCTATGCAAGTGATGAGCTCATGCGACCCAAAAGAAAACTTGCGTGACGACATACCGAAAGCAATAGTTCTCTTTCGTCCAAACTTGTCTCCGATAATCAAAGTAAGCAAAGCACCTGCGAGGCATCCAATTTCCTGAGGGGCTGTTGAGAATAAAACCGGATGGTTTGCAAAAAGCCATACATAGACAGCAACCAAAAAGCTTTGTAAAGTAGCATGATTGGGGTGTTGATCACTGACAACGATTTCAGGGAAGACTTTCTCAAACTATACGTCAAAGTGAGTAATGTTCCTGCAATAGTTGCGGCAGTTTATACCTCCTTCGCGGTGAGCAAAGAGGACATGACGCCCTGATCATATCTGAAAGGCTTGATGAGTAGCGCGTACAAATAGCAAAAACAATGACGGACCCAAACAGAATGAAGCCGGTTCCCATCACAAACGACAATGCTGCAGTGAGCTTTCGGCCTCGCAGCTTGATTTTATCTGAAGCAGCCTGTACTTGATCTGCAAAGGCAGTTCCGTGTGTTACTGCTTTTTCGTCCGACATTGAAAGAGCGCGAGTCAGGGCGACGACGAATTCGGAGCGGTCCTTTTAAAGCGTCTGTCCAGGTGTCCAGGTCTGTTGAGCGGAACAGAGTATGAACTCCACGCCTCCATTGTTTACCGGGAGAGCACGTTCAGATGACCTGCATGCTACAAAAGTATAAGCGGAACGAACGTAAGGCAGCGGCGGAACTTGAAGTTGGTGAGCGCCGGGTTCCGGACCGGAATTCCTTGTTCCATCTTCGCTTCCACATGCTGTCAGACCACCTGGAATTCTTGCTGGGTTCCTCGAAGGATCACGAAGCGGACGACAGGTCTCTCATTGAAGGATGGTCGAGGTCTGTACACGCCGTTCTCCTCTTTTTTTCATCTTGCCTAATCCACTCAATCTTAGGTTGCGCGGCAATCCCACTCCAGGTCAGCCAGAGAAATGTTTTTCAAAAGAACGATATCTGAGCGTAGCTGGCTTCAAACTTGTCAGATGTTGCGGATCTTGACAATGAAAGAGACATCTGGCCATCTGTCCTTGACATCTATGAGCAATCAGAAACTACCCACAGTACAATTCTTTCCAAGTTACTTCAGTGAGTTTCTATCACATCGACGTGTATAACTGTACCAAGTTATACCATCGTAACAGAAAATCAGATAGAAATTATCTTCTGTCATCTCTTCACCCTGTTCTTTCCTCCGCCCGACCGGATGATGATATTTCTGGAGAACTTGCAGAGCTGATTGGGTTTGAAGAAATAGAGCTTGTAATGGAGATTATTAGAGAACGTAAATGTCTAGTGGAGGAGGTAAGGTACCACTGAATATCGCTTTGTGTTGATCATTCTCAGCTGCCTAAGCTTTCCACGCGTGCAGGTACATCTCAAATGGACACAAAAACATTCAATGACATAGGCGCTGCAAGAGTCGACCTTGATTCTAGACAGGCTCGTTCCCGCATTGACAAAAAACTCCAAGAAAATGCTGCAAGACCGTTGTTCACAAATACTGCAGTATGTTGACTCGTGATACTCCATGTTCAGGCCTTGATGCTATAGTAGGGTCCCGAGGCCGAGTTCCTTCCTCACGTCTACACATCTTCATCAATGACACAAGGAAACGTCTTGTCTCATTTAGGTACCAGATATATGCTACCCTTGGGAACGCAAAGAAAACTCAAGGAGGTGATTGTACTTCTGAAACGACCTTTAGTCCTTGCTGAGCTCTTCAATAGGAATACGAAGAAGTGATCATCCCTCCAGCGCGCCCAGTCCCGCCTAGACAGACAGAGCGTCTGGTTCCAGTGGCAGAGCTTGATCATTTGGCTAAAGGATGTTTTCCTGGATACAAGACCCTAAACAGAATTCAATCTATTGTTTATTCGACTGCATATGGGACAAATGAAAACATCCTTGTTTGCGGTACGAACCTTCAACCAAACTTCTGACCGGAGTACTGATATGGTTCCCAGCTCCTACTGGTGCTGTACGTGCTTTATACATCTACGATTACATGCTCCAACAAATATCTAGGGTAAAACTGACGTAGCCATGTTGACCATTTTGCGCATAATTGACCAATATCGCAATTCCTCATCTATACCGGGAAACATTTCTGACACCATTGATCGGGACTCGTTTAAAATTATCTACGTGTAAGAGCTCTTGTTGCCTCTAGACGGCCCAATAGCTCACTGGGCTACAGTGCCCCTATGAAAGCCCTGGCTTCAGAAGTTGTGCGCAAATTCCAGAAACGACTGAAATGGCTATCAATACAAGTGCGCGAGCTCACTGGTAAGGCGATCTCAAGAATCTCGAGTCATGTGCCCAATGCAATGGATGCTAGGTGATATGCAAATGACGAAAGCTGAGATTGCTCAGACCCAAATCATAGTTACAACTCCGGAGAAGTGGGATGTAGTCACCAGGAAACCAACAGGAGAGGGCGAGCTCGCAGCGGTAATCCATCGATATTTGGAGCGCTTTGGTGAACTAAAAGGATCGTCTAGAGCTTGAAGCTGCTGATCATAGATGAAGTCCATCTTCTCAATGAGGAACGAGGGGCGGTGCTCGAGACCATTGTGGCCAGAACATTACGCCAGGTAGGTACCCTTTTCCTTCACAAATGTTTTACGCTGAGGTATCTTGCAGGTTGAGTCAACCCAATCACTAATCAGAATTGTTGGACTGAGTGCGACCCTTCCTAATTATGTTGATGTCGCCGATTTCCTAAGGTTGCTTTGAATACCTGGAATCTCTAAAGAGGAGCCTAATCCATTACTTTGCAGTGTCTCGAGACAGAAAGGTCTCTTCTACTTTGATTCCTCTTTTCGGCCTGTGCCGCTAGAGCAGCACTTCCTGGGAATCAAAGGCAAGCCCGGCAGCGCCCAAGCGAAAAAAAATCTAGATCAGGTCACTTTTGAGAAAGTTTCGGAGTTGGTCGCCCAAGGACATCAAGTCATGGTTTTTGTTCATAGTCGAAAAGATACTGTGAAGTCCTCATTCGCCATACAAGAAGCTGCCCTTTTAGATGGTTCCGTTGACAACTTCAGTTGTGAAGATCACCCACAGTGGTCATTATTTCGTCGAGACATCAGCCAATCGAGAAACAAAGAGATGAGGCAACTCTTCGACCGAGGATTCGGCATTCACCATGCTGGTATGCTACGTTCTGACAGAAACATGATGGAAAGGATGTTCGAAGCTCGAGCCATCAAGGTATTTTCTTCTTCTGTTGTAACGTTTGAGCCAACATGTAAACCTCCAAACAGGTTCTCTGCTGCACTGCTACCCTTGCCTGGGGTGTGAACTTGCCAGCTCACGCCGGTAACTCAATTTTTAGTTTCCCGTCTGCGTTACTTGACTGCTCGTTATAGTCATCATCAAAGGAACGCAAGTGTATGACAGCTCCAAAGGAAAATTCACTGATCTTTCCATTTTGGATGTCCTACAAGTATTTGGTCGAGCTGGTCGTCCTGGTCTAGAGACCAGCGGAGAGGGCTATATCTGTACTTCAGAGGATAAGCTTGCGCATTATTTGGAAGCTGTCACAGCTCAGGTACATCCTCATTTGTATACATCATAATCTCGCTCTAACTTCTTGCTTAGAACCCTATCGAATCTCAGTGAGTCGTCCACTGTCTTTAGGCTTTCGGACACTGAGATAACCGTATAGATTTAACAAGGGCATCGTCGATGCTTTGAATGCGGAAATAGCTCTAGGCACCGTTACTAATACGAACGACGCAGTGAAGTGGCTGGGCTACACGTACATCTTTGTGCGGATGCGTAAAAATCCGTTTCTCTATGGTACATAAAAGATACCGAGATTTCCTCTCTCTCTCTCTCTCTCTCTCTCTCTCTCTATCTTCTTGGGCTGAAATTCCCGTGCTAGGAATTGACCGAAATGCGGTCTTGGATGATCCCCAGTTAGGAAGTAAACGAAACGAACTTGCAACTCAGGCTGCTCAGCAGCTCACTGATGCCCGTATGATTGAATTCAACCGTCAGACAGGTGCCTTCAGAATGTCTGACCTTGGTCGTATTGCGGCACGATATTATATCAAGCATCAGTCGATTGAAACGTTCAACAAGCTCTTTCGATCCAAGATGTCTGAAGCCGATGTATTGAGAATGCTGAGCAAGAGTACTGAGGTATAATTAATTACTTCTACTGAAGTTGAACGTCTTTAACATTCTTCCTATCCTTAGTTCGAGCAAATTCAAATCAGGGAAAACGAGGAAAGTGAGCTTAAAGCTCTGCTGGAACGAATACCGTGTGCTGTTGAGGTGATGCCCTTTTTTGTGTCTGAAAACGTTTGTTTCTAAGGACCTATGTTTAAAGGGTGGAACTGATACGAGCGAAGGGAAAGTGAATATACTATTGCAGGCGTTTATATCAAAATTTCAAATCGAGGACTTCGCGCTAGTGTCAGATTCGGGGTATGTGGCGCAGAACGGGGGTCGCATTATACGCGCGCTGCTGGAAATTGCTCTCAGCCAAAAATGGGCCAACGTATCTGCTGCTCTCATGGGCATGAGCAAAGCCATCGAAAAACGACTTTGGCCTTTCGAACAACCATTAAAGCAATTCGAGCTCAAGCAGGAAGTGATCTACAACCTAGAGACTTGGGCTGATGACTACACTCCCGCGGATCTGGCTTCTATGACCAACGAAGAACTCGGACGACTCATTCATCTGAATGCCATCCAGGGTAGAGCCCTTTTGGATGCTGCGAAACAGTTTCCAACCGTCCAAATTCGACAGGACCTTCGACCACTGGGCTTCGATACCCTCAAAGTGGTTGTACATCTCACCAAAGCCTTCATTTGGAATGGAAAATACCATGGGAGCTCCGAGCCGTTTTGTGTTTGGATCGAAGATCATGAAGGCATGAATATCCTTCAAATGACGCACCTCGTTTTTCATTCAAATACAACTTCCCTACGCGTTAACTTTGTTATCCCAATAGCCCAGAGACAGACTCCGCCATTCATAACCATTCGTTGCGTCTCAGACAAATGGCTGGGAGCTGAAAACGAAATTCAGGTTCCCATAGATCAGCTCATTATGCCCAGACCTTCTCATAGCATGACACCTCTCCTGAACCTTCCTCTGCTCCCCCTTTCGACCCTAAAAATGGGTGAAATCGAGAAGATGTTCTCGAGGCGTGTACGCCATTTCAACCCTCTCCAGATGCAAGCTCTCTGGGGTTTAACGAATACGAAGTCCCACTCCCTTTTTTGTGCTCCCGCAGGCAGCGGCAAGTCAACCATGGCGAATATTGTGATATGGTATGCACATAATAGCCTCCCTTTATTTTTGACCTAACTTGTACCAAGGATGACAGCCATGCAATCAGAAAATGCCTGGATTCTAGTTGTAGCGCCCCGGAAGAGCACGGCGGCAGAGATTTGTTCCGATCTTCGTATTGTGAATGGACTACATGTCAGCCTGGAACTTGCTCAGGACGAGAGCACTTTACTGCAGCGGCCGAAAAAAAGAACGATCCGTATAGTCTCGGCTCATCATCTGCGCAAAGCAATACTGCTTTTGGATCACAAAGCTGCCATACTCGGACTTGATCTAGTCGTATGTGAAAATCTCCATGAAATGGACAGTGACTATGAGCTGGGTGTCTCACTGCTGCGCCATGCCACTCAGACGTCTCCTACCCGCTATTTAGGTTTATCTAGCTCGCTGAATGACGCTGCGGATCTCGCTGCATGGCTAGAAGTAGACGAGTATGCATTTTACAGCTTTCGTCCTCCTGATCGGAGTCAGGCGTTGGTAACTTCAATACAGACATTCACCATTCCGTATTCTGGCTCTTTGTTCAAAGCAATGGCAAGGCCCACGCATTCCGCCATAAACCAGGTTGTACTTGAGGAGTCCGCGATTGTGTTTGTATCTTCCAAGAACCAGTGCCGTACGACAGCCTTGGACCTTCTCACTCAGTGCGCTCTGGAAAACCACTCTGACCGCGGGTACCTCCAACCTGGTGTTGACGACCATCTGCAAGCACATATCATACGGCTACAGGATCGTTCTCTCGTAGATTTCCTCTCAAAGGGAGTCGGATTCTATCATGATGGCCTGGGAAGAAACGATCGCAGCCTCATACTGCAGTTGTATGCTGAAGGGATTGTGCGCGTATTGATTGTTCCCTGGTATGCCTGCTGGTCCTTGCCGGTCCGTGCCGCTGCTGTCGTTGTCATGGGGACGCAACATGTGCAGCATTCGACGGAAGGGCATGAACGTCAAATTCTTGAGTATGGTTTATCGGAGCTTGTGCGTATGCAGAGTCTAGGTGTGAGGCATTCAGGCTCAGGGCATTTCCATTTGTTCTGTCAAGCGGAATTAAAAGATACGTATGCTCGCTTTCTGACAAATGGTCTGCCATTGGAGTCCAAACTGCTGGAGACGGACACGTTGCAGAAATGGATTCGCGCGGAGCGCTTGCGGGGAGGTTTCGTCGGGAAACAGGACGCAGTGAATGCTCTATCCTTTACCTTCCTTGGACATCGGGTCGCAACAAACCCGGTGTACTACGACTGCCTTGCTCAATCTCGAGACGATAACTTGTCGCGAATCACAGATCGCCTTTGGGAGCACACGACTGCAGTGGATGCGCAAAACAACTGATAAGCATTTTCCTTCCAATTTAAACAAAACACAGAGGCTGCGATATAAGTATGTATATGTAGAGATACATTAGTTGTTGCGAACAAGCATTTAAACAATGTATTGTTTGAGCTTCTTGAAGCATTCCGCAGCACGCTTAAGGGTATCCAAGTCTTTGCAGAAGGCAAAGCGACCAAAAACCTCGCCTATGTTGGCGTGTTCTACACAGTAAAACTAGAGGGGAGACTTTAGCGACGTGTATACAGGTATGGCGAAAAAGACTGACCTCGCTAACGGGTATGGAGGAAACACCAATTTCTATTGCGATAAACCAGCAAGCCCTGACTCGACTGATTAATGAAGAGATAGAAATTTTTGGGAAAGCTTCATGTACCTGAAGTCACGCCCTCT
Organism: Collybiopsis confluens; assembly: GCA_013368555.1. Lineage (NCBI taxonomy): Eukaryota > Fungi > Basidiomycota > Agaricomycetes > Agaricales > Omphalotaceae > Collybiopsis > Collybiopsis confluens. The sequence continues at coordinate 342,942 of JAACJN010000001.1, forward strand.
TCCAAGGACACTCTCAGGGAATGGGTAGTCATGGGGGAATTGTACGCGAGATATGTCCTGAAGATGAAATCATCAAGGCGGCGTTCAAGAGCCTAAGGAGACTGCAACATACCAAAAGAATAAAATAGCTTCCCTCCGGATAGGTATAGGGGAGTCCTAAAGCATCAAAGCAATCCGTCAAAATCTGGCGTCTCTCAATGTATTCTGCCCGCTGAATTTCAAAGAATTTGCGCTCTTGGACTTGCTCGAATCCGACAGCAGCAGCCTCTTGCAGAGGCGAGTTTGAGCAAAAAACAATGCGAGTTGTAGCAGCTAGAGTTGGCCTAATGATGGACTCAGGCCCAATAAGCCAGCCAACTCTCCAGCCAGTGGCAGCAAAGCTTTCTGTAGTCGAAAATCAGAAGATGTCAACGAAGTTTTGGGCAGCGTCGGACATACTTCCCGCAGACCCGACTGTCACGGTACGTTCCCACATTCCCGGGAGGTTTGCGATGCGGATATGTTCTCTATCGAACACAAGACGGTCGTACTAGAATCGTAGACAATCAGCGATAACGTAACGAACAGGAAGAGTGTTCCGAACCACTTCATCAGCCATGACCAAAATGTCGTGTTCCTGAGCCAAAGCAGCGATCATTTCAAGTTCTTCTTTGGTGAAAACCTTGCCCACAGGATTGTGAGGGGTATTCACGATGATCATCTTCGTACGCGGCGTAATAGCAGCTCTGGGTAGCATCTATCAGGAGAGAAAGAAAAAAAAGAAAGAAAAAAACTGAGACACGGAAGAGTACTACTCACTTTAGCTCTTCGGTGTCTATTTTCCACTCATCGCTCGAGAATTTACCAGTGGCATTGACTGGAGGATGAAGAGGTACATAGACCGGTTTACCACCATTGAATGTGACGCTTGGAAGGTATTGATCGAAGAATGGCTCGAACATTATGACTTCGTCGTCTTCATCCAAGAAGGCAGTGAATACAGCGTATTGACCTAAGATAGGCCCATTAGATCGTGATCGGTTAAAAAGCGAAGCAGGGACGCACCTTCATTGGCACCGCTTGTAATGAGAATTTCTTTCTCGACGTCCAGATCGCGATGGAGCTCGGGGCTGTAAATTTTCTTGATCGCTTCCCGGAGACGCAGGCGGCCTTTGGGATGAGAATAATGATTGCAAGCTACAGTGTTCAAAGCCTCTACGGCGGCATCTTTGACCCAAACTGGAGGAGCAAAGTTCATGTAGCCTTGACCGAGGTTGATGCAGTCGGCAGGTAGGTTGGCGACACTGTTGAAAAATTGAGCTTGGAAAAGCAAAAGATGCTGGCTTTGTGGATTCGTACTTGAAAATGGACCATACATCCTCAGCTAGAGCACGGCCAGTTTCAAGACGAGAAGAAAATCGGAGAGCACGAGCTGGAATTGTGGACATGTTTCTGGGGTGATATGGGCCAAGTTTGAAGAAAAAGCGACGAGCAAGGGGGCTTATCAGCATTTCACATCCAATGTCGGAAATTTGAGCTTATGGCAATTTTTTGCTTATCAATCTGAATGAATAAACATTAGGCGCGTGCCAGCGCTTATAATCAGCTGTCAGTTTAGTACCGACACTATGATTTCGATGCCAAGTAATCTCAATGCTCAGCGCCGGGTGCGTAGAGATGTAAATTTATGTACTGAGTACTGTTACACCTCTCTCATTGCGGTCTTTTTCTGACCTTTCAGCAATAAATACATCAATTAGATAGCTTCAAAGATGCACGCGAACTGTGCTTTGATGTGAGTAATTGAGAGCCGTGACTTGACCGTGACCGTAAATCCCATGCTCTGTCCTCAAGAAAGCTTTCAGCAAAAGGTTTTGAAATATAATTTTGTCGGAGAGAGGCTGGCCCTACAGATGTCGACAGCACGAATGCAAACAGGATTTGTAATTTTGCTGCCGCTTTGGGCGCTTATCCGCGGGACAAACCTCAGTTATGAACGATTCACCACCTCTCCTTCCGACCATTCAAGAGTATTTTACTTGCTATATTCTGTCAAAAAAGATTCCCGTGTATTGACTCCGACTTAGGTTTGGCTCCTCCGATAATTTATCGGATCGATTCGTGTATACCGGAGAGAGCTCCCCAAATGGCGGCGAACAATTGGAAGACGAAGAATTCATTTATCCCAACACCTCACACTCTCCAGTGACCAATGGTTTTCCACCTTCAAAGAGTACCTCTTCTACAGCGCTTCCAACTCAGTCCCACCCTTCACCAGCCCAGTTGGAAGCAAGTTATGCAGCTGCAGCATCCGGGGATCTTGCCCTCCTCAAAAAAATCTTTCGAACCGCTTCACATTCCGGCGATATCGAAGCATTTAGTCTTGCGAATGACGCTTCGACTCGAACTGGACTCACTGCTCTCCATACTACCGCCAGTAAAGGTTACCTTGACATTGTAAAGTGGCGTAAGTAGCCACCTATTTGCTGCTAGCATCTTGCTAAATGGATGCCTTCATTCAGTCGTCGAAGGCTGTGGTGCAATCCCAGACCTTGAAGATAAAGAAGGAGAGGTGTGTTTCTACTCATTTCCTCTAAATGTCCACTGACGCGTTCAGTCAGACTGCTCTTCACAAAGCCTCGTTGAACGGCCATCTTCATATTGTAAAGTACCTTGTACCCGACCGAGCTTCTGCTCACACTCAAGATGCGGATGGTTGGACTGCGCTGCACAACGCTTGCTCCAAGGTAATCTCACAATTCAAGTCAATTCTCAGAACTGACGGACAACAGGGTTATCTCGACATTGTTCGATACTTGTGTGAATCAGGAGGTGCTGCTTCAGAGGCCAATGGACTTCCTGGGGTAGACATACGAAGTAAAGGCGGCTGGACTCCACTCAGTGCGTAAACCATTTTGAATGCCAATCTTCTTCTGTCTTATGTCCCGAATCCGTCTATAGTGAATGCCGCGTCAAAGGGACACTTACCGGTCGTGTTATACTTATTGACGAAGCAAGCAGCGAACCCCCTGATCAGAAATAACTGGGGAGAAACCGCGTACGACGCCGCGGCCGCTGTATTTGAAGTTTGGATATGTGAAGTGTGTATCTATCCGTGCTAAACTGACCGTTTTATAACTTGGCTCCAGATTTTGCAAAAAGCCGAGGTAGACCGCTGGAGCGCCTCGGTTGTGCCCTATAACCCGCTTTCGGTACACACCACAGTACCTCTAGTCTTATACGAAAATCAACGACTAGACACTCGCCTGAAAACCTTGGCTACATTTGGGGGAAGGCCGAGATTTTCTGCCTCGGGTTTGGGACGCCAAGGAAGGCGTGCTCCTTTCGAGCTTCGTTTGCCCCCATCGGATCAACAGTCCGGCAACGAGATTACACCGGCTTGGCGAAGCAATGTTCAACTTCCTTTACGAGATAGCCCTTGGACACTACCTAGACCGGGTTCTACGCATTTAGAGGGCGCAGAACGTAGTCATTTCTGGCTGTAACTTTTATTCTTTCCCATCTTAACTTCTCTGACAATCCCTTTTTGTCCAGTTCAGACTGGACATTAGATGTAACACATACTGGGGTCGATGCGGAAGAGGGATGGCAATATGCTCGTCATTTGGATGATCCGGACGACCAATGGACGGCTGATAAACCTACTCAACTAGAACGCGTCTTGAATACCGGTATGACGCTATCGCCCAGCCTCGCCGGTTCTTCCTCCCGTCGAGCATCTGGTACCAGCTCAAATCGTTCTCCCCAGGGCTGCTGGGTACGAAGGCGTCGGTGGGTGCGGGTGATGCGTCGCCGACTCGACATTGCACCTCTTCCGTTTCTCTTTCCTGACGGTGGAATGTACCTCATTGATTCTGATGGCGGAGTAATCCGTTACACCGACAACCCAGATCACAATTCCAATACTCTATCCCCCGAGGAAGGATTGGAATTAAGCGCGTTGTCGGCAACGTTCTTTTCTCCGGCTCAAGATTATGTAGGTCGTGCAAGATACTTGGCTGATTCACATGATTCTTCTGCGACCGAAGTGTTGTCGGCTGTCGAAGCTCGACGTATTTTAGCCAAACTTGAGCGAGCGACAATGGAGCTGAGGTTGGGCATATCAGGTCGGTGCATTCGTTATCGGCTAAGAAGGTTTACAGATTATTCTTCTGCAGGAGACATCGATCCAGAGCGTAAAACTCAAGCCGAAGTACTCCTGAATGCTTATAATCGGGAATTAGAACGGCAAAAGGCCTCCGCTGAAGCACGGGGCTTGGTACTTACTGGAGAAGGTTTCGATTTCCTCACCCATTATTGATCAATATCCTGATTTTCTTTGCTCAGACGTCGATTTCAACGACGACGAAGACGACGACGACGATGATGAGGAAGAGTTTCGTTACCCTTCGTCACCCTCGGCTAGCATACGCATTCCTTCCCGTTCGAGCTCCTCCACTGGATACTTTAGCAATCGACCTGATTCACAACGAACGATGTCCGAGCTTACACTCCGTCAACTCTCGCAAGCACCCGACTTCCGCGTACCAACTCATGAGGCGCCACAAAAAGTTAAGAGGTGGACGGCACCAAGTCCGCATCAGATTCACCAGTGGGAAAAGGATGAAGATGTCTCGAATTGTAGGGAGTGCCAGAGAAGATTCAATTTTATCGCGAGGAGAGTGAGTGTTGTTCCTACTACATCTGCTATTTGACAGTGATCCTCACTCTTCGTTCTTTTCTCTGCTAGCATGTATGTTCTCTGTGACCTCCCTTCCGCCTTGGTATCAACCGTTGTCTTATTCTAGCATTGCCGACGTTGCGGAAGGATCTTTTGTGACAAGTGCTCCTCCCACAGAGCCCTTCTGGATCCCTCGGACATTGTACACGAACCCGGAAATCCGGCCACTAGTATCAATGGCGAAGGTTCTTCACGCACTGTTGGGGTATCATCTAGCTCCCATCGTGTATGTCAGAATTGTTTCGAAGAAGTGACTGGGTCTGTCCCGAGTGGAATCCAAGGGATCCGTGCGACAACTATGGAAAGGGTGTTTGTCGACTTGGATCAGGAGAGACAAAGGCTGACGATACCAAATCAATCGAGGAGACAAAGCAGCTCGCAGCTGAGTGATCTGGCAGAGTACGTGACCAGTCGAAGCTTTCTGAAGTAACTTAACCAATGTGTCTAGATGTCCCGTCTGCAACACGAATCTTGAACACGTTGGGAACGCCGCCGAACAGGAGGTCCACGTCAAAAATTGTTTAGATGGAGGAGCTGGACCCACACACCAGGCTGCGAAATATTTAGTATACAAGCTTCCAGCGGACAGTACGCTCGTCGGCATCGAATGTGTAATTTGCTTGGAAGAGTTCACCAAGGGTGAGGACTTTCCTGTCATGAACAGGATCGCAATTCATATTGGGTGCTTCTTAGGTTCCATGGTGGCACGACTTAGTTGTTTCTGCAGCTTCCATAACAGTAGGTCTTCCACATCTTTGAGCTCGAGCAGTCTCCCCAATTTCTTCTGAACAGCCTGCCTCTCCTCGTGGCTCCAACGTGGAAAGGCCTGCCCTGTCCATGCTCGTTGATCCGTCCATGATTTAAGATATAGAAAGTTATGACCGTATATGCTTTGAGCCATGTTTTCCTGCGAATCCTATTTTAAATCGGATATTCCATAGCTCATGTTATTAATCTTCATCCTTTGGCTCGTAAAACGTGTGGTAATGCGTCTGATTTGGATCGATAACACGGATGATGTTGTGAAGATCAGGGTCCTCCTCATCCGGCTCAACGATATTCTGGCCTTTGCGGCCATCATCTTCTTCATCGTCAAACCAACCTGCGGGGTCGTCACCATCCTCGTCTTCATCCTCGTCTTCAAGGTCGGATTCGGTAGGCTTGCAGTTCCTAATGAAATTGTCAATATGGAAAGGGGGGTTGGAATAAATGACAGCGTACATGAAATCCCATATTCTCCGTTCACGCTCTTCCCTTGACATGATTTCTCCATTCATAGGATAGCCATGCTGCATACGTTTCTGTTCTATACGCTGCTTCTTTTGTAAATCATAAGCGTGTGCGCGCTGCTCAATTTCGATGGCCTCTTGCATTCCGAGCATCCCGATATGGGATGGACCTGCTGTAGCGCCCTGAAAAATGATATTGAGTTGCTATGCGCTGCCGAAATTGAGAGAATACTCACAAATTTCTCCAAAGCTCTCTTCTTCGCATCTATTGCCTTGCTCATCGACGATTCTGGCTTCATTTCTACATCCTGACCATCATCCTGTACTACTTCTGATATCCTAGCGTTCTTCATCCCGGTATTGATCACCTCCATACCATGTACTTCGATCAGCAGTTCTTGGATAGCTTGTTGCTCGGTGTTAATCCGTTGTATGTAAGTTGAAGAAGCTGTTGTAGGACTATGTAGCATGGGCCAGGGTGATGAGTGGGGGGGGGAGTGTAGAACGAAGCTGGATACTTACGGTGACGCCAAGATCCTCTCATTCTTATGATACAAGTTCTGCAGCTCCCATAGAGACATTTGTGATAAAGGCGTCTGTTTTGGTTTTGGCGAGGCAAGAAAACCATGCGGGACACCACTATTTGTGTTGTGTCGTCGTCGGGCTGCTGGAGAGAGCGAGTTCGAGCGCGAGCCAGATCTGCGTTCAGCTCTGGGTGAAGTCGGTCGAGAGGATGGGGACATGTCACTAGAGGCTGAAGTGGGACTTTGGTTGGACATGAGAGCAGATCGGCTTTTATAGACAAGTCGAAGCACTGCCCGATATGGCAAATCAACGTGACCTAAACTACATTGTGTTACACATAGAGTACATACAGATGGATTACATGAACATGTCCCTTGCGCCGGGAGGCATATCTCCTAAGCCAGGCGGCATAAACTCGTCATTATCCGGGTCTCCTTGTCCGGGGAGGTTCCGAGGCCGCTGAGGCCCAGGGAATGGTCCCAGACCTACGCCGCCAGGTCCCGGACCAAAACCAGGTCCTACAGGATCAAACCGCGCGCCTGGAGGTGCCCCCATCGGTGGAAGAAAGCCATCTCCACCCCACGGACCCCGTTCTCCTGGTGAACGGATGCCGCCTTGTCCACCAAAAATAGGATGATTCGGTCCGACAAACATACCATCGCCTCCGAAGCCGCCCAGGCCTCCGCCGCCCGAGGGAGGAAATAGAGGCTGGAAGGACCCACCGGGACTTGGATCAAGATCACTTCGTCCGATCTGAAGGGGATTTCGAGGAAAATGTAAGGGGAATTCCTCCTCGGGGTTGTAGCGAGGGATTCGTGCAGTCGCCGACGACGACGACGACGGGTTATTGGCTCGTTCCTGAGAAGCAGAAGTAGTGGACTCAGATTCAACTTCCGTATACCCATCCTTTCGTAGACCGGGTACAAGTTTTTGTGTGATCTTCAGCTTGAATTGGGACACGAAATCTGAAACTCGATTCGACGAAATGAAGCAGTGGATGAGCGGTGTCTCAGATGCCGCCACATCATGCGGGAACGCTGAAGGAGATGTGAAATCATTCGTGGAGATGTCCAAGGATGTTGCTTTGTCCGTCTATAGTGTTTGGTATGAGTTATGCATATAACAATGAGCAAACTGTTGCGCAAACCTCAGCAGCGATCGCGTTGATCACAGTCCTACTTCCCAACTTGGAGACTTTTACGATAAATTCCAGACTGCTCTGTTCATGCTTGTACCTAAATGTATAGTTTCCTGGGCCGTTCTTGTTCCAGAGCTCCGGAAGAACATTGGCTGTCGCATTTGAAGTAGGAGAAGAATCATCAATAGCAACGAGACGGAAGGAGAGGGCTGATAATATTGAGTGAGAAAGGACACTGAGGGCATCCTGAGCAGTTTGTAGGTTCTTTCTAGAAGAAGGTAGAAGATTCGGAATCGACGAAATTAGGGCTGACGCATCCAAAATATTGGCCATGGTCAAGTACACGCAAGCTGTGGTACAAGGTACATCGGCCACTTTCCCGAGAAGATCCCGTGCTAAATTTCAATTTGATATCAGCTGCAGTATGTACACAAAGTTAACCTCATCCCTATAGTGTCGACACTATAGATCATCCTCTATTGTTATAATAAAAGCACGTTCGATAGCGTCGCATAAACAAGCAAGCCTTCATGGGAATATTGTAAGTAATGACGAATCGGCCCCGGTAGATGCAGCCTATGTTCTGTAGCCTCTCGACTTGACTCCATTTCCATTCAGACTCTGTCCTGACTCATTGACTCGTCGTTCCACATCCGCCACCTTGCTGTCAATCTCGCGCACTGCGCCGTCGATCCATTGCAAACTATCCAAGTGGCTGCTCAGGATTTGTGATATCTGTGCCATAGGATCTTCCTGCGTTTTTCCGCCTGCCGAAGGCATAGATAGACCGTTAACGGCATCGATCATCTGTGTCAACGATCCGGAGAGATCGTCGAGATGTGTTTGAAGGTCAGTCGCAAGCATGTAGCTGAGAAAGAAGAGACGATGATTAGAATGATAGATGGTTCTCCAGTAGCGGAAAGATCACTTTTTGTCACGTTCGGTATCCGCGGGACCAGTGTCCAAAGCACGAAGGCTCCCTCCCTGACCACCAAAAATTTCTTCAGTGACTTTCTCGTAAGCGTCGAGAGTAGCAGCCAAATCCCTTTGTTGTTGTTCGATGTGGTCAAGCGATTGATCAACTTCAGCCTGCTCACGCTCTGCTGCTACTACATGACTGTATATAATTCCCAGCTGAGGAAGGCATATCAGAAAAGACCGTAATTTAAGAGAGTTTTTTCATACACTTTTCGAATTTTCAATAAGCGCCCTGTCCCAAGTAGACACTTCAGCCGCAAATTTATTGAATTCTTTAATGTGTGTCTCGAGCTCGTTCGACCACTTGTTTACAATTTCTTCAATGGTTTTTCCGCGCAAGACGGAAGGTGGTAAAACGGCAACAGCAGGTACTGTAGAAGATCCCAGAGCAGAAGTGCCCAACAGACCTCCTGAGGACTCTTAGCGAATGAAAAGCAACCTGGGTATTCTATGAGCTTACCTGCTTTTTCGCCTGGTTTCGACAAGGCTGCACGTGGCGAGGATAAGCATCAGTATGAGGTAAACGAATATAGTATACCTGTGGCGGCCTCGGCGCCCTTCTTTTCCTCCGACTTTGCGCCAAAAAGGCTAAGAGCAGCTGTACGTAGAACAGGTCAGAAAAAGGATATAAGAAAGGGACAAAACCGTACCAGGGGCATTATTTTCTGAAGGTTTCGCGCCAAAAAGTCCCCCGCCTGTTGCATAAGCCGAATAAATTCACGGGTCAGCGATTAAAGAAGGAGCGCACCGGGGGTGGTAGTTGGCACTGTGGTAGATGTGGATGCAGCCGGAATGGATGTCGCTGCCGCTCCACCGAGGGAGAATGAAGGTGCAGGGGTAGTTGCAGTAGTAGGAGAAGTAGTGGCAGTAGTGGCAGTGGCTGGTTTCCCAAACATTCCTCCACCGAAAAGACTGGATCCGAGTGCAGTCGTAGACATCGAAGACCCAGCAGGCGTTCCTGCCGTAGTGGCCGTGCCTTCGGCTGGTTTTGGAGTGGAACCAAAAAGTCCGGTGTTCAGAGTAGGGGCTGCGGTGCTAGTACTAGTCGAAGTTGGGTTGCTGAAGACTGTGAGACACGATCAGTGAGGATATCTAGAGGACTCATAGAGGAAACGAACAGCTGGAAGTACCCGGTTTTGGCGCGTCTTTGTTGGCTTGATCAGTCGGTTTGGGTAGAGAGAACCCACCTCCACCAAAGATAGAATTTGAAGCAAAAGGTGCAGGGTTTGAGGGAGCTGCAGGTGCAGTTGTGTTCGTACTTGAACCACCAAACAAACCGCCGGTCGCAGGAACCGCTGCAGCTCCGAATAAACTCGTTCCACTTGGTTGTGGATTTGATGTTGTGTTGCCGCCAAATAGTGAATTTGTTGGTTTGGCTAGCACTGGCCATTAGTCACTCAAAGAAAGAAGATGGGTGGAATGAACCTGGATTGCCGAAAAGACTGGCTGATGCGGTGGAGCCTGTTGCTCCCGTATTGGCTCCAAAAATGCTTCCTCCGCCTGTTCCTGTGCCACTCTGGGCCGTATTTGCCGTGTTGGAAAAGAGGCTCATGAGAGTCGAGAACAAGACGCGTCTGAAAACTGAAGCGCCCGTGCAATACCCATCATCAAAGCATCACCATCATCAAAAGGCTGTCATGCGAAATTCACACTGGTTTTCTCTCCCAAATCATGTCGAGGTCAGATACCCTCGAAACTATCGCAGTCCTCGACGAGCACAAGGGTGAGCCCGCCAGCTCCTTGCCGAATGGTTTCAAAATGTTTGTTCACCCCGACGGCTCGTTCTATTTTACAAATACTCGAATAACTGTGGACCAGGACATCCGTGATCCTCTGCATCTTTCTGCTATCTTGCTTGCCGCCTCAGACCTCGAAATCGACAGCTGGGACGAAGAGATAGAGGTCCAATTGAATATAACTTCCAAGGGGGAATGCAATATGGCCTTGTTCATAAACCATGCGCATTGCATCGCAGGTCATTCCTACGACGAAGCTGGTAGTCTCGTCATTTCAACTATCGACCCAGTCCAACGTAAGGTTATGTCTGCTGGCTCATCGTCTTACCTACCTCATTGTGCGACAGTAAATAGGCGCAGGAGGCTGTACTGGAATTTCCTATGGACCCACTCCGCGCATGTCCCTTGTCCACCTCGCGCTGTTCCCGACGCTTGTGACGCCCTCACTTGGTTCTATGTATGTATAAACGCCTATCATATCTAATCTATTTTGACTTTCATACTCAGGCAGATAACTTGATATCTGGCCCCAGAAGTGTCGTCCCTTTTTCTAAATCCGAATGCGAGGAGTTGCTGAGGCGCGTAAAGGACTTTGAAGGTATGATTTTTCTCTCTTTACTCTCAATGCTGCCTTCTTAGCTTGAGTCTAGCCTCCTGCTACGCCGAATCAGCGGCCAAAGTCGCATTCCTTGCATGGTTGCTTCGCGAGATTTGCAGTTTTCGGAACGCTGAGATGTACGGTGAACTACCTCGTAAAGAACTGAGCGACGCTCGACGCAATAGGTTTCATCGGTCCAAAAGTGCAGCATCTCCCGGCCCCGCAATCCTCCACCCTATAATACATTTTATCATGAATTTCATCTTCTTCGGTATCCCCCATTCTTACATGAGGCTCGTAACGCAGTCTTTCGAGTACGGGGGCGTCTAGCCGGTATACAAGCCAACTGGGAAATGTACATCGAGCGTCTTGCGAGAGACTACTCTCATTTTCTGTTAATCGTAAGTGAGCTTTTTCACATTTTTTTATGCTCTGGCCATATGCTCGTAGTCCACTGTGTTACTTTCAGCCACTGTCGGTATCCTTGCGGTTCCGAATATCTCACGAGTAGTTGAGGTGGCTGCAATTGTATCCGCTTTCAGCTCACTCGGAAGTATCATTGTCGGTGTCTTTGCCATTTGGAGACACCAAGCAAAGTTCAGGACCATTGATTCAGTGCGCGCAATTTCATCTGTTCTCCATTGAAGCACATCTGATTACCTGTCCAGTTCACGTACATGCGTAATGCCCAGCATAATCTGCTGGGCTTTCACGGACACGCTATGCTACTCAGTCTTCCTCCGGTTTTACTAATCTGGGCCATTATTTCATTCACGATCTCTACCGTCGCATATGCATTGGGCAGTTTTACCCATCGCAATACGCTAGATGATGTTGCGATGGCAGTGACTTCGTTCATTTTTGTTTGCATCCTTGGAACAGTCTTAGCCGCATTATACACGTTGTCTATGATATGGACATTCACTCACACCGACTATTGGTGGACACGACTTCGGAGGAAATTCAAGAAACTGTATTTAAACCGGCCTAATTCTGCGGTCTAGCTACACTTTTCACATACATATTCATTTGTACATTCATCTGACTACTCGAATAGAGGCGCCGCCGTCGTTTGTGAGGCGTCTCCGAGTCTTGAGGATGAGATAACGACGGCCAATCTTCTCAACAGTGGCAGCAGTCTGGTCAGGAGCTGAAAAAGATGCTAGTCCCGACGGAGCAAGAACAATGGCCTCTCCAGTCTGGTAGATGTGGGGTCGTACAAATGTTGAACGCGGAAAACGCAAAATACCCTACCTGAAGTTTAACTACTCGGTCGAATGCATCACTCTCTGAAAAATCTGCGGAAACATGTTTCTCCAGATGCAGCCACCACGACGGAGACGAAAATCTGTGCAAGATAGTCACGGTACAGAGATCGAGCAGAACAGGATTGACGACAGTCGGTTCTGTGAAGAAATTCAGTTGACGGTATAGGTTTTGTTATAACTCCTTACCCTGGGTGCTGATGATAACACGCATCGCCAGATGGCGCTGTTGTCGGATGAGACTCAGAAGTGCTTTCGTTAGACCCGATGCATTGTTCGTAGAAGAGAGGTACTGTGAAATTTGAGCACACGATATCTGAAATTTTAGCAGGAAAACAAACTTTATGAGCTTCATCTACAACCAGAGTTTTTCCGGTTTCGACTGGCGCTCGCTCAAATAGACGAGTGAGCACCTCGAAGAGAGCACAAGCTGAGGCGGGATCAATGAAAGGATCAGAGAGGTCGACGATAGTTAGCTCCCCCGTAGCGAAGCGGCTTTTGTGGACAGTCGACGCTTCGAATTGATTTTTCTGGCCCTTCTTTCCGTCCATAAACGAATTCAAAAGAGCGAGTCGTTGCTCGAGCCCAGCCAGTTGAGCTGGATTAAAAGTCTCCTTCTTTATCGCGAGTTCTTTGATAAAAGATCGATAGGAGAAAGACTCTCCAAGCTCCCGAAGGATTGACTAGTGGGCAGATGGATCAGTGCAATAAAGATTACTGAGCTATCTCAAATACCGACCAAAATGATCTGAATATATAGAGGCGCCCCTTGCGAAGATCCTACCGCCATCAAGGACAAGAAAGCCTGAGCATCGAGCTCTGATTCGCTGAAAAGGAGCGCCTCCACGACGATGTTTCCCTTCTTCATCAGAGGCGAGTAAATGGCCTTCATCCTATTCAACGAGGAGGCAGAAACATAGACCTTGACTGGGGGAGGTTTGACTGAAGCCTGATCCGTCACACCAATCCATGCGGCTTCACATGGCCCCGAACTAGTACCTGCTTCAGAAAAATGCAGGACGAGTCCAGAGAGCGGTCTCTGCAGTCTTCCCAGAGAAGGCGCGGAAATAAACATATTTTCCAGCATTACCGAGACAGTATGGCTTTTACCAGATCCTTATAAGTAATATTATTCACACTAAACGAAATGGGTGGGATGAGCTCACGAACCTTGCACTCCACAAACGATTGCCGACCAAGGGGCATTCTGTGAGACTGGGAAGCAGATAGATCCCTGGACGCAAGAAGAAATGCTTACGGTGTTCATATACACGCGCGGATCGTCGAAGGTATCACTCTGTTTCTTGAAGCTAGAATGAACATTGTAAATGGCGAACGGTAGGTGGGTGATCAGTGCGGACTGACTTGCAGGAGACCGCTCGTCCCAGGACACCATACTGTGTGCCCTTTGAAGCACGGGAGACAAAAGCGCCCCTAGTCAAAATAGGAGCATCTAGGATCTCGTGCACTTCCATCGAGCCTTCATTCCCGGGGATTTCATTGATGAGCGAAAACTCGTCACTGTCCTAGAGGTAAAGTCAATCAATCATATGCAGCAGACAGTGGCGGTAGGCTGCGTACCTCAGGCTCTGGCCCACAAGGTCTGGGAAGCTGTGGTAAGGTCATTGCGAAAGAATCTAGTGCTGTAGAAGAGGAGGAAACAGAGTTCGTTCATGGCTTGCTTTATATAGTGAAAACCTCCAACACGAGTTGATAGCTGCGCCTGCTGCTGACTGTGAGGATCGAGTGGCGTATGCTTGTGCGCCCACAACTGCTACGGCAAGAAAAAAGATATAATCGGAGGGCTGGCTGCGCAAGAGCTTGTAGGAATATGATTTGAACATGCTTTAAGATTATTCGGCAGACGTAAGAGCTTGTACTCTAGGAATATGATATGAACATGCTTCAAGATTATTCGGCAGACGCCTTACCAAATAATGCCTCTTTTCAACGTACCAGGTTGGTCCATACCGACCGAACCGGTTACAGAACCTGGATCGCGCAAACGCAAGCGACCAGCCAACGACACAGGCTCGGAAATTAGGATCGCCTCCACCGAAGTCAATCTCGAGAAACTTGTTCAGAAGTTGACGGGTAAACGGGACTCCAACAATTCCAAAAACTCTAAAAAATTACGCAGGCAGCAAAAGGAGGAGCAACAGTCGCGCTCTTCGCTAGACGACGATGACAAGAAGAAAACCATCTCGTTACCCATCCCATTAATGTCCGCCAAAGAAAGGGCTGCGAAAAAAGCGAGACCGACCCATAGTGATCGCTCTTTGACATCGCAGCTAACACCAGCAAAGCACCCAGAGAAGAATGAAGACGAGGATGTATCATTAACGAGCATGCAAAAAGGCATGAAGCAGAAACTGGAGGGAGCACGATTTCGGTGGGTCTTCACTCTATATACATATCTGGTAACATTGACAATTCTGCTGCAGTCTGCTCAACCAATCGCTGTACGAGAGCAGTAGCGAAGATGCACTGAAAATGATGCAAGATGATCCAACCGTTTATTTAGATGTAAAGACACCCCTACCTTCCTGAACGATGATCAGCACTCACTGCATTTGTAGTACCACAGCGGTTTCCGTCAGCAAGTTCAATCATGGCCTTCCAATCCTGTTGATCATTACATCGCGTCTCTTTCATTGTATCCTGATAAAACAGTCGTGGCGGATCTAGGCTGCGGCGACGCAGCACTCGCGCAAGCTCTGATTCCAAAAGGGTTCTCTGTCCTGTCCTTCGATCTAGTTTCGAATAATCCTTATGTGGTTGCCGTGGACATCTGCGGAACATTGCCTCTGCCTGGCTCAGAGGGGGCAGGGAAATCCACCTCAGACGGCGAGGCACATATCGTGGATGTCGTCGTATTTTCCTTGAGCTTGATGAGTAAGAATTGGCCTCAATCGATACGCGAAGCCTGGAGAATATTAAAGTCTAGGTAAGGGGTCCTTATACTTTGTTTGCGCCAATCTAAGTCGGTTCTCACAGAGGAGATCTCAAGATAGCAGAAGTCACTAGCCGTTTCGTTGATGTAGACGCGTTTGTTTCTTTAATCTCGTCCATGGGATTCAAGCTCAAGTCGAAGGTTTGCTGATTCTTGAAGTTATCTTTGTCATTTATCATGATCCCACAGGACGTAAGTAACACCCATTTCACATTATTCGAATTCAACAAGATTCCTCGAAAGCCAAAGAGTGAAAGGGAATGGAAATCGTTACTGTCGCAAGCGAATGCTCTCAAACCTTGCGAATACAAACGCCGATGTATGTATATTCGCTTTATGCCTTATGTTATATACGCTAACAATGGTGATTACAGGAACGTATCAAGATATTTTTAAGGTCGGATAGTGTTGAAAAGGCGGTCCCCCTACCGTCAAACGGTTTATCAGATTTTTTAATGAAATCATGCGCAGTAAATATGTGGCGCACCGTATCCCCCAAACCTGGGCTGATGATACCCTCTTTCGTCAGAACTTCATCTACACCAGCTACCCATATCTAGTGATTGCCATTTCAGCACGATTTAGCTCGTACAGTAAACTTTACGGCAACCTGCCTCTAATTCTGGGAAAAGCGTTTGGACATTGTTGAGACCTTTTTCGGATGCAAGGACGCAGAGCAGTTTAATCTTCTCCGCTGAGCGAAACGTGAGAAACTACCATAGCACCAAGAGTTTCCGGGTAGCGACGCATACCTGGAATACCCCAATCTACAATCATACCCAGAGCAGCAACAGCCGTTCCTCCGGTGGCGATCAGAGGATCCAATAGATAGACTATATCGACGGGAGGAAAAGGTGGCAATTTAGAGTAGTCTGCTGGGCTGTCAGCTCAATCGACTGTTCGGATGGCGCCGCTCACATTCAACTGGTTGAAGAGTGACTTTTTCCCTAAAGAGCCCTAGATGGTATACGGGGGCAGATCTACACGAACAAATCAGGAAAAGAATGATGGTCTTATTGGTGGACGACGCACGGGAAAAGAGTCAACTACATGAGGAAACCTTAGATTGGCGTGTCCGTGAACCTCTAACTAATGGAGAAACATACGAGAGCGTCTGTCATCCCAAGACCGGCGCGTAAGATCGGGGTCAGGCCTATTCGAGGCTTGATTGTAGTGCCCTCAAAGGCAGCAACGGGGCTTTCCTGGAAATGGGGTCAGTGTCATAGAAAGAGCAAGCGCTCTGTACGGCTACTTGCGCCTTGAAATGTTTGTTCCTCCAACCCCTTGGAAGCCTCGAGACCTAGCATGAGAGCGATGCGGTCGATGCCCTGAAAACGGTTTAGCGACAATCTCAATCTTGATGCCTGTTTCATGCCTCTCTGAATTCCTTGGGTGCAGTTGTGGCGAGTCTTCACGATGAGATGTGAGCACCAGCGATTAGTGAATGAGATTCGGATACCTAAGTTTCGACAGCTCCGCCCTTACTAGTGGATGATCAAGTTGGTGAACACCAGCCATGGTGAGGTTCGAGGGATCAGATAGTACAACGGATCCGAGCAAGTTCCGAGCTTCCGTTCCGCTCTCGGTCACGTGTCATTCATTCACTGATGAATGATCACGCCACTTTCCTCTCATCTTTGCTCATTCTTAAAAACAAAATCAATGTGATGGAATTCGAGATTGTCCAGCTATTTCTCCTCCATGGCAATCCAGGTCGCCGGCGAATCCACTAGCAACTTACTGGCGTCTTCCGTCACTCAAGTCGATGCAGTCGTCGAAGCCACATTGTCGCAGATGCTCGAGGACCCCAGAATATCAGCTTCTACTGTTGTAGAATTCATTTCCTCCAGAGCTGAAACTACTTCTTCGGTTTACATATTCGATCTCGCTGAACAAGTTGGTTTTGGGACTCTCACGAAAAATTGGTCCAATTCCAAGACAGGAACAGCCCCAGTTGTAGATTTGCAGACTCGTGCGGGTGCTGGGTCGAGTCTGGTTGGGAGGTTATCGGAAGCAACGAGTTCTGCCAGCGTATATGGTGTCATTTTGACCGCTTTTACCTCCTCGCAGGGTCTTTCCTTGATGGCACCCGCACTTTCCTACCTCCCTCCAGCGACAGCTTCGGGCAGGCTTGTCATCCAGGTTCCGAATATCACACCTGTCGGAGAAACTTTCTCTCTGGCCCCCACTCTAGCAAGCCTTGCTTCTGTGCTTCCAATTCTTCCGGAGAATATTGTCGTCCTCGCTTCTGCGACTTCTCAAGAAACCGTCCACTTCACTCAACTCTCCTACCAGTTGTCGAGCTCTCATGTCATTCATGTCTTCGACCACTTCAGCTCTTCTCGGGAAGTAGGGCATGCCACCTATCCTCTTCCGCAGAAGGATTATGGCAACGTATCTGTTTCCGAGGCTGTGAAGCAAGCAGGTCATCTCCCCTTCGACTATGTGGGCGACGCGCAAGCGCACACAGTCGTCATATCCTTCAATGGTCCATTGGCTGTTGCTGCTAAAGCTTTTGCACGCAGAAGCTGCGGTTTTGCTGCTGTATCAGTGAATGTAATTAGGCCCTGGGATGAACGTGCTCTTCGCGCTATATTGCCTGCTACAGTAAAGATGGTCCACGTTCTTGATGATGTTCCGAACATGTCTACCCAGGGTCCTCTATATGTTGATGTGCTAGGCTCCCTGTTGGACTTTCCTGATCCGCCGACTGTCCACTCCCATCGCGTTGCACCCTCTCAGACTGAGGCATTTGTCTCTCACACGAACTCGTTCAAAAAGTTCCTAGCTTCCTTTGTACCCGAATTGGAGGCGCCTACACCCGCTGTCATGAAAAAGCTGATGTTCTTCAGTACACCTAGCACTGCCCTTTCCAACGTTC
Source organism: Collybiopsis confluens (assembly GCA_013368555.1). NCBI lineage: Eukaryota > Fungi > Basidiomycota > Agaricomycetes > Agaricales > Omphalotaceae > Collybiopsis > Collybiopsis confluens. Next base: position 360,965 of record JAACJN010000001.1, read on the forward strand.
CACTGCTCGTAGAAAGCGCCCTTTCTGTGACTCAGACGATTTCCTCCCGTCTTTCCATCGAGCATGATGTTTTTTCAAGACGAGGGGGTCTTACTGCTAGTCGAATCCTCCTGGCTCCGAAGAGTAGTCAGGACGGCGATAATATCCCCATACCGTTGATTCTTCCATACGACCCTCACACTACCGGAGAAGTGGATTTCCTTGCAATCCTGGACCACGCGATCCTTAAAACTCATTCAGTTTTGAATTATGCGAAAGCAGGATCTCCACTGCTGATTGTCACTTCGTGGACTGGAGAGGAGCTCTTCACGAACCTTCCGGTTCCTACCACAAGACTCATCATTGGCAAGAAATTGCGCCCATTCGTGATCAATGCCACGGCAATTGCGGACGTGTTGGGAGTTGCCGGTGATTCAATTCACGGTGCCATTTCCAACATCGTCGTCTATCTGGCATTCATGCGGATGTACTTGGGTAGTGCTGCAACGGAAGACAATGTTCTGAAGCTCGCGATTGGATCGTATGGCGACATTGTCGAAGACGTTTCATTGACCAAGATCCACACAGCCACTTGGGATTCATTGGAAGAAATTCTGTTCACTGAGTTGCCCGATGAGGAAAAAGCTGTCGAGCTCAAAGATTTCACCTTTAATGCTATTGCGGTAGAGACAAATGAAGGTGATACGGTTGTCAACGGCGCACGCTTAGGCTCATGGCATGATGCAGCCAAACATCTCCTTTTCCCGGCAGTCTTTTCTCCACCCGCTGAGCCTGCCAACGAGGAATTCCCACAAAACCCGGCGCTGCGTCCAGAGTTACCAGAGCGCACTTTTCTCGTTACCTGTACGGTGAATCGTCGGCTGACACCGAAGGAGTATGACCGGAATGTTTTCCATCTGGAATTCGATACAGGCGGCACCGGTCTTAAATATGCTATAGGAGAGGCACTCGGAGTACACGGGTGGAATGACGCGCAGCAAGTTACAGACTTTTGTGAATGGTACGGTGTCGATCCTAGTCGGCTTGTTACAATCCCCGTTCCGGGAAGCGACGACAAGCTCCATACTCGCACGGCGTATCAGGCCCTGCAACAACAGATTGATCTGTTCGGTCGCCCTCCCAAGTCTTTTTACACTGATCTTGCGGCGTACGCAACTTCAAAGCCGGACAAGTACGCTCTCCTGTTCGTCGGATCGGCCGACGGAAGTGCCACCTTCAAAAAATTAGCTGAAAAGGATACGGTAACATTTGCAGATGTGTTGAAGATGTATCCGAGTGCTCGGCCGGGCATTGAAGTCCTTTGTGAACTTATTGGGGACATCAAACCAAGGCATTATTCAATTGCCAGTGCCCAGAGCGTAGTCGGGGATCGGGTAGATTTGCTAGTTGTGACTGTCGATTGGGTCACCCCAAGTGGTAAGTTCTGCAGTGTGATGACCGTTCTGTCCATTTATAGGTTCTTGTCACAGGTTCCCCGCGATTTGGGCAGTGCACGCGATACCTTGCGGGTCTTCAAATTGGACAAAAGGTTACGGTATCCATCAAGCCTAGTGTAATGAAGGTATGTTGTATTTCCATCGCATCCTCTTCTTCCACTGTAATTCCAACTCGTTAAATTCAGTTGCCTCCGAGTAATACACAGCCGCTAATCTTGGCCGGTTTGGGAACTGGCGCAGCTCCATTTCGTGCATTCCTTCAGCATAAAGCCTTCCTTCACGCACAAGGTGAAGAGATTGGACCCGTTCACTACTACTTTGGATCTCGACACCAATCGCAAGAGTACTTGTATGGAGAAGAGATCGAAGCGTTCATCCTTGACGGCATCATCACTCGTGCTGGACTAGCTTTCTCGCGTGATGGACAGCCTGGTGCAAAAAAGGTTTATATTCAACATAAGATGCTGGAAGATGCACAGGATTTAGTTAAGATGCTCAAGCACGACGAAGGCGTGTTTTACCTTTGTGGACCGACATGGCCTGTTCCGGATGTTTATGAGGCACTCTGTGGGGCATTGGAAAAGTATCAGGGCATGACGAAGGAGAATGCTGGGGAGTATCTAGAGGGACTGAAAGAGGAGGAACGTTACGTCCTTGAGGTGTATTAGGGGCTGACTAGAATGGATAAAGCCGTGACGTAATGTTTCTTAATAATTTAAAGCAAAAACGAACATGGTTCTGGGCCACTGCGTCCCCATTATATCCCTCGATGTTCTTACGACCTCTATGTCTTATCTTTCTTCCATATTGTTTACGAGTCTACGCCCAAATATCTCTTCCTTCGCCCGCCTTTCAACCCCCTAAAGCTGAGACTGGGGCAGTTGCGACTTTAGGGAGCAATACTTCAGTTCCGAATGAACAATGGTCCACCTTATTGGGAGATTTGTTATATTTCTATGAAGCGCAACGTAGTGGAAAGCTTCCTAGCAGCAATCGAGTCAGCTGGAGGAACGATAGTGCCCTTGAAGATGGCAGCGATGTTGGATTGGATCTAACGGTAAGAATTGAAACAGACATTCGAACTGAGAGCGTCGTTTACCAATCCTGCTCCAGGGTGGTTATTATGATGCAGGGGGTCAGTCGTGTCATAATATGCGTTTTTGGAATTCATTCACTGACAAACTCTCAACTCAGACTACATCAAAGTCGCCTTTCCTTTATCGTTCACCCTGACTTCGATATGTTGGGGCGGAATAGATTTCGGGAAAGGTTATGACTTGAGCAATCAAACAGCGTATCTGGACAGCATGCTTCGATGGGGACTGGACTGGCTGATCAAAGGTCATCCTTATCACAATAACACACTTTTTGTCGCGGTTTCTGACACTGGCACGGACGACGCATACTGGGGCGGCGACCAAAATATCCCTCCGACACGTCCTTCATACCAAATAAATGACACTTTCCCAGGTACCGACGCAGCAGCAGGCGTATCGACTGCACTGGCGGCGTGCTCATTTTTGTATTATGGGGGAACCCTCAGCCCGACCAGTATCGGAAAGAGTAACGTCAACTCCACTGCTCCTGCTTCATTGAGAAATACTAGCTATGCCACCACTCTCTTAACACACGCCGTCCAGCTATACGCATTCGCCGTAAATGCATCCGGTGGAATGACGGTATATCAAAACAGTGTACCGGAGGTTGCCCAAAGTTATGCAAGCAGCGGCTACGGTGACGAGCTGGTTTTTGCGAGCCTTTGGTTAAGTCTTGCAGTCAACGCGTCGCAGAATGCCAACTCTTCTTCGGATTCCAATTCCACATCAATAATTGTCTCTTCCGCCCTCACTCCTCAGCAATATTATTCACTCGCCCAGAATTATTATCAACAGTTCAGTCTTGCAGGACAAAACAAAGTATTCAACTGGGATGACAAAACCGCCGGTGTCTATATCCTTTTTGCGCAAATGACGTCCCTAGGGTACGATGACGGCGGCCACTTTGCAGACTGGCAGAAGGAAGCTGAGAGGTATCTGGACGCCGCTGTGAATCCAAGCGGAGGGGAATCAGAGTTGACCAAAGGTGAGTCAATTATGCTTCCCTGGACAGACACGGTATTGAATTCGAGAATTATAGGGGGTTTACTGTACTACTCTGGAGACTCCGATGACGCCTCTTTGAACCCCGCACTCAACTTGGCGATGCTATTGCATAGATATGCTGCGTCGGGGCTAAGTAGCAGCGATGATAAGAAATCATCTTACCTGGTCAGGATTATTAGCATGTTCGAATGCCTTTTCATGACTTTTTTCACAGTCCTTTGCTCAATCCCAAGTCGACTATGTATTGGGGAAAAATCCCATGTCGGCCCCTTATTTGGTCGGTCTACACCCCAACTCGCCCAAAAATCCTCACAGCGCCATGTCGTCCGGCGGTTCAGACATATCTCAACTAGATACTGAACCACCTCTTTCGCAAGGAAACACGTATGTCCTCTACGGAGCTGTCCTCGGAGGTCCAGATCGCTTCGATAGATTCTTTGACATCAGAAGTGACTGGGTCGAGAGCGAACCTGCGTTGGACTACAATGCACCTCTGTTGACACTCAGCGCGATGCATATCATCACAGACAGCGAGGACCCATATTTTGTGCACCTGGTGGTCGGTCAATACGATCAAGTCCGACCAAAGGGACAACCGTGTGATGATGCAATTCAGGCAGGATGCTCAGGGCATAGGTTGAGTGAGGGTGGACGAATCGCACTGGGAGTCGTACTAGGTGTCACAGGATTGGTCATGCTGGGGTTGCTGGGGATGTGGCTCTGGGAGTTGAGGAAGAGAAGGGCGATAATAGATAAGAGCGGATGATCAGTTCAACTGGGTAGGATATTGGACCATTTCTTGTTGGACTTTGTGAGCTTGGTGACCTGCGCCCTCACAGGTTTCTCAAATTTATTCCGAAAACCTCCGTGAGGGGACTGCTTTAGGCCTAGGACTTTGTCTTTTTGTAACATGTTACATAATCTTATACCAATGATGTGTTTTTAGAATAAAATTCAACTGTGTGGAACGTCAAGCGTTTTCCCCTCTTTTGCGCTCTTCTTGGAAAGTTCAATCATTTCAATGACTGCTGTGGCCTCTTCCCACTTTACTTTTAATTCACCTTTGTTCCTGATTGCATCAGCTAGGTTGCGAAACAAATCTGCATAACATCCCGGATCCTTTGACGGCCAGGCCGATTTAGTGATACTTGCATTTGCGTCTCTGGCATGCTCAATCACGCCCCAAGCCGATTCCGATTCAACGCCAAAGACAGCGTCGTTTTGAATGCTGGCCAGTACTGACTGAGAGGTTGATCCAGATAAGCCCTTTAGCTGGTCTTCCTGCACATCTATACCGTATTTAGTATATGATCCCTTTTGTCCCCGGATAAGAAAGCGAATCTGAGGTGAGCGAGCGGAGAGAGGGTGGGCGCGGAGGATTGCAGTGAAGGGATAGGGAAGGGCCGATCCTGCGGGGTAGTGCATGTAAACAGTGAACTAATGAACCAAAGATAAGTATCAAGCAATAGAGATATAATTCTACTTGCATTATCATCAACATCAGGATGTCCAATTCCTCGAAGATTGGATATAAACGCGGTGAGCTTCGTGGGACGGCCGAAGAGGGAGAGGGCTTGATCGATGAGATGTGAGCCAAGATCGTAGAGCAACCCAGCTGCTGGCCGAGGTTCGTCCTTCCATGAACCCTTTAGTCCAGGTTTGTATCTGTCGAAACTTTCGCAAAGGCGTCAGCTAAAGAAAGTTATATTCTCTGTAAGTACGCTTACTGTGATTCAAACTCGATTACTGTCCCGAGACTCATTTCATCCGTCTCTGGCAAATCCAGGAGTTTTTTGAGTGCGAGATAATCCTGATCGAATCGTCGATTCTGGAAGGCATATAGAACCTTTCCTTGGGCTTTCGCCAGATTTCCCAGCTCAACCGCCTCTACTGTGGTCGGTGTGACAGGTTTATCAACCAGTACATGTTTACCAGCCTCCAACGCAGCCTTGACAATTGTGTAGTGAGTGTCATTGGGAGTCCCTATGAAGACCAATTCAACCAATGGATCGGCAAGGGCCTCGTCGAGGGAGCGATATAAGATTACGGATGGAGGGAGATGAAATTTATCGATGACGGTGCCAGACGGGGTGGGTGGATTGCGTTCAAGCACGCTGTGCAGATTGAAGAGCGAGGGAAGAGCGAGAATGAAGGGCACATGAAACGTCGTAGTTGCGAGCCCTGCGCCAATTACACAACATTTTATCGGTTCCACCATCGTCGATGTATCCTTTGTCAGTAATCACGTGATTTACAAGACCGGCGTGGAATGTTGAATGCATTAGCAATGCCGCATCATTATAGTAAGAATTGGAAGAACTTGGATAACGCACATCAAAGACTTTTTTTACATTTCCACTGTTGAATGCCCTGTCGTTGGTCTTGGCATCAGAGGAATTGGATTGATCTTCTGCGTCCAGCCAAGAAACCTTAACCTCAAAAGATCGCTGTTCCTGTTCTTCAACTTTCTGTAACTTCACAGTAGTTGAGTGACTTGGTGCCATGCTGAATTGTGACACTAGTGGTGGAGCGCAAAGAGAAGGCAAAATAGCTAAATAATTGTTAGTAATTATTTTGGTCTTCCCAAAACGGTGACGGATACATGTGACTTACTTGAGGTGTTTCGTTTTGCATCGGACACTTTCCTGGCCTTGGTGCTGAGTATCTTGAGGAGCCGGGAATGTCAACAGGAGCTGCACTCTTGGTTCAAGACTCGAACTAAAAAAGAAGTTACATTGTTGTATAAACAAAGAAACTCTCGGATACTCACTTTGTTAACTTTTATAATAACCTGGAGTGTCCCGAATAGGTTCGGCTCGGCCATACCCACTCATTTCATACATACGATATAGGATGATTAGACCCGTTCGATGCTGGAGCAAGCCGGCGTGGCGCAAAGGTAGCGCGTAGCTTTCCTACCCAAGTATCTGCTTAGTCAGCAAGGCTGAGGTTGCGAGTTCGACCCTCGTCGCCGGTTATATTTTTCTTCTTCCATGCTTACACAACTCGAGTATGCACACCGACAACATCGATTCTATGCGAATGTACCGTGCCAAGAGGGACGCAGCCCATGTGTTCGTAAAGACAAAGTACACCATCCTTGGCTTCATTTCCAGCGGTACCTATGGCCGAGTCTACAAGGTTGAGGATTCCTCTGGCAATCTGCGGGCAATCAAAAAGTTCAAACCAGACAAGGAAGGCGAAGTGGCGACGTATACTGGAATCAGCCAGAGTGCCATTCGTGAAATCGCGCTCAACCGGGAAATTTGCCACGAAAACGTTGTGTCACTCAAAGAGGTCATTTTGGAAGACAAGTCCATCTACATGATCTTTGAGTATGCCGATCACGATTTCCTGCAGCTAATCCATCACCACTCCCAGACTCTCAGATGCCCCATCTCCACCTCTGTCTTGAAATCTTTGACATACCAGCTGCTCAACGGCCTCGTATACCTTCATTCTGCTCATATTCTCCATCGCGACCTCAAACCAGCCAATATCCTCATCACAGCTCAGGGTCAGGTCAAAATCGGTGACCTGGGTCTGGCCCGTCTATCCGCTCAACCTCTTCAGCAGCTCTTGTTAGGAGACAAGGTCGTGGTCACCATTTGGTATCGTGCCCCTGAGCTGCTGTTGGGTGCAAAACATTACAATAGCAGTATCGATTGCTGGGCCGTCGCCTGTGTTCTGGCAGAATTAGCAAGTCTTAGGCCAATTTTCAAGGGCGAAGAAGCCAAACTGGATTCAAAGAAGAATGTCCCTTTTCAACGGGATCAGCTTCTGAGGATATTCGAGGTTTTGGGTAGCCCCAATGGTACGTTGTCCTTTTTAGAAGCACCTCGGTCTACCATTTAGTGCTCAGAAAAGGAATGGCCTTCCGTCGTCCATCTACTGGAATATCCCTCTCTCAGACGGCTAGACCCGTATCCGAACCGTTTATTTGACTGGTGCCAGTCTCGTATTCGCTCCCAAGCTGGATACGATCTGCTTCGACTTTTATTCATGTACGATCCGGATCGACGGCTCAGCGCCAAGGAAGCGCTTGGTCATGCTTGGTTTACAGAAGATCCATTACCAACCGCCAAGTGAGTAGTAGTTTTTGAATCTCTCTTATTATTTCACTCCAGCTCGTTTTCGTTACAGTGCCTTTGCTTCTGTTTCTTCCAACCAAATCCCTCCTCCTCGTCGGATAACGCAGGACGATGCGCCAAGCATGTCTATGAATCTTGTACACCAAACAGGAAACAATCAAGGTAAGCGACCCTTTTCTGTTTAGCCCCCCCCCTCCCGAGTTTGATTCTGCCTCCATGTAGCCAACGCACCAGGGGGTAACGGACCTCCCTTCAGTCAACCACCGCAACCTACTGGTTCAACCCAGTCAAAGCTCTCCGGCAGTGGCGGCTTGGGAGATGAGAGAGCAGCGGTGTACGTTCCACAGGTTACGACGAAACCGCACACAAATTTAAGGAAAAAACAACGGCTGGGATGATGAAGTTCATAGCTGGAATTTGTGAGAGACAGATTGGTTGTACCACGCTCTCGTTTACTGTTATCCCAATACTGATATATTATTATCACGCTACAAGACTTGGTTGAACATAATGAACCACTATTAAACCACACTGTATCTTCCGGTCGCAGAAGGATTGCGCATTTCGGCTTGCATAGCTGCGGCAGAAGCTTCAATGAGCAATCGCTTGATTTCACGAACAGCTTGTTCAACCTGTGAAAGCCATCGTGATATATAAAAAAGTTAAACATGAGTAGGACGATCGGTGCTTACCCTGAATTCTTCATTCGACTCGACAAGCAAATGAAGCTTCGGAGGTCCTTCCACAGGAGGCTCCTTGCCTGAGTCGTAATAGATACCCTTGTTGGTAACAGAAGCACCTGTCATATCAATGAGCTTATAAAACGAGTCTCAGTAATCGAGTCGCCCAACAAAAAAAAACCTGTTCGACTGACCTGAACCATCGTCTCTTTGTTTGTAACCCTCCACCTTGCCTTCTGAGGATAGTCATTAATGGGTATAATGGCATGGAAGTCGGTCGAATCAGGGTTTGTCTTCTTATCAACCACTCCTCCTTGCTGCTCAAATGCTAGCTGTGACTGCAGCACCAACTTCGACGCTCTCAATTGAGCATTCAGTTTGGCTACAACGCTCATTGCTTGTTTGTACGCTGCGCTGTCTTCACCTGCACGATCAGCAGCTTCCTTCGCAGCACGCATCTGTTGTTGTATCTTCTCTTCCTCCTTGGCATGAGCCAGTTTCCGTGCTGCAGCAGCGGCACCGGCGACACCCAGTAGACCTTTGGAAGAATCTGGGGCTGGTCCGCGCTTGATTTCGACCTTGAAGTTGCCAAAAGTCAGGTCGTCGGCACTATTAGCAGTCTTTTGTGCAGGTGTCTCTTCAGAAGCAGGCGCCGCCGCCGCCTTTTCATCCTCGGGTTCACCGTAAGCCTTGCGTTCAGCTTTCTCCTTGGCGTCACGCTCCTTATCAAGTCGATCGAGACCCTTGCCACCAAAGCCAGATCCAGCTGCTTGCGCTTTTCCTGATTTGAGTTTCTCCAGGAAGCCTGCACAACGTGAGTGAAGTGGTATCTGTCATATGCAAAAAGAACGCAACCAATGACGTACCATTAGCAAGCTCCTCGAGCCCCTGAGGAACAGCCGCGTTGCTAGCTTTGAGCGCTCGGAAAATATCCACTGAATATCGGTCTTGTTCTGGGGTGATAAAGGTGACACAGGTGCCCTTATTCCCGGCTCTCCCTGTCCTCCCAGCACGATGGACATAATCTTCCATATGATTTGGGGCATCGTAATTTATAACCAATTTCAGCTGCTTCACGTCTAGCCCTCTGGCTGCGACAGAAGTGGCAATGACAATCGGTACCACACCGGCCTTGAAATCTGCAATCGTCGAATCACGATCGACCTGGTCCTTCCCTCCATGAAGAGACATGCATAGGTAACCCTTGCGCATGAGCTCGCGAAGCAAGTTATCTGCAGCTTCCTGTCGGTCGACGAATACCAACGTTCGACACTCAGGATCTTCATTGTACATCTGCCCAAGGATCTCCAATAGTCTCGTAAACTTTGTGTCCTCTGCGCGCACTTCGACTATCTGCTCAATCTCAGCTGCGACAACGGAACGACCGCCTACAGTGATCTCTAGTGGTTTACGAAGAATTTTTCGAGCCAGGGAGTCCATCTGTTTAGGGAACGTAGCAGAAAAGAGAACAGTTTGTCGGTCAGGGCGGATGTTGTTGATGATTTTCATCACTTGAGGCTCGAAACCCATATCAAACATGCGATCAGCTTCATCTAGGACAATATAGGTAACCCGTTTGAGATTCGTGACGCGACCCGAGTTGGCTGTGAGAAGATCTATCATGCGACCGGGAGTGCAGACAATGATTTCAGCACCCTTCTTCAGTTCGGCAATTTGGTCCTTGATTGGAGAGCCTCCGTACGCACAAACAGCCTAAAAATAAACATCTAAGCACCAGGAAACGTATAGATATTTGGCAACGCAACTCACCCTCAAGTTCATAACTTTGAGGAACGGTTTACACTCTCTATGAATCTGTACCGCAAGTTCCCGCGTAGGAGTCATCACGATTGCGACAGGACCTTCCATCTGCTCCAGAGGACGCTGGTCCTTGATATGCCGGAACAGAGGTAACAAGAATGCAATCGTTTTTCCTGAGCCCGTTTTCGCTACACCTATCACGTCGCGGCCGGACATGATAGCTGGAATGGCCTGAGCCTGGATAGAAGTAGGTGCAGTATAATTGAGTCGTTTAATAACATCAAGACTGAGTGAAGAGAGTAAGTAAAGATGCCCACAGATAATTAGCACATGACGCGCACCAGTTTGCTGGTAGCCCAAAGTGGCTCCATTTGACGACCGGTCTAGGACAATCAATACCGCGAATTTTGATGCTGTCCAGTTCAAGACGAAGGAGCTCAGCCTCCTCATCAGTCATTGCTGCAATATCTGGGGGAGGGATATAGAATTCCTTCCTGAACGGTTCGTACTTGACGCGGGAGTGATCAACAACCGCCAAATCCTTTTTCTTTGCTTTCTTGGCGGCAAGAGCAAGAATATCCTCGGGGTTAAGCTCGGTAGCGTCGAGCTCGTCGGGACCAGGGGCCTCAGCGACCTCATCATCATCGTCCTCCCCTTGGTCCAGACGTTTGATCAGCTTGCCATTGATGCTAGAGGCCTTTTTTATATCTTCCAAGTTGACCTTCTTCACTGCCTCCTTCACCCCACTCATGAAAGCGTCCAGCGGATCTACACCGTCCTCTTCATCCACCTCCATAGCAGAAGTAGCAGCAGCAGCAGCAGCAGCAGCCTTCTTTTTTATAGCAAGGTCCATCCTGTTAGCCTCCTCGTCATCGTCATCCACTTCGAGGTCGCCGACACTGGCTTCACCTTCATTATTCATGGTCATGTCAACGGCAGGCATATCCTCGAGTTTTTCCAATTTGCGCTTGGTCTCGACCGAGTCATCCATTTTAAGCTGATTCGCGTTGGCAAAGTCAGGTTTGGGAGGGAGACCCTTTATCCCGGCGGGGGCAAACTCTGGTTTAGCAGGCAGGCCTTTGATGGGGGTCAGGGCGGGCACAGAGGGTGGTTCCGCGGCGTTACCTGTGTAGAAGGGATCAAGTGATGTGAAATCTAGAAGTTGTGCTCGGCAAGGACTTGAACGTACCTGGAGCAGATTTTCCAGCCAGCGCCATAGCTTTGGCTTTTGCCTCTCCAAGAGCTTTCTGAGCTTCGCGCTGTTTTTTCCACGTTTCGAGGCGGGCTCGTCTCGTCTTCTTGGCTTCATCTTCTACGGTCGGAGCAGGCGTTGAAGATTTGGATGGTGTAGTGGGTTCAGAGGCAGATTCTTTCTGAGGGGGAGTTTGGCGGCGATCTCGCTCTCGGGAAGGAGACCTACGCCTGTCATCTCTGTGATCCCTTCTACGGTCATCTCTGTCCCTGTATCTATCCTCACGATACCGGTCTCTATCTCTGTCTCTCTCGCGGTCTCTCGCCCTTTCCCTGTCTCGGTCCCAATCATCATCGTGTTTATTTCTGTTTGACCTTTGGGAGCTGCGCCTCGTTGGCGACGGAGACCGTGGTGATGAACGATGAGAGTGCCTTACCCGTTTATTGGATGAATCCGGAGAGTACGACCTGTCTCTGCGAACCATACTGAGCCCGACGAATGGAGTGGAGAGAATGGACTGTGGGAACTTGACACTCATAATTCTATTCTCCAAGTACTTATGTAAAAAGTAATTGATACTGGACGAGTTGGACTAAAACTGGATGATTGCATCCCTTTTTGTGCTCAAACACTTGGGCTCAAACCGTGTTGGGTTGCTTATCTTGTTTCCAACGCACGCAGAACCCGGAGGCCATGCGATATTCGCTTGCTTTGGACTTGGGTTGCTCTCGAGCCGGCGATTTTCTTTATGAAGCCATTGCGTCTGCAGCGCAGTATATTAAACAGGGGGCAAGCCCTATCCAACTTTTAACCCTGTTGAAACTCCGTAGTTCCTGGGGATAAACCAGACGTTGAATTTATAGGTTTAACATAAGCAGATAAAATACGCAACACCCCGGGCCGCTCGTTCCGTTTCACCACGCACGTGAGACGGGAGGAATGTTTATGACGTCATAGCGTACCTCCACTGCGACTCCATAGAATGACGCCCATCCAAGGTCATTATCCCGCTACATCGTCAGTGGAGATGCAATACAAGTACGAGTATAAAGGCCTGCATCTTCAAAGTTTACATTAACAAACAATATGCCTCTTTTCGAACAAAACAATAACCATACCACTCGCGATACCGCTCTCGGTGCTGGCGCGGGAGGCCTCGCAGGTCATGAAGGTCATCATGGCCACACTGCTCGCGACACTGCGCTTGGTGCATTCACAGGCAGAGAGGCTGGTCACCACGGAAATGGTGCAGCTTCTGGAACACATGGGAACCGCGATGGGCTCTTGGGAGCCGGTGCGGGTGCAGCAGTAGGTCACGGAAGTGGACGTAAGTTTATTTGCGCAGTCAAATAAGTAAAATCCGCTGACCAGGAATTGTTTGCTCAGACACTGCAAGAGACGCCGCCATTGGCGGAATAGGAGGCGAAGTCCTCGGCCGCCACCACGGAAAGGGTGCCCACTCAGCTGGTGGTGCGACAGGTACTGCTGGGGTCACAGGGACAAACACGGCTCACCCTACCAAAATGCACGGCAAGTTGGAAGAGATTGAGGGCAAGGTCGAGCGTGGAGTAGGCAAGGTTACTGGCAGTACTTCTTTAGGGTAGGTTCAGCAAGTAATTCCTCCCCGATCGCTTTCTCATCTGTCTTTTGATAGCCTCAAAGGGGAGGACAAGATCATTGCAGGGCAGCGCGAGCAAGTGGCTGCTGCTGGTCATCGCCAAGCTGACGTGCTCGAGAATCAGGCTGCGGCTCATAGGAACAGAGCAGAAGCAATGCACCCAAGCGGTCGCTACTGAATTTATGTCAAACGAAATTATAACTTGTAACACCTCATCTCTCATACCTTAGTCCTGCACAACTTGCATAATTATGTGCCATTTTGGAATAAGCTGTAATTTATGTAATTGTCATTTATTCTAAATTTTGGGATACATGAAGCTTGAATAACTTAAACTAAGTGCGATTTGTACGTTTCAGCCTCGAAATTGTTTACATTCAGCGTTTGAATTCACTGATAGCATCTCAATTTCCTCACTCCTCGGCAATCCATTCCTCTCCTGCTCCCCAGGCAGTGCCTCCTTCCCCGGCTTGAAACACTCTCTGCATATATCTCCTTACCCAAACTGGTCTCCGCATGTATTTCGAGGAGATTTCGGCTCGGAGGGCAGCACGTCGCTGGGTTTCCAGAACCTCCGCGGATGTTTCATCTCCAGTATCATCCCCAGTCTCCTCTTGTGTGGGCGCTGTCTCTCTCAGCGCACCCATCTCAACTCTTACCCTTCCTTCTCTAGCCCGTAAGATCGCCCTTCGCTTGTTCCACACAGCCGGATGCACGGTAGTGAGCAAAAGCACTATGAACGATAACGCCTTACGTCCCACACCCGGTTCTGGGAGAATGTCCTGCGTTATTGCATTGGTGGGACTATCAGCAAAAGCTTGAAGAGCGGTTTCCCCTTCCGTAATGTCAAACGACGCAAGAGTATTGAGAATGCTTCCAGCGGCAGCGGCAGCATTCGGGGCTGCTCCTGCAGGGGGGTTATTGGGTAGAGGAGGTGCTCCGTTTAGTACTTGAGGTCCATTGCCAGGTGGTTGGACACCACGATTAACGCCGAGTGGGGGAACTTGACCTGCCCGCATAACATCAGCACCTGCGGGTCCCTCTCCAGCACCTTGCGGTTGTCTGTCACCCATTGCCTGTACCCCATCTGCATCCCCTGCTCTTCCGGCTCTGCCAAAAACCTCCCTGACTGGAACCCATATTTCCCAAATCACCCAAGCAATAATCATAAATGCTAAAAAAGGCTTGCGAGCAGGTGCTACAAAGTACAGGAGGAGGAGGGTACGAAGAGAGAGCATCAGAATCGGGAAAATGAGAGGCCGAATTTGAGCCGCCTGAAATTGTGGGGGATTAGCAGCAATTGGAGGGTGGACATTTTGACCAGCTTGGCCACCGTTGGCGTCAAGGAAGGCATTGAAGTTGTAAAGCTGCCCTCCTTGTCCTTGTGCAGCGGGGTGCGGCACTCCGTTGTCATCATTGACAACATGAACTTGTGCCGGCCCAACAATGGGATTATCTTGGATTGGTGGCAAGCCCAGTTGCTGCAAAATAGCATTAACATGAGCAGGGAGCTGGACTGGGGTCCCGGTGAGGATGTCACTGGGAGGATTCGGGGAGATTGGAGCATGAGCACTTGAGGTGGGGCTCATAGATGGCCTCAGTGGCAAGTTGAGCAAGGGGATCGTGTATGAGAGAATTTCGAGAGCGCGTATCTGCGCAGGCGTAGGCGTGACTGTTGAATTCAGCAGGCGGAGGAATGGGCGACCGCTGCACGGCAACCATCTATGAGCGACTGCTGAATTGACTATCACTCGGTGACTTACTCGATGGTCTGCTTCGCATACTTGACTCCTTGACCTCCTAAATTCGGCTCAACCTCCTCGTCCAAAATCTCGGGCCAAATAAACCCGTGTTCTTCCACAAATTTTGCAGCCAAATGCCTGTCTTCGGGATCAACTCGAAATTCGGAAAGCTCTTGGGTAAGCGTAGCTAGTGCTTGACGGTGTTTGGCCACTATAAATGCGAGGTGCTGAGGTGTAGCGGGAGAAGGTGTTGCGACTGTGTCCGTTTTCGCGGTTGGCTGCGAGGTTGAATGAGCGACTGCCTTGAGTCGTTCGACCCACTCGGCGTCTTTCTCGCCTTCCTTTCCTTTCCCTTTCTCCTGTGTTTTCGGAGGGTCAGTCCTCCAGGCTGAAGGATGAACACTCAAGTGGACGATCCTCTGGACCTCCTCATCACTGGGCCATAGATCCTTTATCTTCTCTTCAGTTCCCAAAACTCTTCCTCTCCAAATGATCCGTTGTCCGTCGATGATGGGAGAGCCTGGGCATGTGGAAGATATGGCCTCCTTAATTGAAAGCACGGAGGTTTCGGAGGGAACCTTGATTGTAAACGAATACCCGTAAGCAGGAAGCTCAACTCGGATTGATATCAAGTTGGCACTTGAGACTTGATTCATTTCGAAAGGAAAATGGAAATGGCTCAAGGGGAAACGAGCTTAACAATTCAAGAGGAAGATAAATATACCTACCAACTACGTGGAACTCGGTGAATGACCTCGGTTACATCATGATCCTCATGTAAGCATCTTTCACACCTGTGGGTATAAAAAACGAAAGTAACTAGATACATATTCAACGTTCGTATATACTTACATAGACAATAACTGAAGCTACAAGACGCCCAGGTACAAGTGGTAAAGTAATAGAGGGAACCAAAACCAGAGTCACCAAAATACCTGACGACAATAATTTACATGATATAACTCTCTCCAGCCCTCCTCTCCATAATTTCCCTTAGTGGGCCAAGAAGCCTTGTGAAAGCAGGTGCGTCAAGAGCAGCCACTTTGAGTTTAGGCCCCAGTCTACCTCCGACGATGGCCGGACCACCGCTGGCAGAATGAGGGGAATGCGAACGAGGAGAGACAGACGGCGGGGGGAAAATGGCGCGAGGAGAATCAACTGCAGGCGAAGAGGGAGTGATGTTGAAAATCGGCGTTGTCGAGCTGTACATTGAAGTGGAGGGCGATGATGAGGCGGCAGCACGCATGATCGCACTGACCGTAGCTGCCCTTGGAGCCAATCTAAGTAGTGAGAGCTCACCGAAGTATTCACCTTTCACAAGACGTCCAACTTGGATTTCTTCGGTGTCGTCATCATCAGCGGACAGCACAGATGCGGTCACGGCTGCACCAACCAGCCTCCTTTCCGGCCTGGGCACTCGCTTCGTAACAATTGCCTCCCCCTCTTCCACGAAAAAGAAAGTATCGCCCACCTCCCCCTGCCTCACTACAACATCACCATCTTCGTACGTCCTGCTGACCAAAGCATCAGCAATTTTACTCCTCTCTGCTTGACTTAAACCAGCGAGCAAAGTAACGCTGGATAAAAAGCCTTCGTACATGGTCCGTCGACGATGAGCAGCTTTCAGGACGATTGTGCGGAACGTTATACGGTCAAGAGCCCAGAGAGTGGATGGTGTTCGGGATAAGACAGTGGCAGCCCGGGGATGACCGTACATAAGAGCCAATTCACCGAATGAAGTTCCTGGAGGACAGGACGCCACAAGGCGACCATATATCGAGTGCGTCTGGGCGGGAGGCGGAGCAGACGCAATGCTGGCATCTACAGGAGAAGTCGGAGAAGAGGGTGTAGGAAAGGAAGCAGCAGGCGTCGATGTTTCGGGTCCTGAGCCTGAGCCTCCTAGAATATAACAATCCAAGATGCCACTCTCTACAACGTAAAAATATTCGCCTACATCCCCTTGTCTGATTACCTCCTCGCCTTCTCTAACACTTACTTCCTGCATGGCATTCAAAACACCAGTTTCTTGCTCCTCATCCAGGTCCCTGAAGATAAAATTGTTTTGAATAGAAGTCTTGATACGGGAGAGCTGAGCTGGAGTCTTTGAGTAATAAGGGTGAGCGGGGCCACCCATCTGACCCGTACTGTTGTATGGACCTTCCAAATCTTCGATAGGTATTGACTCCGCCGAAACAGAAGTTCGGCGGGCAAAGATAGCACTCGTGGGTGGATGCAGATAGTCTCCAGGCGCAGCGGGAGGAAGAGGAGCGGAGGAAGACGAAAAGGGATTGGTAAATGTCGTAGGGCCACCCGCGGCAGACCCAAGGTTTCTCGTGGAGGTGCTCGGCCCCGCAAAAGGATTGGCGAATGGACTGGGACCAGCAGCTGAATTTTGATTAGCCTCTAGTAGTACAGCTGATCCCCTACTGCTTCTGCCTCCACCGCTAAATGTAGACGACGTGGAGCCGCGTTTCATTTCGAGAGGGTCGATGGCCTCGTCGACGTCTCCAACGCTGCCCAAGGCATACATCGATGTTCGGCGACTGAGAGTGTGATTTGGAAAGCTAGCCCTGCCACCAATGGAGTGGCTAGGATGTCTATCCCCCAGGACATCTCTAGCCCTTGCTCGCTGCTCTTCCAAACGTGATTGAAACCAGTTTGAGCAAAATTGAAGGGCATCCTTTGGTTGAGCACGATCGAAATCGCGTGTAAGATCGCGCATAAGAGTGCCAAAGGACGATGCAGGTGCAGAGGAAGAAGTCATTGCTCGGGAAAATGTGCAAACACGGGCGAAATTCGGCGGATTATAAGGAAACGTGAAGAACAAAGGCAGTCAACTTTTTCGGCGAGCTCGTTCACGTGATCAACTGCTTTGTTCTCAGGTGAGTCATATATACTCAATTCTGAATTCATCCGCTCCAGGGTTAGGGACTTAAGGTATTGCCTTTTATTCTTTCCACCGGCACCCTTTGCCTTTGACCCCTCCACTCGATTTCGCTCTTCTTCTTTGTCCAGTACTTTGACCTCCACTTTAATGCTGCCGGCATTGCCCACGCAGTACAAAATCAACTGCACCTAACCGGTGTGAAGCGCAGATTTTGTTAGCTTTATTCTGTGCATGACCCACATTCGACGCGAATGACGCGAATGGACTCAAGAAAGAGGTCGGATCACAAATGATTAGACCAGGGGGGACGTACTTAAATTGTCTGGAGAATATGGAACTAAATCTTCTATGAAAGGACCGGATGTCGGAAATCATATCAAGCTCGAGGAGTACGACATTTGGAACATTCGAAACAGCAAATATAAGGTGAGATTGACTTTCATTAGAGGGAGCCGTTAGCCCAGCAAAGCAACCACACCTTGTCGGTCGGAGGTTGTCAAAGGGCCAAGCGAAATGGAAGCTTCTGCGGGGTCAAAACAAGTCGTGAGCCTGTGAGAAGAATGAATAACAAGGTTTTTACCAGACGCCGAACGGACCTACACCACGACACACCTCCCGAGCAGCCTAACCCACAACCGACTATCTCTAAACCGACCCAACAGATCCCCACAGTTCCCAACTTCTTTGTCCCTATCCTGATCCCCAAGATCGAGGCTGGAAGCGTCCCATTCAATCATGCACCTCAATCTCCATCTCCATTCCCATCGTCGAAGTCGTCGGAGAAGCAGGTAGAGGCTGCCCAGACGAAGGCCTCGGAAAAGGTGCGGGCATCGAAGTCCTATTCACAGGAGACGTCCCAGTCGAACCCGTATCGGTACCACTTCTCGGAAATAACCCCCCTCCTCCATTGCCGACGACATAGTTCGCCTGACGAGTCCTTTCAGAGCCAGGCGTAGTAGTCGAACTCGCCGAAGATCTCGACGCACTAGAGCCAAACTTGCCAATGTTCCCATCGTTCATGCTCAAATCATCCACAGTGAATGAAGCGCTTCCCTCGCCGCATACCGTATCTGCGCATCCTCAAAAAGAAGCAGCGTCAAATCGTTATTTATGAGTCACAAAGAATTTTACATCATTCTACATACGATACCCTATGTACATAAGGTAGCCCTCGTGGCATTAAGCTACATGTGGTGAGTCCCTGCCAGTCATGATTAACATGACTTTCGTGTTTTGCTGATTGGCACTGTGGCCTTTGTTTTTTTTTGGTCTTTGTAAACAAGATTTACTACAGTGAGTCTCTGTCCAGACACGCCCGGAAATTGCTATACTAATATGCGCGAGGCAGCTGGTAAAATTCAAGAGAGGTATGCTCCTTCTGACATGCTCCACTGCAAGTCAACTATTGTTCGAGTCGCCTGTGGCCAAAGTCCTATGGCCACTTTAGATCACACAATAGACCATCGCTCGCAAATATTTTTAGTGGGACATTTCTTCGGCGCACCCGAACTGCTCTCGCTTCACTTTTGGAATTATCAACTTTCTCCATAGACTCGACAATGCATCTGAACGTTGAAAAAGATATATATTTCATCAGTGTATCATTTAATGTCCTGATTTTTGTAGACACCTCGTCCCAGCCCTTCTGAAATTGAAGAACTGAATGTTGCATGGAGCAAACTTGTTCACGAAGAGCATGTTAAGCACTTTACGCAGTCGGTCCTCAACAACAATTGCAAAATAATCTTCCAGAAGGATGGACAAAGCGAATGGTGGAAGACCACATTGATCGTGTTCTCTCCGGAGATCTGCAGTACGAGTCTTCAAATGAGCTGCTCCTCTGCTTCTGATGCCAAATCTTACCTACCCAGGAGTACTGCCCAAGCCGTTCTGGACCTCATGCCACAATATGCATTGATTTCTAGTGGCACAGAGGTTGATACCATCGAAAGACAGTTTCCCGACAAAGTGATGCAGAGCATACCAGCTTATCCGCCCATCGAAGAAACATCGATTTCTTCATGTCTAAGGACAACACTGATACATTTCTCTCACTCTGATCCACGGGAATGTTGAGATGAAGGCTTTGACGCCGAATGATGAATTGATTAAATATTTTCATACTATTGGGTATGCAAATGGTAAGTACACGAACATTATCTTTACTTTTACTTGCCAGCTTGCTCAGCTTGCTGGTTTACTGTACCAAATCGAGCACTTCGTTGGTCACAGATTTCACTGAAAGCTGTGATGAAAAAAATATGGCAGTTTGCGTGCGTCTTTCGGGCGCTTACACCAAAAACAAAAAACTGCTCCCAAACCCCTGAAAGCAAATTCACTTTGGTCACAATCACACCCCCTGAACAAAGTGCCAGCGAAGACGGTCATCTTTCCAATGCCAAAAAGAAGCAAAGGAAGGAAAAAGGTCTTTGTTTATATTGTAGAGGATACCACAAATTGGAAGATGGCAATAGGAGAAAGAGAAATTTGGAATGGAAAGGCGTACCGGGGATACTACTAAGATAAGAGCGGCGATGAGTTGCACAAAGAATAGTTGTTCCCCCACGAAGTGCCCCATTCTATTCATTTTCAAACTGTTTGGCGCTTGAGGTTTCGGCAGATCCCTGGAAGAGATTAGTTACCCTCATGCTTGGGTATCAATATATCAGTAGATCTTCCCCCATCGCACAGCTCGCTTGGTCGAGGTAGCTGTCTCGATTATCATACGACTGAGAGTGTATGGCATATATATTGAGGAACGTGAAAGGCATATAATACGCTTTTTTGGTGATTATCCCTGACAAAGTGATGCATGAAATCTTGCCGTGCCATCACCATTCCGTCAAAAACTGAACTGCGCAGCACCAAGCCCACTGTCTGCACAACTGGATTCGGCGAGCTCTGCTCTGGTCCATTCCTGTACATATTCATTGTGTTAGCGTTTCACAGGTGAGAAAAAGTAAGTCACGTACCTCGTCTAAATCAAACCGTGCGTTCAACCAAGCCACCATATCCCAAGGGAAATCACCTCTGCGTTCAGCCCAATATCCAAGGCGATGGTACTTCTCTAAATATATATGGGATTTACCCACAGGACGTGGTGAGTCCGCAGCAGCTTGGAATGTAGCTCGTAGTTCTACGCCCCCAAAAAAGCAGTAAAAAAGATCAGGATTTTTTTGATAAAGTTCTCTACGAAAGAAAGCGCGTAGCTGTAAATCTGAATCGGCGTCATCCTCAAAATTTTCTGGGTTCTCGTCACCACGGAGAAATCGGTGATGATCCTCTTCAAACCATCCTACACCGTGGATTTCTGCCCATAAAGGCCGAAAGCCAGCAGCCTCCCAATCAATTATCCCGGTTATCGAACCCGATTCTGGGTCCACTAGGATATTTCCGTCGTGAAAATCCCCATGGGAAAAGTAAAAGTAGGGGTTTCCTACGAGTGACCCAAACAGAGATGAACTGGGGTAAAACCCACAAATACTTTCGAAGAGTTGAACACATTTTTCTCGGGTGGGAAGATCGTATTTAGATCGCGTCGGAGGAAGACCGTTGAAAGCCACGAGCTTGACATATTCCTTTGATGAAAAGGTGGGCATCGTTTGCGAAGCAGTGGGGACCGCAAGCCTGAAATTTACAAGAGAGGAGTCCTGTATAGGGCCGAGTTTGTATCCGTCTCGAACAGGGGAGCTGGTGTGGCTTCTCAATAGCTGCAGAGATTCAGCGGACAGCGGTTGCCATCGTGGCGACCTAGCTGAGAGATCGGAAGAATCTATCGAATGAACACTGTGATAAATTCCACCACAAGCGTTTGCCCTCAAACGGCAGAGCTGGTCGTACACGTCGGCCAGGTTTCGAGCCAAATTTTGTTTCTGAGGGTACTTCATTTGGTTCCAAGCTTGGTCGAGCTCCAGACCAGGTACATGTTCCATAAGGATCCATTCGGCGCCCACTGGATTGCTAGACTCCGAACAGTAGACGTAAACAAATGGGACGGGACAAGAGGTATAGCCTGCGGCGAGTTAATAATACCGCCGACGAGCAGTTTGTGAGATTACCTACGCCGTACAAAGTTCATAGCAGCTACTTCACATTCAGTCTTGAAAAGTGGCTTTACCGGGGCAACCAGACGAGCGACAACAACTTGAGAGGGAAGTACAAACGAATAGACGCGACCGTAGTTTCCGTTTTGGTGAAGACCGACTGGAACTGGCGGTCCACACTGACTTGTCGGAATGCGAAAAAATTGGGATACGATGGTTTGGAGAGCGCCCATATCTACACTGACTCCGATCCATGGATCTTTCACTCCGGGCCAATCGCAGGTACTGTACTCGTCAGCCATGATAATCTGCGTAAACGGTTGACTGGGGAGTCGCGATACAGGCAAAGGGAAAGGGAAAGATAGGCCGAGAACCTGGTTGTTTCCCACGGAGCTCCGACCGCCATCAAATAATAGATTACGCGATTCGCAAGCTGACTCGCGAGACGGTAAAACTTGCGCGGGTCATCCTCAGCCAAACACACCGAAACTAATATATAGCAGGGAGCTGCTTCCCATCTCATACCGACTCTACGATTTACCGAAGCACGTGACCGTATAAGTGCCAAGTGATCGCGATGCCAACCGTGCTCCACCGTCAAAAGATTTTGGAGTACGACAATAAAATGAACAGAGCGAGCGAGATCGCACCTCTCTTCGTCCCCCTCCCCCTCAACCTGGATTCTCTATCGAGTTCTAACCACTATCCTCACATTCTTTCATTCTATCCTCAACTTTCCGTTTGACACGACAATGGGTATAAAAGATCTCAACGTCTCGCGAAGGCAGGACCTTGGCGGCGGTATGTTTTTGCTTCATTGCCCCGGCTCCCTTCTCAAAGCTCCTTAGTTCTGGGAGGTGTCAACAGCATCGTGTACGTCTGGAATACAGGGCAAAAAAGGGCTTACTCTAAACTTTACTCCTCAGCTCCGATGCAGGAAGTGGGCTGGATTCAGTGGCGAGCCAAGCTGGATCAGGTTTGACCTCGGGTCTAGGAGCTATAACTAGCGCTGCTCTCCAAACGGCGACGACGTGAGTGGTCCCCATACTTGACTCGGGACGACGTAGATAGCTCACAAACTCCCTTAGCACGACACCCACCTCGACTTCGTCTTCTACTACTCAGTGAGTACCCATCACTTCAAATTCTGATAGTCTATTTACTATGTAGAACTCCCATTTCGTCCACGTCGCGAACCTCTTCCTCGACTAGCTCAACTTCATCGTCGAGCAGCTCGTCCTCTACTTCGACAACTTCATCATCGACGACATCATCCTCGACTTCGTCATCTGCGATTTCGCAATCGTCCGCTTCTGTTTTCGTTTCCACCTCAGATGGAGTCCAGCATACGATCACCGCCTTGATCACACCTTCGGCCTCTCCGAGCCCGAGCGACTCTAGTAATTCCAGCAACGCCTTCCTGAGCAATAAACCCCTAGAAGGTTTCGTGTTTGCGTTGTGTGGAGTCGTTGTTCTCGTCATCATTTTCCTCGTCGCGACGTTCGCCGTTCGCCGTTCTAGAAGGAAGAAAATGATGAATGAAGCACTCTCCTATGAACCTACCACAACACATGGCTACATTGACGACATGGAACGTGGCTTGGCTGAGAAGACACGGCACAGTCTTAGCTCGACTAGAAGTGGGGCAACCGCGCACGGTCCTTTCAATGGCTATTCTGGGGGTTCAGGAATGCCGCCCGTCCAGGCTAGGTATGGGTATGAGCACGAATACCCAGCCTATGTTCCTCAATCTCCGAATCTTGTATATGATGTTACTCGTGCTTATGGTCCTCCGCATGTTGGTGGATCTGCTTTTGATCAAACAGTTCCAATGAACCCTTCTGTGCCATCTTTCATTCCCCCGTCTCAAGCCCACTTGCATACAATTCCCAGAGTACTCGTTCGCACATTGACTCCTGAAATTGCAGCGGCGAGGTATGAGCCATGAATTCTGGCTCTAATGCGAAGATCTATACATACCTTTACCCTGCTTGTTTGCTTGCTATACGCTGTCTTTTTCTAATTTGTCTGCCTGTCATTACCCACCATCTTTCTCTTTTTTTTTAATAGCTTTTCGTCATTTGTTGCCCGTCTTTTTTTACTTACGTCTTAGACGTATCACCCGAGGACGATACAGATGCTGTAAATATTTCTTAACCTTACTACAGGTAGTACTTAGGATATCGTTCAATGTATTTTTACTGATTCGACGACCGGATTGCAGGTCAGCAACCTACTTTGAAGGTGACGCTACTTTTTCGTAGATCTAATCTTTTGAAGAAACGGGGGCCGCCGCTAGTGAGGATAAAGCCGATGGACCTTCACCATCATCCCTCAGCTGCTGTAATAGCGCATGCTCTCTTCCTTCGAGATACCAAACCAATGCTGTAACTGCGAGGGTAGCTACGCAGATGGCAATCATTGCGATCATTCTAATAATCCGCTTGGGTTGAGAAATTTTTTGGAAGAGTAGATGAGATCGAGACGCACCCTTTTGTGAATTTCGGAGCATCTGTTGCAGGATAAAACACGATAGACCACCATGCATTCACGACATTGTTCCACATGCTTTTGAAAGACGTTAGTCCAGAATATTAGTATTGGATCCCACCGGTTCCAAGACGCACTTCATTGATGCCTACAGAAAACAATTCAGGTTGAACTTCGAACAGCCTCAAAAAAGCTTACCAAAACGATCGCCCTCTCTTGGTCATTATCAGCGCATATCTGATTGGCCCATCTACGAACAATGCCAGGCATGTAGTTAAAAAGTCATAATACCACCGAAACATTTCTTACGCAAAAGTCGTGGCTTGGCCTGAATACGATGCACCCGCAAGATCTAAGTAGAAACAAGAGTTGGTCGCTAAAATGTCGTTGAAGATAACAACTCACAATATGCAAAAAATTTAAGGCCTATCGGACTACTCCATGCCAGAATGCAAATGCTAGCCACGATGCCCGAGATGGACATGTAGACAAGTACCGGCCATCTGACTTTGGTGTGATCGGTCCATGTTGCACATACCAGCGTAGAGCAAATTGCAAACGCGGTGACACCCGCAGGATAGTAGTCAATCTGTTCAACGGAATATCCGCCGATGGCTGCCAGCCACTGTCCCATGAGATTGTTCGACCCGAACGACTCTGTTTCTCCGGAGATTGCAAACTGTGGGATACTAGAATCAGGTCGGAAAATGCTGCAGTAGAAACATACCAGAAGGCTGCATGCATACCACCTCCATCGACTCAATACTCTCTTCACCAGGCTCCATGATAACGGCAAACGCTCGACCTTTACATGGCCTTGTAAGCGTTCAGTTGCCATTCTACGCTCCTGTCATCTTCAGTCAAAATGAAGGAGGACTCGGAATAGTTTTTGAATTCACTTCTTCGGTCAAGTAAAACACTTTTGTGGTGGCAGGGACGTCAGGGAATACCCAGAACCCGTAAAACGCGATTGGCAGAGTTATGACCCCATCAATGATGAAACTAAAGAAGAAAAACCAATGAATTCAGTACGGGGCTCACGTTCAGTTCCAATTACTCTTACAGCCAACGCCACCCGCTCTTGCCCGAATTTCCATTGAGGTTTCTTGACGTTTGAGTCAGAAATTAAATATTATTGAGAGACGTGAAAGACCTACTTATATATTCCACCCTGAAGAACACCAGAAAATCTGAGTAGATCAGCGGAACGATGTAAACACGCGTGAGATGAAAGAATCTTACAAAGTTCCCGCCAATCCAGAGCTGGTGAAGATCCCGGAACGCTTACCAAGTTCTCCGGGTTTATACCACCTAATCAGGAAAATGGATGAGTTTGGAAAGGAGCAACTATAATGCGGCTTACGATCCAAGAATATAGTGAGTCCCGACGAAAGTGGAAGATTCGACGAGACCCTGGAAGAAGCGTATGGCATAAATCTAATCCGTGCTTTGAATTATACATGTGAGAGAATCCGAGTAAAACCATATATACTTGCTGAACGTTGTGCACGGCACTTGTACTATTAGAAAGGGGGGTGTATGTAAGTAAAATGATCTGGTTGCGGAACCGGACTTGCCAGAATGTCAATACACCCCAAACTATCTGGCATAGAGGTAACCAAACTCGCGGAGGAACGACCTGAAGCATGAGGTTGTCTGGATTGCTCAGAATATTCAGAGACAAGTCGGTCGGTTTGAGTTATGGGAAACCGCACTAGGTATCATTCCTATTTCCGATAAATACAAAATGCTTCTAGAACAAGATTTACTCGCCGACAATGTAACCGCAAGTGAAGATGGTATTGATTTTATTAAAGTCGGTTCCTTTCATGGATAGCTCAGATTTCATCCCAGAAACGTAGGCATTGTTAATATTGGACCGGTCGAGATCTGTCGAGGATATGGATGGATGGGAGCTGCAGCGCTGGACGCTGGGAATGGAACGCACAATTTGTAAAGTAGACCAGACAGCAGTAGGATAGAATGAACCAGTCGAGCTTGAGCAAGAGTTTTGCCTCTGCTGGAGAAGAAGCCTGACACCAAACAAAGTTTCTGGCCTTTGAGACGGACGATTTTATCATGAGCGTAACGGGTAGAGGGTGCCAGCCGGTCGTTCGGCAATCAATCCATCATTTCCTTCGAGCAAGTTCGATGATTTTTTTTTTTCGGGTCCGTCCCCCCAACCCTCGGTAATGGGTAGCCTTTTTGACCATCGGAAGATACCGGTCGTATTCGAGTCTTGCAATGGCTTGACTAGGCTGCGAATCCACGTACGCTTCAGGCTGCGGGTCTACATTGATGAACACGCTGCAGCTCAGAAAAATGCACTGGCTTCGAACATAAACAAAGACGAACCGAGACAGTTTACGTGAAGGTGCTGAGTAAAGTATAATTAATAATTGCTAACAGTTCCGAGTCCGCCGTAAGCTTAAAAGCGCGAGTCAATCCATCCTTTGATCCCCTTCACGCCCCCTCCCTCTCCTCTCTCTCGGTCGCGATGCGCTACTCCTGGTGCTCCCTCGCCTTTCCCATCCTCCTCCTCCTCCTCCTCCCGTCTTCTCCTGCTCTCGCCGGCGACTCCCGCCTTTCCCGGTCCGCTGCCTCCCAGCCCCGGGATGGGGATCATCATATGCATATGAGCCACAATGCGGCTCCCCTCCTGCAGCTTAACGAAACCGAGATCACTGTCTACCATGCTCCCACCCCAGAATCCTATTATACATTAGATATAGATAACCTCGAGCATTCTTCTCAGAGACATCCTGGCCTCATGTTCCTTCACGCGACCTTAATGACCCTTGCGTTCTTCGTGGCGTTACCTGTCGGTGCGTTAGTAATCAATCGCAAAAATAAGCAAAGTGTCTCACCCGCTCGGCCCCGATCAGGTATCGCAATGCGCTCGGTGAACCACGCTTGGCACAAATTAGCGACCGTCGCCTTCTATGTGTTTATTATTCTTGGTCTTGCTTCCAATGGTCTGTACCGAAAGCTGACTCCGAACATGTGAGTACATATGCCAATCTCCCGATTTGGAATTTAAATTTACTTTTCCGTCCATGTCAGGTACGAAGGTAAGCTGACCAGCTCTTCGAGTCGAAAAGCGACCTAACCGTAATCGTCGTAGGGCAGCAACACGCTCGGCAAGGTTACCTCTGGATACTGTTATCCTTGGCCTTGACCACAGTCGACCTGCTCAATATTATGCGACGCATCTATCTTTTCTCCGAAACGGCCACAAATTCCATCCCAAGGCTTTCTGGACCACCGTCATCCTGGGCAAAGAGGAACATCTTCCCTCAATAGTGCAGAATATGCCGGACTGGTAAGCGAGGAGCCAGACGATATGCAAATGGTTTCTCCCATATCTCCTCCTCCTCACAAACGCGTACATTATGATGATGCGGAACTCAATGATACTGCACAGTGGGCGAATAATGTGCGCAGTCACCGTCGAGACTACTCACATTCTGTCGCGTCTGAGACCACTATCTTCGGCCGTTCCCACTCAGATGACGATCTGGACTGCCATCCAATCCAAAAAGTCCCGCTGGCCCAAAGGATTGGTACAGGCATCTTTGTCACATTGGAACGTATCTTAGTTTTTGGCGGACTGGCACAAGTCTTGACCGGGATTGTTGTTTATACCGGCGGGTGCAGGGAGAACTACTTGAACGGATGCCTAGCCCACTTGATCAAGGGCGCTATCTTCTGGTCTTATGGATTGGTGTCATTCGCTCGCTACCTGGGGGCATTTGCCGAGCTTGGTTGGGCTTGGAACAGAGCGCCTTCGGTGGGTTACCCTAGCGCCGAATTTATCGAATCTTTCGTCATTTTCCTTTACGGCATCACAAATACCTGGATGGAAAGATTTGGTGCCCATGCTGGTGATGCATTTACGACAAAGCAAATCCAGCACATCGGAATAGCGGTAAGTGCCGAGTTGCGCCAATGTCCATTTGATTTAATGTATTTTCTCACCAGGTGATGTTCTGGTTCGCGGGCCTGGTCGGAATGGCCATTGAGTCTAAAACTGTTCGAAAATGGCTCGCCTCGTCAACGATATCTGCGTTGAGTCCTTCCCAGCAGAATCAGGAAGTTGTTGCGGAGCCCCCTACATATATCGCCAGTTTCAATCCCTTCCCTGCCCTTGTCATAGGCGTAACGGGGGCTGCTATGGCCGCGCACGCACAGACATATCTGTTCCAGGTCCGTCAAATGACAGACCAGTACTTTTTCATTGTTGACAGTTGATTAGGTTCAAATTCATCAACTGTGGGGAAACCTCCTAGTCGCTTGGTCTGTTCTCCGATGCTTGACGTACTTCTTCCTGTGGCTTGGACCTCCTCGCTCAATGCTACCGTCGCGCCCTCCAACTGAGGCTTTAGGCAGCTTTTTCCTCGCTTGCGGTGGCCTGTCGTTCATGTTTTCCACCGAAGAACTCACAATCGCTGCCATGCGAAGAGGAAGAGATGGTACGCACATGGAACTTTTCGCAAGAAATACTGATTTCGACCGAACTTTCTCAGATGTCATGATGTTCCTGAACGTCGCAGTGGCTATCACATGCTTATGTTTCTCTTGGACGATTGCTGTTGTAGGCTTCAAGGGCTACCTCAAATCTCGTATTGCTCCCCGCGTGGCATACCATAGCTCGGCCTAACCTGAACAAGAACTTCTGGCCCCCTCGTTCATCATGATTAATACTCATCTTCCCTTATGTCGTTTCGTTTGTTTCTTCGGTAATATCTTTCGTGCCACTTGTTGTATTTGGCGGATCTCCCGCTTTTGTGTTACCTCAAACTCCTAGTCCCCATCTACACTGTATCCAACATCTTTTTCCATCACCTCTCCGTTGATAATTCTCGTGTTAATGCTCCCGCGGCTGTACATATGTATGCCCTCGAAATCTTACTACATACGACGTGACAATGAACTGAACTGCGCAAATCCGTGGCGTTTGAGGCCCTTAGACTAGTATAGTAGCGTCATGCTCCTGTTCGATGTTGTCGCTACTCTATCGCTGAACTTTATCAAGAAATTATTGAAGAATTACAAGAAATATGTACACAGAATAAAGCATATACGATAAACTCCTGCAAAGATATTTTAAGAGGCAGAATCGGTAAACAGTTAAATATGTAAGTAAATGATTGAACCCAAATTTCATCTGAGCGATGGGTGTATAGACTATTATCTCCAAGAAAAACGTTTCCGGCGTTATCGGTTCTGAAAGCCAGGTTGTCCATCATGCATACTTTCTGTCCAGGTCAAAGCTTCAAGTTTTGTATCGACAAGGAGACCATTCGCACGCGCACCTCCCTTGAACCAGCACTTTCCCTTACTCTGGTGGAAGCAGTGGCTCCCATTGGGACAGACGTGACCCCAGCAGCATGCATCGCCGTACGGGCATTGTAAACCTAGAAAAGGTCTTAAGTGAGCGCAAGCAGTCGCAAGAGCCAGACACTGACCATTTTTAAGCCAGTTGCAGGGGGCCTTCTTCGCGTTTGCGGCGAGCGTAGCCAGTTGTACAGGGGATAGAACATAATCGTGCGAGTACTTACAAGCACCACCCTGCGACGGTTACTCAAAACCCGTCTCTGGAGATATCAGAACAATCCCGACTTACACCTTTCGAGCAAGTCATCAAGTAATGCTCGTTGCAAGGGGGTGGAGCTTCTGCACAGGAAAATCAGCCCAACAGAAAGAACGAGGTACTGATAAAACTTGCGTTTATGCAAAGGCTTCCGTTGATCATTAATGAATACTAATTCCGGAAAAACTAGACGGAGGTCCACACTCACGTATTTGGGATCGACGTAACGCATAATTTTGCGAACTGGAAGGGGTGACTGAGGGCTGATCAGGCCGCCATTTGAAGAAACCGAAACCGTTTCCAATGAAACAACATTTAGGGGTGTGAGTTGTCGAGGGGTGTGCGAGGAGGATTCATGGTATTGTATGAAGAGATCGTCCACGTTCAAGGATGGTATGGTAAACATTGGATCTGAAGATTCCTCGGACACTCCTCGGAGCAGGACCAGCTTCCCCAGGAGCTGTGCGGAGTCCAGAGTGTTGAAGGCAGTAGCGTACAAAGGGTTCGACTCATAGCAACCTTTGGTAATGAGAGAGATAAGTGCCAGTAAATATTGAAGGACAAGCTTGAACCAACCTCCCAAGAACACTCTCAATGCTTCGGGAAAACGGGTATATGTCAGGATATATTCTGTGACAAATCTTAGCACGATGATGGTGATAATCATAGATATCATAGCAGGAACCAACCTCTAATTTTATTGTCGGCCCCATTCTCTCCGATTCCTACGTCAATGGTCGTGAATCGGGGAGAAGCCTGACTGAAGCCCTTGATTTCAAGACAGGATTAGCGTGAGCATCGATCTGCGGGGAAAACACACACCGCAAGGAATCCATCCAGCTGCTGGGGGAGCATACGCCCCGGTTGACTATTGTGCTAACGAGCTCGGCTTTGTTAAAGTAGAGCGTGACCCAGAACGAAAGCCCTCTAAAGACAGTGAGGACGCCTTCGTGTGAGAGATGTTCGGAAATTAGTTTTGTTAAATGGTGTGCAGCATTCTGGCCACCTAAGAATCCCTGAGAAAGAAGCGACTGGTTAAAAAACGAGCTGTGCGCATTAATCAAACAAAAAATGAAGGGATTGATGTTCTACGGGGGTGTTGTGAGCGTTAGTGGCTGATTGTGCGGGCATGAGATCATTCACTCTGAAACCGTCCGTATCCGATAATTGCTTGTTGAGGGAAGCGATGTGCACATTATGAGCTTTCGTTTCCCGCTCAGAAGCCTCGATGGCCACAGAATGAGCTTGCTTCCATACAGCTAGCTCTACTTCCAACTCGGCCACTCGAGCCTCCAGTTCCACACTCAGTTTGATGGTAGAATCCGAGAGACCTGTGGCGAGGGTTAGAGGTCCTATAGAAATGAACTCGAAGTCCGCACCTGAAAGGGTTCTGAGGGTTTCGTCCCTGCAACATCAAATGCGTCAGTGAATATGGAGCACTGGGAGCAAGCTGCGAACCATAGTTGCCGGTTGACCATGCCCGCAAACTGGGCGGTCATGATGGGACGAGTTTGCAGGTATTGGAAAAAGGTGGGTTCCTTAAGTACGTAGGAGGCTCTGCAATGAACATCGCATTGGAAAATGCTTCTTTTACGAGTCACGGACAACCCTGAGCGAGAATGGAAGTAGAGCGAGGATAATTGACTTGGTGTGTTCCAGCACCCCAAAAATCTCACGAAGCCTAATTTACGGCCGAATGAATTCCAAATGGTGACTCGAAATGGAATACAACAGTACTCCAGAACGTCAAAAAAAGAAGGGCTGTCAAAGCTTCTCTGATATTTCCCAGCGAACGATCCATATCTTACAAACCGAAGACGCCGCCTATGGCACTTTCCCGCCGGAACATTCAATCACCACTCAGATTATCATCTCCCCGCAGCCTAGTGTTACAGCTGACCTGAGTTACCGGACAGCTTAGGGTCCTTGTGCATATTAGCTATCAAAATACAGTGTTGTGAAACTTTGAATAGTTATCAAAAACGTTTTACATACCTCCGACAAACTTGCATCTCCCTTGCTTCAAAAAGTGGCATTTACTCAACGCCGAACAGTAGTGACCATAGCAACAATCTTCACCCCAAGTACAAGCTTCGCCTGGAAAATAAGAAACAAATCAGCAACTAGGTCGGCCGTAGTAAGTCAATACTATTGCACCTCTATTAGCAACCGGACAGGGTTGCTTCTTCGCGTTCGCTCTCATAACGTCGTAGTGCTCAGATTCGAGGTAATACTCGTGACTATACTTGCAGCTGGACCCATGCTTGCAAGAAGCTAGATAAAATAGAGTGCATGGGGGAGGTTTATCTAATCGACTTTCTCAAAATCGGAGCACCGGCTATTAGAGATCTTGACTCACGTTTCCAAAGAGGCTACGGTGACCAAGAGTCGGTCAACTCAGCTCAATCGAGGAAGACAAATCACTCAACTATATTGGGATTGATGTACCTGGAGGACTGAGCCATGGCAGCAACCACTGCATCATGGGGCAGTTCGTCCAAGTAATCCGACTCGCCTGATGCACTACCCTCTGATTCGACCAGGTCGGGGGTCAGTTCTCTCTTGTAACTGTATGCAGCTACGGCTGAGTAACTGGTGGGAGGCGAAGCGGTCTGCGATTTTGCCGGAGCCTCCTTCAACTGCAGCTTACTCGTGTCTGCAGAGGCTCCGATCGGCGGTGGAACTTTGGTGGCGCTAGAATACGATGAAAAGCGAGGAGCCACTGTCTCGTTGACGATCTTTTGAGGAATGAATAGATTAGGTATAGTCAGAACGGGGAGGTCCATGTCTGCGATCCCTGTCGCCATTTCTGTGTAGCCTTTTAAAAGCACTAGTTTATTCTTATATCCAGCCGTGATTTGGGAACGAAGATTGGTGACATAGCCATTGTCGTGGCAGCCTTTGGGGCGATTATAGATTATATTCATCAAAGGAATGAGACAAACTTACCTCCGAAAATGACCTTGAATGTTTGAGGCAGTCGTATATCATCTTCTAAGTGGCCTAGATGAATGGCGGTATTGAGAGCGGTATGTAGATCAGCTGGTCAAAGCGCACATTTAATCTTAGCATCCGCAGCTTCCTTTGCATTTCCGACATCTAGCATCGAAAATCGTTCGGCTGCCTGGTTGAATCCTGTTAGAAAATCCTCGAAATTGTTCTTTAACGAGACAGAAATTTTTCCGAGTGTTTCCATCAAGCCCTTCTTGTTGAGAAAAACGTAAACCCAGAGTTGATATGGATGTGAACCAAAGTTATCCGTAAGATGCTGAATGATGTAGTCTGAAAGATTTTGAGCAGCACGGAGACCACCAGCTTGGCCCTGTGCTATGAGATCTTTAGAGAAAATTGCGCCGTCTCCGTCAATAAGAGTAATAACTCGGTGTCCCTACTCGGGCCAAACCTCAGTTCATACGAGCCATGGAAAGCGGAAGAGTATTACTTTGAGACGAGACTCCAGGTCTTCCTTCTGCTTTTCCGTTTCTAATTTTTGGGTTTGACATCGGGCCAGTTCAGTATTGACATCTGAGAAAGCACGCTGATATACGTTCAGGTGGGATTCCAGTTTCTTGATGGAATCGACCTGCAGGGAACGTTCGCTCATGAGAGATTGGAATTCACCTGCTCTGAATTAGTCGAGCTCGGGCATGGCAAAAACCCTGTTACAAACCACTTAGTTGCTCGAATAATCCTTTACTGCAATGGTGACGTTGTTAGCAGACCGCTGGAGCCCGATACCGACTCGAAGCTTACATTCGAATGTATGGAATTTGACCATTTGCGTTGATTTCGGCGAAAGAATCCATAATAATGAGAGGTGAGAATGAATGCCAGCAGTCTTTGTATTTTCGACCTTTAAGTAAGAAAATATTCGCCTTGAGGAGAGCAGGAGGTAAACACAGCGGATCGTTTGACGAAGACAAAACGGTAGCTTTCGGCATGTTTCTATGTTTACGAACACGTTATGTGAGCATGCAGAACACGCTTCGTCCTTAAGCTTGATCGACGAAAAGCAGATATTCTCGAGTTGAGCTAGCCGTAGAGGCTGTTGACGATCATTATCCAGCAAGAAGAGACTGGCAGACGAAGCATGTTGGCTTTGAAGCCCAAATGGTACCCAGCACTGGTAGAGGAAATTAACAACTGAACGCCAAAACTAGCTAGTCTCGTGGTGATGACAGTTCTGATTCGGCGTGAGAAAACGCGTGATCGCGTCAAGCGGTTTCAACCATTCCCAGCCCCTTCTTCTTTCTTGCGACACCTGCTCTTCCTGCTCACCTTCTCCTTTCTTCTCAGAGTATGTCGGATATTTACTCTACGCTCTCATTATCTCCCAAAAAGAAGCGTGGAGCAGCAGCAAACTTCGACGCGAATACTCTTACCCCGAAGAAATTGAGATTAGCGTTTGTGCCTGCACTCTTGTCTTGTCTCGCCTAGATTCTAATCAGAAAAAACACTTCAGGCCACCAACTCCGCCTGCTTCACGTCCACGCAAAGAAGATATCGAATATGAAACACCCTTGCCTCCTCATTTAATGCGCCTCCAATCAATTCAAACTTCATTACAACAAGCATTATCTCATGCTCTTGCTTCATGCGCCGCTTCTCCATCATCTGAGACGGGAATTCTACCCAATGTTGTTAATCATATCTCGTTGAGCCAATATGCTGGGCTTTCAACCAATTTCACAATGCAGGATCTTCGACGACTTTGCTGGCTCTGGGAATGGAATGGGAAAACCATAATGGGCACAGATAATGCCGAAGACGACGATAATCCTTTCCTCGACGACCCTATCCCCGCCTCGAAGGATTGGACTAGAGGTTCTATGGGCTTTGTCATCAGTTCAGCCACTTGTAAAGTCGAGGGCAAGCGCGTACCTGCGTACGGCGTTGGTATCGAGGTTGAGATCGATTTGGACCGGAACATGGGCCCCGGAATGGCTGCAGTCGCCCGTTGGATGGCTGCTACCGAGACTCGCCGTGCTGAATTCGGTGAAAAGTTGCATTCATGGGTCAAGGTGTATCCAATTTTGTCCCTGATTGTATCGCACAATACTCAAACATTCATTCTATCTAGATACACGCCAAGCTGCCCGCTGTGCCGACGATTCCTTTAGCTCAACTTCCTGCCCTTTCCTCTCCAACAAAACCCTCGTCATTAACGCGCGTGTTTGCATCCATGTCTCCAAAATCATCGACGTCCATGCAGAACTCGCTACCAGCCACACCTTCATCACCCAGCCGTTCTGCTCTTAAATCGCCTGCTAAATCAGATGGCCTTGCTTCCCTAAAACTGACCGAGCCAATCAAACACACTGCTCTATTTCCTACCACTCCTTCAACCTCGCGTACCGTGCGTACCCCGCGCATTCTCAACCTTCGTACTCCTAGTACTTCTAGAGTCCTAATAAAGGAGCTGCCTTCCGAACCATCCACTCCTCGTGGGCGCGATCCTGCTTCTGTCTTGCAAACACCCTCTACATCTCGTAGGCAAGCCTTGTATGACCGTATTCGAGAGAGGTCGCTGTCTGCTTCGCCAAGCAAATCTCAACGAAACGCAGAGGTACCCGGTAGCAAGCTTACGAAAGACCAAATGCTCAAACTTGGGCAAGAAGAAATGCGCCGCCGCTGTCTCCTAGGTCGCCTTGGCGGAGTTGCGGAAAGTGTGTGGATGTAGGTTTTTCTTAAATCTTCGTCCTCGTCTGTTTATGAGACTCATTAGCCTCTTCAGGCTTTTCAACTCACCGAATGGCGTGACTTCTACTCCATCACGCAAACGTCGGGTGCTGCCTTCAGCTGAGGTAGCCCTTGCGGTTGTGAAATCGTCCCCAGTTCCCATATCTACGGCCGAGGCTAACGAATCCTTGGAACTTCTAAATACACTCTGTCCCTTCTTTCTTAAACAACAAACTATCGGCGGCGAAGAGTGGCTTGAGATGCCGACCTTGCTTCCTAGTCTTCCTCCCTCACCATCCAAACAGCCTTCTGGCAAAACCGATATTGCACAGGAGCTTGTGAAAAGAAGCCCCAGGCATGTAAAGAGAGAGACTGGCGGTCTCAGAGAAGTACGCGAGATTATCCGAAGAGAACTTGAACTACAAGATTGAACTTCACTTGCATGCATGCTTGATAAATTTTTTGTTGCACATATCTATTGGTACTTATTATTGTCATTATCGATTTGTAGATATGTAGTCCTTGTCTGCCAATGAATACTTTTTGTGCTGGGCAAACGCGCGAGCCATCAATCCGCAAACCGTTGGTATTCTACAGTAGTATCTGTTTCCAGAGGTTGTCCAAGCAAAATAGCACCGGAAGATTGCGTTTCCCTTCTACTGCTCTCAACGTGGCGTTTTTATACGCCCGAAGTAGCCATGATCCCATTCCGGTATGCGCATTGGCATGGGATGCCATTATGATGACTGATGGTCTAGAATGTTCTTCGTCAAGTGTATCAGGACGGAATCCCGCCCATCCAGAATGATAGATCAGTGGTATATCCAGAAATCCTTGCCACGTCGAGGCAACGCTGTAAACGGCGTTCCTTGCGGCTTCCCTTTCGTACTGTTCGTCAGCTATGCCGTTATCTTCTTTCCATTTTGCTATTGCTGCCGTCTCGCCATCCGACCCGACAGGCCCTGCGAGAAGACAACCCCGAACGAAGGCTTCTGCGCCAGTCTCGCTCTGTAACTTTCCTTCTAGGGCAAACTTGGTCAGAAGAGTGGAAAAATTGAAAGGTAAAAGACGTGAAGGCGGTCCAAATAGGAAGTAGCTTTGCCAAGAAAGAGACCTCCAGTAGGCCCTGTGGCAGTGGGGAGGAGAAAGAGGGTGGACTAGGACGAGATTTGTTATGCAACGGCCAACAGGAAATGAAGAATAGGCAGCGCCGTAGAGTATTTGTGCCGCCACACACCCAAATGAATGAGCACAGATGACGAGCTTTAGCTTGGCCTGGTCAGAGTGAAGATGTTTCAACAACAGCGACATGTCGTTGACGATAGTGGCGGCATATTTGGTGGGATCTGGGAGGGGTGACGACATGCCCCAGCCGGGGAGGGAAGGACAAATGAGATGGACCTTTTTGGACTGCAGGACGAGAGAGAGACGAGAAGCATCGCCAATGCTGAACGCGCCAT
The DNA here is from genome assembly GCA_013368555.1 of Collybiopsis confluens. NCBI lineage: Eukaryota > Fungi > Basidiomycota > Agaricomycetes > Agaricales > Omphalotaceae > Collybiopsis > Collybiopsis confluens. Next base: position 397,739 of record JAACJN010000001.1, read on the forward strand.
GGAGGTAGAGGATGACAGTGGAACTGGATGTGTTTCCATTATCTGCATAGGCCAGGGTGCGACCGTCGGGCAATAGCAGTCGTTTGTCTTGGACATAGATCATGGGTAGAGGATGATGTTTGAAATCAAGAAGCTGATTATTTGAGAGAGCAGATCGCTGCACATTGCCGTTTCTGGTTAGACCAGGCCTATGGGCACTTGTAAATCGCAGAAGGGATCGGGCGGCCCGGGTCAGGTGAGCGTGAGACAGTGTTATTACAGCGGTATCTATCCAGTCCGGCGTATAAAATCAGTCCAAATCGCATCCATTTCGTACATCGACGCAATGTGTCCTCCTTCAGACCACCGCAACTCTGAATTCTTGTACTTGTCCACCAACCACTCGGCCATTCCGCTCCCCAACTCATCTTCCGTCGAAGGCAGGATCAGAAGCGGCCGACCTGCGTGATTCCCGTCTAGCTGTTCTGGACAGAACCCCCAATCCTCGTGAAGTACGTCACTGGCTTCCAAGAACCCAATCCACGTTTTAGACACACTCTTCATCATATTCTCCGTCATTTCTCGCTGGAATTCTCCCTCGCCAAGGCCTTGCTTCTCCCTCCAAGCCCCAAATGCCCTCCTTTCCTCCCCATTCATCTTGTCAAACAGCAGCTGGTTAAGCAACTGCTTCGCCTTTTCGAATGAACGCATCTTTGATCCCAGCATCAAGGAGACCATGCGCGGAATGAGACGGAATGGTACATATTGCGAAGGAGGACCAACGCTAATGTAGTTCTGCCATGTCATACATGCAGTATAGTCTGTATGGCATTTGAAAGATGAAAACGGTGCGTGCAGCATGCACCCGGCAATCTTCCGCCCATGCGGGAACACGTCGAAGGGTGCTCCATATAACATCTGTGCTGGAACAGTTCCGTACGAACCTCCAGCGACGTATAACCGAAGACTTGGATCATCAGGATGCAGATGGTCCAGCAGTTGGCCGATATCCCTAGTTATAGTTGCCGCGAATGAGTGGCCTTTTGGCCGAGGGCTTGAATTGCCGAAGCCCGGAAGCGTCGGAGCTACAAAGTGGACATCAAGCTCGCGAAGAGCAGCAGACAAGCGTTCCGCTCTTCCAATACCAAATAAACCATGAAAGAAGATGATGACAATTGAGCTCGAAGGATTGCCATTCTCGCAGTACACGAGTTGGCGACCGTCCCGAAGAGATAGTGTCTTTTCCTCTGTGAGGCGAGGGGTCGACATTTGCTTTGGTCCGACCGATGCCCTAGTGACTCTAACCTTTTATTCACTCTCATCAAGGTACGGGACCTAAAGGCGACCGCAGCTGACACCAGTTCAAAAAGGAATGAATGAATTGGTATCCTGCGCAGCCTAAGACCTATTCATTTCCACAAAACAATATTGTCAGCGCAGCACACGCTGAGTTAGTGTATCCCCTAGGGCGGCCCTAGCCTGCTGCTCAAAGTCTGCGCAGTTTATGACTTTTTCTTGCCTCCGACTCGCCTCTGCAGCAAAGACAGTCATATGGCTCTTGAGCACCTCGCCCACGTCCGTACCCAACAATTTCTGGTCTCCTGTCCTAACCGCTTCTACAAATGCCTTGATCAAGCCGAAATCGCCCCCTCCATGACCTCCTCCTTCGTCTTCGGGGTAAAAAGTCCTTGTCTTTTTCGTTCTGAAATCAGTGACAGTATATGTGCTCATGTCACCGATAATCTCTCCATGTGTAAAATGCATACGCAACTGTCGATTGCATATGGCGCTAGTGAAGGCGACCATGGTGAAAGATGCAGTACAACCGTTCTCAAATTCAAGATTGACTACTTGGTTGTCGCAAACATCGTTCTGACTTTCATAGACACATTGTCCGTAAGGGCCTGTCTTTAATGCAGTAGCGATGTTTTCGATATCCGGGATGCCGTCTACGATGGCTGATGCCGGCCATCCGACATGGCCACGAGAGACAGGTTCGAGATAAACTAGGTTTAATGAAGCGATCAATGTCAAAATCCACGGTTGAATACACTCTCACTTCGTTTGGCGCTATAAGGGCAGTCCTTTTCCATCGCACAATCGAAACAGCGCGTTGCATCTCCTGCATCTATCGGCTTTTGGTTATGGCTAAAATGTTGGAGAGAACCAAATGAGGATACTTTGGCGGGCGGCGAAGGGCCCATCCAATGGCATATTATGTCGATATCACTTTGAAAGCGTGAAACTGTATACAGCCTGCACACATTCTCAGAAATGAAGACTTACTGGCAAGATTTGGTCATTAGTGCGAAAGAGCTGTCCTTCTCTCGCCCCCAATTCCCTCTGACGTAGGAATGTGCAAAGTGGTAGTATCCGACAGGCTCAACTTGAACAAGGTTGATCAGTCGACCAAGAGTGCCAGATTTCACGATTTCGGTTATTTCTCGACTATACGGTGAATAACGCATGACTTTTTTGAGCGCCATGAGGGATCGTTTGGAGGAGAAATCGAAGGAGATATATTACCGTGGCCCATCCCAAAAATGACCCCTGCCTTGTTGATGGCCTCCTCCATCCTGATACAGTCGTCCAAACTGGTAGCCATTGGTTTTTCGCAGAGAATGTGATAACCTTGCTCTGCGAAGGCCAAAGTGACCTCGATGTGCATATTATCTTGCACAGCGATGACGACGGCATCTGCGAGACGCTTGCCAACTGTTCGCAGGGTGTCTGCAGAAGCCGCATGCAGCTCATGCCATGTATTGAATACGAGAGTCTTGTCGATGCTGTGTTGTTCTGCGTATAGTTTCCGAGTTTTGGGTCGAGGTTCAGCGATGGCTACTACTTTGCAGGCATCTGATTCGAGCGCATATCTTCCATAGGCCTGGATGGATGGATGTAAGTTATTGGTCCAATGGAAGAAGGCAAACACAGATATATACCCGTCCTCGCTGACCGCAGCCGACGATGATGAGGGTTAAAGATTCGCTGTCGGGGGGCATATTTCTGAGCTTGGTGCTCTTTCGGAAAAGGTTCTTAATGGCGGACGAGGTCATCTGTACTTACGTTGCTATTGAATGGCGTAGGTAGTAGGCGCCGGTGCTGGTCTTGTTTTATGCCCCGTCTCCTTCCCCGGCTCATTAGCAGACTCGAAGCTTCGCCGCCGCCGTCTACGTTCGACCCATTCTCGCTCGATCATATTCGTTTTCGCGGCAAGTCTTTGCGCAACCCTGTTCCGCCAACCCCGTCCTTTCACCCCTCACATTACAAGCAGTCAATTTTGCTCTCGCCGGGAAATCCAGTTACTTCGTCCAGAGACTACAAGCACCACAAGTCTCTGCCTCCACGCGTATCTCTTCCAAAAAACGCAAAGTCCAGGAAAAATGCCAATGATCACCCGAGAACGATGACGAGAGAGGAGAGAGGCTGGTGGGCAAACCCGTACCGTACGTCTCCAGTCTCATCCCCACCCTTCCTAATGTCTTCACATTTGCTGGAAAGTAAGAATGCTCTCGACGCCTTTGCGACAATGTATGCAAACCGAGCGGCTCCTTCCTTCGGGTAAGCATCCTAGTACTCTAATCCAACCTCCCCCCTTGACGCACTATCGCTAGCATTTCTAATTCGTCTCGGGGTATTTCGTGCTCCTTCGGACAAGCCCTTGGCACATTTTTCTCTCAACGCACCTCCACCTGCAGTCATGATGCCAGATGGACTCGAGCATCCCAAGTTCAGAGGTAGAAAGTCCGGCAAGGCAGGTTATTTTCTCTGCTGGAAAGACGCCATCAAGCAAATTCAGTCGTCCGGTAAATTCTACTATCCCTTTTTACTACCAAAGACTGAAAGCTTACAGGGGCGTTCAGACGTATAGCATGGAATCTCACCATTCCTTCATCTCTGGAGGCTCACGTCCGTCACCTCCTCCACCTACGAGTGTTGCAGGAATTACGGTTAGTCATCGATGGGCTGAGATACCGGCCCTTGGCTCGTGCTCGGGATACGCTCGTCCGCAAGCTTACTAGGGCAGAATGGAAAGAATTCAAGTCGACTGGGGTCATGCCCGTCAAGGACGCGATGGCAGTCATTGTCCTTCCTCCCTTGAATCGACGTCTTGGGACGAAAGAACGACCCAAGGGCTCCATGTCTTCCCTCCCGCCTCCTGAATACCCCGCCGCACATACCCACAAAGTCTGGAATCCTCCTCTTCCGATGTGCACCCTCCATCTCACCTCTCATCAGCAAGAAGAGCTTCCCACAGACATCTACCATTCTCAACATCGAGTACCGCTCTACAATGGCGTATCTCTATTTTCCAATCCTGAGCAGCGAGCCATGCTTCGGTCTCTGCTTAATCGTATACTTGTTCTGGAAGCTCAGGCTCGCCGCCGCGGACTCGTTAGATCACGATCAGACGAGTTCGGTGTCGATGAGGCAGATCAGCGGGCTAGTCATGCATATGTATTGATGTCAAGTGAGCAAACTGCTCTCACCGCTGACCTAGCTGCAGTTGGTGTTGCCTTATGGAGGATCCCGATGTTTGAAGGGATGGGTTGGGAGGAAAAGACACCCTGGATCAAACGATACAAGTACCGTTCGACGTGGGGCAATAAAAAGTACGAGTACTGAAATATAATTCTTATTATGTAGCATCGTCGTAGTAATGCAGGGCAGTTTACACTTCTACGGCCATTGGAGCGACTCCCGCAACCGCAGAGATCGCGGGTGGTGGCTTTTTCGTCACCTCACCGAGAACTTCTTTACCTTCCCAGAATCTGGGCAATTGGTCACCAGGTATGAACTTCCTCTCAACACCGTCTCCTGTGATCACACACATACGGATCGTTCCTCCAGATGATCCATCGCGAGACATGGCCAGTGCGAGGGCTGCAGGACGCATGCTTTAGAGGGAGTCGAAAAAAAGCAAGTCCAATCAATAACACGTACTGTTCTTCACAAAGTTGACAGTCTCGTCCTTTCCCCATCCTTCCTGATAGGTTGCATCACAGTAACCGTAGACGTATGTTGATCCCGAGCCTGCAGTAGAGATGAGTATCGATAGTTAAGCACCTGTCATGGACACTGTACCTCCGATGGCCCAAGGCTGCCTGAAAAGACCGCCACCGAGAGGGATATTGTACACGCTGGGGCCAGTCTTTTTGTCCCAACCAGCAACGATAATTCCTGCGCTCAACTGGTCTTTGTTCTGGTAACACATTTTCTCCATGACAGCTGCAGCGGTGAGAACTGTGGGGGCTTCTCCCATGGCTTGCCTGTGAGCGATGATTGTAAATCAATTCAAAGAAAGAGGAGAGAATTCACGTACGTCTGTATCTGTAGGTAATAGTGACCGAAATCGGCAATGGCTTGAGTATCTGCTGCAGAGCCAGATCGACAGCAGTATATACGGTCATGGAGATACGTCAATTTGTCTGTAACACGATTTGCCTAGATAAAGGAGTGAGCAGAGGTTGTCAAGTTCGAGGCTTGGGTTACAGTACAATATAGGATCCACTTGTTGTACGACTGTCTGCGCCGATAACGACGCCTCCTTGGAATTGGACAGCCATGATTGACGTCTAGAGCAGAATAAGAGAAAAAATGGAAAGAAAGAAAGAAAACGCACGCCGAGGTTGATCTCTCCCTGCTTGAGTCTGTTCATGTCAATGTGGTCCATGGTGAAGGATGTTGGGCGCTTAATGTTGGCTGACGCGTCTCGCAAGAACACGCGTTGCTTCTTAACCCTTTACCGTTATGGCTCACAATCAGCTCAAATCTCTCTACACCGACCTCAAACGTTCTTTCGATGCAAACTCACCGAAATGTACTCCAGCACTGGCCCAGCTAAAGGTCAGACTTGCACTTTTAATTCTTACGCTTATATTAACTTTGCTTTAGATTGGGCTCATCGAGAACGGCCTTCTTACACCACAGGGCGAACACAACGTCGACGACCTAGTTGTCGCCCGTGTGTACTCCATTCTTTCACCAATATTAATGCCCGATTCTTAATTTCTTTCAGGAGATATACTGGAAATCGGTGCCATCTGGAGTATCAGAGCACGAGACGTCCCTTCATTTGACCGCTACTTCTCCCAGCTGCAGACTTTTTACACAGATTACAGGTCTGTGCAGATGATATATCATCCCCAAGTCAGCGCTTTGAACTCCTAACTAGCTCTGTTCTCCCACCATCCAAAAATGAATATCCCATTCGAGGCCTCAATCTCATCCGTCTCCTCACTCAAAACCGCATAGCCGACTTCCATACAACCCTAGAAAGCCTACCGATACCCGCAGATGCCATTGCAGAGAACCCGTACATTAGCCACCCCGTCAATCTGGAACAGTGGTTGATGGAAGGAAGCTACAGTAAAGTCTGGAATGCGAGAGAGAGGGCACCGGTGGAGGAGTACAAGTTTTTCGTTGACAGTCTCATGGGTACAATTCGGTAAGCCTTTAATCGGCCCCCGATCAAGTCAGTCGAAATATTTGACCTGTGGAGGATAGAAACGAAATTGCAAGCTGCGAGGAGGCCGCGTATGAGAGTCTGCCGCTAAAAGACGCCCTCACACTGCTATTCTTCAGCAACCAATCCGAATTACTAAAGTTTGCTCAAGAGGTACGCAGACATAGCCTACCATTTTTTGACTTGCACTGAGTATATTTTACGCAGCGAGGCTGGCGGGTAGATCTCTCAGGGCAAACTATCACATTCACGAAGAAGGGCGAGGAGCAAGCTGAAATTCCAAAACAGAAACTTATATCTTCGTCTTTGGCATATGCTAGAGAGCTGGAGCGGATAGTTTAGATTTTGTGTACACTGTTTATCTTCGTTGCAATTATTTGATATTGAAACAGCGAGAAAATACAGACGCTCTATTCAAAATCTTCAAGTGCCGCCTTTGCCTTCTGTTCTGCCTCGGCAAACAGCGCTTTGGGTACAGGAACGTGAAGACCATTGGTTTCGTCACCGATCCATGACATCTCGAGCTCAAATTCCTTTTCCTTTGAATCATCGTGGACCAGGTAGATACTATGTAATCGTTAGATAGGTAACGCTAGATAAATTGTTTACAAACATTCGAGCGGCCTCGATAACGGCCTGTCGCGTCGACAGTTCAGATAGCTTGAGTTTTTCCAACTCCGTCTTTGCCAGCTGACGACCTTTACCCACAGCTGCACCATGGTATCCCTAGATCGAGTTCAGTACAGCGGTTTATTAACCAAAAAGAATCTTACGAAGAACACGCCACTTGGTTCTATGATAAACAATGAAGGTCCATCCTGATCAACACCTCCGATGATAGTGCTAATACCGAACGGTCGAACTGAGGAATAGAGGGTATAGACTTGAACGTAGGACCCCAGGCGGTCTGCGATGTACTGTAAACCTATCAAGATCACTTCATGCATTAAGTACACAGAAAAGTACCTTGACCGTCGCTGGCGACTTAAAGCTATCCCGGAAGTTAGATGATTCCTCTCTTGCTCTATTAGCAAGCTGCCGGCCATCTGCGAGGAGACCTGCAGTAGTCTACAGATAGCCTTGAGCACAGCCAACCAGAGAAGGATACGAGTCCACGCACCAAGCCGATATGTCTATCCAGAGTCTGTATTCTGCGATTGGCTTCCGGAATCAAAAGCTTCGAGTGTACCAGTTTCTCTACTGCTAGGACGACTCCATCCTTTACACGCAGACCTATGGCGGTTCTAGAAAAAAGATTAGAACCATCACTGATTGCCCACTGGTAGTCACTCACCCAGAGTTCTCTACTGCCTTGTTGGCATATTCGACCTAAGCAGAGTGTCAGCCAAACTCGAGCCCGAGACCCGAAGGAGCACACCTGAAAGATACGGCCGTCGGGGGAGTAAGTGCTCGCTGAAAGATCGTACCCTGTGCCGATAGAAGTCATTTTAAGGAAGGATCAGAGAGGAGTAGTGGGGAGATAGAGAGACAAGTATACGCGTCACGCCCCGACACTTGCGCGTTCAGAGGCACGTGCCGCTCATCCTCCGTCACGTACCGCCATGGACAGTGACGATTCCTTTTCTTCCTTGCTCAGTAACCACCCTATCTTTTCTCATTCTAAATCCTCCATTTCGTACCTGAGCACGTCCTTGGAACTTTCAACGAAAACATTACCGACTAACAATGACTCGGACGCCTGTGGTCGACGGCAGACTATGGTCCTTCGAGATACAGATCTCGTTCTTGCGGCTGGACAGGAAATGAGAATGGCTTCTCTAGCTGATACAAAAATCCAACGAAGCCATGTCAAAGATTACAAGGTGAACATCCTATGTTATTATCACTTATGACGAAACTCACTCGAGACAGACACTTCATACGCCCAATATCCAATTTAAAATCGATCAAATTGCCTTGAATTCCACAGGAAAACTTCTTGCAGTAGCTGGAATCCATCAAGTCGCTGTGGTGGTTCTTCCACGCCCCGGATACTCTCGACTAGTTCCAGAGACAATTGACTGCAAGTGGGAATATTTTGCCACTGAGCGTATTCTTCTGTAAACTCAAACTCTTTCAGGTCAATACAGATTGGTCAATTCTATCATGGCTCGGCCTCTGCGGTACCTGTAGCCCAGATTAGCTGGCATCCCTGGGGTGAAGCCGCGTCGACGTTAATGGTCATGACTAGGGACGGAAAACTCAGGTGTGAGACAAAGGCCCTCGTACTTACATTCTATCCTCAACCAATATGCAGAGAGTACGATATATCCGTTGACAATGAAGAGCCACAACAAATTCTGTCGTTCGTACCCGAACGAAGAGCAGGGAAATCGTTCGTGGCAGAAGATCCTTCAGAGCGCGAAGTTGTATCTTTTACCCTCGGCAAAGGGCGTGCTGATTGGGGCCCACTTACCGTGTATGCTGTTATGAGATCTGGAGATGTCTACGCTATGTGTCCTTACATGCCCCAAAACGCGTCAGTCCACTGACATTCTGGCTGGAATGTGGTAACTTACGTGACGTCCAGATCGATACCTTCAGCCTACGTACATTCGCTTGAATGCTTCATCGCAGCAAAGCAGGAATTTCTCGAACAAGGAGACCCTTCTCAGGCTACCAGAAATCTGTCTGTTCTCTATGACTACCAGCGCAAATATGTCAATGCGCTACTGAAACAGCTTCCTCCGGGCACGGTCTTTCCTGCTCCATCGCGCTCTGTCCTCATGCATCCCCCTACGACGATCAAGGCATCCCTTGCACGTCAAGGACCTTTCTTGCTGCAACCCTCTCCTCGACTACTTCAAGGAAGCGAGGGAGGAGATGCTACTGATATAACTTATGTATCATACTGTCAGATTCCCGAAGGTGATATTGCTGAGGATGGAGTCCCCGAAAACCTTGATGTCATCCTAATCACGTATCAAGATGGAAAAGTGGACATCTGCCTCGATGTAGAAAAAGTCGAAGCGAGATGGCAAAGCAAGGTAGGTAGCCCTCATACCGTATCCGCCTTCGCGACAACCTCAAAGATGTATTTTAGAACTCAAATCAAGATCTTCCCATGTTGGCCGTTTACGAGAGTATAGATCTCGGTCTAGTATCGCTCTTGAACTCCCTACCTTTGGATCAGAACCCACCTTTGGATCAAAGTACCTCTGCGTTAGATCTACTTCAAGGGAATTTTCCAGTAACACTGGTGGACCCAATACACAATGACACCATATACGTCTATCATGCTTTCGGAGTCCATGCATTGCATCTGCGACCAGTTTTACAAAATTTATTTTCTGCGCTACAGCAATCCGACGGAGCTACCTCCGGCTCTCCCGAACTTTCCGCTTCGACCACTGTCCAACCATTATTATCGACCTTCTCTGTTGAAAGAAAGTAAGTTGATCAAGTACGGAATATCCTCGAGAAGCATCCTCATCATGTTCACTAGGTCTTCGAACCCAGTCATCGCCGTAGCGATTCCAGATGATGTGTACTTGCCCTATAGCATCTATGTTCTGACATCGGCCATGCGGATTACTACCTTTTCTCTGAACCCACGCCCCGACCCTCCACCTCCGGATCCTCCCATGGAGGAAAATCTCGCCGAATCATCCGGCCATCGTTTAAAGTTGATTGGGGACACACCTCCGTACACTTCACTGCTTGGTTCAGAACCTTGGGCCCCGCCCGCAATATTATTGCAGAAAACTGGATTACCTTCTAATCCTCGTCTTTCCTTGCCAAAGGATGCATCCCAGCCGGAATTCATGCTCACACCCGAAACCCTTCGCTATCTCGCAACAATCGTCACGCGCTACAGCGGACAGATACACGAGATAGAGCTGGCCCAACAGGGTGCAGAAGGACGTGTCGCGTTACAGGTTCAGGAGCTTGGCAGGCTCACTGCCAAATGCAGAGAACTCCTCGCCATTGTGGATAAGCTGAAGGGGCCGAGCGGCGAAGCTAATCTAACGCGAATACAAAAAGTGCATCAGGAGCAAAAGATCCTGCTGAAAAGGCTAGATCGTATGCTGCAAGTGATAATGGAGAAGGCGTCTCCGGAGCTAAGCGAGCACGAGACCAAGTGGTTCGAGGAGCTGAAGCGGATGAAAGAAGCGATTTTAGGTGTTGGTAAGTATGATGAAGCTTCATTGGCATCCAGAATTCGTACGGTAAGCGGCACTGGTTTAATTTTATGCTACTTGCGGTTTGATAGTCTTCGCAGTTAGAGCGCGAATACGAACGGCTTATGCCAAGTCTGAACGGCTTGATGGAAAAAGAGCGACGAAGGCAAGAAAAGACGGCTGAGCACAACAGAGGACTAGGTTTTTCTCAAGCTTTCGAATTTGGAGAGCGGTCTAATTATGAGTGAGAACTTGATTATTCTGGATTCCCGAATTCATTGACTGATGAGCTTGGCTGTGCAGGCGTGGGCGGTTGGAAGAACTAGAACGAGATGTTCTCAAACTCGCGGAAAAATTGGACGTTACTCTAAACCTACCGCCATCGACCGGATGATTGTGTGTACCATTACAAAACTGTGCTGTAACCTTATTGTATCATTGAATACGAAGCGTAACTGATTAATGTTTCATTATTATCGAGTTTCTTCAATAAACGTAACGGACTACCCTGAATGTCAGAAGATGGAAAAATGGACAACCGTAGTGCCTACAGTCTGGATTCTCCCTATCAGTCAGATCTTCGAAGGCTCTCTTGTGGGCCAGATGCTCATTCTGTAAGTCAAAGGTCAGGCAAAATACTTAGGAGGTTGAGGATGCCTCTCACCGTGTCTTCACCACTGACCGTGGTCTCCCTGAGGGATTGCGCCCGTCTCTTCAGTTGATTCATTCGCATGAGGTAAAAGCGTAAGAAAACAATAGCGATAAGTTGGATTCCGTATACGATGATATGAGCGATGAATGCTTTAAAATATCGCGGTGCATCATTCGCTCGAAAGACCTGAGGCCCAATAGCATTTCCAGTTGCCCAGGCTCTGTATAATAGAGCGGAAAAACGTCAGCGGCCTCAATATGAAACATCCGTAAAACTTTACATGAAGACCAACGAAGACGCGATTACTTGCTTGGTTCGCTGTAAGGAAGCCATGATTAGGTCAACTGGGTTTTCGCTCTGGAGCAGGAAATCACGCACACCAGCTATATTTCCGCTCATCACTGCAAGATTCAGAACGGCAACGGCTCCGAATACTTGTGTGCAGCTGGAGAAATCAATGGGAGGGATACTCCACGACTTTTCTAGGGTTTCGTGACTCACTAAAAAGCGATCAATAGTCCAACCTTGGTACTGGGACTAGTTTGTACGGCTTGGGATGATGTTAATTTGAGGAATATAGCCACGGATGTCAGAACACATACACAAACTATGTGGAGATATTAGCCATTAGCAAGACGGAGAGGAGAAATCTGAGAACAATACGATAGTGCCAGCGACATTTGGAAGTGTGTAAACCTGATTCGGCACATGAGTATGACAGATGAGTACTACTTTGCCCGCCTTACAAAAGCAAGTATGAGTTTCTGGCCATATCTTTTGGAGAGATAGGCGCCGCTGAACAAAGCGGCCATGATAACTGCGCCTAAATAGCAACGAACTAGGCAAGAGAAAGCTGGAAGCTTCAAACGAGCAAACCTTGAGCAATAGCCAGGAGATACGTTTGGAGTTGAGTATACCCCTAAATCGAAACAAAGACGATGAATGTTTGCAAGTTCGTAACGAGGCATGTACTCACAAAGGCGGTGATAATCAACTGAGAAAAAGCTCCGAGTCCACCTGTTGGCAGGCCATTTGTGAAGGAAATCAGTGTTACAGACCAAACGATCGGGTCCCTAAATGCTTCCACTGTGCCCAAAAGTTTGAGAACAAAGCAATTGAGATTAGAACAGATCTGTACCTGCTTGATATGTCTAAAGACTTCTTTAGCGAAAGAACGTCTTGAGTTATCTAGCGACGTACCTTGAACTGTTTGTTCTGTATTCCAGTTTCGTTATTTCGAACCCGCTCTGCCATAAGAATACGGTCCTCTCTGGAGAAGCATTTGGCTCGCATAGGACTGTCTGGAAGCCAATAGGCGACGAAGATGCCCCAGACAAACGTTATACACCCTAGAAGCTGAATGTGTAATGTTAAGTTGCTGCAGAATTCGAAAGGATGGCTGATATTATTACCGTGAAGAGGATTTGCCAGTTCTTCAGCTGAGCGTGATGAATGTGAGCTACACCGTATGCGATGAGGCCACCGACGCATTGTTGGAATCCATTCATCGAGTAGAACGCCCCAATAACCAAGGCTTGCTCGTCTCTCGTGTACCACATCGTTGAGCTGCAATGCCATATCAGTACTTGTAAGTATGCTATAGATTTCACTCACAGAAATACGAAAGCTGGCTGGCAAACGCATTCAAATATTCCAAGAAGAGTACGAACAATAACAAGGCCGGTAAAGTTTGTGGATGCGGCCGAGCACGCCAGTACCGCCCCCCAAGCAGCAATACTGTATATTCCCGTTCATGCAATGATATGGCGAATTGGGAGCACTAACCAGAAGGAGAGATATTTCGCGACCGGTAGCCTTTGAATCAGCCGGTTTGTTGGGAATTCCCATATTAGACTGTGACACGGATAAGTAGAGCGAAAAGATAAGCATTTTAGATACTTACATCGCGATGTAAACTTTTCGTGAATCAAGTGGGCAATCGTGCACGCAAGATGGCTAGATATTTACATACCACAGGTTGTGAGCCACGCATATTGTTGACCGTGAAGATGGGTATCAGTCTGAATGCCCATAATCGACGCAAAGTTTACGGTCCTGATTGTGATCGGTAGCTTTAGTGTACCTCCCAAATGAGCACTGCGGGCGATCTTACCCCTTGTCAAGAGTCTGGCAGACTTGGGCAGAGCCGGGGTGAGTGACCCTGAAAAGAAGTAGAGTCCTGCGACTTACAGTATGTCACGACCATGACGACCTATTTGCGCAGTGATTGTAGAATGAATGACGGTAATGAGATAGATTACGAACCAGTACACGTTTGTGAATCATCCATCTCAAACGTATATTCGTCTTTTCATCAATCACGATTGGCTTTCCATCCTTGCACGCGTCAGCAGCATGGGCAAAAAACTCTGCGACTTCCGCATCGATACCCAGCGGAGGAGCTGGTCAAAGTGTTACTCGGTGGATGGATGCCAAGATCACGAGGAAAGGGAGGTCGTACCTTCGTTCTCGGTGCACAACGAGTCCAAATCTTTGGACAATGCCTCTTCGTGACGAATCTCTTGATCGAACTTCATTCTGTTGAAGCCGGGGAGACCAGTTTCCAAGGCTGGGAAACAGAAACCCTCTTTAAATGTAACTTTTTTTGCTAGTATCTTGTGACCACTGCCAAGAGTGGGAGGATAGTGTAGGACCCTGGTTGGATAATAAAAATCGAGGGAAGAATTCAGCTGCTACGCGTCTGGCAGTAGCTGTAGATGTATCGAGAGCAGTAAGCCCTCCCAACCGGAGGGAAAAAGCGCAAAAACAGCCATTCTGAACCAGACCGAATAAATTCTCTCCGTCTAGCATAATTCCCGGCCCGGATATTGAATAGCACTAGCGGTCCGGAGTTGATCCGGGATTTTCCAACCCGTCTCCATGAAGATTGCTTTGCGATAGATGTCCTCCCAGAACGTAAACCTCCTGAAGGTCCGGTTCTATCAAAACCCGGCTTCACTCCAATTAACCTTCCCTCCCTAGATCTCCGTCTTAAAACATATACGAAATCTCATCAACTGCCTCGTCAACATCAAAGATGAATCCGGCGAGTTTATCATGACCCTGGAAGATGGGAGGAAGATTGACACAAAGGGCTGGAACGATTGGGAATGGACTCATGGCATCGGTACCACCACATAAATTTCTAAAGATATTCTACCTAACGTCTTCATAGGGCTCTACGGTTTGCTCAAGCTTCATGAAATCACCGGAGACAAAGATGCCTTGGATATCTCTCTGGCATGGTTCAAGGATCGATTTGAGATCGGAACAACTAAGGTAGGCTCACTCCCACTCAACAGTCCATGGATGAACTGCACATCATCTGACTGTCGCCGAGTCAGAACGTGAACACAATGTCGCCTTTGCTTTCCGCTGCATATATCCACGAGGCCAAAAAAGCCGATTATCTAGTGCATTTGGACTCCTGGGCGGAATGGGTCATGTACGATATGCCCCGTACCGATGAAGACGGTCTACAACATATTACTTATCTGACCCCCAATTACCAACAACTTTGGGACGATACTCTCATGATGTCGGTGCTTCCCCTAACCAAAATTGGGCTGGTGTTACATCGTCCTCATTATGTGGAAGAAGCCAAAAGACAATTTCTGCTCCAGTGAATATATTTGACCATTCAACTTGGTTGCACTGTTTGATACGGTTTTCAGTATCAAATATCTTCAAGATGTACAAACCGGTCTATGGTTCCACGGTAGGCTTGTCCACTCATCCCATGACTCAACGCTTATGGTTGCTTGAAGCTTGGTCGTTCGATGGACGACACAATTTCTGCAATGCGCGATGGGGGAGGGGCAACTGCTGGGTAACAGTCGCTATTCCCGACTTTATCGAGATGCTCCAGCTCTCGGAGACGGATGGTGTTCGGAAATTTCTAGTCACTTCTCTCGTGGCGCAGATAGATGCGCTGGTCAAGTGTCAAGACCAAGCGTCGGGACTTTGGCATACTATTCTGGACGATGATACATCGTATCTTGAATCGTCTTGTACCGCCGGATTTGCATACGGTATCCTCAAAGCGCTCAGACTGAGACTTATACCCAAGGAGGAGCGCTATCTGACTGCTGCAAAGAAGGCTGTTGACGGTATTTTAGCTAACATTACCCCCGAAGGCGAGGTCTGTACATCCTTATTTTATTTTACCTCCACGGTGTTCACATCAATCACTAGCTCAAACTTGTATCGTTTGGCACGCCAGTGTTTTCGGATGTGGAGGAGTACAAGAAAATTCCTTTGACCGCAATGCCATACGGCCAAAGTTTGGCCCTGATTGCCCTCACGGAATACCTAAGAACATTCATCTAATTACCCACGTATAATAATGTTTGTCGTGATTAGAACCAACGAGACGGAATGTCCAAATGTTTGCATATGGAAACTCCTTTATGAAGGAGATGAGGTTGAGACGTCGTCCGAGTCGCCTGGTCCGAAGCAGGCCCAAATTTAGACCACCTCATCCAAAAGTCTTGCGGAAAGTACAAGAGGATGTGCTCTAGTGAGTCGTATTTGCTCGAAAGAGCTTCAATCACTTGGTTGCCTTCAGTTGGGTCCGAAAATATCATTCCCAGAATGACGAGTTGCTTTAGTTTTGATGGTAACTTCATTTTAATCAGAGATTCGAGGAAGGGCTGAGAGGAATGTTCAGCCGACAGATGTCGGAAAATATGAAGGTGGCTTAACGAACCTCACGAGTGAGAGCGAGCATGGGATCTTGAGTATTGGTCTGGGACGGTAACGAAAAAGCCAATGACTGCAGTGCCGGAAATAGATCCGCTATTGTGAAGCAAATCGAAGAGGTGTGGAAGGCACGAAGGTACATGGAGTTGAGGCTCGCAGCGCCCTTGTGCAAATACCACAAATCCTCGCGAATACCGATCTGTTTTTTTTTACAGACATTAGAAAGAACAGAGCAGAATTGAAACACGAAGACCGACCATATCGCAGGTGTCACCCCATCTGTCGCCAAATAGTCGAACACGACGCAGGTCTTTCAGCTGCTCTTCTTGGAAAGAGGGTATAAGAAAGTGAGGGCCGTCGTACAAGGTGAGACCGTGTTGAGAGCATTGATGAAATACCTCCGAGTCTGGCAACATGACGACCTCTGAGGATCGATCGGGCTCAGGTTTACGAAGGAGATGGAGCTGAGATAGAGAGGGGAGTCTAGAGATGATGTTGGAGAACTGCGGATAACCGATGATAGTTTTTTTATCACGTTCGAGCTTGAGGACTTTCAGACAAGGTACGATGAGCTCCGTCTCGGCGAGTTCTTCCAAAGTATCGACTGTCGCCCTCGAGGTGAGCAGACGCAGTTCCAGGAGTTTGGCAAGCTCGACAAAGGCCAACCAACACGGTTTAGGAGAGAACTCGGTGATAGGATAGTTGGCTGAGGATATGAACAAGGATCGGGTACGGATTTTGCAGTGTAGGCCACGGTCAATCTGGGTCATACAGTCCTTGAATGCGAGTTCCTTTAGAGAGGGCAAGGTAGAGATATCGGCTATTCTTTTTGGAGTCAGGAGGATATTATGGAACTCGAGTTTTTCCATATTCGTGAACAATTGAAGATGATCGCATAGCAGGTTCAGTACGGGTTCGAAAGGAGGATCGGGCCATTTTTGAAACTCCAGAGAGCATCTGCGGATGAGGGGGGCGACATCAGGAGAGATCACGAATTGGAGCCACTCTTTACATTCAATCAAGCCTCGTCTCTGAGCGCTCGAGTTCTGGAAAGCCTGGATCACTGCGTTCCACGAGTACTCGCAGACAATGGTAATACTACGATAGAGGTGGGGGCGAGCAAGCCAGCGAAACGGAGAACAGGTCAAAGCCAAGTTACGCAGACACGCAATGTCGAGGTGAAGGAAGATGTACGACCAGAGCTCCACCGGCAGGTGGATTTTGGACTGCTCAGCGACCATGGATCTGTACAAAAAGTCCAACGGCTCGAAGACGTGGAAGCGAAAGATATCTATTCTTCCCGCGATATATGATACAAAGAATGTACAGCGAACCGATTATCATACAGATAGGCTAGGTAAAACTCCATAGAGGATGGATATGTTTTTTTCGACAGTAAGATGATTTACGCCTGCCCGGGATGTGCAGTGGCAACGGTTTCTCCAGTGACAACACTCTGCGAAACATCAATAAAACCCCTTTGCTTAGGGTTTGTCATGGTATCCCGCTTCGACCTGTAATCACGGATAGCTGAATGGATAGCTTCCTCGGCGAGCACTGGAAAGCGGTCAGGCACAGGATTACATAGAATGTAACATTGACCTACTAGAGCAGTGGAGTTTCACAGGGGGCAAGCAGAGCTCTTTGGCAATCTCTGTGTTTTTGATTTTGCCAGCTTCTTCCAGCGAAAGCCCCTTGACCCGTTCTGTCATGTACGAACTAGAGGCGATAGCGCTTCCACATCCAAAAGTCTTGAATTTGACATCAGATATGATGCCGTTCTCGTCGACACGGATTTGAAGTTTCATGACGTCCCCGCAACTTCGAGGATGTCAGTGAGTCAAGCCGGACAAAAGAGAGAGCGGACAGTGCGTACGCAGGGGCGCCGACTAGACCAGTACCGACGTCGATATCATTCTTCGGAAGAGAGCCCACCTATGGCTTATCAGATAAGTTTTTCGAGGGCCCAGAATTAGCCAGGACCTACGTTTCTAGGCTTTTCATAATGTGAAATCACTTTTTCGTGATAATTACGGGCCAAAACAGGCCGGAGTGACACCTGGGCGACGTTTGACCTTGCAACAGAAGCAGAACGGGCAAGAGACTGGTTAACAGCTAAGCGAAACATGGTGGGTCTGAGGAAAGCACAATGGGTGGAGCCTGAGATCGGCTGAGTACGTATAATCATGTGCCGGTCACATGGCTTATCAATCCGAGGCGGAAGTCCGATGACCGGCCGACGGCAAGTTGAGTTGGATGGCTACTTTTCGTCCCGCAGACAATCTTCCACCCACTGCCAGGGCAGTCGCTCTTATCCTCTCATCTACTCCCTCAGTCCAAGATGCTCAGCCTGGCGTACTACACCAGCTTCTTGAATTTTCTAACAGATACACCCAGCAGGTTCTGACGGACGCCAGAGTGTACGCTGATCACGCAGGCAGACAGGATAAATTGGACATAGACGATGTCGTACTCGCTGTACAAGCGAGAGTCGGATGGGAATTTGGTGGGAGGATTCCTTCAGAGGTTGGTCATTCCAGGGCGAACCTGGACCGCGTTTGAATCTATGTTCTCAGTACATACTGTCATTGGCCACGCAAACAAACTCTACTCCATTGCCTCAGCTGCCAGAAGTATTCGGTGTCCGACTTCCCCAGTCCTCGGAATGTCTGACATCTCTCGACTTTGACCTCGTTCCCAACAAACCCCCACCTGACATCAAGATTTATGACGAGGAAATAGAGGAAATAGAAGAATCAGAGGAAGAAGAAGAAGAAGAAGAAGATCAGGATATGGAACCTGCCACCAATCCGGAATCCAACGCTGCGAGCCAGGGTCAGTCAGTACCTCCGGAATCTGCTCAGGAAGCACCCTTCCCCATCAGTGCAATACACATGCCTTCCGAAGCCGACGGGGATACAAGGATGGGTGGTGAGAACGGTAGCGATGCCGGTGAAGATGATGACGGACTCTTTGCTGGAGGAGATGATGACAGTGATGGTATGGAAGAGGTCCAGACAGCCGCAGATGATGATGGCGACGCCAACGGGATGAAGCGTAAATTGGTCGAAACAGATGACTACGATTAGACCCCTTCGACTGTTATCTTCACCGCAATGCCTAGACGTGCATAATAAACCATGCTGAGATTACATGAAAATACGATAAGTATAGCTTATTATAAAATAATTATAATAACTTCCTCGTTTACCGGTCTAAAGTATTACTATACTTTAGTAATACTTTTGCACAGCCAAGGCGAGCAATACGATAATAAGAGTAAGAACAATGACCATCATGAATCCCCAGTCTATGAAACATGAATTCAGCATGAAATTGCTTCAAAGCGTTCAACTTACTCGAGGCTTTGACCTGAGCAGGAAGGCTAATCACTCGTATGGAGTTATCTGCACTCCCGGAAACCAATAGCCGGGAATTCGTATTAAACGCGAGAGTCGTTGGAGGAAATTCATGTGCTTTCAATATTGTGGAAACAGGCTGAGGAAGCTAGTCAGATATCGTCAAAATAATGGCTTTTGTACGAACATTGAGCGTGGTAGCGTCCAGCAAACCGATGCTCAGGTCGGACGAGCCGTAGCCGAGCAGCTTACCATCAGGACTGCAGGGAGAAAACTCGGTTCTAACGTGGGCTCCCAAAGTGCTTGACACGTACCTGACAGAAAAACAGGTCAAACCACGATCTCCGATCTTACGCGTCTTCTCGACTGTCCAGGTGTCCGTATTCCATTTCGACACATACGCTTGTCTAGGAGTGGATTTTCCACGGGCACGGCTTGGGGTAGTGTTGATGGCAGTATAAAGAGTATTTTCAAGGCTCGGGTGGGTCCTGCAAGGGCATTTATGGCAGATTCAAGTCAGAAAAAATGGTGAGACTTACTTGGCGGCTCGAAATGTGCCACTCAAAGACGGGGGCGAATCAATGACACGTTCACGGATGAGGGCGGGAAGCAAATCCGATGACACCTTTTGCTTTCCTTTCTTTTTGGGCTTGGGGGATACTGTAGCATTAGATTCGGTCCCAGGCAATGAGAAAATCTGCAAGTTGGCGGTAGTGGCAACAATAAGCTGTCGTTTGAACGTCAGGATGAGTGTCAGAGAAGTTGCGTAAATGCTCGCCTTGGACTGCGAGAAAGTAGCATCATATATTTCCTCGTCTGTCTTGACCGACAGCGCCACCAGTTCTAATGACGGATATGACAAGAGGGTGAACTAGACAAAACTCATTAGGATTTGCGTGAAAAAATCAAAAAAATCAAAAAAATAGCAGGAAAACACACGTCGTATGCACCAGCAACTACCAGAAGAGAACCATCCGGAGAAAGAACAGTCACTTTCTGGAGAGACTTCGGTCAAGTTCCCATCGGATGAGGAGGGGGAGGCAAACCTGATAGTCTGAATCATCTGCAGCCACCGCCAGGGTACCCTTGGTGCGAATGCAAGAAAGTCTGTGCGGGAGGATGAGAGAAATGCGACGAGGTTGGAATACGACACTCACTTTCTCTTTTCAAAGTTGAAAATACGACAGTTCTCATTCTCGCCTTTTTTCAGTGACTCCAGGGCACTATTCACACCACAGACGATAGTTTGACCCTAGTCGTCAAACTTGTCAGCTTGCAGCATTGCCAGAGAATGAGAGACTGTACGTCGGTGGCCATGCTCATGGGAGCGTCTTCCCCAGAGGCAAGCTCGAATTCATCTATGAGCTCTATTGAGCGGTTGTGTTCGAGATTGAAAACCCTCTATGGTACATAAGTTTGTGCTCGAGCACAGGGCACAGGTGGCGCACCAATTTGTTTTTGATACCGCTCTTAGACGCGCCCCCGCCCCCACCGACGACAAGCTCATGTTGAGAAATAAAAGCGGAAGAATAGATGGGGAACGCTGGAAGCGAATGGGTTGTGTGACCGACACGCATGGCGTTGCACTTCAAGAGTTAGACGCCCGCTCCTTGACCCGGGCCATTCATGACATGCTCCAACGTTCTTTACCCTTCGGTGAGCCCTTCCTTGGTTCGTTCAGCTCTCGCTAACACTATTATCTAGCCTTTGGCTCTAGCTATGAACAGCCTTATCTTTTTCCCGAACTCTCCACCGGTACCATCATTGGAATCAGCGTCGCAATCGCCGGCAACGTCCTGATATCAATAAGCTTGAACCTCCAGAAACTGGCCCATAAACGAATGAACGGAGAAAGGTCGCCAGGATCCTTTTCGGACACTGTTCATGGGAGTACGAAAACACCTAGCCTAAATTCCGAAGGTGGACAGGTCTCAACTGTGGAAGAAGGAGAAGAAGGCGGGGATTCTGGCGCGGAAAGTTCTGGGACAGGGACTGCCAGTAACATCCGTGCCCCTGAGAGCGAGTCACTGTTTCCCTTTCCTCGAGGTCCACAGACGCCCGCAACCCTTAGGGATTATGGTTCTACACTCCCGCCTTCGAGTTCAAAAAAAAGAAAGCTGGCTTCTCGCATTCTCCCTTTCAGATCACGACAGAAGCCGCGTTTAGTGCTCCTACCTGTCGACATTGTTCCCCAAAATAGGAATCATTTCAAGCAAAGTCCCACAAATACATCATCTCAGGTGGGCTCCCAACTCAAAGATCAAGTAGAAACTGGGAATGAGAGTGATTATCTCAAGTCAAAATTATGGTGAAGTGTTTTCTTTTACACAAATTTGGATCCACGGACCCAAGCTGACTTATATGAAGGTGGTCTGGATTTTTATTAATGAATGTCGGAGAAATGGGTAAGTTTTCTTCCTCGCTCTCGCTACGCCACCGCTTACTCCTTCACGAAGGGAATTTCATCTCTTACGCTTGGGCACCAGCCTCTGTTGTTGCCCCTCTCGGCACAGTAAGCTTATCTTTACATGCACTACCCACCTTGTCCTGATCGTTCGGTGCCAGTTTGCCCTTGTAGCCAACTGCGTATTCTCGCCTCTGATCCTCGGTGAACATTTTCGAAAGGTGATCATTGGTCATCATTAAATGCCTACTCGATCTCATTTTTCCTTCAGCGTGATCTTCTGGGTGTAGCAATAGCTATCATCGGCGCTGTAACGGTTGTCCTCTCGTCCAATGCCTCCGATGTCAGACTCGATCCTGATCGCCTCGTGAATGCAATATCACAAACTCCTTTCATCGTATACACTTGTATTTATGCGGTCGCTGCGATGGTCCTCGCATCCATGTCCCAGAGCTCTTATGGGCCACGATATGCGCTTGTGGATGTCGGATTATGTGCCCTTTTTGGTGTGTCCATAATGCTCGGCCTAATCACCTTGGTATTCATGTCTTTACAGGAGGCTTTACTGTCCTTTCTACGAAAGCGGTATCCACCCTTTTGACGATGCCATGGTCCGAAGTCTTCACAAAATTCATCACTTACCCTGTCATCCTTGTAAGTCTAACATTTTTATCTAGTTAAGGCTCATTTGATGCTGTATAGGTCCTGGCCCTGACGGGTGTCGGACAAATCCGCTATCTGAACCGGGCGCTCATGCGTTTTGACAGCAAGGTGATCTACAACCATGTTTAGGGCATAGGTAGCTCACACCCAATTGTCTGCTAGATTGTCATACCAATCCAATTTGTCCTCTTCAACTTATCCGCAATTGTGGGTTCCGCCATTTTGTTCGGCGATTTCCGAAAAGCCAGCTTCCATCAAGTGGTGACTTTTCTCTACGGTTGTGCCGCTACTTTTGTTGGTGTTTTCATCATAGCCTGGTCTTCTCAAAACAACGAGGCGGATCTTGAAGATCCTGAAACTGAACAATCCGAGGAAGAGGAGGAATTAGAAGGTGCTGCCGCAAGGCGGGCAGAACAAGTGGCGTCACATTTGAGATTGGGATCACTGGGACGGAGAAGAAGAGCGACACTTATCCTACCGGATGATATTGGTGAAATCCCCTCATTGCACCATAAGCATAGCGCGATCATGGGCCTCTCTCCTGCACAGGTAAGAATATCGTCCTATTCACATTTCAGGCTCCCAGTTCAATTTTTTCTTGACAAAGCCGCTTCTTCTCGTACATACTCCCCCGAGAGAGCAAACCATGCGAGATTATGAAAGAGATCTTTCAACCCCAAGCTCCTACCAACGGCCGAGGGCCATGAGCTGGTTCGGGGGCGATTCTTCTCCTAGAGGACGTTTATTCGAAGGAGGAAGGCGCACAAGGGAAAGCAGTTTGGCTGAAAGACTTCAGTCTAACGCTGGAGCTTCCATCGCAAGCCATATCAACTCCCCCCATCTATCCCAGCAGTGAGAGCCTGCTATTGACATAATGCCCTATTCTCTTTCGCGGAAATACAGACGTCGCGGACATACACGAACAGGTAATTTATTGTACCTAGTAGTAATATATACCTTGTAAGCCTATGTATCTCAATCATTTGTATCTGCTTGCTTATACTTTCAGCATACGTTCTCACTTTGATCAACTGTGATTGTTAAGGCTTTCCAAATTTTAGTTAATGTGTATATGCACTGAGATCTTTTTAGTACGAGGTAGCCTCAGAATTTCCAATATTGGAGGCTATATTCAGCTTTTTCAAAAGGCAATATCAACCGCTCTCGAGAGCTATCATGGATTGCGCGATGGAGCTTGCTAACGATCTGTCTAGCTGCACCGCGTTCTATCACGCGATCTGTTTCAAGCTCTTCTTTACAACTCTGTATTGTAGAAGAATCAGCTAGGCCAAACTTGGTTCTTAGGAGGAAGTCCACTAACCTGAATAGCCTGTACGAGGTCACCGTCTATCTCGGTTATCAGTGCTTCCGTGACGCTGCCTTCTGCCCATTTGGTGTTAATCATAGCCTCCACAACGGCAGTCAATATTTCGAGGCTGAAAAAACCCATCCCTACCCCATACACAGTTCTTGCTCGCGCAAGAGTCTCCGTTAAGACTGGGGTCGGCGTAATTTCGCCGGTCCAGGGGTCGGTGACGAAAAGTGTGTCCGGCTTGGGCGGTATTAACGCTCCGCTTTCATGCAGATATTTTCGAGCGGCGGCTGAAAATGCTGAGGCGATTCCTGAGGTGCCTGACGCCAGCAGCCCACGGAGTGCACTCCGAAGACTGGTCAGAGGTCATTTCAGCACTTGTTTATACGACATAGGACCATGGTTCGGGGGACTCACTCGTCGACATTCGCATTGGCTATAAAAGTGTCAACCATGAGATTCCTGGAGTTACAAAGTCAAGTTCGATACTGGCTTTTATCGAAACATGATTGCACTGACACATGCCCAATAATAGGTCGAGGATAATGAGAAGTGACGACAATTTCGGGGGCAGGCATTCTGAAAAATCTGGGAAAGCCGCTAATGAGACGCGGGAGATTTATACTAACAATCTTCGGTCTCCGAGCAAATCGCCAGTGTCTCCGCAGGTCAAAAATCTCATACAAAAAATGGGTACATCATGAGCTGGCACCGGATGCATATATCGGGTGGGATTCAAAAATTCGAAGCAAAAGGGAATATCATAATTGAACCTTCAAGACGGTGCATTCGATCAAATGGGCAATGATGAACAATCTGGTTCAACTGTTCTTAGCGGTTCATCTCGACATAGACGACCTCCAATTTTTCACAGCTTGGCCAAATGAACATCTGTATCCGGTATAAGTATGATCAAGGACTCGGAGGCCAGTACTACCAACTTTATCGACCCCCACCAGTACTTAGGATGTCTTCGAGCACTAGTGACTATGTGTCTGTTTCATCCTCAACTTGCCTAGAACTATTTCGCCTGGGACATACCGCTCTTCCTCGTGTTTGGTCAGGCCTCTGGCAACTCTCAAGTAATGCTTGGGGAACCGCACCGCTTCCTCAAATCCGAGATGCAATGGCCAGACATGTACAGAACGGGTACACTGCTTTTGGTGAGACGTCACTTTTCAGCCCCCAACCATGCTGACGCTTTGCTGTCGTAGATATGGTGAGTTATCAGATTACTGGCAGGGTAGCGTGTGTGTCACCTCTTGTATAGGGTAAGAAAGTCGCTGTACTTGCTGCGATGCCCGTTTAGCATTTCTTATTTAAGCCGACCACTACGGAAGTGCGGAGATTATATTCGTAAGTGAAGTGTGATACAATTCCTAGATAGTATCCGACTCTATTGAGGCCTTCCAGGGAAAATTTCGACAATCTCTACCCATTAATCAACTAATGTTTGGAGCAACCAAGTGGTGTGTCTTCAGAGACATCGAACCCACCCAAGAATTGGTAAAGAGCGCAGTCAAAGAAAGGATGGAACGAATGCAAACGGATCATATCGATCTTCTACAGGTAGAAGTCGTCGCTTGCGTATTGAAAGTGCGGTACGAACCACTTCAGTTTCATTGGCAGAATTACTCCAACAAGGGCTATTTGACGGCACTCGAGATTCTTTACAATCTCAAAATGAACGGATGGATAACCGAGCTGGGACTTTGTAATTTTGATTCAATCAGGACTGATGAGATTTGCACGCTGCTCGGTCCGGGCGCTATTTCTTCCAACCAAGTTCAAGTATGATTTTCTTAGTTCACTGGTGTCGCTCAATCTTCTGACAAGTTTTTTTTTCAGTTCTCTCTGATAGATACACGTCCTCTTCATGGCATGGCCGATGTCTGTGAAAAGCATGGCATCCACATCCTATGCTATGGAACTCTGGTGAATATTTTATCCCCCGGTCAGAGCAAATCTCAACCTATATATGAAGTGCGGGGGCTTCTTGTCCAACCGTTGGCTCAATAAATCAATGCCTGATCGCTACTCCGATAAATTGACACCGTCTCAAAGAAAGGTAAGTCATATTGTTCTTGCTGTTCATTGTCTGACAGAATTCTCAGTATCTAGATATGATAGTGGGTGCCTGGGGTACTTGGGCGCTGTTTCAGGACCTTTTGGCTGAGCTCAAGCGTATCGGCGATACCTACAATCTGAGTATCTCCAACGTTGCCACCCGTTGGGTCTTGGATCATTCCTTTGTAGGGGCAGTGATTATAGGTTAGCCATCCTCGCAACAGTTGGTCTGCAACTATCATTTATACTGTTCAAGGCGCGCGCTTAGGTATATCCGATCATCTTGATGATAACCGCAGGGTATACACCGCTCGGCTAAACGACAGCGATAGAACAGCCATTGAAGCTGTTTTAGCTCGTTCAAACGGTCGCAGGATTATTACCACGATCGGTAAGCATTCAACTTTGTCTGATTAGTTGGGTGAATCGAGAATGACCATGCTGCATGCTCGTAGGTGACTGCGGGGCGGAGTACCGCTGATAGTTTGTCGGGCGACAACAATCATCTCTGATTATCAGTCTACCTTGGGGAATTTGAGGACGCCACCATATACAATCCGAAATAGATGTTCAAATAAATCTGTATACATATTACATTGATTCTGTTTTATGTAAAGACTGTGCACTAAGAGCTCTGAACATCAACCATGTAACAGAGAGGACGTAAGTAGAGTGAATTATGGGAGCAGTATCAAAGCTTGCTGGCGGAGTTTGCTGTACCAGGCGTAGTTGTCGAAGGTAGTCTTTGGATTGGTTGTAACTTCCGTTTGATGTCTCGCAGAGGAGTTGTTTTCGGATGCCATTCACGAAACGCATCCCTGAGCTGAGTGATTTCTTGAGAGAAATAATGTGCTACTTTAGTATCTGCAATCAAGTCGCGAAGAGCCCATGGAATCTAAGAAGAGGTGGCCGTTTCTCAGAGGTTATGATATAAGAAGTAATTCACAGCAACAAACCTCGTAATCATTCATTTCATTGGAGGCATTGAAAGATTCGACTGTTAACTCCGGGTGATCCTCGATTCCGGTATTTGTTAGGAAGAGGTAGTCAACGGCCAGTCTACACCAATAGTAAGATTGTGAGAAGAAATTATGCCACCAACACATACGAAAACGTGGAAAGCTCTTCGTAGGCCGTTGAGTGACCTATCCCATTCAAGGAGCCGGCGGTTACTTCAGACAGATGAGCTAACAACCCGCTGTCGGATAGACCGCAATTTAGGACTCGAAGGAGTAGGACCAAGAGATTTGTCAAGAAATCCGATGAGCTATCAAAGTATAACGTCACTTAAACGAGGAAGAAGCGTGATAGTTCAGCCTTACTTGTACGCATCACCATCAATATAGAGAGCCCGCAAAATCAACGGGTGGGAGGCAGAAGTGAACAAGCCAGAGTATATCGGAACGACTTGATCGTTGAGAGAAGCAACATAAACCATCTTAGTCTGTTACAAACAAATGGTAAGATGAATTTGATTTGGGGGCACAGTTCCTATCGCACCTCATGCTCAACAACATTCCGCAGCGCTCGAACATACGCCTTGGAAACATCACTTTCGGTATTCTGGGAAACAAGAATCAGATATACTATTGACCAGGTAGATGAATACTGAACCTGAAATTCAAAAAGTTCGCGAGCTGCTGCAGATTCAAAATACTGTATGTATAGATAAGATTGGTTAACCGGTAAACCATGGGGAGAACGGGCACTCGAACCTGGATATATGGCTGTACGAGAGAGCTCGTGCTGAGATATCTGAGTGGCCCTAAATGAATCCCACACAAACAAAGACAACAAACTCTTTGAGGAGGCAGTGCAGCGATGTTCACGCCCAGGCCAGAAATCGGTTCGGATGCAGGATTTTCAGACATTGCATTTCTGGATGTTCTGATGTGTCTGTCACGAATAAGGCGGTCAAGTAGATGCGTTGAGACCACAGATCCTTGTGAATGGGTTGCAACAAAGATTACATCTGCGTTGTGGAGATCCTCTACCCATGTGTCGTTCGATAACAAATTGGCATACAGCCTTGGCAGAAAACGATCAACAATGTGAAAGAGGCCCATAACTGGGACTACTTACTTCTCCACCCTTCCGTCAATAGTCCCTTCACCCTCGAGAGGAATTTTAGTGACCTTGTCAAATTTGACGCCATGCACTGATTGAAACTCTTCCAAAGCTTGCTCCATCATCGAAACGAATTTTGGACTAGTTCCTGTAGGCTATACAGATACCGAAGTTAGCGAGGGTGCAAAAAGGTGCAATTTCGAAAGATCGGATAATCTGGGATCGATTAGGGGACAGGAAGAATACAGTGTTCGAGAAAAGCATCAAAAAAGCATCAAATCTCTAGATTTGTCACGAGCTGAGCTGCGTTCAAATCGAACATTATAGGGGCGAGATCAATTATTGAGAAACGAGGTGAAGATGATGACTCGGTTGCCTAGCTGACCAGAGCCAGTGATGAAATAGTATTTTAGATGCTAAGGGAAGATGCAAAAATCTTGCAAGAAGGGTGGACGCATAGCCCAAAAGAAAGATGGGATACCTACCTCTCCAAACATTGACCGCATGACAGCACCTTCAAACCTGAAGTTGAGAACAGATCCGCGAGATGTGATCTACAACTTACCGGGAAACCATCCATGAATGCCGATGATCACAACCTGCTTGCAACCCTTCGTCACATCTATCCTGGGATGCTGGCTGTATTCTCCAGGGACAGCCCTAGACTTTTCCTTCTTCTCTGAAGGCTTGCTTCGACTTAGAATAGCCGCGTCGATCACATCCCAGGCTCTCGGTAGATTCTCTCCCCAATTGATCAATTGCCGCAGCTTTTCTCTCTCTTTAGCAATCAGCTCAGATTCTGCGGTCAAGCCAGCGCCACCAGGCAGAGCAGAGGCCCCAGAAATACTCCTCCGCCTTGAACTTGCTCTTCGAGACCTCCGTTTAGTCGCACCTGCACCTGCACTAAATCGACTGCTTTCACCATCAGAGGTGTAGCCATCATTGCCCAGTAGCATTCCACTCATGTAGCGCATTGTTTTCCCAATCGTACTTCCAATCCCTCCTGATGAACTGGAGACAGGAAGATAATGATCGGGCATCCAGCTGCGCGGAAGGGTATGGAATGTATCTTCCCATGTGGGTAGTACCAAATTTGGGGTAGGCAGAGCAGCGGGTGTGCTTGTACCGGATTTGTTCCGTGGCTTAGATTTTTCCTTGTGATCGTGGCCGGAGGAGATAACTATTCCATCTTTGGGCAGTGAAGATGAGATATGATTTTGCTTGCGAGCAGGGGAGGCACTGGCTTGCTTTCCATTTTTCGCTGCAGCAACCGAGGCTTTGATGTCATCCGATATAGTCAGCGGCGGTGCTAGCCGATTACCTATAGAGCTAACACTAGTACGCACTGTGCTCACAGAGGGGGCCCTCTCATGATGGAAAGCATTTGGTTTGATAGGAGATGAAGGGAGAGATCCAGGAGTTCGCACCTGGGCAGTAGAAGTGGTGATATTCGAAGCTTCGGAGGAGCGAGCAAGCGGAGCGCTATTTTCATTGTTGCCATCTCTATCTTCAATCATTTGTGACCTTCTAGAATCGGGACCTGCCAATGCGCGGATCAGGGCAAGTGCAGTGCTAACGGGTACTTTGGTCACTGCCTCCTCCGATGCAGACAGAGGTTCTGGCGCTTCCGGTTCTGGCTCCGGGTCCAGAGCATTTACAGTACCGGCTTCATCTTCATCAGTCAAATCCATTATTTCCACCCCATTTTCGTCCTTCTTTACGACAACCTCGGGTTCTGTCAATTCCGCTGAATGACCAACGCTCTTCACAACGAGGGATCTGCCGCGGCTCAGGGAAAAGAATGAGGCCCAGCCGGAACGAAGAGACGAGGCAGAATCCGCAATAGGATTAACAGGTTCGGAAACAAAAGGTGAAGTGATATGATCTCTCTGGCCTTCCCGAGCGAGTGAAGATGTGACGGCTGTCGTGACAGGCTCAGCGGGTGCAGCGTTATCCCTTGCCAGAGCTGCCTCCTTGATCTTTTCAGATTCCGTCATTCCCTGCTTCGTTCCATTCTGATCTACATCGTCATTGTCCCCATCGCCATCGCCATTACCCCCGTCACTGTCACCTCTTCCTCCCCCACCATTGTTTGAACTAACTGTAGATAGAGGTGGCTGTGAAGCCAAGTTATCGCCAGCGCTATACCATGCCCAAGGATTAAACCAAGATCCAGCTGCGCGGGCGGTCTCATGAGAGGATATTGAAGCCGCCTTCCCTTGATCCAGTGATTCGGATCGAGGATAAGGAGATTCAGAAGGCGCATCGACTGAGATGTCGTGTTCACCCTCAATAGCTGGTTTTTGGGAAGCTATGTTATCAGAAGGCTCCACGATTTGAGGTGCCAATGAGGAGTGATCAGGAGCGGGGTCTGGAAGTGGAAGCGGATAAGACGATGTCTCCGTAACAGATGATGGAACCGCTGGATGTACAAGGCTATCCTGTGATGGCCCCCATCCTACATAACTCCACCAGGACTGCGAGGGTGTCGAGTCAGTGACGGTATCGTTCAGAGGGACAAAACCCGGTACTGCATCGACAGTTTGCTTCACGGGCTGAACTGGTAGGAAAACAGCATCCTTAACCACAGCATTGTTTGATGTTGCCGTCTCCATGGCCATAGAGGATTCGGAATGACCTTCAACGGTCTCAGCGGTTGCGGAGTCTGATGTGAAGGGGATTTCGGCGTCTACAAAATAAGATAAAATGTAAAGCTGTAAATGATATCTGTCGAACGTGGCCTCGAGAGACGCACCTGCTGCATTCACCTCAGACTTCTTCTTCCCATCTGTATCGATAGAGTCCTGTTGTTGTTGTTGTACAGCATCTTCCAAACGCATCTTTGGCCGTCCTAGCAGAGGCAAGCTAATAGTGAACCGACTGGTAGACGGATTGAGCGAATTGAGCGAATCTAGTCGCTTGCGAGGCTGCGGGGTTTTCGAGATCTCGTGCGATGCAATTGGCCGTGAATTGTTGTTAATGCTTGTGTCCATAACAGAACTGATGATTTCAGGTGCAAGACTGGGAACTTCATCATCTATAGACCCAATGTGGGATGAGGACGCCCTACTGAGCGGGCTAGATGCTATCGGAGATGTAGACGTAGAAGCTGCGATGGAGAGCGGTTCGGAGGGATACGGTGCGAACGGATTGAACCAGGAATGTTTCTGAGAGTGGGAATTGCTGACTGACTTCGATCGGTCAGATGTCCGTATGGTTCTAGAATACTCTCCAGTGGTGAGGAGAGAAGATTCAGTTCTAGGTGTCTTTGGATCGGCCACCAGACTTGGTGGAGATGTAGCACGGATAGTATTTGTAGTAAAAGATTCAGAACCGAGGGCCTCTATAGCTATAGTCAATTCTTCATTGTTCTCTAATTCTTTGTCTAAAGGAGCGGCCGCCAGAGACTGGGGAGCTGCTTTCGGTGTGTCTTGTACCAAGCGGGTATGAATATTGGCTGTGTAGTCAGTTGCCTTTGCCTTTCCTTTGGATCTACCGAGAGATGAAAACCAGCTGCCGGGGAGGATGACCACGTTGACGCAGTCACTTCCTCAGCGAGATTCAAATCTACGTTGGCTGGAAGTGTGAAATCTTGGCTTGGAGGTGATGAGGATGACGGAAAAACAATGTCAGTTCCGGTTTCAGTGTCGTCTCTGAAAGAGGCTGAGTATTCTGTTCTGAATTCGCATTGGAAAGAACAATACACACGAAGGTTGAGTTCCAATCGTGCTTAAACCTTCGCCGAGGTCATCTTCCCAGAAAACATCCCGTAACCTAGTCCTGGTACTAGTCTTTCTCTCCACAATAAGCCTCCCGTTCACGCTGGGGGAGCTCTCCAACCTTGGTTGTTTGGATATGGTCGGAGCAAGTTTGGAGGATGCAGATGCAGATGTGGAACCTAAAATAGGCTCTGGCTCAGCAATTACGACAGAGACTTCTGGAGCAGACGAGTTCTTCAAGTGTGGCCCAGGTAAAGTACCGGAAATTAGACTAGCTGCCCGCCAGGTTGGAGGACGGGTGGAGCGAGTGGTAGCAGTTGATTTCGACGACCGGGAAGAGCGTCGGGAGCTGCTCATGGTCGAGCCAAAGCGGATGAATGTGGAAAATCGGAGGACTGAAGGCTCATTTCGGTGCAGCTCATTTACCTAAGTGAGGCCCGGGCGGCCCGAAAATGATGTCACAAGTTCTATCATTCTAGATGTGTATACTAAGGAGAATCGCAAGTAGACATGTATCCTAATGAGTTGAAAATAAAGCAGTAGTCGTTGCTTCGTCTGATCTTGTATGATATTTGACGTATGGGGAACGATGAACAGATAGATGAGAAACAGAACGGTACAAGTAGAAAACCAGAACGACGGAACGGCAAGAGAAACGAATATCGAGAGGAACGATGAAAATTACTGGAAATGGCGTGCCTAAGGAACCATGTCCGCCTTGGAAGTAGCACATATGATAGAAGAATAAATACAAGTTAGAAGGGGTTGCTGTATCTTCCAACTACGCAGAAATTTGTTCAAGAAGGAGATGTTCATTGGATCGTTTACTGGTGCATTGGACTACCAGGATCCAGAATTCCATCCTCGACCACTGAGCCGGTCACCTTCCCAGCTAAAGGACTGCTATGTCCGACACCTCGACCCCGACCGGCGGCGCGGTTATGTCTCCGTCCTAGCAACGTAGCAGCGTCCATATCTAATTCGAATCCTGCCCCTTTCCGACTTCGTGTATTGCTAGCGCCTGTAGGAGTATTCATCTCCGAGTCTGCCACACCTTCATCATCCTCCTCATTGAGGCCACCGAGGAATCCCCGTGCGCCTGCACCACCTCGGCCATTGTACTTCCTCCTCCGAGCGCCCTCTTCTTCCATTCGATGCACGGCATAAGTTATATCGAACGCCTCCTTGAGGGTGGCTATACCAGGACTTCGACCCTCAGCACGACCTCCCCGAGCTGCTGAAAGAAGTGGAGAGTCTAAAGGTGCGTTTGCGGAAGCGAGATTGCCGTAGATGTACGGTGTAGGCGGTGGCGGCGGCGCGGCAGCAGCATTGATCCATGGATGAGCAAGGAATTCATCTATCGTGAACCGCTGCGCCGGGTCAACGCATAGCAAATGCGTAATAAGATCCTTGGCTACGAAGGTGGTGCATGTCAGGCAATTCTCCCATTGCGAGCGCGTAGTGCTTACCGCTAGTACTAATATCATCCCACCACGGACTTAAAAACGTGTAGTATCCACGGGCGACTTTCTCAGTAAGCACGTGGATGCTTTCGTCGTAGAAAGGCGGGAAGCCGCAAAGTAGCGTGTACAGCACACACCCCATGGCCCACATGTCAACACTTTTGCTGTACCGTTCGTCCTTGACTATCTCGGGGGCAGTGTATCCGACTGTTCCACAAGGTGTCATTGTTTCCTCGTTCCAAACGATTTTGCTCAGCCCAAAATCTGCGATCTTAACGCGGCCTATTCCACCACCACCTACTCCTGGAATGAACTCACCCTCATCCTCCTTCTCTTCGTCGTAAGGTCGATGAATGGGGCTTTTCGAAGGGACAATTGGAATGCGCTCGAACAGCAGATTTTCCGGTTTAATATCTCGATGGACAACCCCACGTTCTTCGTGTAAATACCGTATGCCTTGAGCAACTTGCACAATGACATGACGAGCAAGGTTTTCCGAAAAGTAAGTGAGCTTGACGATTTGGTGGAAAAGTTCACCGCCCTCCATTACTACGTTCAAGACATCAGTTCGCCGTATGAGCAAGAGTGAAACAGGTAATTACATTCCAGAATTAGGAAGTAATGCTCCTGAGATTCGAAGAACGAAAGTAGCTTGACTATTGAGGGATGATGCGTACCACGCATAATCTGTACCTCTGAAAAGGCGTATAAGTCTTTTATATTAAACCAAGGGAGCGGAGAGCATACCTTTCAAGATATTTGAACGCTGAATCGTAACGATGATCAGTTTCGTTCACAATTGAATGTGGGGAAAATGAAAATGGCGAGTGAAAAGGCACCTCAGTGACGCGCGGTTTTTTCTTAAATTTTGGATTCAAGTGCTTGTCTCCATCCTACCATCATTTGACCGCGCGCAAGAGTGTAACGGACGTGGATAAAGTTAGAATGGATGTAAAGTGAAAGGACACGAGTATCATGAACCCTGCTAACCTGACTGGCATTTAATTCGTATTTACGAACAACTTTCACTGCAGAGGGAGAGAGAGTGAAAGAAAATGGCATTGAAGAGAGACCAACGGTAAATGCAATAATTACGTACCGGCAACTTTCTTGCCAGACTTGAGATCCAGAGCCTTGTACACATTCGAGAAGGCTCCACTTAGGTAGTTGGCTAGATAAGTAAAGTGGGAGATTCAGGAGCAGATATTTGGACGTACTCTCCCATTTTCTCTAGTAACTGGTAGTTTTCCAAGCCTTTGTACAATGGCAACTGGATCTTTGCTTCCCGCTCCTCCTTCACGATCTGCTCGGCAGCTTCCCTGTGGTCAGGCTGTGGGTCCTTATCCGCTTGCACGGGGGACGGTTGAGTTGATTGAGTATGCTGATTGCGGGTTGGAGACTGCTCAGATGGGTGCGATTCGCCGCGATTCTGCTGGTTATTATGATGTTTTCCGTGCCGGATGAGGTCTAGCGAGAATATGTTATAGAAGAATAGGGAATAGGAAGGATTCTTTCATACTCTTGAACGCGTCTACTACGCCTGCAGAAGGCATGATGATGTCGAAGGTGGTGGTTTGAGAAAGAGCTCGGCGCAACCCAACGTTATTTGCCAATCCTTGACAACGTCATGATTAGTCAGATGCACCACATCAACGATCAACTACGTCAACAGGCGCTTTTTCGAGCGTCTGTTTGCGCGTCTGAACTCGGCATACACTGGCTATAGACATTCGGTCCGAGTCTCTCGTGAAGTCAATCGTGCATGAAAGTTATCGGTGATCGTAGGACATGCACTTCTGGCTGCTCCGTCACACAAATCCAAATTCTTTATCGAAGATATGACCATTAACCGAAGCATGAAAGACACTGAATGTAAGAGCGATGCGTGAAATTCTCGTTCGGGTATTGTACTGGTATTATGTATTGTATTTCATTCTGCTGTACGCCGTGGATTAGAAACATCGATCGTTGTTGTAAGAAAAGCTGGAAAATCATCGAGTAAACTCCAAGAAAGCGGAGAAATTCGGACCCCTGCAGCTCCGACTCCGTTTTAATTGATTGAAAAGGTATGTCATATGAATAGAGTGACTGCAAGCCTGCCATCATTGGGCGGCTCGTCTGGCAGGCAATATGTGTCGAAGGGCATCCAGAATGGAGGATACTTTGCAGCGCTTGGGAACCTAGGAGATATGACCCTTCTAAAAGATTGAGTACGCCGAGGACTGCGAGTGCCCCCCTTTGCTCGCTGAATATTAAGGTTGCTTGATACAGAGAGGTACATTAACACACCCCTCCATCGAGCCAACAACTTTGAAGAAGAAAAATGGCGGCTTTTCTCTCAGCCGACGAGATTGTCACCTAAGCAAATCCGTGGAGAACGAGTTCGGTTCGGTTGTAATTCGCTTATTCCCGTCTGTAATCGCCGTCAACTTCAACCTAGCTATTACTCCCAGACTCCTAGGAGCAGCAGAATGTGCAATTATGATTGATGCGTGTGGACTGTTGAACTGTTGAACGAGTGTTTCCAATGATTCTCCGAGTGCCTGAGTGGGAAAAAATACGCTCGTATATGAACCGGATACAAGCGGATAAATCTATCGCACCCTCATTGGCAGAATTGATCATTGCGTGCAGCTGCATTCTGTGCCCATTAAAGCAACGCATGCAGTATAGGGTTATTTTGACTGTCATTTATCGCGCCGGGTGGTTTCCGGCACCCACACATACTACGTGACGCGTCCAAAGTCGAAATCGATTCTAAGCAGATTAAGGAAGTCTCTCCTCGAAGCTGTACGCACCAACGCATTTTGCATCAGGAGATCGGCGCGCGCCCAGTTCTAGAGAGTGGCGATGCAATGGGAAGCCTTCTCTACCCTGGCTTCGTTAAGCCCGCAGAATAGCATAGATCTAGTGTATGGTCGTCATCGCCTATAGACTTGACAGAAGACCTGAAGTGCAAGTCAGAATAGCCGCCCGAATGGGACTTGAGTAGAATTAGCTGCAGGCAAAAAAAATTACTCACGACCATCGTCAGATATCTGATCGGTTTTAAAAAAGGGCGAAATGCGAGGATTGCCACAGCACACATGGTAGGTTTGGATTCTGGTAGAACGTCTGATACCGTAACTGCAACGTCACGATGAAAAAAAGCCTTTAGGATCAAATGAGTGTTTGAATTCGATGACAAAAAGCAAAGGACATGATCCTGAGAAGGCAAACAGCGTTGAGGACTCAAAAAGAGTTTATTTATTCATTTAGAGTTCTGTCTTACCAGGCTGATGACTCGGCAAACTGCGAAATGGAGAACCATGGGGCTGGTCGTCCATTACCACAGCAGGACTGAGGCGGAATTTCGCTGGAATCAGCACACCTTACTTCTTATCGCCGTGGTGGATGCTTTGCTTGGGAATTTACCGGCGGCATTCGAGGCACCGAACGACCCGTTTAGCCAGAGAGATCCCATTCATGATCTTCAGAAGCCTCAAAATTCTTTCAATTCTTTGGGTGAGTGATTTGGGTCCTCCGCGGTAAAAGAGAAGAGTGCATGACAATTTATCGCTTGGAATTCCATTAAGAGGGGTATACTAAAAATTTGAGAGGATATGAGTAAAAAGAGTGGCGGCAGGGCATCAATACGTCCGTATTGCTAGTGCTATGCATATGCACATTAAAGAATCCTAGAGGTCCTGATCAGCTCTTGACCGACAGCGTGCGGTCGGAACATTTACATTCACAAATACCTCCTGGGCCACCGTGTCCGAGTCTTCCCAGTGACAAACCATATCCGCTCTGATGGAAATAGCATCTCAGTTTGTGTCAAAAAGTCGACACCAGTTATACGAACCGACCGCCTTGTCCCAAATTCTCGTTGATCTGTGTCAAGACTATATATTTACTGGAAGAATTAGCTGGGATTAGTGGGTAGTAAATAGGGAGATGAGGGATTGTTAAGACTCGCAATCCGTTTGGCTGAATTTCTAGCATTCTGGCTTTAACTCTATCCCCGATCTCCTTCATCCAAGACTTTACACGATCATCTGGCCATGTCGAGGAGCTCAGAGTAGATGATAATAGTTTTGTGATATAAGCTTTTAGCAATTCCGCATCGAATTTTGGACGAGGTGAGGAGACTTCTGAACGTGGAGTAGGAGATCGTAAGTTGGCCATTGAAACGAGGAGGAGAAGGGTGTAGCAGTGACACGTGATAAAGCGCTGCCTTGGGTGCAACTGAAGGCCTTCTTGACCGTGTTCACAATGTCCTCAATAACCTTTCCTCATTCGGGTTCTGCTCCTCCAAGCGAAATTGCTGAAAGCCAATACTTTACTCAATTCGACAGCAGTTCGAGCTTTCAAATGAATCCGCTGTCTTCCCATCCACCTCGAACACCACGAGTCTCGGTCGTCTCCTCCTCACATATCTACGGCTCGAGCATTTACGCAGAAAAGGATGAGCTATCAGAAGACTCTCAAGTTGAAACTGAGAGTATTGACGACGATGAGGATGTTCGGATAAAGGCAGCAGAGAAACGCATACGTCGAGAGGATGTCTGGAGAGAAATGATCCTCACCAGCAATGGGAGAGATAAAGCCTTTGTATGTTTTTTTACCTCAAACGCTCATTCATTAGAGGCCAAATTTTGGGTGTAGAAAATCATACAGTACTCAATCAAAGTCTACCTACTGTTCCACACTTCGGTGACCACAAGTCGCCTGTTGCGTAAAACAGCCAAACAGCCATGGGAACAGGATATAGTGAAGCGGTTGAATTCTACCGTCTCAGGTCTTTCCTTTTCGCGGTGTGTCCTTGTCTTTGATGCTGGTGTATTTTGGTTTGTTGACTCTACAGCGCGTACGCGTATTCAGAAAATGCCTCCTGCTATTCAACTGGTTATCACCTCTGACTGCGATAACAGCCCAGCAGTCTGTGCCGTTTTCAGAAGCAGAAAAGAAACCGCAACTACCTCGGCCGTTTTTACATGCAGTATTGAATGCGCCTCCTCCGGTACTGCTGGAGTTGGTAAATGCTCTTTCCGATGACCTATACACACTATCATTGCTTGGGATCCTTGGAAAGAGGTTTGGCGAAAGGGCAGCGCGGTTTTCCGACTGGTGCTGGTTTTTCGCTACTTTGGTCGGGCTGGTAGAAAACGGTGTGGAGAGACAGATGAATGGAAACCTTCAGCATGAAGGTATGTGATTTTTATCGTTCCTGGTATACCTGCTCATAGTATTCCGGCGTAGCTGAATCGCGACTTTATAACGAATCATTGAGTGGCGCCACTGCGAAATCGAAGTCACCGGCAGCGACAAAGATTGATGAGAGGGAACTTGCACGGCTTCAAAAGCAAGACTATTGGCTACAGGCTACTCGGGCCAAGCTAATGATGGACCTCGTCTTCGTTTGTGTGTGCTGTCGCTGCTCTTTTTATGGCTAGTTGTTAATCCTACTTTTGAAGCTTATGATTTGTTCCGTTTAAAAAGAGCTAGGGACTCTGTGAAAGCGTTTGCTGGATTGACTGCAGCCTTTTTAAGGTGAGATGCTGCCCGAAAGTGTTATTCTTATTCATCCCAAAATTGTCCCCCCCCCGCAGCACCGCGAAATTATTCGACCGTCACAAGAGTGCACTCACGAAAGCACTGGGAGTGACACTTTGATCTTATACCCATGGATGGGATATTTATGCCGCCTTTTAAATCTATCGTACTTTAGCATATGTATAGAATAGTTGCCTGCTACCAAAAACGCCTTTTGGAGGACGAAACCGGTAAAATCGGAGCTTTTTCTCGACTTTGTTGAAGAGCATCAATTTCGGCCTCGAGATTTTGTACTCGTTCCATTGCTTCGACCATGTGCTTTTCATGGGAGAGACGTGTTTGAGCAAGTTGCAAGCCCTGGAAGAGTGAGACGGACGGAAGGAGAGATCAATGGGGAAGAAGACGTACGAGATATACGGCTGAGCCGAGAAGGAAAACAGGGACCATTGCGGGAGCTACATCTGAATACCACTGAGTATAGGGCGACTTCTTAGACTGTAGACGGGGTGCAGATGTGGCAAAGGTAGCGGTACGCGGGAGTAGGAGGATCCTGGCGGCGTGCCTGGTGCATGTCATATGTCAAGCTTGACTATTTCAGGAAAAAGAGAGGGCGTTTACATTGCTAGAGAGCCAAACCGACACTGGGCTGGGGACGAAAGCAGAAATTGACACAGCCACGAATGGGCGCTTAAATCAGGTCACCGTCTTTTTTCTTATAGCTAGCACAGTGCCGCTTGACGGTGCCTTTCTTTCCCCTTCCCCGATGACCCCCTCTTCTTCTTCCTCTGCAGCACGGACTGTGTCCGCCCCCTCCTTCAACGAGAAGCCTCTACTTTCTTCGTCATCACTGCCTCCATCTCCCTCACCCACCCGCCACCACCACCAGCAACAGCCAACACCGTCGCTTTCCCAACGTTCATATCCTCATTATGCACGTCCTCGTGGCTTGCGCGTAGCCAATCTTATCCGGCCTTTGTTACCCGTCATCCTTTACGCACTCACAACCCTCGGCTTTCTCATCGCCGTCGCCTTTTACAAGATTCAGCTCTTTGCTGGTAAGCTTACTATTTCCCCGTCTCAATAGGCTCTGATCAAATTTTTACAAGCTCTCGATGAGTTATCACGCTGGCTACAAGCTGATCCCACTCTGGGCCATTCCGCCCTTTTCTTTCTCATTTTCCTCACCACTTTTCGTCAGTCCCTTTCTCTTCGCTTCTCTGCTGTGACTAATCTTTTCTTTTCAGCCCCCATTCCTCTCTACTCCACTCTCATTATTCTGTCCGGCTACACTTTTGGTCCCTGGTCCGGCGCAGTTATATCCTATTTCGCCGCTCTTTCCGGTGCTATCGTCGTCTTTATCATATCCCGCACTCTTCTCAGGGAGAGTATATCACGATGGCTCTCTTGCACCGTCACTCTCAAGCGTGTTGTCCGCGCCATCGAGAAGCGTCCAAAGCTTCTCTTCCTTATACGTCTCGCTCCGTACCCGTACAATGTCATGAATTGTCTCCTTGCTGCTTCCCCTACCCTAACCTTTCAGACATACACGCTCTGCACCGCGTTGTCGTTATTCAAGGTCATTATTCACACCAGTCTCGGTGCCTCCATTCACTCCTTTAGGGACTATCACATGGCGAATGAGGAGACGAGCCAACAGAGTCGCGCGGATACCGTGGCACGCATGTGGACAATCTTTGGAATCACGCTCTGTATCGCCATTTTCATCTATCTCTCCTACGTGGCAAGGAAAGCGATCGATGAAGAACTCGAACACGACTGTGTTCTCCGCCGATGCGAAGACGGAGACGGAGACGAAGAGGAAACCGTCGCATTTCTTGCTCCGAGAAGTGACGTGGAACAAATGGCAGAATCACACCACCAGCTGATATCCCCGCGCCCTTCCATTTCCCTTTAGTAATTTCAAAATACACTACTCACAATCTTTTCATCTCCTTTCCTCGTTGCTTTCCCTAGTTGAGCTGCCTGCAGGAATCAGCAGTCGCTGCAACTTGTCCGTCGTTCTATTTCATCATTAATTTCAATAACGTCTCTTTGAGCGTCCATGGACTCGTTGTAGTATTTCGTCCTTATTAGCAAACACAATGTACTATTACTTTTAGCACGCAAGTATTCTATTCGTGTCGTAGACGTACTCCCAATGCGCCACACATGCTTATCATTTGCTTCCATCTACAATGATCGTACGTACATAAGATACGGTCGCACTTCCGGGAGCACTAATCCACGCAAGAAAGCAGTTACATAAGATTACAGTCCAAATAAGAAAAAATCTGATAATAGCATGCAGATAGGTACTGATTTGAATGGTATTGGCCACCGAAATGGAGAGGGAAAGAATGCCACAAACATCCAGTAGCGTAAAAAAACAAAACAGAAGGAGAGTTCTTCACCGTCTGAAAGAGCAATGATCAGTAGAAAGCCAGGTATTTAAACCACACAAGGCTGTACTTACAACAGCGAAAGCGTCAAATCGCCATGAACTCGAGCCTTCAATTCAACAGCAACGTCGAGATTGAGGTCAAGTCGTAGTTTGAGGGGCTTATCTCCACCACCACCACCTCCTCCTCCACCTGCGACACCTCCAACGAGTCCGCCAACAGTGTCACCGACAGTTCCGACGGCGCCTGTCGCAGTATCTGCAACTTCGTTGACCCCTGGTAATCCTCCGACCCCTGGTAATCCACCACCTTGTTTTTGTTGGCCTCCTCCTCCGCGACGACGATTGCGGGGGGCGCGAGAGCCTGAATCACTTGCTACGGATGGACTGCGCGAGGAACGTCGACGAGAACGCTGCGGCGCTGGGGAGGGCTGAGCTGAGTCGCCTGCCATTTGATGGAAGAGAGGGGGGGGAATAAAGGTTGCAGAAAGATGCCAATATCTTATAAATTGCTCCAAAGTCTATGACGAGGATGAGCTCATCAGGTATATGTTTATAAGATTTGATGGAAAATAATGTCTGTAAAAAAATAAAATAAAATAATAATAAAAAGAAAGGGAAATATGGTTGTATGCGCTTTCAGAGCCTATCTCTCCAAAAAAAAAAACAAAAAAAAAACAGGTCAACTTTTTGAGCTTCGCGACGTTGTGTGCCTGAAAGCACCATTGATGTGTAATATTATCTTATGATATCACTTTCACGTCTACCCTCCACTCATTAAAAACCTTTCTCTCTGAAGAAAAAAAAAATGACCAAGGACTCCCATGTCACAACTCGAAGAACCTACAAACTACCGCCTCGGCCAGGGTCTCGATAATGCACCTCCCCCGAGCACAACCAACGACGAAAGAACGGACGATGAGAAGAAGAAGGACGCCGAAATCGCAGAGCGTCTTTCTCGCCTCATCGAAGATGCCAACTCTCGAGTCGTCCCTCTCTGCAAGATGATTCGAAAGGTAATTAAGATCCAAAACCGAGAGTCGGAATACTAGAGCTGACTCGGGGGACTTTTCTCTAGCACATTGAGAATATGGATGCCAAAAAGGAGGACGAGCGCAAGGAGGATGAGCTTGTTCAGCAAGTCAAACCTTTGTTGCAGCAAGCCGAGCAGATCATGCATGAGACCTACGGCACGATGAAGGGTGCCGATCCCGATAACAGAATCTCAAACAAAGCTCAGAACCACCAAAAGGCCCACAGGGCGACGCCAGAGGAACAAAGGCTTGCGGAGGCTTTGAAAGTTGTAAGTGTTGAGGGAAGCCCTTTTTCTGTATATTCTCTTTTAACCCCCGCCATCACAATTTCAAAGCTCATCGAGGAAGTTGGCGGCACGATTGAATGGGCCCGCAACAAACTCGAGAGCTTCCCAAAGGCTAAGAGAGATCTCGGTCCTCTTCTCGACGCTCTCGGTCGTAAGCCGTTTCATTCCTCATGCAAACCAGTCCTGATCATATGATGTATAGAACCCCTGACGCAGATTGTGGCTGGAGTTGGCATGGTTCTAGTAGGCGTTCTCAATCTACTCGGAAACCTTCTTAGTGGCCTTGGCCTTGACTCTTTACTCAAAGGCATACTTGGTGCCACTGTAAGTTTTTTTTTTTAGTTGACAAATTTCGTCCTTTAGTAATCCTCCTGGCAGGGCCTTGATAAAATTTTCATCGGACTTGGCTTTGGTCATTTGTTCCCAAACTCGAAGAAGAAATAAACGAATGGAGATATATATAATAGTTGCTTGTATCACTGGTATCGTAGTAATCCAAGCAGCCCACGATGGGGCAGTGGAGACCACTGAGAACATTTCGGGAGGCGGGAGTGTGCTATGACGAAAACTGCGGTTGGAGAAGAAATAATTACTTGCTGACGTCTAACCAGCGTATGTGGAAATTTGAGCGTGAAAAGAATATGATATCACTCCATCGTCGGTGGGGTAGCTTTGCTCCTCCCTTGACCACTTATAAGAAGGGAAGAAGATCTCCATAACACACTCACACCATGTCTGAAATCGATATTGGCCACCCAGAAGGACTCAACCTCGACAGAGGAAACCAAGCACCCGCGAGCGATACCACCGACAATCGAAACGACGACCAAAAGCAAAAGGACGCCGAGATTGCGGAACGTTTATCTGCTCTCATTGAAGATGCCAATTCGAGGGTGGTTCCTCTCTGTCGAATGATTCGAAAGGTAAGGGAAGGAAGTAACCGAGTCGAAACATATTGACAAACCGCCATATATATATATATAGCATATTGAACAGATGGACGCAAAGAAGGAAGAAGAACGGAATGAGGACGAGCTTGTTAAACAGGTCAAGCCTCTCCTGCAGCAAGCCGAGCAAATCATGAACGAGACCCAAGGGATGATCAAGGGTGCCGACCCTGAGAATAAAATCTCCAATAAAGCCAGGCAGCACCAGCAGGCGCACAAAGCGACGCCGGAGGAACAACGGCTTGCCGAGGCCTTGAAAGTGGTAAAAAAACTTGGACGCATTGGGGGTTCAAACCAAGACGCTCAACCATCTTTTTTTCTTTTTCTTGAACAGATGGTCGAAGAAGTCGGAGGTACAATCGAATGGGCGAGAAACAAGCTCGACAGTTTCCCAAAAGCAAAGAAGGATCTTGGTCCTCTTCTGGATGCCCTCGGACGTAAGTTGTACTGCATCTAATGGGGGGGCAAAAGGATTGAACTTGTTGCAGAACCTTTGACGCAAATCGTGGCCGGGGTTGGTATGCTGCTTGCAGGGGTTTTGAATCTTGTAGGCAACCTGCTCAGCGGTCTCGGTCTGGATTCACTTTTGAAAGGAATAGTGTCCGCAACGGTAAGAATCTTCTTTTCTTTCGTGCAAAGTCAATTGACGGATGCGCGGCTACTATCAATAGGGACTCGACAAAATTTACCAGGGTTTGGGTTTGGGTAAGTTGTACGGCGGAAAATAAAGGAATGTATAATAGTTTGAATGTTTGTTTTTTGGAAATGTGTATACACTAAAAGTGGATCTGATAAGAACCATTCATCGATGACTGAATCCGCCGAGATCCTAGTAAAGCATGCAGGCGTATCTATATACCAGCT
The DNA here is from genome assembly GCA_013368555.1 of Collybiopsis confluens. Taxonomy (NCBI): domain Eukaryota; kingdom Fungi; phylum Basidiomycota; class Agaricomycetes; order Agaricales; family Omphalotaceae; genus Collybiopsis; species Collybiopsis confluens. The sequence continues at coordinate 441,777 of JAACJN010000001.1, forward strand.
TTTCGCATATTTACCGGAGTCGATGGCTGGTTCGGTGTTCAAGATTTAAAATTTACCGTAGGAGAGGCAACAATTAAGAGTTTGGAAGAATTCGAATTCGAAGTCGAACCAAATTTGTTGAAGGTTATCTATCTGACCCGCACTATCTGCCACGACAGCTACTACAGTTGGGGTTTATCGATTTTCCTCCTCAGTCGTTTTGGGGCAACCACTGACACTGAACAGCAGCGATAGATAGATTAGACATGTCGAACATACCGGAATGATCAAAGAGGGCAACCTGATAATCAGCAGCCACCATCCAGCCCAGCGTTGATCGTTCTGATTCAGCCAACACAATTTGAAGGTTATGAATTCCCGGCTTGAACTTTGGTCCCTACGATATGAGAAAATGAATAAATGATCAATCAGAACTTGAAATATGACTTGGCCATGCGCATCAAGTGGAAAAAAGCTCGAAATCTGGCAGTCGGGGATTCGGCGTTATGATCAGTAAGAGTCAGATTTTTTTTTGCTCGACTTGGAGGAATTCCGCCTCTCCGTCAATTCAGATATCGACCACGGTCCAAATCCGCAATTACGGTACATCGATGATGGTGCGAGGTCACAGGCTCCGCCACTTGAGTAATTGCACGTCGTAATAGCACATGCCATTTTTTTTGTGTAAAAAGAATTATTGTTTTTACGTGAGAGATGCAAGATTGAGGGACAGGTATAAGGATTCGAAGCGTCTGAGAAAAGAAGCTTCCCGAGGGCACCCTCCGAGGGTTCTGTTCTGAAAACGTGAGTATGCATCATTCTCTGGCATCTTCTGATCCTTCGACAAAGTGCCAGCCGTGCTGACGTGCAAAGGGGGGCCTGGGTACGCTGCTGCCATTATAGATACCGTCTGCCTACGGAATTATCCAGCACACAAACCTTCCGTGGAAATAATTTCGTGACTGAGCCCAATGATTGATTGAATTTAAGGTTTGGAAGAACAAGAAGGCTGCATGCAAAAATGACGGAGTGGTAGTAGTGGCAATACTTGGTATAATCAGAATCAGTCCAATGCAAAAAACAAAAACAAAAACAAAAAAAGCAAGAAAGCAAGACAGCAAGCAACAGACTTCAGAGACGAAACCTTTTTGTTTTATTAATTTCAGATCCAAATCCCAAGTATCGAAAGTTACATCTCTTTTCCGTATCCCGATGAAAGTTCGTGGTCATCAATCGAGACCACCTGAAATCCATAATCATGTTGTCCGTACCCTCTTACGATCCCCGTATCCCCACCTATACCTCCACTGGAGATCCCGACTTCATAGGCACTTGCCCCCCCATCCATTGGTGGCGTATTAGCTTGCGAGGAGCTGCTTGCAACGCTCATGGATGAAGTCGCTGTACCCGGTCGTCCATTCGCGCTATGCCTACTGCTGTACGAGTCGTGCAGTGACGACAGCGATGAAATAGACGAAGAAGACGGCACGCTTGTCAGCGAAGGTACAGATGTCGACGATGCAGAGCCAGCAGAAGGAAGTGGAGAGTATGAAAACTCTGTTTGTGTATTGCTGCCATACGAGTAAGGGGACGGGGAGCCCGAGTCCGAGGCGAGTTCGACCATACTTCGAACACGAGGAAGCGACGAAGAGATATGCGATGTGTAGTGTCCACTAGTATGGCCATGATGACCATGATGCATTTCTGGCTGTGGAGAGCTAGAAGGGCGCTGATGTTCGGTCAATGAGCCACTAGAGGAGGATCCTCCGCCGTTTTCGTAAGGCGAAGGATAAGGGCTCATGACTTGAGAGTGCCTACGGTGGCGGCGTACAATCATCGATGAACTAGTAGCACTACCGGAATGGTAGGGCGAGCGCGTTGAACTTCCAGAGCGAGGACTGGATGGAGATATCTGCCTATGGCTACTGGAAGTTGGCCGTGAACTTGACCCATATTCATCGTATGAAACTGAATAGGGCGGTCGAGAATGACCATCTGGCGAGAGAGACGAAGCCGAATGAGGATGACCAGAGGTGTGCAAAGGCATAGAAGAGTACGGGGAGCTGTAGCTACTGCTCGAATGAACGGAAGTATTGATTGTTGGAGTCGGACGAGTGCTGTGACCGCTGTAAATTGAATTGGAGCTGTTGGAGGAAGGATTCAGCAGAGAGGAGAGGCTTCCACCGCTGTGAGAGGAAGAAGAGTTTGCAGCAGTCGAAAACCAGTGTGAGTCCTGATAGGCATAGCTGTGATGCAAAAGGGGTTCAGCACGCGATGGATAATTGTAGGATGGAGAGGTAGGAGAATCGTCGGATGGAGAAAGTCCGTGGTGTGCATAACCAGACGAGTGGGGCATGTGATGATGATGATGATGATGATGATGATGAGAGTCTGAAGGCACAGTAAGAGGGGGCAGAGCAGTTGGACGAGAATAACTGGACCCCCACTGGCTCCCTTGGGATGAGATGGGGGTGAAAGAGCCCGGGGCAGAAAAGCCTCTGGATCTGCCGATGTGGTTGGAAATCTTGGAACCGTTCATGGCAGAAGACGGGACGGAGAGCGGGACAGAAGTTGTGGAGGGACCGAGACCCGATATGGCGGAACGAGGTGGGGGGATGATCTGCTGTTGCTCCTGCAGATCACGCTTCCTTGGCTTGGGCAGACGTGGAGGAACGCGTCTTTTAAAGTTGGCTACGACTTCGGGCGGGGAGTGGCGATTCAGGGTCGGGTGTGACCAGGTGCTGGCGTCGGGATCATCGATTGCGGGGTCAACGTTGCGGAGGTTGACCTTGCGCATAAAGCCGTAGATCTTTTTAGCTGGATTAGGGCACTGATTTGACTGAGGAAAGTCAAACAAACCTTACATTGAGCTGTCTGGAGAAACTTGCGAATCGAGATTGCCGGTATATGGAAGGGAGGACGTGCAAGGCGAGCTGTTCCGGCCTCTCGACGATAATGTGTTCGCCTTGTGGATCCCAGCGTATCATGTGCTGATTTTCTGGACGCTCGAGCAAGGCATAGAGCTTTGTTAGAAAAGTGGCTTGTGGCTGGTATCGAGCTGAACTGAGCACGGGCGGGTGGCGACGGTGGAGGAACGTACCTTTGAAGTCGAGGCCGAGTCGTTCTTGGGGGAGTCCTTGAGGGATGGTGGGTGATCGTTATCGTCGCTGTGGTCGTCGGAGGGGTACGAGCGGGCGTATGGAGGATACATTTCAGCCATCTGAGCGTGGCGGACATGGATGTTTGCCCAGAGGGGTTTTAAGGGATGAATGCAAAACTTTACGTTTGTTATTTCCGCACGCCGACGACGACGACTGATGGGATCCAGATCTCGCCTGATCCCTCCCCACCGAGGCTTCCGAGGTTTCCATTTTCGTTCTCCTAGGGACTCACTTGCCTTATCGGTATCTCCGGGTATACATAATCAATATTTTTTATTTTTTATTTTGTAAAATATACCCCCCCCCTTAGGTCTCCCCGTCGTGAATTCGCGTCACACTCGAAAATCCCTCGAATAAATCCCCGTCTTGCCCGTCCACAGTCGGCGACACCACCGTCGAATGGCCTCGAGACCGTCCCCGTCCCGGCGAACGGGCTGACAAGTTCGAGTTGGATCCCATCCGCGTTGGTGTGCCCGGCCCGCTGAGAGCTGGGGCGCTGTGCGGTGGGGCAACCGGAGATGTCACCACCTCTTCCTCCTCCAGGTGCAGGGAATGTGATTCCTTCATATGGCGAAAGTTTACAGCGTCCACTCCGTTGGATGATGAAGGCGTGATCTGGGGCAACAAGAACAATCAGCAATCAACCCCCCTCCGAAACACATGTCCGTCCACCCAACAAAAGCGTAGGACCGTGCAATAAAACGCGAATCAAAAAAAGGCCGCCATCAACACACCCTAAATTAGAGTCGCTCATAGAACCGATAAAGTCCGAGAAAAAAAAAAGAAAGAAAAAAAAGAAAAATTGTCAGATCAACTAAATATCAATTGTGTCGGCAAATAGGCAGCATGTCGCCACAAACCCAACAGATCTGAACCATCTTCTAGCAAGATCAAAACTTGCTTAAGGATAGGTTCCTCGTCGACATTGCAACAATACGGCAAAGAAGGGTCATCAGATGCGCCCCGCTGAAGCTGCCACTCTCCAAGTACCACCTCGTGTGATTCGACAGCAATAAAATGGCGCAGGATCACGCCGAGGAACAAACACCATTGATGAACTTTCCCTACAGCGAGCAGTACCGACCATATCCCTCCTCTGCTTGGCTCCGTTCAATGAAGATCAAGGAACACAGAGATAAACATCTCAAGAACCGCGAAGAGAGAGGAAGCAGGCGAGGCATAAAACATAAATGTCAATCAAGGGTCGGAATCTAGATCGAAAATCACAGAAGTTAGGAGAATGACTAAGATCGTCATCTTCATGCTCATAAGGAAAACAAGTTTCCGGAAGCCACACACACACGCAAAAAAAAGCGGAGGGATGAATTGCGAGAGAGCTTACCGGTGGCTTCGAGTTCCTAAGAAGACCCCAATTAAGCTTTCCAAACCATTTGTGTTGCTTGACTTCGCTAGCGCCGCTGCGGCTACCTAATCGAGTGGACTCGTTTTTGTCCAGCAGCCTTGTAATGCAGTCTTTACCAGCACTACAGAGAAAGAGGTTAGATCACAATCCAATATCGCGAACGACTGGCTGGCGTTTGAGGGAGCGGAAGTGACATAAGCGATAAGCAGAAAAGGAATTATAAACTCTAATCCGGATGGTGAAGGCACCGCGACGGCGAATAAACGCCCGGAACTAAAGCTTGGAATTTAGGCTCCTCCCCCCATGAGCAATGTTAAACGCAAAAGTAAATCTGATAACAGCCAAAGCCCATCAGACCAACTTGGGCTTCTCTCGAACTAGTAATTGAAACTAGTCCAAACCCCTCGTGCTCACGACTATGGCTGACATGCAATCCACAGATGAAATGAAATGGAGCAATGCAGGCAGGTCAAGAGTTCTACGTAGATCATTCCAGAACGACAACGTGCCAGGGACAACCGTACCGTAGCGTCGCAGAAAAAGTGATCAAGAGACTCACCCGGAAACTTTGGGCGAGTCCCGAAAGTGGACAGCAAGCATACGAATATTAGAAAAGGTGTCTGTCCGTGCTTCGCCCTTGAAGGGTGTTGTGGCGTACTGAAATGGCGGCGAGGCGACGGAAACAAGTATGGACCGATGGAGATTGGGCGATTTGAAGTTTCGGAGCATACATCCGGTTCATTAGGTAGGCGATGCGAGAGGAGCAATGGAGAGACCGCGCATATTGTCGGGTCGTTATCGCGTTCCATGCAACGAGATGCCACAGAAAGGCAAAGGGTACACGGCGGAGTGGTAGCCAATGTTCGGTAATTAAAGCGGTTGCATGGTGCCGGACAGATGGATAGATTCGAGAAAAAGAAAGATAAAAAAAAAATTGTACGTCAGAAACCGCGAGCAGCTGGATCACGAAGAAAAGAATGATAAGCAATACGTGAATCGAACCCGTGTGGATGAGCGGAAGAGAAAAGTTGCTGGAGTCATCACAGAAGCCCACGAGGTAATAAAAAAAATAAAAAAAAGGACGGCGCCCTTTGGAAGTCGTGAGGAGAAAAAGACGTACAATCATCTCATAGATTAGTATACCAAGTGTCCACCAATCTACCGCTGCAGTATGGCCTTGAGCTGCGATTACTTCAGGAGCAATGTACTCTGAGGCGGCACACTGAAAGTCAGCAAAAGCCAATAATGGTCTTTCATGCTGCTTACCCTCCGTTCCAACGAAAGAATTCGTCCGCAAGTTCGATGTGCACGCCATTGTGTTGATCAGCGGCATCTAAAACAAGACCAATACATCGCGTCAGAAGTCGTACGAGAGGACCTCGGAGGGCTGCATATCTTCAAATCCCACTGACCCCGTTTTGCTCTGATTGAACCATCTCTGGTACGATTCCGGGATCGCCAAACTGCTTCGCCAGATCGAAATCAGATAACATTATGTGACCTGACTGGTGGAGCAATATGTCTGGGTTTAATAGAGGACATCATCAGTGAGTAAATAGTAGACGAGGGAAAGCAAAATGAGTTGCACGCTCTTCACCATACCAAAGGAAGAGTAGGACTTACTTTCTGGTTTTAGATCTCGATATATGAAGCCCATGAGATGTAGATACTCGAGAGCAGCTACAACCTCCGCAGCATAAAACCTCGCACCCTCCTCCGGAAGGCATTTTCCTGGTCGTGTCTGGAGAGCGCGAAAGAATTCCCCGCCCATACAGTATTCCATACAAAAGTATAGATAACCTTCCGACTGAAAGGAGTGATGGAGCGTGACAATGAAAGGATGGTTGGTAGTCGCAAGAATTTCTTGTTCGGTAAGAGCTCGCTTGATTTTCTTCCGCTCAATCATTTCTTTCTTGGATAAAACTGAAGAGGTGTCAACAGATCATGCTTTACACACACACATATCGCTGTGTATGAGGTCAACAGTACCTTTCATTGCAAAAAGTTTGTCCGTTTTTTTCTCCCGTACAAGATAAACTTTGCCAACGTCGCCTTTCCCGAGCATCTTAATCTTGAGGAAGCTTGATGGGCCAACTTCGACCTGGAACGCATTAACATTTGATAACCAAAAAAATGAAATGAAGAGGAGACGCACCTGCCGCACTTTGATAGAATTACTCGAATAAGTCCTTCGAAAAGCAACTTTTCCTGGTCCCTCCATCTGACCACTGACCCGGCCATGAGACGGAGATAGCATTGCTCCATGGGACTTATCTGGTGGCCGCGAGATGCGATCCCTGGATGAGCTGGAGGACAGTGTTTCGAGTGAATCTGTGCCATGGTCGGACGATGTCGGTAGGGGAGGAACTACCTCTGCAGGGGCAAGAAAACCGTTCTTTGTCGTGGCCGATACCGAACGCGAACCCAGATGGAACAAGCCTTTGGCATTCGGCGCAGAAGCAACCCGACGGATGAATCGCGAAGCTGAAGCGCCAACCGATTTTGGAGTAAGAGGGCCGTTGCGCGAAGAGAAGGATTGTGGAGGGAGGGCAAAGGAAGTTTGCGAAGGATTAGCAGTGTGTGGTTTCGAGCTGACTGGATTACGCGACAAGCCGACTCTCTGCTTTTCAGACTTTGTGCGGGGCCGGGGTTTTGTTGCGGATGAGAGGGCGTCTACAGAGAGCTGTGAGGGTAGGACACTGTTCTGTAAAGGATGATTTGGTGTGGCTCTGGTGGACTCGCTGGACTGCGTATTGGACGAGTTGTATGATGATCTTTGGTCAGATATGATGGAGGCAGGAGTCAAGGAGGGGTTGGGTGTGTGGGGCGCAACAGAGGAGGACATGGCCAGATTTGTGTCGAGTGTAAGTGTCGAAGAATTGGCCGAAAGCTTTCTCGACGAATTGTTGGAGAATTTAAAGACCGATTTCCAGGGATGAGACACCGGGCTTTTGGATATTGTTGGGCTGGCAATGGCTGGGAGTGCCTCTGGAGAATTCTGACCGCTCTTGGTCAGTAGCGTAGTCGAGGGCATCTTGCTTTTTGCTATGTGGACGAGGTGAAGGATTCTGGCTGTAAGGAGGAGGCTTACTCATCATTTCCAACTTAGACGCCCAAGATCGACAGTTCAGCGCTTCAGTGCTTTGCTTCAAGCTTCTCATACAGAATCAGGGCCAAAAAATTGCTCATGACCGTGTTCTGAGTCTTTTAAATCTCAGTTCACAAGCTGCCCAATAATCCTGGCATCTCTTCCCCGGTCACTCGCCTGGACCTATGTAGTTCAATGAGCAAGGCACCGGTCTTGGTGGGGTGGAGAGGCGGACAGTGGCAAAGGATCCCGACACCGTCAAGGACGGGAAGTTGGAACAGGCTTAGCATGTTTATCTTTTTTCCGGGGAGCATGGCGGAGTCGTATGCCAGGTTATTAAACAGATTTCATGGTTAGAGACTTTGAATCCGCAAAGACCCGGTGGTGAACGGACCCAAAAGCTACCTGAGCCCTCACCTTACCCAGCAAAGCCCGAACTAATGAATGAGTGACCCGACGCTCGCTTGGGCAGCCACGTGGAAATTAGTGATCCTGCGCCGTTTCTCTCGCGGAATAAACCTCCACCCGGATCGGGACTGTTTTCTGTGTCAAAGATGACAATCCACTGCCGGGTTCAATGCTGGAGTGAGGCCTCTGCGCCGAAAATGATGCCGGGTAGCCGTTAGCGCCGACAATGGCGGAAACTGACAAGTTTTTCTGGATGACATGTGTATTCCATGTTCTTCTCTCGCCTTTCAGATTCCTACAAGTTCTGTGCTAAAAGATTAGGTGAGCACGATTTCTCTCAGATTTCCCCTTTTGTCCCTCATTGACGGATGATCGTGTTAGGGTATAAAAGCGGGTCTCGAATAACCTGTCATATTCCCTCCTCACCACTGATGGTTGCCTACAAACCCTTGGAAAACAGTCCTCTGATAAGTGAAAGGCCCACGTCCTACAACGTGTCTGACAGCGATGCATCCACTCTCGCCGAGCCAGACCTTGACCATCCACAGCCTTTGAACAAGTTCTCCACCGCGGACACTTGTTGGATCCTCGCTGGCCTATGGAGCGCTGTGTTCTTGGGCGCTCTTGATGGTGGGTGAGGACCCAGCTTCCAGAATCATTCTGACATCATAGGTACGGTAGGTACCGTCGTAGCAACTCTTTTATCACCCATTGGAAGTCACTTCAACAAGTCGAACCAATCTTCGTACATTGGAACCTCGTATTTACTATCAGTATGCTGTTTTACTCCTCTATACGGTCAGTTCTTTTTTCCCAGTCTTTGATATATCCAGTCGTTCACCCCGCTTGAAATTTCAGGTCGCCTTTCTGATATTTTGGGTCGGAAAGGCGCCATGCTCTTAGCGTTAAGCCTCTTTGGTAAGGAATCATATAAATCGTCCAACATGGATCAAAACTAAGGCGCATGAGTAGGATCTGGAACAGTTTTCTGTGCATTCGCTCCCACTATGGAGGCTCTCATCGCGGCGAGAGCAGTCGCTGGAATGGGAGGCGGCGGGTAGGTCTATCGTCAATCACCTGGAGCAAAAAATCTGACCTATCGTAGAGTCATGACAGGTTGGTTCCCTCGAACTAAGCTGGCTCTCGTCTTACGTTAAGAGATATCTTTCCAGTGTCCAGCATCGTGGTGACCGATTTGATACCCTTGTAAGTATCCCGGGCCGTTTTGAACATCCCGTTCGATATCTTATGTCGATCAGGAAACAGCGTGGACTGTACCAAGGAATGGCCAATATGTAAGTCTCTCGCTCCATTCCCTCGAAATCACACCTCACTCTCCGCTAGATTGTTTGGTCTGGGGGCAGGCATCGGAGGTCCTATTGGGGGCTGGATTAACGACATTTTTGGATGGTAAGGAAACTCCTTGTCGACATCAGTACAGTTTCTAACCATCCGCATTTCCAAAGGCAAGCAGCATTCATTTTCCAGGTTTGTCGCTCCTCATTATCTTCGCTTGCATGTACTCATTTTCGGTATCGATCAGGCACCAATCCTCCTTTTTAGCTTCGTATTAGTGTGCCTGAAGGTGAACATTCAACTCCCGTCCGACGTGCAGAATCAAGCCCTTCGAGACAAGTTGCGACGAATCGATTTTCTCGGATCAATGACTCTGGTCGGCGCAGTCGGCTGTTTATTGCTCGGGTTCAGTCTGAAAACGACTGAAGAAATGCCTTGGTCCCATCCGTTGATTTGGGGGCTTTTCACGGCGAGCGTGATCTGCGGTACTTCCTTTGTTCTGGTGGAGAAATATGTGTCGCCTTATCCAGTCATGCCTCTGTGGTTGATCACTCAACGAACTCCGCTTGCCGTATCAATGTCGAATTTTTTCGGAAGTATGGCTGCATTCTCAACGGTAAGTACAAAGTTCCATACAAAAGACCGTGTCAACTGACCCAAACCCTTCGTCGTTTAGCTGTACAATATCCCCTTGGTAGGTAGAATTTGTCTGACATAATTCGTCCGACTCTCATGGAAATCTCTACAGTATTTCACGGCTGTCCGCCTATACTCTTCAGCAAATTCAGGTTAGTTGCGTACTTTTTTTTTTTTTCCCTAGTGTCTGACAACCCTGAAATCTTTGTCAATAAAGGATTGCACCTGCTTCCCCATTCTGTAAGTTCTTCCGACAAGCGCATGGCCTGTGGATTTTGACAGCACCGTTGAGGTCGCAATCTCGACTGGAAGTGTATTTGCAGGATGGCAAGTCTAGCTTACTGATATTCTCGGCTGAGTAAATAATCTCGACTCTTTGCAGGATGATGCGGCGGAATGGAAAACTCTACAGGTAAACTATCGTCAAGTTTTCTTTGTTTGGGCTGTTCTTGTGCTTACGTTCTTGCGCATCATCAGCCTTACACTCTGTTCGGGGCTTTTGTGCATCTTAGCCAGCGTGGCAATCGTTCGGTGGGACGACAATACTTCTGCAATCCATCTCTGGATCGACATTGTTCCCCAAGGATTTGGTATGGCCAGCCTCATTACCACGACGTTGATTGTCCGTTCTGTTATCGACTCTCCGTGATACTGAGCGCTGAATATTTGAATCTGTAGGCCATGATTGCGGGCGTTAGGAGGGAAGACATGGCTGTGGCCACCGGAAGTAAGCTCTTGAGCGATCGTCGTGAGGGTGCTACGCTGATTTTGCACCTGTCTAGTCACATACTTGTTTCGGACCACAGGTTAAATCGCTGTCTTTCGATTATATATGAGATATACTCATGCTTTTCTTTCGCAGGTCAGGTCTTGGGCGTTAGCATCAGTGGAGCTATCCTGCAAGCAGTCCTCCTCCAGCAATTACGGTCTAGAATCCAGGGTCCTGGATCAGCGGAGGTAAGAGTGGTCATTGATATATCCAAAGATGAACTTACGAAAGAGACTGCTCTAGCTCATTTACGATATTCAGTGAGTTCGGCTCCTCCAGCTGAATCCCCTCTAATATCAATCTAGACATTCAACAAATATCATACCCACGCTGGATCCATTCCACAAAACCGCCGCGATAAATTCATACGCGGTCGCTTTACAGACGGTCTTTATTTGTCAAGCAGCTTGGAACTTTCTGGCATTTCTTTGGTGAAGATCACAAAAAAAAAGAACCTTATCAAGCACGAGCTGACCATATCTTTTTTTTTTTTTTAATTTATTCTAGGTGTATACCAATCCAAGAGAATGTATTACCATGAACTGCTAGCACCATTTTTTCAATACCCAAAATGTATCTAAACAATCCCATCACATTAGACGTCAGACAAACAGATTGCATTCCAATATGTAGTTGGTGTATTATCAAGCTGTTGTACCCTTTGACGTCGCGTAAAGATAGGTGATGGAGATGATTATTGGGCGAGAGATAAAGTTTGCATGCGGGAACGGGGCCATTTGGTACTGGGAATACTCGTGTCAGACTGGGTGGTAGTTGGATGGGGAGGGCTAGTCACATTACAAATTTTATGCACAACCAGGAGGCTTCTCTTCAATCCATTTCCTGGGTTTTCTAGATACGACTACTACTTCCCCACCCTTAATTGAAGTGTTTTCGTCTGTATCAGCAAACATTCTACGTTCGGGTCGAGCCGGGCAGGGAAGCACATTTGAAGCAGATACTGTAACGACTGAGGCGAAAAATGTGACGCTGAACAGAGATGTGATGAACGTTCGACCTTGGGCAAAGCGGAGAGCTCGATTCATGATCCTATGGCATGATTATTTATGAGGAACGGGAGGACAATGAAAGTGTACTCACTGAGGACCGCAATTTCCATATTCGTCGCCCAAGGGCGCCGCTGAAGAAAACGATGATGATTGTATGGAAAAAAGAAAAGAGGGTTGTACTTCCGAGTGCAGCCGAGAGCGCGTCGGATTGCGTAAGCATCACATAAACAAATAAAAAGTTTAACACCTCGACGTCCATTCCAGCGATCATGGGTCTTCGTCCTAATATCCGAGTCCTCAGAGACATGAAGGCCCGGCAAGGCGTCCTCGACAACGAAGTCACTCGAAGAGCATATCTGTGTGTCGCTCGCAATCAAAGCCTACCTGCCCAAGTGCGCCACCAAGCCCAGTTACAACTAAACACATTCGGACGTTATACGCGGCCGACGACTGTGAAAAACCGATGCTATGTCAGTGGTAAAGGAAGAGGTATTATTGGAGAATTCGGCTTGTCCAGAGTGCGTTCAAACGCTTTTTTACTTTGACCTCGCTCAAACCCCAGTCTGTAACCAGTTTCAATTCCGACTTAAGGCTTTGTCTGGGCATTTGAATGGAGTCAAGAAAGCATCTTGGTAGAACTACATGTAAGCATCCTTTGAACATCATTCGAACGATCGCACCAGCTCGTCCACCAACCTAAATCAATATAGGAAACATCTATAGCTAATGAGATAATGCTACAGTTACAACAGTTTCTGATTATTCAAACCCTACAGTACTACCTGTCCTCATAAGAAACTTAAGCCGACCCCGGAGTATGTTCTGCACCCGCTATGTCACTCAGCCGAAGCTCAGGTTCGCCTCTCTCCCTACGCCAGCGGTTCATTATATTCAACGTAGATTGTTCGATCAAAAACCTATACCCAGTGTGGTCAGACAATGCTTGGAATATGATTCAGCGTACTTGCCCATATTTACGAAGCCATTTCTCATTGATCTCCCAGTTGCTATGAGCAAGAACATCATCGCCATGTATTGTTACCGCGCTACGGTATTCCAGGAGGCAATCTACCAAATCAAAGCGAGCTTGGAAACACGAGTCAGTAGAGGACAGAAACAGACTTCGTCCAATCTTACTTCGTAGAAGGATCATCCGGTCACGCAATTCGGGATGGAGAATGCGGTCGATAACACTTTCTACAGCAGGGCGTGAGAGAAGAAAAAACGCTCAAGTTGAGCCATATACGAACCATGAGGTACAGTCCTTCGCGGATGAACAGTAAATACCGATAATCAATTTGTGAAAACAAGACAGACGTACCGCTGAACCAAAGTGGGACGAAGAGAGGATGGTAAACAATAAGCACTGTTCCGCTTAAAGTTGTCCAGATGATAGCTGAAACAACAAGATCAGCGGCAGTCGAGCAGAAGAAATGGGATAATTACTGGATGAGTTTGTATGCTTCGTTCTTGTTTGGGTCATCATCATCTTCAGCTTGGTCGGGAGAGCCCTGATCAGTTGTCCTTGAATGTGCATTGTTAGGAGAAGACGAGTTTGGGAATGACAGAGGGGGGAGGGATGTTTCCAGATTCATGTGGCTGCCCGGAATATACGTAGAGGAATAATTAGACACGTTGTTGGACGAAGAAGCTCCGTATTGGGGCGGCGAAGTGGCACTCCCAGAGCCCGAAATGAACATTGGAGAGCCACTGCCGTTGCGCATAACATCCGAGAACATGGTGCGTCCATCTGAAGAATTGGGAGCTGGATAAAGAGGTGATGCACTCAAGGGACCACTGTTTAAGGGAAGGAGCATAGAGTACGAGTTGGGGTCACTCGTATCGCTGGCGGTGCGAGCCTTTTTATTGGAAGTGTGTTCTTCCTCGTTGGCGGGACGCTTTTGAGCGGCGGTCAACATCTCAGCGGAAGTGTCGGCCTTCTTGCGACGCTGGTATCCTTCCCAAGCTGTGTCGGTCTCAGATCTGTTGACAAAGTTGTTGAAATCTGACATTTCCCATCCGAGCTTGGGCAGAAGGCCTCCAGCACCTTCTCCAATAAAGGCGGTGACACTTTTGAGAAGATTCCGCAGAGTTTGGTTTTCTTGCATCAAGTCTGACCTGGGCGGTGAGAAAGGCGGGACAAAGACAAGGGCAACAGGGAAAGTGACCTTTGAGAACATTTCTCATTTCACCGAGGGCTTCATCCTTGCCACCCGAAAGAATTTCGACCCTGGCTTCAAGGTCGCGAATCTATAGCAAAACTAAGGAGACTGATGAGACATTTCGAAAAGGATAAGCGTACTCGCTGTTGCTTCCTCAGACGGAATTCTCTTTGAGCGATACGATTCTGATCCCTTCGAGCGGCTTGGGAGCTGTTAGGAGAGGGGCGATGAGGCAGAAGGTGGACGTAAGCAGGCTTGACAATGAAATTGACAAGGCTAGGATTACATACTTTGGGTTTTTCTTTCTGCCTGGTTTACCGGGGGGCAGAGAGTCTTCGAGAGACTCTGCATCTGTCTGAGAGATATTTTGGATATATAATAAGAAAGAAATCAGGCTGGACATACATCAGGATCTTTAGAGTATCCTCTGTCAGTGTTACTCTCAGTCATGATTCAGGTGGGATTCGGTGACAGAAACGAGTTTCGTAATTTGCCGAACCAGACGCCCTAGTTTTCCCACGTTATCGGGTCCGTCCGTCCAAGTCCCTGCGCTCAGCGCAAGCGCCATAAATGTGGAGACCACTGGTGAACACGAGTCTGTCATTTTCCCTTGGATTCAACCTAAGAGGCGGCAGTTTCATATCATGCTTCCTTCTTCTAGCCTCTTTTTTTTTAATAAGACGCATTTTCTTGTCGGTCTCATGCCACGAAATCCATTTGTTCAGTGGAGCGCCGTGCCCCTTCTCGTGCGATTGCAGGATCCAGCAGATCGGTTCGATTAATATAGTCTCGCAGAGATAAATACCCAGCTATGTCCGGCGCAGTCGAATCGAGTTGATATGACTTTACCCACACTTCGTTTTGTTTTTAAGTTTACTTCTGGGATGGGCGCTGACATGCGGACGTTCAAGATATTTCAGCTCTTGAGCGAGTCTGCGACAGATGAGACGGAGCTTTATCGAGTTGGTAACTTTTCAGGTGAAATCTGACAAGTAATTGGCATTGATATTGCATTACTACTAGTTCCACCATCCCGCAACAGGGCTCACTCGCGGCCTGACTACCTTTCATCGCCAGAATGTGGCTACGGGTATCTTTGAGACAGGTCAGCCTCCCACAAAAACTCTATCGAGTCGTTGATCAAACCAAAATCTAGCGGGACAGATCGACTGGTTATCAGACTACAATGCGACTGTCTACTTTGGCCTGGAAGAGGCGAGTCATACTTGTATTTCTGCGGCCAATTGGCAAATATGCCGTACAGATTCACGTCCGAGAATTGAGGAGACTCAAGAAGACGAGTAGCCAGTCTGTAAATTTCAAGACCGTTGGTCACTCTTGCATTCAACACCTTCACAGGTCTCGCCGCTTTAAAGTGGACGGCTCCGAATATAAATGGAAATTAGCTACCTCCAACTCGGGTGGACTCTTTGTACGCTTTCAGATGCGCATATATGGCTGTAGTAACGTCTCCACAGTGTGTTGACTCTCGTGGCAAAGTCATTGCGACATGGAATCAAGAACAGTCAAACTTGGATGTTTCACCTGGAGCGGAATCGATACTAGACCGACTCGTCGTGACTTGCTTCCTGAACCTGTGGGCGTTGAGGCATTTGGGACAGTGGTAGGATTGATGGCGCAAGTCTGTGGTTTAGTACGTTTAGTAGCAACGCTTGACACAAATACGGTCGATTTTAAGCCGCAACAATCTGCATTGGATACCGTCACTTTGTTGATTGAGAAGGTGATCATTCCGGCAAAAAGTGATTGATTGCACAGGGATGAGTGTTGAAAGGCAAGCCAGGTGTCGCGCTCTATGTACACCTGGCTGTGCGCGGTGGAGGGTGGTCGCCAGCTGGGAAGGTGCGGTAGCTCTAGTGGTATCTGGGATTGTGGTTGCAGCTAGCGTTGCTGGTGTGTCTTATCAGAATGGCTGATTGAGTGGTGCTGGATGCCAGCGAGGAATGATCAGCAACCAGCATCTCCTTGCCGACGAATATTGATTTCCTTATTTAGATCATGTCTGGAACCAAGAAACGCTCTGTTGGACTACGCCTGTTGCCGTGGGCTTGGTTTCCAAGGTGTATGCTGGTCCGGGTATATAGCCAGCCACCAACATCCACCTCTTCCCCCCCATCGGCGTACCACATGACTACACTCCCTTCTTTCGTAGAGCTCATGGCCTCTCTCGGTATCAACGCCACCAGCGAGCACAGCGAGGACCAAACTGTTCCCTCGTCGTCCAGCTCGTCCCCATCACCGTCCCCGTCCCCCAAGTCTCCGGGCTTATCGCCGACGTCCCTCCGATCTAAATCCAGTCCGTCCTTACGCGACCAGGCTTCTCGTCCCCGACTAGCCAGATACTCTCCATACTCTTCTACATTCGTAAGCACTCGCATTTATGGTCTCTGAAACAAAAGAACTGAAAGAACCGCCAGATTTCTGCCAGACGCCGAGGCAGTGTGTCCTCCGTCTCATCCTCTTCCTCCTCATCAGATACAGATGGAGTGTCTGAACGAGTTGAGTTGCCTGCTGCTTTTGCCTCGCGTCTCCACTAAATATTATGTTGCAGTCCAGCTCCTGTTCGCCCACTCTCTGTGCCCCATCACCTCGACACCGGAAACGGCGTCATAACAAACTAATTGTGAACATCTATGGGTCTTCGACTGATCTATCAGCCAACACTCCTATTTCCACCTATGTGCGTCGCAAGACACCAGGAACATCCCCTTCATCCCCCTCTTTCCCGAGAGAATTGAGAGAATTTTCAAAGCCATTTATCATTCCCTCCCTCCCTGCCTTCCTACCCAACACGGTCGCATTGGACAGCCCTATGGAATCTGAGCTCGATGCCTCGTCCTCTGAGCCGACTTCATCAGCTGCTAATCATAATCACACTCTGAAACCGTTTCCAGACATAGATCTCGACATTTTGTCCCGTCGATCTCAGCTACGCACTGGAATCCGAATATCTACGTCCCCTTATACGCCACCTCGGTTCACCGGTGCTGGTGAACATCATAGAATGGTGCATGTTGCATGATTTGTCTTACCTACCACCTCTTTGCATACTATTTTTATTACTTTGCATACCCTCCTTCCATTGTATTACACAGACTCGGTTCTCTCTCTTTTTATTATTACTTTCAGCGCCTCTGCGATGCGTACCTCTCTGTCATCGCCACCCACACTCTCTTGGACAATTACGCTCTTTGAATTTAACTCTATCCATCCAAATATCTTGTCGTACAAACCACTCCGTTCCTTGATCCCCATGGTAAAAACTAGATTCTACTGTACCTTGGTACCTCGAATACAGTAGAAAATTATCCATTTTACCCATGCCCGCGGTGCCTGACGCTCATTCCAACGGGAGCTTAATCATGAGATTCCTCGTCAGGGCCTGGGCAGTGACCCAACATATCTTCCGGGTCTTCATACTGCGTTCCACACCAAAAACAGTAACAATAACGGTCGCGAAGATACGAAAGAACGAGGGCTAGTCGATCCCGTGCCTATGGGAATGGTTATCGCATTGTTGGGGAAATACTGAGCCTCTCCTCCTTACCTGGAGACGTAGAAACTGTTCTATTTCTTCAAGAGTATCTTGAGTATATTCTGCGCCACTAACACCGGTGACACTGGTTTCGACGTTGTTAGATTCGGATATGGGTCCAAGTGCATCAGATTGCATTTGCTTTCTTAGGCGTACACGGGCGTCGTCATCTTGGTGCTGTTGCTCTTGATTTAACTGAATATCAAGTGTTGTACGCAAAGAAAGGATCTCGACGAGGCCGGGAGGAAACGTGTCCGCGTTTCCAGGGTGAAGCCACAGGACATTGAACTAGAGCAGAAGGAGAAGGATATCACTGAGTCAAATGGCCATCAAAAGAATAATACATGGACGACTCACCGGTATACCGGCTTTTTCGTCGAGCGTTGCACAAGTTCGTTGCACAGGACCTTGGACGACGAATATTACATTTGAAGCAGAATAGCAATAAACCTAAAGTTGAATACACACCCAGTCTGCCTTCAGCGCGGCGCTCTTCATACTCCCGTTTCGAACGATCGCGAAAGTCTTCCTTTGCAGAGTCGTCCGCCATCTTGGCCATTTTGGCCACTCTCTCGGCGGCAGAGGGTGAGATGGTTCGTTTTCTAGAAGAACCGATCCCTTCCTTTCCTAAGAAAAAGAACAAGAAGGCAAGTAACTATCGTGAGTCCAGAAAATAGACGATCATAAAGGTGGCTGAAACAAACCAAACCATTCATTGAGCGGTAGAGGTTCTGTTCGATGTGCCATTTTACTCTTGCTCTGAGATTCCCGATTTTCCGATGCATGGTCTGTAAGAGAAGAAAGAGATCTTTCTGATTTCGAGGGATCCTCGGGTTGCCCGAGCGATTCTCCAGGTTTGAATCCCATCTTCAACATCATGGCCAGTCCTTTGTTACCCGAACCCGAACCCTTTTCGTCGGCTTCCTTTGCCCGTTCAAAAAGACTTTTACCAAGCCCTTCTTCGCGGGCTTCTAGCTCTCGCTCACGACGCGATTTGACCCTATTCTGTTCGTTTTTTATTAATGCCCTTTTTACAGCATCTTTGCGCAATTGGCTGTATGTTTTACCGGAGGCCCCTGCGCGCTCGGAGTCGAGCAGAAACTATGACCAAGTCATCAGTTACGCCAAAGAGCAAAATGATCACCGTATACCCTGTTAGATAGGTAGTCTTCTTCCTCATCAGACATTTTGAGTGGACATGGAGGTACAGAATCAAGTTTGACCTTCCAAACCCTCGGACGTCACCGTAAAAGCCAGTGTCATTAATCGGGGCATAAAAAACACTAGCTACCATAAACTTTATTTTAATGAATCCACCACGAGTGGCTACTAAAGCATGGAACTAAAACGTGGTATCTGAAGCTATCCACAATCATTTCACTGTCAAAATGCTTAAAAACGTAACGGGAAGAATTAAACAGGGAAATGGAAAAAAGGCCAGTGATTCACAGCCGGGTTTATCGAATTGGAACAATTGAAATGACCTAAGCGGTCCCAGCAGCGGGGGTAACTTCAGTAGCAATAGCATCAACGGGCGCGGCAGCTTCAGCAGCTTCTTCTTCATCGTGGGTGTTGACAGCAATTTTGACGGCAATGGGCCTACCGCCGACTTCCTTGCCCTGGAGAGCCTCGATGGCTTTCTTCTGCTCGTCCTCATCACCGACATCGACGAATCCGTAGCCTTTGCTGCGCCTGGGGTGACCCCAGCGCCTACGAACGATACGAGCAGAGTTGACAGCAATACCAGCATCGGTGAAAAGTGCAGCAAGGCCAGCGTCATCAATGTTGAACCCAAGGTTGGCGACAAACAGAACTGTTTTAGACTGTTCACCTGCGGGGTCCTCACCGGCAGGGCGAGGGATACGAGCAGGACGTGGCTTGCGTTGACGTGGAGTCTTCTTGGAAGCGGCCGCTTCTCCCGACGCAGGAGCCGCAGCAGCTTCAGTGATTTCACCTTCTTCAGTCTTGGGCTTGCGCTGAAACAAGGAGCTGAGATTGGGCACAAAAGAGAGTTGCGATGCTGACTTACAGCCTTCTTGCTCTTCTTCTTCTTCTTGGACTTGGCGGCGTCATCGTCAGCAAGAGCATCCTCAGCTTTGGGGGCTTCGCCGTTTGCTTCAGCCTCGGAAACCTCCCCGGGGACAGCTTTGCTGCCACGCCTGCCGGGTCGCCTCTTCGTCTTTCTCTCCTTGTCTTGGTCCTTCTGGTCGGCAGGTTTAGCGAGTTCAACGATGACTTGACGACCATCCAGGGTCTGCTTGTCGAGAGAGTCGACGGCTTTTTGAGCAGCCTCTATGGTGGAAAGTGCAACAAACCCGTAACCGGCTGAGCGGGTGCCTCTCAGAATGACTTGGGCAGTGATACTGAAATTTTGGATCAGCTAAAAAGCAGTGCAGAAGCCCGTTTGATTGCCACGTACATGTCGCTCTCAACGGGGGCAAAGAAAGCCTTCAGCCCTTCATCCGTGGTGGTATACGCAAGGTTACCGGCGAAGACCTTTATAAAGGAGTTGAGAAAGAAAAATAAAGCGAGAGAGAGAGAAATCACCTTGAAACCAGAAGCTTCTTCTTGCGTAGCCGGAGGCGCGCCGTTTTCAGTGACTTGGGCGGCAAGGGCGTCAGACATGATGCTGGTAGTGGAACTGGGTGAGTTTTGGGTGGGGGATGGACGGGGGTGAATGATCTCTTTCTGAACCTGGTTTTTGCTGTGAAACTTGTGAAGGTTGAAAGAAAAAGACGACGCATCAGCGCAGTATTTTAAAGCCTAAATTTATTTTCTCACGGCCCAATGACGAGAACACGATGAGCGATAGCCTCAAGATGCTGCCGCTGCCCAGAGTCCAGCAGATCCGCCCAAGGGCCAACTGCGGCTACCTGTCAGTCTGGTTGCTTCCCGCCTGTCATCCCTGGTCCTAGCTGGTTTTTTCTGCGTATTTTCTGATTTTTCTTTGATGGGTCCGCAATGTTTTTTGCTGATCCAAAACTTAGCTATGGCAGCCTCCTTGGTCTGGTCCACGTAGCACCAGTGAAGAGTACATTATTTAAAACACAAGAAATGGTCAGCGGCGGACAGTTGAGGCCGCCGAAAGGGGCCTTGGCGCATGGCAACGATCAAGTGGTCCGTGCGCCGATATAAATATTTGACTTTTTTCAAAACAAGCTCCTCTTCATTTGCTGCCCCCACGACGAGGTGCCGTCCTCGACCTTCCATTCTTTAATCCGTCTACCTTCACTTGACGAACATGGCTCACAAATTGCTTAACCTTCTTGCTCTATCTTCTCTAGCCATCATGGCCTGCTCTTTCGGCGCCCAACCCGTAAACGCCCTCTCTGCCACCAGCCCCCACTCTGCCCGCGACGCCTTGCGCGGTCATGATTCTCTTGCAAAGAGAAAGAGGGCCGCCAATGACAAGGCAAAACGTTGCAAGGCCCGCCCAGTTCCCTCCGCTTCAGATTCGGCCTCGTCTTCGGCCGATGCCACCCTGGCAGCCGCTCCTACCTCTTCTCCTTCCTCCTCCAGCTCCTCCAGCAGCAGCTCTTCTGCTAACGGTTCTTCCAATGACGGCTCTTCTGGCGCGGCTTCCTCTCCTGTTTCCTCCCCTGCTCCCTCCAGCACCCCTGCTAGTGCCAGCGGTGATGGCAGCGGCAAAGGTTGTCTGGCTTGGCCAAACGGTAACAGCGATCTCGAGCACTACAAAACTGATAAGACCAGCACGTAGGTGATATATTGTGTCATCCTTTATCCTCTACTCACGAATTGTCCTTAGCATCTACTCGTGGAGTGAAAGCGGTCCTTCCAACGCTGCAGAGATCGGTTTTACCTTTGCTCCTCAACTTTGGGGCTGGAAGAATGCTGACGCGTTTGGAAAAGTTGTTGTTGCGGGTTACTCGAATGTTGCCTTGTTCGTTAATGAGTGAGTCATTCTCCTATCTGTATTCGATCCCGATTCTAACTCATCTCAGACCTAATGAAGCAGGTCAAGCTAATATGTCCCCCCAAGACGCCGTCGGCCTCTGGAACCAGTACATGGAGCCCCTCAGGTCCCAGGGTTACAGACTTGGCTCCGCTGCCACGAGTTCCAACCCTAACGGTATGGTTTGGATGAACGAATTCTTCGCTGCTTGCAATGGTGGATGCAAGGTATGCGTCCTCGTCCTCCTTTGGGGTGTGATCTGTTTGTTGAACCCTTTCAATAGCCTGACTTCATGGCTGTTCACTGGTACGACATTTCTGCCGATAGTTTCAAATCGTATGTCGAGCAGTGGCACACCGCTTTCAACTTGCCCATCTGGGTCACCGAGTTCGCGTACCAGGTGAGCAACTCTTGCGATATTATTGGAGTCCATATTAATTTTTTTTCCCCCAAGGATTTCAATGGCAACAACCAGGGCGACTTGTCCCAGATTCAGAGCTTCATGGGTGATGTTACTGGCTGGATGGATCAACAAAGCTACGTTGAGAAATATTGCTGGTTCGGTAAGCACAAAATCTCTATCTACTTGATCCTGCGTATATTTACCTTCTCTTCAGGCGCTATGCACGATTTAGTCAACGTCAACCCACTTAATAGTCTGATGAACTCCGATGGTACTCCGACCAACCTCGGCTACCAGTTCCTCTACTCTGGTTAAGCGCTGTCGATCCTTTTACATGTGATAGATATGCATATTATACCCAACTCCTTTTTGATTTCACCTCCGTTTATTCTGCTTGCACTTTTATCAGTTTACCTTGCAGCGCCCCAGTCGTCTGTTATGATCTTCTTACCTTGTCTCAATTTCTGCTGTACGGAACTACGCGGTCTATTGCTAGATTTGACCTTTCCTTCTATACATAGTCTACTACTCCAGAGCTGGTGAGGGGCTGAGCATCCCTCAAATCTCTGCTCCGCAATGGGAGCTTCATTTTTTTTCTCAGTCCGTATTTGCCCGAAACGTGAGATCAGCGGCCTCAGTTATTTCCATGGTCATCTCCATACGAACTTGATTCGACCGCTCTCCCCCCATCCAGCTCGAGGATGGTGAAGCATATGCCGAGTCCGATTAAGCAGCTATTGACTCTTCGGAATCCGCATCCTCTCCCAAGTCCACCACTCTTTCAAGTCCACCAAGTACTTTCGAAAACTCATCTGGATGCGAAATCAAGAAAGGCTGAAACAGGCTGGTTGGTTTTGGCTGTAAGTTGCATATTTCCTGCTCCATCCACAGTGTGTTGTAACCGAAAACGAGAAAAGGCTTGCACCTTGCTGACTGCAAACCGTCCACCTACATTTGGTCATCTTTATCGATATCTGACCCGTCCAGACTTGAATGCGAGCACTCGGACCTTGAGCTTGGAAGAAGCCGTGAACCGCGCTGCAATCATTCGTGAAGCTGCTCTGAAGAGTACCATTTTTGTTGGCGTGCCTCGGGTAAAAAGCTTTTTAAAATAAAGGTTTCGTGTTGCCGAATACAATGCTTTCTTCAGGTCATACTCTCCCTTGCGGCTTTGCACGAGACCTTGGATGAAGATGTGAAAGCGTCGTTGAGGAAAGAGTCCACGCAGAGGTATAGTAGCCAGTAGCCGGAGCAACACTTTTTTTTTTTTTTTTTTTTTTTTCAATTCCTCCCGATGAGAATCATTCAAATCTAATTCTTCTTTGTTCCAGAATTACCACTCCCGAGAACATCGAATCGACTGTTAAGCGGGGAAGAGCGCTTTGGGACTCTATCTATACGCCTCATGCAGATAAACTCCACAACAAACTTGGGGCGTATCATCCAGATTTTATCGGTAAGCTGGTTCTGTACACGTTCCCGAGCTACATGATCAATACTGCCTTGTCTGGACCCATGGCTCGGGTGTAAAAACCTTGTCATATGGCCCGCCAGATCTTGGGAGTGTTTTTCACTTTTCTGATCCTTCCCCGTTTACTCTCAAAAAAACGTGTCGTTCGTAGTTTGCTGATCAAATTGCTTAATATTTGCAGCATTTATCATCCAGGCCTATGGTACCATTCTCTCGCCACTACCTGGAGTAACAAAGACCTTTTCGGATGCGAGTAATATCGATGATCCTGATCAGGGAAACCTTAGTCGGACGCTAGGATCAGTAGTCGGGATAGCTTGCTTGCGCGCAGAGGAGCATGTCGTCCCCCAACTTACCAGTCATGTCTTTGGTTTACTCAAGGCGCGGTATATGGAGAATCAGAACGAAGAGGACCAGTGGCTGTCGAGCGATGAAGGTACAGAGTGGGTCATTCGTACTGTCGATGAGATATTGGATGGTATAAGGGGATCTGGTGATGAGCACAAGGCAAAGCTATGACGACAGAACCGTGCGTGCAAGTCGTATGACCCATTTTTTCACCAAATCCTTTCATGTACATGTACATGTTTGTTCAAAGAGATTGTGCCTTGGTAGATTGCGAAAAGTGCAAATGTGGCACCATGTCCTCGCGGCTCGCTTCTCCCCGGTAAAACAGGGCAAAGGATGGGTCTAAAGTATTTTCGCTCAGCCGACTCTTCCGAAGGTGAGCCTTTTTTTACATCGATAAGATGGAATGAGAACGCCTTGCGTTCTTGATAGATCGTGAATGAAAAAAGACGAGGAAGGATGTATTGAATGTATATAGTACAAATTATGGCAAAACACAGACGTCATTACAAAGTAATGGCTAGTAGACTAGGTTGATACAAAGGGAAGCAGGTAAGAACAACCATTACAGGTTAAACAACTGGCAGAACCGGTAAAGCATCGCGGTGACTGTCACCATGTCCATAATTGGAGGATGCATCTGATGTTTAAAAACGGTTGAGCCTTGGCCTCTCTCGAGCTCAAAAGTCTAGTAACTTACCACTGTACCAGACCCCGCTGAGCGGATAAAGTGTAGCTCGCCGAAAACATCGCCTATTTGGTATCGCGTCTGCCGGGTCGGTCGATAAAAAGCCAGTACGTTTCCATTTGCGTCCTGAAGCTAAAGAAGAGCTAAGTGACTGCCAATTAGACGTTGACGAAGCTCCGTACCAAAATCTCCCCATTATTTCCGGGCCGCCAGCGATATGTTAGCCCATCAGGGCCATTGAATATCCGCGAGCCCTAAGAGATTGGTATTAGGCGTTGCAGCAAGTCCGGAATGAAGCAGGCTTACATAGAGGTGGGAATCCGGTCTAACCAGATCAGACATGGGTAGCGTGTTCTGCGCGAGACAGCGTCAGCTGGCAAGGTTTTGCGAGTATCAGAAACAACCAACTTTTCCGATAACGACGCGTCCGAGACCCCCATTTGAGGCCCATTCCAGTTTCGCGACGCGGTCTTCCTTATTCGCGCGTATGGCGCGATACAGTGTAGTAACGCTGGTCCCGTTGGCTGATACAGTAGTCTGGCAAGATTCGCATTAGTGTCGAGACTACGATGACGAGACAGAAGACGGGAATAGTACCTGGAAGCGATAAAGAACGCCCCAAGAATTGAAAAGTTGGCTTTCGCGAGGGTCTTGGTTGGTCCAAGACATAACATCATCGGCAGAAGCGGCCATTGCGACAAGGAAGAAGAGAAGACTTTTTGTTCGAGAGCGAGAGTGCTGGAGATGCATCTTTGAGCTCTTGCTACTTTTTATATGCCTAAGGGGCAATTGGTAAAATGTTCCAAGCTGCTTTTTTCTTCAGTTGATGGGATCGAAACGTGGGCACAAGCGCGACTAGATAATGATGAATGCACCATAGTCCTCGCAACGTGTTTGTAAAGAAGTGAGGGACTCACGTTGGACTTTTGGTCAGTGGAGCAAATTGGAATACAGTCTACGCCATTTCGATCGCCACACGTTCCAGACAAGCGCTGCAGTTCTCCGGAAAACATCCACACACGACAAGAAAGTTCGGCATGGCCCGAATGATTTGCCTTTCGGGCCAGTTACACTCGTTCATGTACGTTTACATGCCTGATTCTTTTGGAAGAAGCAAGGAGTTCCGCCCCACGTCGGATATTGAGGTATTCTAGAGATGTTATTGAGAGATTTGATGAGAAAACGACCGTATTTGGTAATTCTGGGACGTCTTAATGGACCCAAATGTCAGGCAACATTTATCCTGCATCCGGGGTTTGGGACACGCTGCTCACAGCGTGTCGACTTGGCTGAAAAAGGCACTGGCCACCAATTTACCTGACCTTGCTTCCAGTTACGCCTGATTCGGTAGAGATAAACCAAGCACTGGTGAAGAGATCTCGTTTCCGAAAAGGAAAGACTGGCATTTTTGGAAAATTTGTGCCCGATACACAGTCTGCATACGAATGTTGACGCGGACGGCTACCAGTCTTCATAGATCAATCGAAGTTTAATTTAACATCTATGAACCTAACTTGGAAGAGACTGACGAGATATTAAGTAGATGCCTATGTAATTGCTACGATGCCTTCTCTTCGGAGCAAGTCCCATACGAGCCGACAGCCGTGAATGAGATGAGATACAGCAGCCTTTCCTCAAAAGCGTTTAAGATAAGGGTAGATAGGAGCGTGGAAGAGCAGAATCTCTTACCTATCATGGCACAACTTGGATCCCTAGTGATCTTGCACTTCCAACGACCATTCTAGCAATGGATTCCAGAGATAGATGGCTCATATGGTCATCGGTTGCTTTAATCTTTGCTATTTCGTAAACATGCTTGAGGCTGATGGTCGCTAGGAATTCATGACCAGGTTTTGCTGTCCCTTTTTCGATACCGGTGACCTGCTTGAGCAAGTAGGTTGTGGAAGGGGTTTTGGTAATGAAAGAAAAAGTACGGTCTGGCCGAACAGTTATGAGAGTGGGAAGAGGCACTCCGGGCTCAACGTGAGCTGTCCTGGCGTTGAACTCTTTGCAAAAATCCATGGCTTTGACACCGCGAGCACCAAGCGCTGGACCTACGGGAGGTGTAGGAGCTGCCTTGCCAGCACCGACTATAATCCGCTTCGGAAGAATCAGAAAAAGACAAAAGAGCAAGCCACGAAACGCACGACGACCTGGTCCTTGACTCTGGCTGCAGCAGCTTTGGACATGAAAGAGTGGGGAAAAAGGTTGTGTTCAGAACACGTGCCTGTCAGCAACCTAATTCCCGACTTGAACTTGAACCGCCATGAAAGTGTTTATCTTGTTTTTACTCATTTCTCTTGCTCTTGCAGTCCCACTCGACAGCCTTGACCAGATTCCGCTTGCTCAAGCCGGAACTAATGACGGCTATAGCCTTGATTTGAACGCCCCGAGGCTCATTCAACTGGACCCCGAGAGTGCTCCCGAATGGGTCACGGAAAGCCACAAGGTGTGTTCCGCTTTCATTGTTGCATTCTCACTCTGACACTGCCGAGCAGATACAACTCAAGGCGTTCGGCCACAAATTCTTCGATATGTATGTAAATGCCATTGCATTCGTGTGTTCGAGTTGCCTGTTACACCAACTCCCAGAACGGACAACCAAGATCTTGGTATCTCTGTCCAGTCTCCAACGCGGGTCAAACGTTTGTTCATTCCCCCGTTGTTCATCAACCGCCAGACCAGGGCCACTGACCACTTTCCTTCTATAGCCTCTTTCCCATCCCCGAACGCCACAGAAAAGGTTTTTATGATCACCCTCTCATGTCTTGTCATGTTCCATTCATCCATTCAAATTTATATATCAACAGGTTGTAGCCATCTTTAAGAATCTGTCCACAGATGGCCCGAAAAAGAATTTGCGAAAGTTTACGAACTTTCGGACCAGGTGTGCGTTTACCGTAACTCTATGTGCAAGTAGTTGCTCAAACCAGACTTCAGATTATCGAAGCGATGTAAACTCATTTTTAGACATCCTTCCATTGAAACTCTCATTTATTATATGTCTATCAGACTGGAAAAGCCAGTCAGAAATGGCTTTTGTCCAGAATCTCCGAGGTCATCATTTATGTTCCAGTTTGTCATTCACGCCGACACTAACCTTTATCTCCATAGATCACCCGCGAAACTGCGGCGGAATCACTGCAGACATTGATCACCCTCCGTGAATTTGAGCATTCGTGGGGTCAGAACAGCATTGTTCGTGCCATTCTTGCCCGTCGCGTACCCAACAAACTTCACTATCCAATAGATCGTCCGGATTGAGGGAAGTTCTGTTACCGATAACGGGGTAGTAGTCATTGGTGCACACCAGGTTGGTTCTACTACCGATATACATTTAGATAACGTGTAACATCGTGAACTCCTATTAGGACAGTACTAACCTGTGGCCCTTCCTCCCCGCTCCGGGTAAGATTGCTTTCCCATTATTTTGTTATTTTTACTTTGATGACTGAAGATTCTTGTAAATCTTAGGTGCCGACGGCAAGTTCCAGCGTCTATCTTATTCTTCTTGACCCTTTTGTTAATGGATTCTCTTAGACGATGGTTCTGGTTCGGTCACGATTCTTGAGGCCTACCGAGCTCTTTTGGTCGCAGATTTCCGGCCCTCACGAACAGTCGAATTCCATTGGTATTCTGCAGAGGTAGATCGACCTCTCGCGAGAACAAAGCTTTTAACTTACATATTCAATGTAGGAAGGTGGTCTTCTTGGTTCTCAAGCTGTAGCTCAGGCCTACGCCTCTGAATCGGTCAACGTAATTGCCATGTCACAATTCGACATGACGGCGTGGGTCAAGCGGGGGACCAGAGAAGAGGCAGGTAGGTTTTGACTGGTCAAAATTTTTGCGTGGCCTTTCTGAATGAGAAACCGTCAAGGTATAATCGTGGACTTTGTTGACCAAGGTTTGACAAAATTCAACATGGAATTGGTTGACATGTATCTCGATATCCCCTACGTCAAGACACAGTGCGGATATGCCTGCAGTGACCAGTAAGGAGTCCCAGTTTTCTTGCTGAAAATTAGCTCACATCCTAACAGTGCGTCGTGGGGAAAAGCTGGGTATCCAAGTACATTCACAATAG
The DNA here is from genome assembly GCA_013368555.1 of Collybiopsis confluens. Classification (NCBI taxonomy): domain Eukaryota; kingdom Fungi; phylum Basidiomycota; class Agaricomycetes; order Agaricales; family Omphalotaceae; genus Collybiopsis; species Collybiopsis confluens. The sequence continues at coordinate 470,112 of JAACJN010000001.1, forward strand.
GTACGCTCCTATAGGATCCATTATCTGTCTATATTCTAAACGGGGATGACTTGCTAGAGAGCGCGTTCGAAAACTCGAATAAGAACATTCATTCTGTTAACGAGTGAGAATTCCGAAATGCTCTCAGGCAACGTCTGACCTATCCTCGTATCTTTTTCTTACAGCCGGATTGATATCTCCGACGAGTTCAGCTTCGACCATATGTTGGAATTTTCTAAACTCGCAGTCGCCTTCGCCGTTGAACTCGGAGGTTCTTCTGATTAGTTCCCGTTGCCTCTGTTGGAGGTTTTCATGTACACTATACCTCTAGAACTCGTTTCTTGCAATAATGCCACAATCCAAACTGGTCTCAATGTGGACGTGATACTCATTAATGTCAGGCCGAAGTGAGTAAAGCGTCAGTGCTTTAAATAACGAGAGCAACCTTTCGTCGTGCGGAGAAAAGTAGAAGATCCTTCCGATAATTTTCTCTCCCCGGACTCAGCCTGAAACGGGTCGATGCTCCAGAAAGTTTCTGAACCTTCCATTGTTCCTATATGAAATCGATCGGTCCGACGTTTGCAGCTGGAAATACTGGACGAACGGGCCTACCCAGCCGTAAGTCACCTAGTATGCAGATTTCTCAAAAGATTGACTCGAGGCTAACTGACGTCTTCTAGTCATGCTAGGTTTATCTCCTTCCATGGTCTGGTCACTCATGTTATAACACGCTGCCGTGTGTTTGATTCTCGGGTCTGAGCTTTGATACGCCCCATCCTATCATGACCGATTGAGATTCATAGGTCAGGTTTTGTGGCGTGTTGTCGATGTATACCGAACACGAATTTGACGGTTTTCGAAATCATCTCACGAGGATCTGTTGCATTCCATAAATTCCAGCTATTTCCGAACTTGAGAATTAGTCGGAATAAAAGCTAGGTTGTCTTTACAGTGCGGGCGGCAATCGTTGATCTCCGACGATGGTTGGGTGTTCAAGGTAGTATGGACTTGTCGACAATCCTTCATCGGCTCACCCAAAGCGTTGGCCCTGATTTTTTCGAGCACGAACTTTCACAGTCCATCTCCGAATCCAGCACCTGTGGGAGCCATATAGAATACAGTGCTCGGATGAACGAGCTACTTCCGCGGCCGGCTCTCTTTAAATAATCAACATGAGGGAAGGACATGAGGTGAGCTGGACTTATTGAACGACACCGATAGGTTGTTTGTTATTGCAACCTTTTACTTCAGTGGCTTTTCTTTCGAACTTTCATTCGGATATTTCTCTGGTCTTGATTGGAAGCACACGTTTCTGAACATTTAGCATCAAGTGTAGATTTCTGAAGAGGCAAGCGGTCGGCGGTTCATTTAGCATGTCAGTGCTGATATCTGTCTCAGAGAAAGATTCCTTAGATGCCGACGAAAACAGCACAAAATAAAGTATAGCCAGCGTCGCTTCTAACGGAGATTCTTCGCGTCATGATACCGCAGCGTGCAACATTTCAAAGCCAATATACATAGTATCCATTTGAGGAGTGTATATGAAAAAATGCAACGTCCATATCTAGCACATCTCGGCACTGGGCCTTAATTTGCTCCCATTTTGACCCTCAAAACGCCCACTCTGTATTGCCGTAGTGATATGGGGGCAGGAACACGATATCAACTCGGAGCAAGATCTTTTTGTGGTCCGACTTCATATATCAGTCACCAGTGCCATTCGTCGTTCAAAGGGGGCATAATATGCCCATTACGTTCTATAAGCTGTAACGGCGAATACTGTCAAGCCCTGACCGAGAACAAGAGCGTCAAAGAAATTTTGGATTTCTGGTGTATATATCTTGCCACTGGACAGGGCGCCACTGGTGATGCCGGGGTTCTGTAGCGGCCGTGGCGGCGGGACAGCTTCTTGAGGTTCAGAATTGGACAATAAAACGCGTCAAAGCGAAACTGCCATTGCTTTGTAGTATGTAAAATCCTGGTGTGCCGCATTTCATTCCTGAGCCCTTCAAACAGAGGCCATTCAATATCATTCTCGCAGCTTCGACCATCTGGTATAATAATGTACAGTCCTGAGTCAAGTTCTGGCAGTCAGTCCTCGGTTTTGTCACCAAAAGATCCGTTAGCTGAGTCCGGATGTCCTGCCCTGCCCTAATCTACTGGAAAGAGTAATTTGTAGTGTGGCTTATTTCCTCTGCGACGTGGTTAAGCTGAAATTATTTATCTTCCTTATCTAATCTTATCCTTCGTTTCCCGACCTTCATGTCGTCGTCGTCGAGGCGACTCGCGCTCGCCGTGAAGAAGATGTTCAAAAGGCGTATGCCATTCAGGTTCAGGCAGGAATAGAAGTATGTCTCAATAGCAAACATCCCCGTCAAAGCAAGCTGATTTCTAACCAGGGAGCTGCGCGGTCTACCGCAGTAGGCGTTGGTGCTACCATAATCGCGCATTATCTCTGGCCAGCATTCAGGCATGGTATTATGGTGCTTTCAAGATGCTAGGAACTTATCATGAGATTCTCTGTTAGACATCAACGACTTCCGTTCAAAGCATTTTTGGTCTCAGGGTGTGGGTATCCGTCTAAATTTCAGCTTTGGCAGTAAATAATTACATAGGACGGCCTCAAGTTTGCTTAGGCGGCCTGATATTCGGCGCAGAGCGAGCACTGCTAGAACATGAAGCCAAGCGCAGACAAGAAGAAAATGACATCAGAAGACTAGCTCGGCTGGAGTTGGGTAGACAAGGTATAGTGCCAACTGAAACTGAAATCTCCAAATGGAGGGAGGCTAATGAGCAATAATCGAACGCGGCCTTCGTGCAACTTCCAAAGTACTTAGATTATTATTATTATGTGTACATAGCTGTTGTGACAGGTGTTGCACTAATGAAATACAATCAAACTTGCAGTTGTGTCTGTACCGAAACATGCAGGGTAAATAAAAATCATTCATTGAAACCAGTCCATCGTAAGATGCAAACAGAAGACACTCCGTTTTCTTAATGCGAGTAAGGATTGAGCGACTGGGATTCGTTATAGTAGATGGATTGGGCGGGTGGTCTAGGAGGAGGTCCCGGGTAGAAGGGCTGCTGTGAATGGGACACCGCTGGCGGGAGCGGGGGTGGAGGGGGTGGTACTCCGCGAAAATCCGAAGGAGGGGCAGGAAGGGAAGAGAATGAGCTGGCAGACATGGGAGGTTGGGGAAGGCTGACCCGTCGGAGAGGTGTATGTGGTGGCGGGGGCGGCACTGACAGAGAGCCAAATGTGGAGATCTGATGTCCCTCAGGCGTGAAATGCGACTGAGGAGAGCCATGAACTGGGCTGTGAGATTGTCCGGGTATGGGCGGGGGAGGAGGGATTGCGGGTAAACCATTTGCGCCTTGAGGAGCCATGTACGAATACGCGCTATAGGGTTGCTGGCTTGGTAGGGGCGGTGGCTGCGCACCCTGGGGTTGAGGTGGAAGAGGTCTTGAGCCTCCAGGGCCGCTGCTCGATGAAAGGCCATCTCGAGACGGACTGGGAGTGGTATATCCTGTGAAGTTTTCAGGAGTACTTGGTTGTCCTGGCGGGATCAGCTGCGAAGGAGTTATTGCTCCTTGGTAGGGGTACATGTGTGATTCTGGCAGCGGAGGGGAAGAAATTTCATTATCGAATAAATGAGAACGAGAAATGCCGGAATAAGAAGTTGGAAAAGGAGTCTGTGAAGGGACTGGGCATAGCTTCCCGCATCAAGCAGGGAAGGTGTACCAGGTAGAGGAACAGGAAAAGGCGTGTGCGATGGTAAAGGATAGCCGCCAGCCTCGTAAACAGAGGCGGGCGCGACGGGATTGTATAAACTTGGGATAGGTGTTTGGGAAGGTGGTGGAAGATAGCTATTCGAGGGATGCGGCATGTTAAAGACAGATGAGTTAGACGACTGCAGTGTAGAGCCGGAAGTGGAAAGAGGCATGAATCCAGACGATGACACTGGAATGCTGTAGCGGGCTTTACGAGTGGCCGACGGAAGAGGTCGATACGTAGAAGGTTGGGCAGCGTCATACTCAGATGGGTATGGAACCTGAGATGGGAGGCTGTTAGGGGTAACCGGTCTGTAGACAACCCCATTCGGGTCCTGTGAAGACGATTGAGAGGAGATCGTCGAGAATCCAGCCGAGGAGACTGATCTATAGCTGCCCATCGATGACTTTTGAGATGCTGTCAGTGTATAATTGGGTATAGAGCTTATTCTACCTCACCGGAAGAGTTTCTCTTCGTCGACCATCCGATAAACCAAATTCTCCGAAATTGCGTGTCAGGGAATCTACGGACTGATCCTGTTCATATGGAGCCTGATAGAGATCAAGCTGGGCTAGCGAGGAGGAGGACGGCCGCATTGAGTACGAGTCTGATTGACGGCGATTATGATCCTGGACTGTGCTAGCTCTGTTGGAATGGCCCGGGGATTCTGCCGTGAAAACACCTGGTCCGATGTATTCACCAGCCAACGGCAGTGTCGAAGCCTTCTTTTTCTTTGGAGGCTCTGGTTCCTGTGAGAGGTTGATGAGTGTCTTCTCAAGGAAAGGAAGTCAAACAAGACTCACATTCGAGTACAGCGTCATTTCGAGGTAGACCTTCCCCGCAAATCTTTCTTTGTAAGTAAGGGTATACCATTCTGAGGAAGAGACTTGATTGACTGGAAATATTGACCTGCAAAGACAACGTACCGTCCGATTCTCCTTTAGTTACAACTTCTGTCAGATCCACAAATCCTTCGCCAATGAGATCTGGCTCTCTTGCATCGTCTGCATAGCACGCCAGCTTCATGAACATGCCTCCCTTGAGCTTGGTATTCTTGTCGTTTTTTGGAGGCAAAGGCGGAGGTGTCCCATTAGGATCCGATTGCGAGGACTCCTCCTCATCCTCGTATAGCTGAAATCGAATCTCCTCATCCCATTCCGGATGTTGGCCACCCTTTTTGACTGCTTTCGTTCGACGAGTTTGACCATTGAAAGTAACAGCGCAGTATGGGTCCTGCTTTCCTATGTGTCTCTTATTAGGTAGATGATTCTAGACGAACGTTAGTGCTGCTGAAGGGGCGTAAATAATGGAGTGTACACACGGCCTTCAATACAACAACGACCAATGTCCCAATTTCTCGAGGAGTTGTAGCCATGTTGGTATGAATAGTGTGCGCGAGGCCCTCTGTGATGAGAGACGCTTTTAATGAGCGAAGATGATACAAAGGTCAAAAAGAACGTTCAACTCTCCGGCACGTTCACACCGTTGTTCATTGGTCACCATTTTCTACAGAATGTGCCACTAGCAAACAAATATGTACTACAGCCACATTTCAACAGCACAATTCTCCACATCATCTCTGAGCAGTCACTCTCTTCTCTCGATCCAATGTGGCTCGTAATCGGAAGGCCTAGATAGACAAAATAAATCACTTGGGATGTCCACCACAATGTACAAGTGACATGCTTACGGCTGCTTCCTCAGGTCGCATTGCTCCTTTGGCCATATTATGCTTTCCTACTCGAAGCTTTGATGTTCTGGAAGTAGCTATCGCCTTGCTCGAATCAGTCTCTGCTTGCTGCAATACCGCTTCGCATTCCTCTTCACTGGCAGGACGTCCGTCTAACAAAGAGAAGAATTTGAGTCTAAGAATAGCTTTGATGCGCTCAAGTGCGTGAGTGGTGAACCAGCCGTCGCGTTCCTAGAACGTCAAAGATTCAAATTCTAAAAAAGAGCAATACGAGCCCTTCACGACGGAGAGCACGTACATCACAAACATCGCGAACGTCGTCTGGATTTTCAATCATTTCTTTCAACATGGGATCTGTAATATCGCACAATTGGAACGCAGCCGTTTCTTTGGATAGGTTGAGACCGTCGAATATGTGCGATGTCCTAAATCAGAGATCGTAAATGATACTCTCAAGAAAAAAAATCCCGAGTCCAACCTGACTTCCTCCCCAGGCTCAGACGCCGCAGCAGTCACGGCCGTAGTACGTTCTTGACGCCGAGTGGTAACGGAGGGACGACTAATAGGGTGATTTGCGTTTCGAAAATATAGTCGTTGATAGCTGCAACACGAAAAATGCCTCTAGATAATCAAGCAGAAGTACGAGAGTAATTTGACCTTACAACCGCCCTTCGGGGTCCTTTCTTGGGTCATAACCCAATCTGACTAGGGTGTCTCGCCAAGGACCGTCATGGAAAACATAGCAAACCAGTGGAAGGATAACTTTAGAACTAAGCAAAGAGTAAGTACTCATCATAAGAAGAGGATCGTGTTCACTTGTGTATTTCCCTCGAGACCGCAGCTGATACCTGATTGAAAAGGGAAGCTCGAGTCCACACGGGACGTTCTGTGAAGAGCTATGTGGGCCATGAATAAATAAGCCCAAGCAAAGTGATGAAGGGCACACCTCTTGCAATCTTTGAAATATTTTCTTGTCAACCTGGCTTCGAACGGCCTCGACATTTGCTGGAGGTTGATCTGGCACCTGCAAAAATAAATTTAAAGCACCGTTGCGGCATATTGAGGGTTCGTACTTGGGTGTCACTGAATGCAATCGTGGCGGGACCATACCCTTTCCAGCGCATCCTATTAATGAGGCGCCTCTTCTCCTCTCCTGTCTCCTCATTGACAACAGTCGATATCATCGAGGCAGGATTACCTTTGAAACTGCAGAAATGAATCATAAAAGTCTCAGTATCAAGGAAAGATATACTGACTTGTACGTCTGGGCAATATTTTGCCGACTAAATATCGGAGGGGGGAATAATCTCAAGTTGCTTCGAAATTTTTGTTCATGCGAGTCAACGGTAGAACTAGAACTTTGATTTGCAAGTTCGGGAGCAATGGCTATGACCGCAGGCTCGTCTGGAGTAGCACTTTGAGAAACAGTCTCCGGTTGAGGTATTCGGTAGTCTTCCTTTTCGGGAGAGACACGATACGCGGTGATTGCTTGGACTAGAGCCATTTTAATGAGAATATGGCTATCAGAGAGGGAAGAATGCTGCATACCATCCATCCGGTCCAGGGCAGTCCGTAACTGAGACAGAGGATCTTGAACTTCTGGCTGATATTGAAAATCGACCATTGCTGTATAACGAGTCAATGTTCAAGCTACAGCGTGATGTAGCTTTAGCACAGACATCTAAACCTTACAGTCTTGTGTAAGACACCGACTGCCTCAGCCTTGAAATCTCCGATAATCTCTTTATGCTCCTTCGCAGCCGTCGCACTGTCCTTCTTCTTCTTCCTCCTTGTAATTTTTAGCAGAATGCTATTGTTCGCCGTTACTTCGCCTGGTACAGGATGCACGAAAGGATCATTAGGATCGAATCGAAGTTCTACAGCGGTTTCACTTTTTGAAGTGCCGCGTTTGAAAGCGGTTTCTAAAGAAGGACCGCCAATGTTCCTAATTGCCTGGGGAACTGAGGCAGGCTGAACGTAACCTGGATATTCAACAGAGTAGAACTGGACTTGAGGAAGAGTATGAGCCTGTGCTGGCTGATGAGATGGTCCTGCTTCCATTATTTTTGCGCACGTGTCCTTGAAAATGCCGAGCAAGTACGTCACGCGTAAATTCTTTTAATCCATCCTCCATGTACGGTGCTACTCGACTTGCCCTTAACTCTGGTATTCGTCTCTTCAGATATCCCAGTCCATATTTCCATTCTTCAGTGTCTCCTCCAACTCAAATTCGTCCTATTTCCCATTCTTCTTCCCGACTCGCTTCCGAAACCCCAATACCTACACCAGACTCAGAGTTGTATGCCCGATTGAACAGCACAACGTTGGCGCACAAACTCAAGAAATCTCCTGAGGCCCTACAGGCAATCAAAAACTTTATCGAAATGTTACAGAAGGAGGGTTTGTAGACGAGTCTTACAAGAGATCTTTGAGTGAAAAATGACTGGCTCCACAGGACTCGACGTTTCTTCAGGGAAGCCTCCATCGACAATGCAGATGCTCAAGCTTGGAATGAAGAAGGAAGTCAGGGATGGTATGTTAAAGTTAACAGAGGCAATGCAGAAGGCTGGTGTTGATCCTACAGACAAGGCGCGCAGCGCAATTATCTTCATTTTGACGGGTGACTGACTATCTGTGTAGAACATGTTGGCAGAAGTCATGGCGGCTATGAAGAAGGATCAATTCTAATAGATCTTCTTCCCAATTCCTTCCACCGATAGACCTTTGCGATATTTTTGCTTTTTTCATTCCGACGCCTGGACATTCACATACATACATAGCCATGAGTGTAATGGATTTGCATATTGTGACAGTAGCCCAAGTCCAGAGCGCGCCATAAACATGACACAGATTATCTCTAATTAATCATGATGCTTCTCCTTTTTGCTCCTGGCGTGCTTTGTACTGTAGATTTGAATGTGAGAATGAAAAAGGACACTGAGGATAATGGATCGCACCGAGCCAATTAGCGCAAAACGAGCATTTCGACGGAACTATAGTATGCAATGAATCAAATCTCTCTGAGCCAGCACCATGGAATTTATCCAACCTTAGCATCGACCTGGAACATATTGTCAGATTTATCACGAATAAGTTGGAAAATGATAAGACATACACCCTTCAGAGACCGCGTCCTGCTAGTCTTGGGTTTCTTGATGCCGTTTTTGTGAGCCTTCTTGTTCTGGTTGTGATTGGTATGACTGATGAGATGATGGGTCAATGAGTACACGGAGAAACACAACGATGGACCAACTTTTTTGATTTGGCCATTGTCTCGTTGAGGGTAACCGATACGACGGTGCAAAAGTCCAAGGTGGCTCAGTCACAAGACTAGGCGTGTGAAGAACTGTAAAGGTGTTTCCATATCTGGCAGCCACGTAAGCGCTTCAACTTTTTTGCAGGAGATGAATCGTACCGCGGGCTTTGTGTCGCAACTGTCATTTGAGGCCCCTTCTCGGATGCTTCTTCCAAACAGTTAGACAACCAGTATCAGATTCTACCGTCGAGACACGGGAGTTGGTGTTTGGAAGAATATCATTGGCTGAGCGTTTAGGCCGAAATGGATCGGCCGACTTTGGTTTTTCAACCTCTCTCTATCGTATAAATATCCTGGGTGCATTCTGTCAACCAAACAACAATCTTTCATCATGCCAGGCCCCATTCCTCCTCCCCGCACTCTCTACGATAAAATCTGGGATGACCACATTGTGTAAGCTTTGTGTCTATCGTTCATCACATATATGATCCTGAAACATCATATCCTAGTGAAGCCAAACAGGACGGACTGGCTCTGATTTATATTGATCGGTATGGTCTCCTCATCATCTCGGCATCTTCGTCTAATTCCATGTTCCTAGCCACCTTGTTCACGAAGTAACCAGCCCACAAGCGTTCGAGGGCTTGTAAGTCCAATCGATGCCACACCCCTTGCCCAATCACTTCTATCTTTTTATCCCAGGCGCAATGCTGGACGCCCGGTTCGACGTCCTGACTGTACGCTTGCCACCGTAGATCATAACGTACCGTACGTCTTTCTATTCTAGAAATGTTCAGAACGGTAAATGCCATCATTCCATAGAACTGCATCTCGCAAAAACTTTTCTACCGTCGAGTCTTTCATTGAAGAGCCAGATTCGCGAGCACAATGCGTTGTGCTGGAAGAAAACGTAAAGGCGTTCGGTGTAACTTACTTTGGAATGACCGATAAGCGTCAAGGTGGGTAATCCAACTTTTTTCAATCTCACCTCACTCAATCTCCTGATAGGAATTGTGCACATTATCGGTCCCGAACAAGGGTTCACTGTACGTGGAAAGGTGGCTATTCTATCCTACTAAGTACTAACTTTGATATCACTCAAGCTTCCTGGAATTACCTGTGTTTGCGGTGATTCTCACACGTCCAGTAAGTGCACTTCTCATTGGTTACCGTACATCTTGATGACACCTCCATTAGCCCACGGAGCATTCGGGTCCTTGGCTTTCGGCATTGGTACTTCTGAAGTCGAGCACGTCTTAGCCACTCAAACCCTTTTGCAAAAAAAGAGCAAGAATATGCGAATTACTGTCGATGGTGAACTCATCGAAGGTGTCACATCCAAAGATGTTATCCTACACATCATCGGGGTCATTGGAACTGCAGGCGGTACTGGAGCTGTGATCGAGTACGCAGGATCTGTCATTCGTGGCCTCAGTATGGAAGCACGAATGAGCGTCTGTAACATGAGCATCGAAGCTGGAGCTCGTGCCGGTATGATTGCCCCAGATGAGATTACGTTCGCCTACCTTCATAATCGTCCCCTGGCGCCCAAAGGCGAAACCTGGGATCGTGCTGTTGCGTACTGGAAAACCCTCAAATCTGACTCCGACGCAAAATTCGACATTGAGGTCAACATTCCTGCTTCCGACATCATCCCTACGGTCACTTGGGGCACTTCTCCTCAGGATGTTGCTCCCATTACTGGCTCCGTCCCGGATCCCTCTACAGTCGAAGATCCTGTGAAGCGTGCCTCCATCACCCGGTCCCTGACCTACATGGGCCTTACCCCCAACACGCCTATGGTAGACATCAAGCTGGACAAGATCTTTATTGGATCTTGCACTAATAGTCGGATTGAGGACTTGCGGTCCGCCGCTAAGATCCTTCTGGCTGCTGGCCCCGATGCGAAAGTGGCCCCCGGTGTCCAAGCCATGATCGTCCCTGGGTCTGGGCTTATCAAGAAGCAGGCTGAGGCTGAAGGCCTGGACACCGTGTTTAAACGCGCTGGATTTGACTGGCGTGAAGCCGGATGTTCGATGTGTCTGGGCATGAACCCCGATCAGTTATCGCCAGGTGAACGGTGCGCCAGTACGAGTAACAGGAACTTTGAAGGAAGACAAGGAGCCGGTGGTCGTACACACCTTGTTAGCCCTGCCATGGCCGCTGCAGCCGCCATAACTGGCAAATTGACTGATGTCCGCAAGTTCCTTGGCGCTACTGCTGAGGCCAACATTGCTGCAGGACCCAAACTCAAGCTCACGTCTGCGTCTGAATTCATGGACGATCCTGTTCTTCCCTCTCCTGACCCCACCCAGACTTCCGCCCCTTCGACGGCCACCAGCTTACCCCCGGCGGAGACACCTTCCTCTGTCGAAAAGTTCACCGTTTATAAAGGGCTCGCTGCCCCTCTGCACATTGAGAATGTCGACACTGACATGATCATTCCTAAGCAGTTCTTGAAGACCTTGAAGCGAAATGGCCTTGCTCATGCTCTGTTCTACAATTTCCGTTTCGACCAGACGACTGGTGCCAAGACTGATTTTGTTTTAAATCGCGAGCCGTATACAAAAGCGAAGATTCTTGTTTGCACCGGTGAAAACTTTGGATGTGGAAGTTCCCGTGAGCACGCACCCTGGAGTTTGTAAGCCTCTCTCTGCATTCATCGAATGGTTTATCTCTCTTGACACCTTCTGTTTTAGGAGAGACTTTGGTATTCGCTGCGTCATTGCTCCCAGCTTTGCTGATATCTTCAGTAACAATTCCATGCAGAACGGAATGCTTCCTGTCGCTTTGCCTCAGGAAGACTGCAACGCCCTTGCAGAAGACGCCGAAGCGGGTTTGGATCTTGAGGTTGACTTGGAGAAGCAAGAAATTCGTCGTTCAAATGGCAAGCCTTCCGTGTCTTTCACTACGGATTCATTCAGAAGACACTGCCTATTGAATGGACTCGATGATATTGCGCTGACCTTGCAAGATGCCGATTCCATTGGATCATTTGAGCATAGGCGAAGCGAAGTTTGGCCATGGCTAGATGGATTCGGTTATAAACCAGGAAAGATCCCTGTTGCGGCCAAGAGGAGCGTAAAAAAGATGGATTGGTAGAGTTGTATATATGGAAAATATGTATTGGTTGTATGTATGTACATTCGCAGGCTCTTGGGAAGGCGTGTTAGTACATCAATACTTGATTAATTAGGGGCTGGAGTGGCAACGAGGAAGCACATGCTTCAGTTACACCTGCCGGTCTTACTCCCATCCAGCCAACCACTTTTCACTCATTTATCTCGGTATGACTGCCACTACGACAGCCACGATAGCCCCTTCTGCAGTGGATACAAATAATGAAGAACCAAGTGCCGCGGCTACGTCGAACGCCGGCCCAAAACACGCTCACACCAAACCAGCAGCAGTTCAGAAACCCAGTCTCGCTTCTCAGCAGTATGTTCAAGCGAAAAAAGCTCCTCGTCGGAGCCAGCCAATTATAAATTGGTTCCAGAGGAAGTTAGCGGGGACAGCGAGGGCGAAGAGGTTAGCAGAGACTGGGCCCGAGAATGGCATCCAAGGCCTTGGCCGTCCAAACAACAGAATTGTCTCCTCTCCTTTGCCATCTGCTGCACCTGGACATGTAAATCGACCTCAAGGACGTTTTGAGTCCATGACTGAAGCTCGACGCAAAACTATCTCCCTGAACGGGGACGGTGATGCTCATTCATGCTCTATGTCTGACGATGGTGGCAGTTCAGATAGCGAATCATTGGCTCGCCGCTCAGCTTGGTCCCCTCGGAGCGTTATAGAGGCCGACGAGGATGCTTCACTTCGTCCGCTTCCTCCAAGTTCACCGCCTTCACCGTCCCCTTCCCGTTCATCTTCTTCCTATCTTTCTGATCCTCGCACATTCAGAAGTATTGCCGCGAGCACAAAACCAACGACTCTGCTGAGCGTCGACCTGCATGGGAATGGAATGGGACATATCGCGGAAGCACCTATCACCCCCAATTCTCAATTCGCTCGTTTTCCCCATGTCCGAACATCATCTGCGTCTACCTCTCCTAACGTTGTGGGGAGCGGCGCCTCAATCACTTTTTCTGCCCTTCCACCGTCACCACAGTCATCCTCCCGTCCCTCATCAACTGTCACAACACCCGGCAATGCCATCACGGTCCAAGCCCCACTTCATACGACTCATCATCCTCGGAACAATCCCCGTCCTTCTTCGCCTCCTATGGACAATGCGTCCATGCTTACTTTGGCATCTTCAGCTTATGCCATTCCTGGTCTCCGTGTAGGTATGGGCACTCCTGTTGGCTGGAGCTCGGCCCCGCCGTCAGCCGTTGGCGGAGGTGCTGACTCGGTATCACATTTTGAGGGTACTTTTGCTGATGCTGAAAGTCAGAATGACAATGACGAAGAACCGCTGGATGATCGAGATGTAGATGCTAGTTTGCGTGCTTTACGACCTCGGAGTACCAGGAGAGGAAGCTGGGAAAGTGAAGCCAGCAGGTGGAGTGCTCGCGGGACCCCTTCCTTGGTGAAAGATAGAAGTGTTTGGAGATCCAATAGTGTCAGGACAGGGGCTCTAAGTACAGATCACGTCGATGTCTACGAAAAATCGGACGAGGCAAGCAGTCCAGATGAGCCCTCAACGCCCGAAGACGTTGCTTCACCATCGGTCGACGGCCATACGTCTATTCCGCAGCCTGCTAGTCCGTCGGAAGCCAATATGCCAGAGTCACATCGCCCTTCCGTTGAGCCAAAGATATCGACGGACACTGTTGTAACGAACGAAACGGTTGCAAAGCCTCAAGACGTGGTAACAGATACTACCGTCATTCCCACAGAAATGACCGAAGCGAATTCTCTACCAACCAAGACGGATTCAGAGGACGCGAAGGAAGAAGATGGCTGAACGAGTGCCGCAGATCGTACTGTTTGATTGTTCGCTGCTTTTGGAGAGATGGTGTTTATCTAAAGTACTTGTATATTTATCTACTCGGCTGACATAGGCTTCATATACTTTATCATTGTACATGCATGCATAGTAAGTATTGGTGGGCTTACTTGAACTTTGATCAACCAGGCCGACACTCCGGTGGTCTTTCCAATCCCTTTTCTCTGCGATCTCGGCGGTGATTGTCAGTGTATTAGCTTTGCAAGTCTGCAAGTTCTGAAGGTCGCCCTTATTCATTGCTAACGGCCACGGAAGCAAGTCACGCGTACCATCGACGTATTTCGCGTTCAGTCTCTGGAGGTCAGGTGGATCTTGCTCGGGAGCTTCATATGCTCCAAGGACCATTATTAGAGCATGGGTATAAGAAGACAGCCGACTACTTTCCCTTCCATCGCTTCGCCGATACCATGAACTTCCTACGCTCAAAATCCCTCTCGGTCGTTGCTGCATTACTTCTGGGCAGCTCCTCCGTGGTGCATTCGCAATGTCCAGACTTTACGACCTACTCTGCCACTCCTCAGGGTAATCCTTCGAATGGAACTTTGGGTCTGCCCTTCATGCGGCCTGCTCCTGCTTGCCGTACGTTCAACAGTTCTGCCGTCGAAGTATGTGAATGCCATTCAATACGCATGTATCTGACTTTTGACGATCCATCCAATTTATAGAAAGTTATCACAGACATGAAAGCGCGTCTCAAAGATCCAGACGTCGCGCGTCTTTTTGAGAACACATTCCCCAATACTCTGGGTGACCCTTTCCTCCATTCTCTGGCCTAGTTGCCAAATACCAACTTACATAAATTCCTGTTTATAGATACCACGGTCAAATACTACAACCAGGTCTATCGTTTCTTCACTGACCTAACGCTCGTGCTTATGCATTTGCAGACGGAAAATTTGGCGTTCATTATCACCGGGGTGAGTTGATTCCTCATGTAAGGCCATGGATGTAATGAAGCGTTCGTATCAGGATATCACGTCAGTATAGTTTCCGCTATCTTCTGGGTCAGTTGTAAACCAGGCTGTTTTCAAAAGGGCTCAATGGCTACGTGATACTGCGAATCAGGTACGAGTTCTCCCCAGTTTTAGGGACGTTGGCTAATCTCGTCGTTCCATAAGTTTGCTCACTACCGCAGTCTACTCTCCCTGGATCCGGAGCTTGCGAAGTTGGTCAAAGCAGTGATCAACAATGAAGGTATTGCATTTTTTTTTTGCCTGTTGTCGTCCTCATTCGCTCAATTGCATTGGTGTCTCTCTCTATAAGCTCGATACATCACACAATATCCGTACTGTATGTGATTTTATACAAAAGTGATCCGTTGGTGTTGAGGACCTTCTGCATGTAGGCGGGTCCTTTCAACCTCCCCCTGAAAGTGGTCTTGCGCCCGTAAGTGTGTCTTCATACTGACGCCATCCCGTTTTTTTGAGCAATCGAGCAACTTCCAGACTGTAAATCCCTTCGCAACTGATGTCATCGTAAACCCGTACGTGTCGTTTAACCGTCCCTGGACATTTCGTAACGTCCTTCCTAGACCTGTGGATAATCAAACCGTGTTCGAATGCAAATATGAGATAGATTCGCTATGCGGTTTCTTGAAGCTCTCGACAACATACTATAACGAAACAAAGGACGCGTCCATTATGAATGATAACTGTGAGCTCATCAACTGATTTTGCTCTCTTCCCAGTGCTCACCATCGGTACAGGGTTCTCGGCTATTGATCAGATCTTCCAGGTGATCAATAATCAATCCCAAGGCACCTGGGATGAAAACTTTAACTTCATTTCTTACTACAATTGGACTGGGGTGTCTGGCTCACTTGCTGGTCCCGTCAACAATCAGGGCAATGGGGAGCCGAAAGCGTATACCGGCATGGTTTGTGCAATACTCCATCATCCCAAGCACTGTCATAATCTATTTTCGCTTAGGTTGGCACGCATCATCGTCCTTCGGATGATCTCAGCACTTATGGTATATCGTCTCGCTTTGCGTTCTGGAGCACTGGCTTATTTTGACCAGCGTTTTTGACTCCTGCCAATGCGATGTTGACCGTCGAGCTCACAAATCTGGCCCATATGCTCGATTCTGCTGGGAAAGGCGCTAACATTAGTGAATCAGCTAAGGAGTGGAGCAGTAGGATCAATGAGTCAATATGGACCAATACGGTAATGCCCTCTTCTTTATTCCGACAACGACTTAATGTCAGATATGTAGCTTGTGGATAACATTTTCGCGTACGAGACCAACGGTAAGCCCACTTCATTGAGCATATACACGATTGCTAAACTATTTCCAGGATATGGTGGAAGATATGTTATGGATGACGCAAATGTTCCCTCCCTTCTTTCATTGCCTTACCTTGGATTCCTGAAAAAGGACAATCCAGCTTACGTCGCATCCCGTAAGCTGCTTTTGTCTCGCAAGAATCCTTATTTCGCTGCTGGTCAGAATTTTAGTGGCATCGGGTCCGTCCATCCTTACTCGGCCTCGTCCGATGATACTAAACGATGCACTCTAGTGGTCCCCATGTGGATCCTTGGAATCCCTGGTATGTCTGAACGTGCGTTGGCCCCGCGTAGTTTGGCTGACACTCTGATTCTCCAGGCCAATGTCCCAAGTTGCTGCAATCTTTGGAACTGACGATGACGAAGAGATCTTGAACTCCCTTTACCTCATCGTAAATGTGAGTATTAATATTTGTTTTGGATCTCTCTTCCAAGATGCCAATGTTACGTCACCCATGCAGAACACGGATGGTCTAGGACTGATACATGAAAGCGTATCAATCTACAACGAGAGTGATTTTACCAGGACTTGGTTTGCATGGGCAAACAGCTTCTTTGCCGAGTATGTGCCTGAAATGCTTTCCGTCGGTTCTGGAGCTCACCACGCCTTTGATAAAGAATGCTTTTGGATCTGGCTGACCGCAAACCGGGTTTGATTTTCAATCACGCTGTAAGCTATGTCCCTGGTAAATGATATACTAGCCTTCCCACGTAAAGTAGTATTCTGTAACAGTATGAAGTGCTTTGATCCGTGGGAATTGAAGTCCAAGTCGCGTCTGTTTTAAACAGACTGACGTTGTGCACGCAAATGGCTGCTAAAAGTCCTGTCTTCCGTCCCATGCATGAAAATTACATGGACTTTCCGACATATCCTCCCGTACAAGCAGAAAAATTTCCATCATTTCCCGCCACTGAGCAAGAAGCAGCCAATGATCGGCCTCTCCAGGATTACGAGCTTGCCCAGTATCGATCCAGAATAATCGAATCGTAGGTTCGGAAATTACAAGCTCTTTAGAAAAGGAGTTGGCCAAGATGGTACAGATTCTCAAAATTACTTGAGCTATTGTCAATCTGTTCGCAGGTTCTCAAGCTCGCGGACTATGCCAGATCATGTTCTGTGCAAATTTCCAGTCAAATTCTGTCATAACAAATTTTGCCCTTCAGTGGGACTATCTGCTTCAGCAGGCCGAGGAACAGCGCGTCCTCGGGGAAGTGCAGAGAATGGGATTTTCGAGGACGTCAGAAGCACTGGTCGCCCAACGAAATGAGATAATTCATCATTTAAAGATGTATCAGGTATGCATTTCCTCTACGTCAGCCCGAGCATCTTTGACGAGCGGTTCTAAGGATCTCGAGAGATATTGTTCTGTACTACAAGCCGAGAACTCTGACTTGCGCCACAGTGTAAGCATTTTCTTTGTATGTGTATGCGGGCGTTCGGCAGTGTTGATGATATTAGGAGGGACGATTGTTCAAACGACTGTGCTGCCTTGAAGAAGAGATGTCTAAACTTAAACCAATACTCCTCCTCGAACCCTTCCCTGCTACCATGTTATCTGTGTCCTCTCTCAGTAGTGCTGCCGCACATCTTGCTACATTTCCTTATCCTGCTGCTTCAGGAAAGGAGGCAGTATCCGTCTATCGTGCCAAACATTCTCACAAGAAGAAGAAGCAAGTGGTGTCAACTGGACTTGACAAGTATGGAAGCGTAGGTATGCATTTAATCATATTGACGGCATGTTCTCAAAGTTATAGCGTACCACAAGCTCTCCGAAACGTGAGAGCTGGAACAGAAGTTCCAGATACCCCTTTACCTCTCCATCCTACACATATTTCGCGTTCTTCCTCCTCACAGACTCCTGTTACTACATCCACTCCCGCTTGTGCGAGTGAAAGTTTGAAGCACGCTTTGGCTACCGAGAATTGTAATGGGAAAGTATACAGGACTGTTGTTAGTCCTAGAATCACTACCCTGCCACCCAAGGTGGCGACACCCCTCACGTCTGATGCCCGCACAGACCTCCTTCTAGCCGCTCGGATGATAGGAAGAAAGCGTACTGCAATCCTGGCTGGCATTGTAGACATAGAGAGAGATGGGTACCGAAAGACAGAGATATGGGACGACGTAAGGGCTCGGAAACTCGAACGGAAGGCTTCCAGGTATCTGACTGGGGAGATTGTGCCCCGAGAGGGAAAGGGTAAAGCAGAAGCGAAAACGCGGGATTCCAAGATAAGGAAAAATGCAACGATCACTGCACTCTCTGCGAAGAGGAAGGCGACAGAGTCCGCAGGTAGTCAGCTTTCATGCTCCTCCTCTTCGTCGACCGAAAAGGCACCCGAGTCTACTTTGCTGGCGGCGAGACGCGTCACAGGTCCCGGAGTTCAGCTGTCATCGAGTCTAGTTCCTGAAGATCCACGTTCACCTGCGAAAAAACGAAGGAGGAGCAGTCCAGTGGATAGTGCCAATTCTCAGATTCACTGACTGCATTGGATGTGTCGACCGATCCGTCCAATGGGGAAGATAAATTCTATGGTCGAGGCGCAACTGGCACACATAATTGAAGCTCTTTTTCATCATGCCCATGATGGGCTCGCCTCAGCTGCCGACGCTACTTTGTCGCATTCTTGATATTCTTTTTTACTGTAATTGCTCTCGTTGCTCTCGTTTCGCGTACCTATCAACGTTGCACTGTCGGCTGTACCATAATTTGCTTCTGAAAACAAGATTGTAGGTAGTAACCACTCCTGTCCTTCTGCTGGATAGCCCGATGCTTTACAGAGGATTGACACATGCTGTCAAGAGTCTTTCTTTGATTCTTGGGCTTCCGTCGTGGTAGCGTTTGGGTCTGGGGGAGCGTTCTTTAACTCGTAGACAAACCTGTGATTGGATTAATGAAATGATTTACTCGCTGTACTCGCAGTCCTCACCACTTTATGCTCGCCCAGAGTCCAATCTCTACCAATGTGAGTGCTATAAAGTGGATGTTGCCGGACGATGCAAAGACGAGCACGAGCAGTATGCATAGCAATAAAAAAAGAACGAGATCAAGAGCGAGAAGGAAAGTTGGATGCAAGGAAGAGCCTGGCTTTAGGATGTCTGAAAAAAAAGAGACTTCTGACATGGCGGTCGGCGCTGGAGACAGCCAATGGCCCGTCTTTCCCTGCCGTCAGAATTTTCAACGCTGCTCGTGAAAGGGCCATACCCGACAGCTGCCCCGCTGGATCTGGCACTGGAATGCCATTCTATTATTTTAACTGCCCGCGACAGTCTCCGTTCTCTGCTGCAAGACCGAGACTGGCGGTTGACGGGCAAAATATCAGCACTGGCAGAACGCGTGCATATTTTGTGCGATTTCAAGTAGCTTGTTTTTCGAGAATTATACTAACTTGGCTAAGGTACCCTCCATCGGCAGCTCATATGGCCCTCATTCTCTCTACCCTTCAAGTCATCGATACCGAGGCACCTTTCCCCGATACATATCCAAAGCATTATCCTCATTTGCTCAAACCCCCCGGTCCTGCACTCATCATCCTCCATGATATTTCCACCTATTTCACAGATGCCCATTCAAGTTCGACATCGGCAGCGTATCTCTCACTCGTAACACGCGCTATCTCTCTGGCAGCGCGTTTGGGTGCACGTCTCGCGGTCTTTGACGCGCAGGTGAATCACCTCAGGATGCCCGTGTATCCAGACTCGCATTTAGAGCGTATGCAAGAGATTGCACCGTTGTTGGAAAATTATATCGAACATATCATTGACTTTGATGAGGAAAGAGCGAATGTCGAGGCTGAATGAGGCAAAATCGCAGGTTGGTCAGGCAATCGATATGATATCTGTTGGACGCACTGAGAGCGAAGGGCACGGGTGGCACTAAAGTACAGGACACAATATGGCAGATATTACAAACAAAGCTGGTGCTAGCGCATGGCTTCCAGAATTTCCATGCTCGTTACGCTGTTCCCTCTTATTACCTGAAAGGTGATTGGTTTAGATACTGCACGAAAGGGTAGCTATTGGACATACAACAGTCCCGATAGGATGTCGACTTCCCGGTGTATTTTCTTCGAGTGCGTCGTCGATAACGAGGTTAAGAAATAAATCGTATCCACGCAAAGTCCCCGACACTTTTCTTCCTCCTTGAAGATGGACGAAAAGTTTTTTGTCCATAAACTGTTTTTGGGAGGACAGTCAGCTCGATAAGATATAAGAAAGAATATCAACCACGTACTTTTTTCAGCTCGGGTTGGGAAGCTTTCGACATTTTTTCGTGGTGTTGGAAAGAAATAAAAAGCTGGGAGCCGAAAGGCAATTTGTTTGCGTTTGTATATCCACAACTGGTCACCTTATGGACACTACGACCAAGCCGCCTGGTGCGACACGAGAAAGGCGGGAATGGGGTCGTAATGGCAGCAGCGACAATCCTTCTGCGTTCAGTGGCCTTGAAAACAGAGGAAAAAGAGGCGACAGACGGGGTGGACCTGCGAGGGGACGAGGCGGAGGTAGAGGCGCTGGAAGAGGAGCCCGAGGCGGAGCAAGAACAAGAGGTGCAAGCATAAGCTCGACAACAACAGCGACGGCCCCGACTCTAGCGTCGGACACATCCAACAAAGCTCCCATACCCATCTCCAAGTCGTTTTCGAAAGCGTCGGATGGAACCTCCAAGAGTGGTCCGGCCGCTGGAAAACCTCGGGTCAGCCGTCGCTCTAGCGCCGCAAAGACAATTCCTCAGATTATCGTCCCGCCTCCGTCGACTACAGCAACGCTGACAACGTCCAACAAGGTCGATGAAATCAATGCCCTCGTCGAGCACGTCCGGGCTGGCGTTCTCACACCTAACGCTCCCATCACTCCTTTTACCCCCAGCCATATCGACTGGGCCGGAGACGACGACGACGATGGAAGTCTGCCCGACCTTGATGACTGGGGCGTTACTACCAGCAACACTGGAAATCCTGTCACGGGGGCGCCAGCCACTGGTCTTGCAACCTCAACTAAATCGGAGACTATCTCTCCCATACTTGTCGAGGGTCTCAAGTCTCTTCCAGAGCCTAATGTACCCGCACACCTCGAACCAGAGCATGACCCAAAACTGACCTCCGTCGCGCCTCCGGAACCTCTGCCAGCTAAAGCTCCGGGATCACCCTCAGATATATTTGTCCCAGAGGTTTCCGGTCCTGTCTCAACTTCCACTTCTGGGTCTTCTTCTCTTCACCCTTCCTTGCCACCCAAGCCCGTTGTGTCTGGGTCGACATCCCGGTCCAATGCAAAGGCCAAATCGGGACCCGGTGCGGGAAAAGACAATATCCGCGGTGGTAGTACCCCTCGTGCTCCCCGCGATAGAGCCCCTCGTACCAACACTAATAAGAATGGTACTCAACCTAGTTCTACACCTTCTAAGAGCAATCCTACTCCTGATAATGCTCCTACATCTAAAAACCCTCATCCTCCAGCGACAAAAGACAAGCCAGTCTCGGGCGGTGTGGCTCTCTCTACACCTAGCGCTGCTGCCGCCGGCGCCACTACACCCCCAGAGTCATATCAGGAGTTGAAAGGTTTGACGGAATCAATCCATGCTCCAAAGGAAATTAGCGACTCGACAGATTCAAAATCTACTCCTACCCCGTTGGCTTCAAAGGCACGCGGAGGTCCAGGCTCATATGTTCCTCCCCGCTCAACATTTGTGCCTACTCCTGCTCCGCTTCCCAGCTCTGACGGAGGTTTGGCTGCTGAATTCACCTTCCCCTCACTCAGTCCAAGTCCAATATCGGGTCATTATCCTACTGGTCCTCGCGGGCCGGGTGGGGCCCCAAACGGAGGCCCCGAGACATCGAACGATGTGAAAGGAGGCGCTGGGGGATCCAGTTGGAGGAATAACACCTTTGGCAATGGTTTCGGGAATGGGAATGGGAATGGAGGGAGAAACGGGTACAACAACAGAAATTACAACCACCCTCCAAGGTACAATCAGGCTCCCTACCGGCCTTCGCAGTTTCCTCCAAAGTCGTCGAATGATAACAACAGCGTTCTCGAATCCCAGCCAAATCACCCTCCCTATCCTTTCACCTCCTCGACACACACGCCGTCCCCTTATCATACTCCACGACACACGCCAAACCATACCCCGCATCACTCGAGAGAACATTCGGTAACAAGACCAATTATCACTGGTGATGCAATTTCAAAGTTAGCCAGAACGATCGCGGGAAGTCCAGCGAAGGCCTAAATTCGACGTGTGTACGTAGAGAGTGGATGAACAGTATGACCGCTAAGACGAAACGGCTGCAAGCATTATTTATCTTTTTCTTTCCCAGCTCATCTTTCAACCACATCTAAAAAGGCCATGATTTTACTTTCATCTATGTCAGGATCTGTCTACCTTTTCTGTACTTTTTTCATCGATGTGTACATATTACATATACCGTTTGAATGTTGGGCGCCTATTTGACAGTTAATGCATCCTTTCGCGTCGTATGTGCTCCGAAAGTATTACAAGGCGACAGGATGGAACGAAGACAATCTGTTTACCAATCTAACACGCTCCTCAGACGGTCTGCATGCGATGTTCCCTTCCCATAATTTTCCCCTCGAAAACTGACTGGGCAATTCAGCCATCCTTGATTTCACCGTTCCTAAAGGTCTCCATCTTTCAATATCCAAATCCCCGAATGCATTGTTTAAAACAACATACTCGATGAATGCGATGCCTTCTCTAAACGGCTCTGTGGGCTATATATTCACTTCCTGCGATCTGGATGTGCAAAGCTCAGCGGAGGTGCGGTTCAAAGACATGATTGAGCGGTTCAGAGTGTACGACCAGCCTCGGAGACCAGAAGGTAAAGGGGACGAATGGCTTGCCGGTGAAAGGGTGAACACTCGAGGTCAGTCTTGCTTCTCTCTCTCCCTGGGGCTAAAATAGAGAATTCTAACCAAATAAAGAGACTACCTCATGTATGGACGTCTGTACATTCCTACCGGCCGCCTCGACGCGCTCTACTCTACTCGCCTCACTCCAAATTTGCAAGCAATTGCTGCTGCCATTTCAGAGCCTCCTTCTCCGCTTTCTACACGATCCAATGTCAGCAATTTGATGCTCTCATTGCAACATGATGTAGGTAAATGGTGCACCGAATATACGTATAGCGCAGAAGACTCGATGTGGGGTATCAAGGCTCTACACAACTTTGGTAGGGCTCCCGTGACGGGAGCTGAAGCGTTACAGACACCTACGCAGCCTGGCGTTAAACGCGTGGACGAGGAGGATGCAGTAGACGGAGGGCTAAGAGGCAGGCTGTCCGCAGGGGCTGAAGTTTATTTCAGCGCAAAGGAGAAGAGTGCTGGAGGTCGGTTACTTTTTTGCTCCTTCAATCGAATCATTCATGCGTCCATGTCTCGCAGTTTCAACAGGTATCAGGTTCTCTACGACCCCAGACGCGAAACCTCCGCCCGCTGGAGGTCCAACATTGGCAGCTAACGCCCCTCAACCGCCGACGACAATTACGGCGCTATTCAACCCTATGCTTGGACATATCTCAGGAGCCTATTCTGCCCGTGTCTCTGGGGATCTGGCCTTGTCTTCGCGTTTTGATTTCAATGTTTACTCGTACGAAAGTGAATGGACGATGGGGGCAGAATATTGGCTAAGGCGGCAAAATGACTGGGACGGAGATGTTTTGACACTAGAAGCTTCGAAGAGACAAGTGCATGGGGTGGTTAAAGCCCGGGCATCGACTAGCAATGTGAGTGGTCTAGTTTGCTTTTTTTTGTAGTGTGGTTCTACTCAGTTGGATGCGTTCCAGGATGTAGCAGTACTATGGGAAGGGCGAATGCGGAATATGCTTATAAGTCTTGGAGTAGTGGCTGATTTCTCGAGCCATGGACGGGTGAAGCCTATACGAGCCATGGGGATGGAACTCGCGTATTTTAGTTCATAGACTGTTGAGCCTTAGTAACATAATTGGCTAGTTAGCACACTCATCCTTTCGTCCTCGGCGTCAAAATGTAATGTGTATTTTAGACGCCCGTATTTTTTGTGTTTTCCTCCGATGCACCGTGCTGCCCGCCTTCAGAACCCAGTATGCCACAGACAGTTTTCGTCCGCGACTTTTCTTTCATTCTCAAACGGCCTTACCGAAAATAATGCACCTATATCCCCTGCTCACGCTACCTTGCGAAATCTTCTTGCTACAACCGAGGCTTCTCCAAACCGCATATGGATCTCATACACCACCGCCATAAATTTAGCTGGGGTCGACGAACTTGACCTCCAGACACACCAAAGCGTGCTCAGGCGCTGTGCACCCACCCTTAACCAAGTCCGTTGGAGTCATCAGAAGAGATATCTCAGTGTTGCGAAACCCGTACCAGGGCATGTACACGAAACGCGCTTTCAGGGTGTCATCCGAAATATTCTGTCCATGGGTTTCCGGCCTTCGCGGGAGGACTATCATTTTATATTGGCACAATTCGCTGCAGCCGGTCACAGTATTGGGTCTATAAACGTGTACGAGGAGATGCTGAAAAGTACACGATTTCAGCCTGATAGTGTCACCGTGGCATTGGTTCTACAGTCCATTGCACATAGGCTCGTCCTTCCCGAGCGCAAAGCGGATCGAGGAGAGACCTTGAATCATGCACGGAGGTTACTGAAGCGTCTTTTGGATGATATGCAGAGGGTGGAAATGCCCTGGACGAGTACCAATATGGATCTCACTGTACGCATCATGAAGCACACATCCGACCTCGAAGGTTTTGAAACGCTTCTCAGATTGGGCTACGGCATAGACTTGCAGTTCCCCGACAGGTTAGCACTCGGATCTCAGCCTAATACCCTACTTCCTTTCAACTTGCATACCTTGAATACTGTCATCGACATGTATGGCCGCAACGGGAGCACATCTAAACTTGTGACGGCGTTCGAGGTGCTCACGGTTCCTTTACCCGATGCCCAGAAACACTTTGCGACATCATTCGAGGATGAAGATGACTTTGGAGTCACCCCTTCTGACTCTATTGCCTCGTTCAAATACCCCTCTGCCGAACCTAATACCACAACATTTACCTTCCTGCTGCGGCACATCTCCCACCACAAAAAAATGACACATCTTGTGCGCCACTATCTCCTACAGGCTATCAAGCT
The DNA here is from genome assembly GCA_013368555.1 of Collybiopsis confluens. Taxonomy (NCBI): domain Eukaryota; kingdom Fungi; phylum Basidiomycota; class Agaricomycetes; order Agaricales; family Omphalotaceae; genus Collybiopsis; species Collybiopsis confluens. Next base: position 495,185 of record JAACJN010000001.1, read on the forward strand.
TGATGTACAAGCTTCCCGTGCCCTACGCGCGAAACTCGTTGTCACCCCTAACATTCTCGATGTCCCTGCTCCCCGCATGTCCGTTAGTCGAGCCATGTTTGTATCTGTTTTTGGGGCGAGCAATAGAAACAAGAAGGCAACACTTATGCGCTGGCTTTTCGAACGCCTGCCTGCTGTCATTCGTAGAAAAAAATCCGATGTTCTCCATATTTCGAATTTCATCCGGCATTTACAAAAAGTTGGACGCTGGCCTCAAGCACAGAAACCGCGAACCTCTAGTGGTTTTAAACCACGCGTATTTGTTCCCAGATCTGACCAAGATATCGTTGAAGTTAACGGCATTGGCGAGCACCCTGCAGATGCAGACTCTGCACTTGCCGTCAACTCATTTCATCAGCAAACACACCCTGTTTACATCCCCAAACCGATCGACCTGAAACTACACCTGCGGATCCTCAAAAGGGATATTGCGGATCTCACCGCTTTCTACACCTATGCTCGCGTGGGGCTCGCTCGAACGATAGAACGAACAAAGGACATAATTGGTCGTCGGGTTTGGAAAGGAAAGGATGTTTACATCAGGAGCGGCGCAGATGGAAAGCCGAAAGTTGGGTATCCCAAGATGAGGACTCAGGTGTCAAAAGAGATGTGGAGGCAAACTGTCAATTATAAGCCCAAACTCAAAACACGCTTCGCGCGACCGCCGTCTCATTTCTTCCACAAAACTGTTCGACAACAGTTTTGGCAGGAGACGAAAAGCATAAAGGAGCGGCCACTGGAGGGGAAAACTGTTTCTCCCGAGGCGATAACCAGCTTTGTGCAGACTGGAAGACCTCAGAAGCCTACATGAGTTGGCTCCTCGGATAAGTGAGTTTGCTGAATACTGGTTATGGCAAGGGTTAACGTGGCCACAAAGGTTCAAGTGTTCTATCTAGATGTCCTGCCTTAGGCCACATACTTCAAGTCCTAGACGCATCAGCGGTATTAGAATGGAAGTTTTGGGCTCAATCGCTTCCGACCCTTTCCGACCGTGCTTCTCCCGCTATGGGGCCCTGAGTTTATGTGGCATAGTGCGGTAAAGGACACAAACAGGTAATAGGAAGTGGGGGAAAGAAGTTGGTTAACAGCAATACGTTTCTATAAAGATTATTCAGGAGTACAGTTGGACCATTAATGCGTATCCGAGTGACCCAGGGATTTTCCTGGCTGTAATTTGTTCCGGACGCGTTGCTTCTGCGGGTATAGGTGGTCAGCGGGGAGTCTTAGACTGCTCTGGGTAAACCACTAGCGTACGAGGACTTTGAGTTCTGGGAATCCGCCTTCCACTTTGCGATCCCAAACCAGATGGGGATTCGTAATATCACTGCCAGCTATTGTCAGCCATACCCTAAATCTGCCTGCTGTCTCGTCGGAGTTCTGAGGGATAAGAGAGATGGAAGAGATGATCGGTGGTGGAAACGTGAGGAATAATTCGGTTTGGGTCCATGTTGCGCGATGAAGCCTAGTTTAACAGTGAAGATGATCGACATAAAAGTAGATAATTTTACTGATTACCAGCGACACTGCGAATATAAGAATAAGAATATGAATGAGTTCCGTAGCAAACGATACTGGCAACCAACTGACTCTATCGCAGAATTCGATGGTCACGACAGCTTGAAGGGTTTGCGTTTTTGGGAACACAAAAGTTGTAGGATCGAGCGGATTATATGCGGGCTGCTCGTCGTTCTGGGCGATGTCCGCGCATGGTTCATTGGGGGCACACGAAGCTTGCATGATGACAAAACAAGAGGCCGGGAACCGTCGCGTGACTACGGGTGGTTTTTTGACCAGACGCGTTTTTTCTCATGCACTCAGCCGACGATATCGCCATGCCATTCCAATCCGAAATTCCTAAACAAAAATGGCCTGTACACGGTCAGATCTGCTATCGATGTATAGCCGCACTGACTGACCCAATCTTGTAGTCGAGGTCCGTCTCAAGTCTCGCGCGACAGCACGATTCAACACCATACAAACCCATGTCATGAACTGGATCGCCTCATTCGACCGTATCAATCTCTCATCCAGCTTGATTGGTTGGGAAGACGTCCCAGAACTTGCTTCATCCGTCGAACAGATCGCCACCTCGGATTCAGCATGTCCATCTCAATCATTGCTGATAGACGAAATGCTTCTACAAGTTCATGTTTACCAGCCGTTCAATGGCGATGTCGATGAGGAGTTTGCAAACGGCGTAGGAGGCGACGAGGACGATGAAACAATGGCCGCAACAGTACGAGAACTTCCAAATAGGTCTTGGGAGGGATTATGGGATTCGCTGATTTACGAGGATAACATTAAAATGAAGCTGCTGGACTATATTCACGCGACCTTGTTGCTGAGCGATGCAGGGGTTGATTGTGAGTCTTTTTGCGTCTTCCGACTGTTCGGGCTCACTGAGCGTAAGATAGTTAACCTCGTGTCCTGGAATCGTGTTGTTCTGCTTCATGGTCCTCCGGGAACAGGCAAAACGTCTCTTTGTCGAGCATTGGCTCAAAAGCTCTCAATCAGACTCTCTGAGCGGTATGATTTGCTCTTTCATGCACGGTCCCCTAACCCAAGCCGAAGCTTAGATACTCTCATGCGCGTTTGTTCGAGATTAACTCGCATTCGTTATTTTCGAAATGGTTCTCGGAGTCTGGAAAACTCGTTCAACGGCTATTCTCTAGTATTTCAGAATTGGCAGACGAAGAAGACGCGTTTCTTGTTGTTTTAATTGGCAAGTTGTCACAAAACATGCCCCGACATCTCTGTTTCTGACCAATGCTATATAGATGAGGTAGAATCATTGACAGCGGCACGAGCAAGTGCCATGGCTGGTACTGAACCGTCTGACGGTCTACGAGTCAGTCTTGGACTTTCTTACACGCTCGATCCATATCCTGAGATTTGCGCGCCTTGGGCAGGTCGTGAACGCACTTCTGACCCAACTAGATAAGCTGAAACACCGGAAGAATGTGTTGGTGATGTCTACAAGTAATCTGGTGAAAGCGATTGGTGCGTCGAGTCATTTTTATTTTCCAAGCTCCTTGATTGGCATATTCACGGCGATGCAGATACCGCATTTGTGGACCGGGCAGACATTGTTCAGTATATTGACCTCCCTCCCCGCGATGCAGTTTATGAAATTCTTCGCACTTGTCTATCTGAAGTCATGAGCCGGGGCATCGTCATTCCCGAGGTAAACTACCACCATCACATCCCGGCTTATTCTCATTCTCTTTTGGCAGAACATTCCCAGTCTTCAACAGGCTCTTATTTATGAGCGTACCGCCCCAGCTCAATCGTCTGTTGCAGCCATGCCTGACGGGTCAGACGCCCACGGGAAGTCGAAGCTGGTCGGACTGCGTTTATTGGCTTTGGCCACCGAATGTAGAGTGAGTCACGGTTGTGCGCGTTCTCTCTCTCGCAATAGTCATTTTAGGCCTTTTTCAGGCACAAAGGATGTCCGGGCGAGCCCTACGTAGATTGCCAGTCCTTACACTGGCCAAACACATAAGTGCAGGAAGTATAGTCTCCTCTTATTCCTCAAAGGTCAACGGCTCCACTCCAGCTAAAGATTCTTCGTCGAATGCAGATGTCGATACTTGGCTTTCTGGGATGGAAACTGTCGTAGCGGAGCAGGCGACGCAGAGAGGAAACCTGATATGAATCAGCTTTCCTTTTCCTGACACTCCTTTTTTTTCCATATTTTCTCCGTGTATGGCCTTGTCAAATCACATCAGTTGTAATATTGTAACACACTACTGGGGTAATATTTCGTGCAATTCTGACCATCCTAACAAACCATCTACTTCGTATCGGCCAACACGACAGCAGCAAGTTGTCTTCTCTGGACAGCGAGCTTTTCCAACCTCTTCGCCAGCTTGACGAGCTCCTTCGCCTGCCTCTCTTCCTCCAAAGCTCGCTTTTCCAAAAGTGCTACGAATTCTCGCTGGAGTATCCTTCCCGGTTTATGCGAGCGACGATGATCGGGAGATTGCGTAGGGCTGAGTAGTGTTGAAGGTCGCGTATGTTTGTTATTGTTGCTAATGACTGGATACGATTCATCCAAACGAGAAGAACTCTGAAGCAGCGACAGTAAAAAAGCGCGGCGTTCGTCGGCAGTTTCTCCGCCTGCGCGTATTTCATCAGCGACGCACAGTGAAAGGCGAGTGGCCGAAGAAAGCAGAGTGAATGATCGTGCAGCGGGGATAGTAGCATCATGTTGAGGAGTAAAGCGATTGGTTGGATGACACTCGGCATAGGGAGTCATGGAAGACAAACAAGCGGTGATGTCGGGTACAGAATCTACTTCAGTGTTTTCGACACAGAACGAATCTGGGGTACTCATAAATAGATCATTAGGAATCCGCGCAGTCAAGGGCGGAGTGGGAGGGTAGACGGAACTTGACTCCCGGCGAAGGCGAGATTTCTTGAGCGAAGATCCTGCGGAGGGGGCCGACGAGGAGAAGACGTCGCCCATCGACTTGTGGCAGGGCCCAACATCGTTAAATTCACTTAGTATACAAGCATTGTGCGTATCTGCGCAGGGCGATGGCGAACGTAAGAGATGACGAAGGATGGTGGGACTGAGGTTTAGAAAATGCTTGTCGCGTAAAGGATTGAAAAAGGAGTTTTCTGGATCGTTTCGAGATGGGCGAGGCGAAATGAACGCTGGCGTGTCAGAGTTGGTGCGCAGTGTATTTGATATCTGTCGAAAAGGCGTGCGTTGAGGCGGTTTCGCGCGTGACGATCTTCCGAGCTGAACATCGTTATCTATATCGAAAGCTTGTAACAAAATTCTGGAGCTAGCCTCATCAGCTTGTATTCCAAGTCCAAGGTCATGAATGAGCCGGTCTTTTTGGGTACCGGAGGAAGGAGAAGCTGTTGCTGCTTGACGAGGCATCGAGTCAAGAACAGGCTGTGAGCTTTACATAAAGCCGGACTCCGGAGCCGAGTCACACATGACTTTAAATTTTCTTACCGAGCCCAATTCCCCTCTAACATTGTAACAACAACCACAACCACGCTCGACACAACTGTATCCAGAGCTATAACCATACCTACCCATTCCTCGACATAAAAATCTCATCAATGGCGAAATCCCTCAGATCGAAAGTTAAACGAGAGTTCCGCTCAAAAAAACGTGAAGCCGGTGTCTACGCTGCCGCCGAAGCTGGTCGTCTCCACAGATTAAACGCTAAACTTCTGACTGTCGCTTCGAAGGACAACGGCGGAGATGAGGTGCTCAACGACGAACCAACGGAAACAATAGATACGTCAGGTTCGTTGTGGCTCACAGCTTTCAGTCTTATGGACCCGGACAACATTACTGCGGATAGCATGAGCTGGCTTGCACACGCCATGCACGCTGATGCTTCCTGCTCACAAACCAATCATCCTCGAAACCTGGACCTTGATCTTTCATCTGTGCATGTTTGGAATGATCATTGACATGTTTCTCCCTTTTACCCAGATGCTGGACCCTCGGATCCACTAAATGGTGTTGAAGGTTCGCTCTCCTTATGTTATTTATACCCCATCACCAATAAACAAGAAACTACCAGACTCTATGCAAGTGGATCTTTCCACACAGTCATCGTCGGCCTCCAAAAATATCTCGACCCATGGCCCAAGAGGTTCGAGACGAGAAGAATGGCGACTATCGAAAGGCCTTTCTGCCCAGCCCTCAAGGAAGGGCATGAACCGGCAGGGAGGAGTAGCCGCTCGGCGGAAAGCAGGACGTTCAAAAAGGCGACGATAAACATTATATATGTGTATGTCCTTGAAAAATTTCCCGAGCAGAGATGCTGGACCAGGATTCTCGGGTATCCTAGTTACCGTGTTAAATAAATTCATTTACCACTCCCGTCCTCTATATCTACAAAAGTAGAAGGTCGGAGCATAAAGTAGAAATTATTGAGCGTTCCACATTCACGATCCTTACCCCGTTCAAGATGAAAGCGACTGAATGCTTGATGTTCAGACGCCGTGCCGGTGTCAAACTGCCGTAGACTCCAAAGACTCTCTGGCATTTTCCCCATAACCTTTATGGTCTTCCACCACATCGCCGGTAATGGACGAACGACTGCTCTTAACAGTATACGGAGAATCCGAGTCTGACCTGCCTCAATTTACCTCAATCAGCCAAGTCCAAATTAGCGAACGCAGTGTAGGAATACTTACGGGAACTCTGACATCGTAATATGCTCGGTGGTGACTATGACTTCAGGCCGTGCCATTGCGAATTGGGGTGCTGCAGATATGCGGGGATTTCGAGTTATGTGGGGGCCAGAACCAGACTGAGCCATCCCAGAATGCACGTATACTTCATTAGAGGTAAACTCGAAGAGCCTCATTACCGCTCTGCAAGATGCAATTGAGGTTATGGCAGCAGCAGGTATCTATAAAAAGTACTCAGAAAGATGGAGGGAGGTATACGAGGGACATCAATTACCGTGGCGATTCTTGATGATGAAAAGGCGCAGATAGTTGAATTATAAAGGAAAGCTTCAGAAATGGAGACTTACACATTCATAAGCACTGTAATAGAATGAGATGTTAATTGAAAGTGAAGATTAGTCAAAGAATGACACTCACAATTGAGGTTGAGAACGTTAAAAACCTGGGAGAAAGGATAAAATGAGAACAGTTATCTTTGCCTCCCGAAATAGTGACTTACAGCCGGAATACAGTTGGCGGTAAAGGTCACCACAAAATACACCAGTCCATCTTGAAAGAGGAGTTTCCAAAGATCAGTGCGTGCCGTATGCTTTGTGATTAACGCAATAAACGTATAAACGAGAATCGTAAAATCAAAAGCCATTGCTGGAACAATGAATGCCAATATCAACATGGCACAAGAAACAAGGTAACCAAAGGACGTACTGAAAAAGAATGTAACGTTGAGTAAGCCGGGTGAAGTGGAAGTTACAACGCAGGTTTCTTGGGTGTCACTCCAAGAAGCTTGCACGATGAACATGGTGCGGTAGAGGATTGCCCAAAAGGCCAGACAGAGAACACCGAGTGGTATTACAACGGTCCTTTTTCGCTCCCACAAAGCGATCCTTGAGCTTGGTCAGACATACTTTGAGTCGGTCTTCTCCAGGACGACGCACTCACGTTCGAAGCATGAGCGAAGTAGATGAACACAATAGTGTCATGTTTCCGGCCCACTAGCAAACCTTAAACAACAGGGAGTTTGCCGAAATGCCTCAGACACTCACGGAGTTGAAGACATAGAGCGCCTGGAGCTTGTTCAGCAACTCCTCAGCATTGAAAGCAATAAACTTACTCCACAATTGATCTATGATGAGAAAGGCAGTATTAAGGATGCATACTGATGCACAAAAAAACAATGCTACTTGCTCGAGTTGTGGCAGAGATAGACACGATTCTTGAAATGAATCAGTTCAGCCCGTGATGAGTCAATTGGGCAAAAGCGGTATACGCACAGACCGACGATGGCGAGCAAGATGCAATAACGAGAAAAGAAGAAGAAAACTGGAAGGGTAGCGGTTAGTATATTCCGGCGAATAACACGTCACATACCCTAGAAAATAGTCAGCGTTTGCTCCATGATTGCCGGGGGACACGAACATACCAAGGGGTAACGAAATTTCCGACGACCTCGTACGAGCGACCATTCAAAATCACAGGTGGTAAAAATTTCCCAAAGTACGACGCCGAGAGTGCAGAAGATGAGTCTCTCAAACACCTCTGGTATTTAAATTGATTCGTATTGAGTGAAACTGACGACAGAGAGAAGACGACGCACGGGATTCTCGAGCAATTTCGTTGGCGTCAGACCAATCTACCATCGTCACTATTTTCTATCTGGATGAAGGGGAGAAAATTTCGCTGACTAGCTGGCGCGAGGCTGAGGAGTTGAGGAGCTGAGGGGAAAAAATGGCAAACCATGCGGTTTATAGGCATCCGTGGTTAACGTTTAGATCTTTGCAGCGGAAAAATGACGGGATCTGGACTTCTTCTGATTCCGGATGTTAAGCCTATTTTGTTCGCCTTCACGTCCCAAACTTGTCCATTTGGCGAGTCTTCCGATGAACAATAAGAAAAAACTTTGATATGACATTTGCAGCAAGAACATTGTGATCTAATAATGGAGTGACATGATAAAGGCTGAAGAGTGAGATTGGAACAAACACACAAGAGTCAAACGATGCTGCCTTACGTTCCAGCTGACATTCAAGTTTTAGTGCGAAGTTTCATATGAATTCAAGCGCCGGCCCCTTGCGCTAGAACGAGCCCGGTGGCAAATAGCGAAGACCTTCCGCTGCTGCTACTACAGTGCTGTCACCAGCGGGTCAATGAAGGAGAAAAAACGGACCTTCTCAGACTCCTGAATATACTCGACCTTCTCTACTCTAAAAAATCAGTCATGGAGACCCCAGAATAGCAACAATATGAAAGAACCTATTATCTATAAGAGCATCGAGGAGCAATGATACAGTGGCTTCCATAGTAGGTCTTATAACAGACGCCTGTGCCAAGAAAGAATATTTGGCGGATAAATGCGCTCATTGAGCAGAGCACAAGAAGTAGATTCGTCATGGATACAAACGAAATTAGTTTTAACTACACCATACGTTGACGGCACCGTCTGCCCCTCCGCTGACAAGCCACGGATGCCGATTGCACCATTTGATTTGAAGAACACCGAGGCCATTGTGTACTTCGTGCCCACGAAGAATTTTCAGAGGAACTATGAGAGGGTCGGTCATCAGGTCGTTGTAAATTCTTGAATGGAAAATCTGGATGGCTCCATCATCCGAGGAGGACGCGAATAATGGATATGTTGGGTGGAAATGCAAAGAGCGGATTGCCCGCGTATGATACCTAAAGAAAATCAGAAGAATGGAATTTTAACTTCTGTACATATGATCCCGCCAGTGGGGATACAGGAAGTAACTCACCGGAGGACTTTATACGGCTTGTCACTGAGCTCTAAGTCAAACCAGCACAACTTTCTGTCGTATCCTCCTACAATAAGGTGATTTCCTGACGGATGGACATCCATTGAAGAAATCCATTTGATACCAGGTTGAAGAGTTTTCAATAGCTTTTGCTCAGATAGGTTATACATCCTGACATATTGTTGAGTCTACGCGGGAGTTTAGGGACTATTAATCGGGGATAAAAGGAGAATACTCACAGCAACAAAGAAGTGAGGTTTCACAGGATGAAAAAGGACCGCCTGCACTTTTCCTCTGACCTTTTTGAACGGAGCTTGAGAGTGTCGTCGAGAAACCTGGTGAATCCAGACAGTACCTTGACTCCCACCGGCGGCTGAATGAGGGGTAAGTGGGAGAGCCATCAGATACACCCTCCTGATAGCAACTTACAGACAGAGGCCAGGTAGTCTCCTCGGCAATGCCAAGCGAGTTGAGTTGTAAGTCCAGATGAAGCGGGCACATGGACCGTGACAATTGCGATATCTTCTGTCCATGACGCGCTCGACGGAGTTGTCCATTTTACAGGAGACGGAGTTTCGGGGGACGGTGGCAGCGTACTCGGTGCCAAGATACTTTGCGTCAGCTGTAGAACCTGAGGCGATAAATTGGGTGGGACCATGAAATGTACCATATCTTCGCTGGAAAATTGTCAGCTGAAGCGATAAAACTGAGAATGCAGTAGCTCACGTTCCAACAACAAAATAACTGACATCAAGTCGGGGACACCACTCCAAAGACCCTATCTTTCCAACTAATTTCCATCTCTTGACTTCTTTTCCGACGTTCACTTCCCATAATCTAACGAATCCGCTCTCGTCCCCACTCACGACCCAGGCACCATCGGGGCTCACGCCGATACACCGCACCATATTGGAATGAGAAAATTTCAAGGATTTGTATATCGGGAATGGTTTTAGGCTGTTAGGACTGGGGAGTTTTGGGATGAGAGAGTCAGGGTCAATATTGAGTTTGACTCGCTGAACGCGGGGTGCCATGTACAAATCAAGCTGACGATTGAACCGCTCTTTAATGAAACGGTCGTATCCGGGCACCAATCGAAGCGCAGAGTGCTTTTGTGGGAGATAATCGCGCTCCCGGTCTTCTGGATCCGCCTCTTCCCATTGTTTCTTGTCTTCCTCGGTTGGTAGATATTCTTCGGGAGGGTTATATGATTCCGAATTGGTGGGTAGCGGTGGTTTAGGAGCGGGTAAGGGAGGCGCATGCGATGAGGGAGATTCATTCCATATAGCATAGAACTGTGGCTGAGCAGTGGCTGGCTTATTCGGCACTATTCGCCCTTGCCTGATTGCACGGACAATTTTCATGATCTATATGCCCAGTCACATAATGTCCCAGAAAACAACATCAATCCTCACCTTTATATGCTCCCATTTACTGGGAACGAAACGTCTTTTTGGTTCAGGCGCTGCTGATAGAGGCATCACTTCCTGCTTCCCTTTGCCAGTGAACCATTCAACCATTGGCTCATATGGATCGTAGGTAGCATCCGGAACCTCGTTCGTATACAGCCTACGAATAAGATCAAGTTCCTCGGCTGTGAGAGGTTTATCCGCCTGGGCTTTTTTGTCGAATGCAGAAGTCCTACGAAAATTTCAACCATTTGCACGCGAGGAAATTCATGTAGCACTGACCAAGAGGTCGGATCTTCGACAGTCTTGAGGAACCGGTCCAGCTCATCGCCCTGAGCAGGTTTCAAGACCGTTTTCCCATCCATATCGTAGCCGACATGAGGTAGGTCATCATACCAATGCATTGGGATATTCCCCACTCGATTTGAAGTCTGAAAGCCCAGTTAGTTGCGTGTTTTAAAGAGAGGTGACGATAATTACATCTTCAGTAGAAGAGTCAGAGTCATAGTCTGGCTCGATCTCGGGATATACGCGTTTTTCATGACCAGTGATATCTGAAATAATCGTTTTTGATTTTGGAAAAATGTGGATCTCCTCCTCGAGTGAATCGGTGTCTGAGCCCTCTTCGACCTCTCCCTCATCTTCACCCACATCCGCGTCTTCCTCTTCGCTATCTGCTTCGTCGCTGGCGGGATCTAGCTCGGGAAATTCGTCTACCTCTCCATCATCAGATTCGATATTATTTCCGTCTTCCTCGTCACTGAGCATCTCCATTTCGGCCACCTTGAATGTATCGAGCTGTTCTTCATGCTCATGCTGTTTCCGTTTTTTTGAGTTCCTGCCGTCGACGGCCATGAAAATGGGCAAGAAATAATCTTGTAAAAGGCAAACAACGACAAATAACGCGCCTTTTTCGAGACCGTGATCACGACGATGGTTAACTATGGCGGGGGTTCGTATCTGTTCTTCAATTCTTACAGCTCACTTACACTACTCTTAGATGAAGTTTCTGCGCTGGTCATAGATATTGGCTCTTCTTCCTTACGCGCAGGTTATGCTGGTGATGACACTCCGAAAGCAATCATTCCCACATCCTATGGCTATATATCTCCACCTGCTTCATCTGGAGAAGGGGATGTAACAATGGGCGAGGAAGGCGTTCAGGAATACACTGGGAAAGCAAAAAGCTTTTTTGGCCACTCTGGTCCTTCGGTTTGGAGGAAGAACATGGAAATCGGCAATCCTATCGTGGATGGACTAAGTACGCGTGAACCGTCCAGAGATGGCCACTGTACTGACTCAACAACAGTATCAGATTTTGCACCCATTCCGGCCTTGATAAGACATGCTTTGGACGATGTAATGCGCTGTTCCGCGGCCGAACACCCTGTTCTTGTCACAGAACCATCATGGAACACCCCAGCCAACCGTGAACGCATGGCGGAGATTATGTTTGAGGAATTCCAAGTTCCTGCCTTTTATATTGCAAACACAAGTGTACTAAATACGTGAGTCTTTGAAGTTCTGGTCGATTCAGAAGGTAAACCCCACCATCGAAGTTTCGCTGCAGGAAAAGGCTCTGCTCTTGTAATTGATATCGGGCAGTCGATGACTAGTGTAGTCCCTGTGGTTGATGGGTTCGTTCTTCGAAAAGGCATGTATTCACGGTGTTCAATATTTACATTCCTTTTCAACTCTTTCATCTACCAGGCCTGCAATATTCAACTTTGCCCAAATTAGTTCAAGCACATGCACGGCATCTTCTTATAAGCCCAAGTCCAGCTCGACAATCGATTGACCTGTATCCTTATCAGCTCATCTCCAGTAAACAGGTGTGTATGTATCCGAAACCAACTGCTCTCGCTGAATGCCTAAAAGGCAGTCGAGTCAAACGCACCCCCTCGGTTTACACTTCGTGAAGATCGTGTTGCGGGCACCACCCAGACATGGCGAGAATGGTACGAAACTCGTGAAGTTGAAGAATGGCTGCAGAGTATAGGAGGAGTTTTAGATCAGGGCTGGAACGACCAGTTGTCCAAAATCCTTTCCCTATAGGATTGTATACTGATTGTTGTCCATCTAGGCTCGTGCAGCACCGACAACCAAAACAGTACGAATTCCCGACTGGCTATAACACTTGGTTTGGACCGGAAAGGTATGGTGTGGGTGAAAATTTTTTCCATCACTCGCCCCAACTTGTTGTAGGTCTAGATCATCGAGTTCCCAGGTACAAATTCACGTTTGATGTTCTCTCTAGGCCGGGAACGCCAACGTACCAAAGCATATCCCTGGTCTTATTACAGACTCTCTGAGAGCCTGCGACCCAGAGCTCCGTCAGGTTTTGATCAGCAATGTCGTACTCACTGGCGGCGGAAGTCTATTTTCTGGACTTGGGGATCGACTAGCTGCAGAACTGGCGCGTTCATTTCCGCATGTACGTGTTTCCTCTTCTGGATCATTATCATCCCATCTCTGTTCGCTCATCACTTTTTTTAGTTCAAAATTCATGCCCCTGGTAACCCCGTTGAACGCCGCTATGGCGGATGGCTGGGTGGCAGTATTCTAGCCAGTCTGGGAACGTTCCATCAACTGTGGATCAGCCGTGAAGAATGGCAGGTTCGTACCCTTGTTTTTTTTTGTTTTTTTTTTTTTTTTTTTTTGAGTGATTTCGGAACACTCACGCTGTGGCAGGAACATGGAAAAAATATTGTGGGTCAGCGTTGTAAATGATTGGTTCTTGGTTTTTATTCTGTATTGTACTCTAGAGTAATGTAGGTAACAAAAAAAACACCTACTCGCTTGCGATTTTCAAGGAACCGAATACAGTATGCACCGACCCACTGTGAACTTAGCACGACTGCCAATTTCAAAAAAAAAATGGCGCACATAAATAATATTTATTTGACACCGTACATTTACAAGCCATACGTATACTTTGTTCGGTGGTGACTCCACCCAGCACTAGTTCGATATAACAACGTTAAATACAAACAATCAGGGCCAAAGACGAAAAAAGGGAACGTTTGTGAGGGGTTTGATATTCTTATAAAATAAGATCAAGTTGACAGAGAGTGCAGTGAAGGGGAGATTGAAGGAAAGACCCCCCACTGATAAAATGGGGAAGCGCAGCTCACCCATAATGCAACAAACGAAACGCAACTTGAGTGACTCTGCGCGAAACTGGAGCCAACACAAATGAGGGGAGGTGGAGGTAAAGAAGAACGCCAAACATCGAATTGCAAGACCATGATGATGGAGGAAAAGGGGGTGAGTTTACTGAGGCTGTTTCGCCAGCAGATGGTCCGCAATAAACAGCAATAACAGAGCAACGAAGTATTGGCGAAGAGGGAAAAGGAACGTGGGGTGTTTGAAAGAGGAAAAAAATCGAAGAGGGAAAGGGATCGCAACCACAAGCAGTGACAACCGTCAGGAAATTGAACATCTTGAATCTATCGCCGACTAGCCACAAATAAAGAAAAAGTAGAAATTGAGACGTGTCCAAACAATCACAAGTGAAATCATCGCCATAAACAGGAAACACGTAGTAAAAGTGTTTGCTGTTGAGAGGTCTTAATTCGAGAAGTCCGATTAAAAGACCTCAACGACTTCTCTGCGTTCCCTGGCATCCAATAGCATGCCAAGTCCACCAATGGCTTGGCGCCTGATCCTGGTGGCAAAGTTTTTGGGCCCGAGTTCATCGGCACCTGCGGGTGGTCCGCGGGGTTGTCTTAGAGGCTGGCTCACCAACCGGTGGGAGACCAGATTCGAGGGAGGTACTTCATCGACAGATGATTTGTTAGAAACGGCCGAGGCGGGCCTGCCGATACCCAATCCTTCATACAACTTCTTGGAAGCTTCCTCGCGCGGCGAAAGAGGCATCTCGTTGGAAGAGGATGAGTGGGGGGTGGTGGGAGACGAACCAGACTTGGACGAGCTGGTGGAAGAGCTATCATCGTTGTCATTGACCTCAGAAGTGTCGATAGTGACTGTAGGAAGAGCCTGTTGAGCGACGTTGCCGAAGTGAAGCGGGCGAGGCCGCGTCTTTGCTGCACTGATGAAAGTAGGGACACCGGGTGGAGGAGAGACTCGCTCGGGCGGAGGAGGGGTTACCTTTACGGAGGGGGAAGTGACTGCTCGATTGGCCAGGACAGAATTTCCTTTCCCACCGCGCCTCCAAGAGGTGGCAGCATCCGACTTAGATTGAACGATGGTGCTAGCATTGTTAGAAGTAGGATTGCCGAGCGAGGTACCTCCACTAATGACAGTAGTGGAGTGGGGTGTTGGGGGAAGGGAAGCGTCACCGCTTTCATCGAATCGAGAATTGGTGCCAGTCAGACTGGTCGTTCGGCTGCCGAATCTTCCGCCTAGGGCGGCAGTCATGGGAACCTGGTCGTCAGCAGCTTGTGCTTGCTGCTCAACCTGGCTGGCACGGCGCATTTGTGCGTTAAGAGTGGCAGTTCGAATGTCGAACCCAGTAGATAATGGGCCAGCGGTAGCAGGTGGATTGAAGCCAAGGCTAGAACGTCTGTTCTGAGCCTGCTGCTGGCGTTGAGCCTGAGCAAGCATCTCGGAGTGCATTTGTTGCGCCTGGACGGCCTGAATCATATTGTGAGTGGCGCTTGGGGAGGGGATGCCAGCGGACAAACCAAGTACCTGGATCCTCATAATTTCCAACTGCATCATTTGCATCTGTAATGCCTGCTGCGCTTGGGCATTGTTGACCAACTGGTTGGAAGTGAAAGCAGGACTAAAAGGAGCAACATTTGGGTTCATGGGACGTCGCTGCTGCTGAGAGAACCTGTTGTTGGGCCCGTCGACGGCGGCAGTCATGGGAATTCTGCTTGCCGGATGATACGAGGATATTTCTGGGACGAAATCTTGCTCTTCATCCACGAAATTGCCGGAAAGAGAGTTCGGGGCGAGTCTAGATACATTGAAAGTGGCACCTGGAAGAGCGGTGTGCGGGATAGAGGCCGAGGAGGAGCGGACACCGCCAGTGCGGAGACCAGACAAAAGAGAGGCTCTAGAATTTGTGGTAGGGGCGGTAGTCATTGTTTAAGAGAGCAATAGATAGAGATAGACGTCGATTAACGGGAGATTACTGAAGGTTCAAAAGTGGATTACAGCTGGAGATGGGGCTGAGAAAATTGGGGCGAGCAGGAGAGCAGAAACCTAACTTGCCTGGAAGAGACGCAAGAGGACACTGAGCGGCGCAAAATGAAAGAAAAATTTACTGGAAGGAAGAAGAGAAAGGGAAACCACCCAACGCGATGACGGTCGTTCGAGAGTAAAGGAGAGAAATCGGGGCGTTGCCGACACGGCCGGTGTTTGTCATTATTTGGCTACTACAGATATCGTTTGGCACTCGCTCTAATTCTACCATCAAATGCCACGCTCCGTATCGCCTGCTGATTCGAATAAAACGGATTCATCATCGTCTGCAACATGTATTGGTTGAGCCTCGGTACACATTCGTGGGTTCAGTGCAGCAGCAGCAGCCCACCTTGACATACAGCTCCCAGATTTCAAAGAAAAACGATCTGATTCCTTCGTCGTTTTTGCTTTCATGCAGCAGAATGAATTTCGTATCTAGCGGCCAATCGTCACCTGTGGGCTTTAGACCAGATGGCTTGACCACTTACTGCCCGGTGTGATGAATGCAGAAATAGTCCATTCATTGAACTTGTCCACGCTTTTGAGATACCTGTGCAAATCAATAGTTCAGGCCGTGTTTTCCTGTACCAACCCTGCCTCACTCGCATTGCTCCATCTTTTTTCATTACATCTTCCACTGTATCCAGGCTTGCATTCGCGATCATCTGTATTACATGTCTGTCCTGGCCTCCCCCAATTCGAACACCTCCTCCGGTTGTATGCTGAGTCGCGCTCGATGCGCCTGATAGTGCCGTCAGCGTCCCGGCGAAAGCTGATGTTGACCACGTCGGTAGATTGGACGAAAGCGGCGACAACACCGTCGGTGTTGGCTTTGTAGACGAATAAGTAAGATTGTACACTGGCGTATCTGAGGGCGAAAGGATAAATAAGTGATGCGACATGGATGTAGGCGCTTGAGCGTATTCAAATGTCCTTTCTTTTTCGACTACAACCGGGTCTCCGACCTACCATTCTCAGGCAGCCATTCGTTTCGCCTTTTTCTCTTTCAAGATTAAGGCAGCAGTCTGGCCGGGCAAGACCTCCATCTTTCACAGATCCCGGCTATGGAGGACACGGCTTCAACAAAAAAACACCGCTGCTGGATAAAATACCAGAATCTACAGTCTTCTGGGGCATTCTTGGACTCAACGGAGCTGTATTCCTAGCATGGCAGCTGGCAAAGAGCAGATATGCAAGTGTCTGCTTCTCCTGAAAAGAATTACTCAGACGAGCCCCAACAGCAACACGAACACGACCCAAGTTCTTACATATGGATGCACCAGCACTTTACTTCTAGCTGGCGCAACTTCTCATCGGGAAAAATGTAGGCTTACTCATTCTGAAATAGGATTTCGTCTTATATTTCTGCACTAGATGGACTGCCGCAACGTCCATGTTCTCCCACATGTCATTCCAGCATATCCTGTTCAACATGTTCACCTTTTATTTCCTAGGCCGTCCCGTCCTCTCCATCCTTGGGACACAAAAATTCTTAAGCCTATATATCGGAGGTATGCCCCGAGTCCCTTTATTCAGTGGGCCAAGGTATTCATTGCAGCTGCAGGAGGTCTCGCCTCTAGTTTTGGAAGCATGTTTTGGCACAACAAGATCCAGCACCATGATACAAATTCATTAGGCGCAAGCGGTATTGTTTCGTTTGTTCGGTAGATTGACATGGCGATTGAGCCAACCTTTTTTGTGTAGGTGCCGTTTTCGCAACAACTTCTTTCCTCGCCTGTGTCGCCCCCAAGATGACCTTTCAGATCTATGGTATAATTCCCGTTCCGGCTTGGTTATTTGTTTCTGGCATTCTCGCCTTCGATGCAGTATCGGCGATGAAAAATGTCAGAGTAGAGACCGACACAGCCGGGCATGTTGCTGGGATCGTAGCGGGCATAGCGTATTACTTACTGAAAAGATTTGGGCTTTAATAATACGATAATAGCAGTCCCTAGATTTGAGCCTGTTGGAGTGGCCAGATGTGGCCGAGGACGCGTTTTAGACTTCGAGTCGTCGCGTAATACCCACGAACCAAACCTTGAATTTCTGCTGCCACCCTCACCGTCTTCCAACTGGGGCGTTGTCCCCCCAATACAGCACGCAATGGACTCTGTGAATCCAGACTCGAAATATTGCTCAATCAATGCAAAAGCAACGGTGAATGGGTCTTTTCCTTGAAACCTCGACCTTGGCTTATTCGTCTCCAACCCAGACGTCGACGTCAAGATTGACGCTTTGGTCAAGATACAGACAGAAACTGAGCAAGGGTTGGAGGTCAGTCTTACTCGTTTTGCAGAATCTCCGACTGACAGGTAAACAAAAAAAAAACCCCAAGATTCACGACCCCGATGCGCTCATCAACGTTCTCAAAGCCTGTCTGCGAACCTCAAACCAACATCTTACAAACGCCACCTTGTCTACATTGCCATCTGTCCTTTCTCTGCTTGTTTCACGCCCCTTCAATTTTCCTGCACTGCGAAACGGCCAATCTTCTGCTCACTCATCCACTTCATCATCTTCGCCGTCATCTATCGTTGATGTTACAGTGCTTCGCCAAGTGCTCAACGCATTTCTTCCTACAGGAGGCTTATTTGAAAGGCTGGGCGATAAGGAGAGGGCTCAGGTAAAGGCACGCGAAGCCTTGGTTATTCTGGGTGGTCTCGCTTTCCGGGCTCCAGGCGCCACAATCGCCACAATGTCGACCGGATCACGTAATGGTAAAGGTCCTGAAATGCCCTTGACACTGTACGAACGCTTCCTAAGGGAAAATGGCCTGGGCAGTAAGGTGTGGAAGGCTAGGGAACAGGTGTGTCCTTCAGACGTGACTTTCGCACCGGCGATTGAATGATTCTAGTCTATTCTGACGTTGGTGCATATACGCCGACAATATCATATGTTCCCCCTTCGCCCCTACCTATCACTGCTGGTCGATTGTCTAGAGGACACTGACGCACACGTACGCGATTGTGCTAGACAGTCCATCGTCGAACTGTTTTCCGGACCATCCGTGACCGATGCTGCCCGCACAGATCTGAAGAAGGAAATGACAAAGAAGGGCGTGCGCAAGACGATCGTGGACGGCGTACTGTCCAAGCTTCTCGGCGGTGATAATGGGATTGAGAGTACCCCTCAGAGTCCGACAGGTTCAGAACTTGGAGAGACTAAATCTTATGTCCCTCCGAGTCTGATGCTGCAAGGACGCAAACCGTCTGGACCACCCACGATACCCCGGTCATTCAGTCAATCTACTATTCCAAGACCTCCAAGCCGGGCAGCGGCATTAGACACCCCCACACCCTCAACCCCGACCACTGAATTATCTTCGGCCGACGTTAACCCAGTATATGTTCGTATACACAACTCTTTCTCCCTTCGTTGTTTTGTTTACCTCATTGCGTACAGATTGCCTCTGTCCGGGATCTTGAAAATGAATTCCAAGGGATGGAGAAGGCTTTCGAGGTTCATAAGTCATCTAACATTTTCTTACGATCGTGTCCTAATCAATTATATAAAGGGTAGAGAAACCGAACATAACTGGTCACCAAGAGAGCAGTTTATCTTACGGGTGCGTGGCATGTTGAAAGGCGACGTTCACCAAAGATATCTCGACGCCTTCATGGGCTGCCTCAAATCCGGTTTCATCCAATGGTCCCTAAAGACGGTGGGCCAAGACACAACAGTTGTCTACTATCAGTACTCATGTGTTTTGTTAGCTGGCTAGCTTGCGTACCACAGTATGTATGAACACTTGCGCTCTCTATCATGAACTTGCCGTGGTAATCGGATCATCTCTCGACCCTTTCTGTGAAACTCTTCTCATAAATCTGCTCAAAATGGCTGGTTTCACGAAAAAGATTACTGCAGACCGGTCGCAAAGCGCCATCGACTGCCTTATCACGTACACTTCCGGCACTCCTCGAATATTTCTCCCTCTTATTTCGGCCGGACTGAAGGAGAAGAACATACAGGCACGAAATTTTGCAATACTTCATGCCAAGTTGTACATCGAAACTCATGGACAACGCGCCAAGCACGCCATAGAGGCTTCTGGCGGCCTAGACATTTTGGAAGGAGGGATAAAAAAATCACTCAGTGATGCCAACGCCGGGGTCAAAGCCGCAGCAAGGGTGACCTTTTGGAGCTTCAACGAAGTTTGGAGGGTTCGTGGTGTAGCCATGCTCGAGAGCTTGACTCCAATTGCCAGGAAGGAAGTTGAAAAAGTTTGTCCCAACCCAGAGCTTGCTTCCTCCCTGCCGCCGACAACACCAAAACCGGTGAAAAAGTCCAGCGTTGCTGCTGCGATTGCTGCTAGTCGAGCCAAGGCTAAAGCTATTGCCACTGCTCCTCCGACGCTACGACATCAAGCAACCTCGGCATCTCATGTCACTCCTGCGAGGCGGCCCGGTTCACCGAACCTGGCAAAGAGTACAAGTCAAAGCCCTCCTCTCCGTCCTTCACCCCCTTTGCGAAATCCTACTATCAGTCCTCCCCGTTCTCGTGCCATTTCTAATAGTATTCCACGTTCTGTTAGTAGCCCGACAATCACACCTTCAGGTTCACGTCTCAACGCAGCTTCTCTTTCCGAATCTCCATCTCCGCCCTCGCCTGTCTCGGACCATGGCTTTTCCCATCCCGATCCACGGCGGCTTTCTTCTCCACTGGGTTCGGGCATACGTGGGTCACCGAATCGACCATCGACGATACGGAGGGCTGTGCAGACAGCTCTTCCCGCATCTCCCGCCTCTTCCTCCGGCTCACCTTCACAACAACGAGCTGCTGCTGGACTCCAACCTTCGGCCGCTGCTAATGCTGTGCGTACGTCCACTCTCATGCCAACCTTCTCCGGAGACGAGGAAGACTCTCTCCTCCTCGCTACCGTAATTCCCATACCAGCCAGCGATAGCGATTCTGACGACCATTCCATAAATCTAATATCATTCTCGGCACCTTATGAGAGATACCCTCCTCGGCCTGCTTCAAACTCTCAGACACATTCCCCATCCCCAAAATCGATAGAATTCAAACCAATGAAGGGCGTATCGAATGCTCTGTCTACAGACTCTGTGACTGATCTAGCGCAGGCAGGTGGCGCTCCGGTCGTCGAAGATGCGCTGAGAGCGCGAGCAGAGCAAGCAGAAAGTGCTGCAGAGAGATTGTTGGAGTTGGTTGAGCCGGAAGATGACATGCCCCATCCTACACTACCTCCCTCTCTTTTGGTCGGAAGCAATGTGAACACTGGACATACAACGTCGGGAAAACCCAAAACTACGCCAATACCAGTCACTCAGATCGCGACTCCGGTGACCCCGGCGAACAGAGCAACATCAGTATTGCGACAAGCAGCGCTCTTCCAGGATAGTCCTGTTTACAACGGTAGACCTCCTTCGCTGCTGGATGCCTTGCAAGACCGTTCCAAAGAAACAGCGTGGTGGTTGAAACGAAAAGCTCGTAAGTGATGTTCGAAATATGCAAGTCAGCTGGGTCCTGACTTGAATGTGGCGATTTTAGTTCTAGGCAAGCGACGGACGCTTGGAGTGGAAAAATCTTTGAACCGACAAACAGAACTCGAAAATTATATTGCCCTTTTGGAGAATGAGAGCGCCGATTCCAATGTACTACAAAAGCTCGTGTTCATCTGTCTAGAGAACCCTGCTCTCGACGCCCTTTCTCCGCTCAGCCCAGAATCGACGTATCCTATGAGCCCCTCACCATTTGTCAGTTCCCTTTCCGTCCCAACGCTGCATGATGATTTGTGGGAGAGGAATAAGAACTTTGACAAACTCCTCGGCTCGCTCATCGGCTATCTGGTGTCTGCTCAGGTTTGTGCTGTTCGCTTGAAACAGATGAAGGCAGATTCTTATGGTTTACATAGGACGAATCAACGATAGAATACGGCCTGATGGTCGTTTGGCAAATGCTTGAAAGTCAATTGATGCACCTCGAGGGCCGAGAGGGAGATGTCTTCACGTTGCTGCTTCGGGTCAGATATTGCAATAAATTCGAGGTGAGTGACTGACGATCTATCATTTATCGTAATCATCAAAAAAATGCTTTTAGGTCCTTGAGGCCACTAACACAATCCGAGACGCTCTTACTGCACGAATTGAACCGGTATATGGTCTCACCACATTACACGCCAGTCTCAGAGCATTCCACGCTGAAGTACCTCCATCTGAAGACGACACGGATATAAAAGCCGCATCTTACGCTTTTGGGCTGCTTGCTCTTGGAAAATTTGTACTCCGACTTCCCGCTGAAATTGCTGAAGAGGAGCTGCCTCGGATTCGGAATACACTAATAACGGTATGTATTATATGCCTCAAATCCCTTTCGCTTCGTTTTCTAATCAGAGATGGACAGGGCTTGAACGACTCCAAATCGCTGGTTGTCCGAGAAGCTGCCGCTGCCGCTATCATTTCAGCGCAGCTAGTTCTTCGCGATGAAACCCACCTGTTCGCACTTCTCGATGGTCTTGCTGACGAAAAGAAAAACCTGCTCACGTATCTCTTTGATAAGCATGGTGCTCGAGGCTTTCCAAAAGGTGGAGTAGATAAACTTGAGAAAGAGATGCGGAGACTGGATACTAGAACAAGTACTCCTCCCCGTAGGCCTACTTGAAGTATCCTCGAGAGTTGACTTGTTTGCGCTAGACCTAAAAAGATCTGTATCTCGTTATCATTAGTTGTATGTTTTTATACTCTTCGCTTTCGACGTTTTTATCATTCGTATGAACACATGGATTTTTCCAGCTATTGACGCGGATTTCGGTAAGCCACGAATCAAAGTCTCACGCCACTCGTCGCACAAGTAGCCCACATTCTAAACCCTTCCACATTAATCAGGCCTCCATCTAGCAACATCCAGGAATTTTAACGAGTTCTTGGGTCTGCCAATAATGTAGTCGTGTTGGCGCAAGCCTGTCTGTCGCCTCAGGTTCGTTATCCACAACTCCACGCTACGATCAGCGTTATCTCGACAACCATCGACGAATACCGGACATGAACGGAGCAAACTTTCAGATCTTGACTTGTTCAAAAAAGGTCCGTCTTTGATCTGGCAGTACTACCATTATCGACGAGAGAGGTTGTTGAGGAACATGATTGTTCCACAGTCGTCCCCCTTTCTGCCTCCTTGTTTAGCCTATATTATGCTTCCATTATCAGTAGTATATGAGTGTATTATATACGAAACGCGAGACTTTACTCCCATCCTCGTCGTTCCCCCCGACTCATCCGGCTCTTTTCTTAAAAGAAGTGTGTAGGTTTGCGCCTTGAAGGGCTGAAGAAACCTTCTCACTCATACTAAGAGTCCTCAAAGTTCACCAATCTGCCCTAGTCTCGCCGGACCAGAGAATTTCTTGGCATACAGAGCATTCAATAAAGGTCCATGTGAGGGAATTGCCTCCAAAATCATTGGAATTCCAGATGGAGAAATTGAGCTTTATGCCTATGCCTTGTTGAAATATTCACCGCTTTGACTTCGTGTGAACGAACACATTCTCACCCAGTGAGGATCCCCAGATAAGCCACTGGATCTTGTTGTTCTGTAGGTTGGCGTCGAGTCATTTACTGTCATTCCGTATTCTACTCGCAAGGCGAACTCTCGGAGGACTTAGTCGGCCACAGTGGTGAATTGATGTCCCGAATACAATCGATACGCGTCTACATATAAAGAGTAATGCGCGGAAAGATTGGATTGACAAATGTTTTCCCCGGTAATGCGCATTTCTGTGGAATCGAGGGGATTTTTCGGATGAAGGCAGCGGAATAAGATCACTCTGCAGGTGCCTCCCTGTAACCGAAAACTTATCAGGCTTGAGCTCAGCAGAAATGAAAAAGCGGACTTATGATATATAGGACATTGTTGCACCTGTAGGTGCATAATGATCAGTACGATGAGGGTATCAGCAAGGTTTACGCTCACCGAATGAAAACCTCTCCCAGAGCACCGTTCGATTTTCCATCCTGGAACTCCTCCGTGTTTGCAAGCTAAGACCTATGAGTATCTTTTAGATTTTCGAAGGAAGGGAAAGGACAGACTTGGAGATTCATGTAGCCATCTGTACTGACGAGAAAGCCCTTGTACTCTAATCCCCATTTTAGCCGGACGAATACTGGTTTTCCAGTAAGTTCTTGCATGAAAGGCTTTGGATTGACCGGGGTGACCTGTGATACTCGTTATTACATCGTTCATCCTGAAGAAACACAGTGGCATACGGCAGACATTGTGGTTAAGGACAGAAGCCGGGCGCCTATTTTCGTTGAAACTTGCTCCCAACCATGTCAGATCGCGAAGGCCTTTCGAGTGCTCCTCCAAACGACGATGACCTGTCGCTCCCCAAGGCCACAGTGTCAAAGATGATAACAGGTGCTTTGGCTACACTTATTGTTTCTTATATCTATTAACATTAGTTCAGAGCTACTGCCAAAGGATATCGTTTGTGCAAAAGAAACGCGTGATTTGGTAATAGAGTGTTGCGTAGGTGAACAGAAATCCAGCTGCCTCAGCACCTGCTCCCTTCTAATATTGAATCGCCTAGAATTCATCCATCTGATATCATCCGAAGCAAACGATATCTGTGAGAAGGAATCCAAAAAGACAATTGCCCCAGAGCATATAATCAGCGCGCTCAAGGCGCGTTTTCCTTGACTACCACCTTTTTCGATTGCTCACATGTCTCCTGCAGGCACTAGGATTCGAACAATTCACAGCGGAGGTCGAGGACGTCCTCAAAGACCATAAGCAGGCCCAAAAGGTCCGTCGTCATACTCTTCCTCTCAGCGTCACCTCTAATATCATCATCCGCAGGACCGAGAGAAGAAAGTTTCCAAGTTTGAGCAGTCAGGCAAGACTGAAGAAGAGCTACTAGCAGAACAGGAACGACTCTTCGCCGAGAGTCGTGCTCGATTTCAATCTGGACCCCAGTAATGATCCAACCCACTGCCCTATCTTTATTTCTTCTCCTCTCCACATGTATTATCACACCTGTAATTGTAATTAGATGGGACTATCGTGCCTTCTGGCGTGTCTTCAGTGCTTCCAATCTGCGCCCTGGTGAATCGTTATTCCAATGTCCTGAGTTGTCAGGCATGACGGTGGGCAGACCGCTTTGTTCAATGACGAAGGACGCCGAGACAGAGGCGTAAAAAGCAGCTGCGTGCGCAGTCAGCATCGGACATTCGTAACGGACAACATTCCTGCAAACCTTCAAAGATATCTCCGTTGAGCTCAATACCTGCTGCCAGCCCGCCCAGAAAGCTATTTCCAGCGCCTGGTTTTCTCCGTCAATAATGTGCTCAGCTCCATTCCCAGCTCTTACCAGTGACATCCACAATTTTTGACGCATCGCTTTCCGTCCAGAACGCTTCTATCCATCTTCCACCGGCCTTTCTGGTCAGCACATATGCTCCCAGGGCTCCGCTTCTAATGATCACGGTATCTTTCGCACCGAGTTCCAGCAGACGGGCAGCGGCTTGTTCGACTGATGACCTGCTTAGCGGATGGACGACGGGAGTGGTGAGCAGCGATAGCGCTTCTTCGGCATTAGGACTACTGGATGTAAGGTGCGCCAATTCTTGCTTTATTGGAGATTTGCATACCTCAGAACATCGACAGAAGGAAGGATCGCGACCAACGCTGGCAATTCTTCAGGTATGCATCTGTCCTTTGACAGGAGTTAGTCTCGACGGTGGAAGTTTGTAAAAGAAAATACCGACGGGTATAGGTTCGTAGATTACAAATGGATTCCATCCGTGTATCTCCGGCACTTCGGAGAGAATAACGGATGCTCTAGCGGGTGAGCAAATAAAGTGTAGACTCCGAGGTCTCTCTAGTGGCGTCTTTACTAGATCTCGAGGTGTAATTCTAATCCGTGGTGTAAGGTATTGGAATCTACGGAAACCTAGAAGCGTAAATCTTGATGTTGCCACCGAGGTCTAGTACTTACTACGTACCCTCTTTGGTCACCTTTGTAGATATTGAGTGCGCGTGTAGTTTGAGCTTGGGTTTGTGAGCGGAAGAGCCACATGTCGTCGCCGTATAGTTTGAGTTTGCTCTCGATGTCGGAAGGAAAATCATAGCCTTTATCGACAATCATCCCAATGTCTCGAGGGGGCAACCTGGGGCACACAATAAAGTTTCCTCTGAGGAGGGGGCAACATAGTACAATTTAGCCAACCATATACGAGCTCCAATCGCTGCATAGGTCCCGCCGCCTCCGATCTGCTGTGCCGCGTACTAGGATGCCTATTAGTGGGATACGGACTCGGACTGATTCAAGAAACTGAAGCTAAACGTACGTCGGAGGTTGTACTCCCTGCGCTATCTGTAAAAGAAAATTCATCGATAATGAACATTCCGAGTGTGACAAAAGTTTTTGAGCCTGTCAATGTCATGATGGTTGAACGATAACCGGATCCGCCAACCCGCATGCAGGTCTGGGCAGTCTCGTATGACCCTCCGAGCTTCACAGAGCAGGCAAGTAGAGGAACAGAAATGGCCTGCTATCCCCCTAAAGTCGTTCTTCGCAGCTGTATCAAAACGGCCTCTTGGTCGTTGACCCAGCCAGCGCTGCAAAGATCAAGCGGTTCTATCGACGCGAAGATGCCTGCAGTGAGAAATGCCAAGTTCCTTCAAACTCACTAGAACCTCTCTCTCTCTCTCACACACACCGTCCGCAGGAGCCTTAATTGCCCGTCTTCTGCCACGGGCTTTGCTCTTGGAGCGAGGGATTCCAACCGGTTCAATGACCTTTGCTGCCACAGAAGCTGGCAAACCTTACATAGCAAGTCTACTACTTACACTCCGCTCTTTAGCGAAATAACGAGGGGGTTCTAGTAGACAACACCCGATATCCATCCTCCCATCGCTTACAATCTATCTCATGACAATGGCTTCGTACTCATGGCATATGCTCCCGGCACCACGCATCCGCCTGCATACGCTTTAGGTGTAGACGTAATGCAGGTCCGACTGCCTCGACGAGACACCTATCGTTCTTTCATCAACACATTCACAGAACAGGTAAGAAAAAGCTCCCCCTGTCTCGGCTCAATCGAAAGCCCATATATATCCCTTGATGGTTCATTCACAGCTTACACCTTTGGAACGAGAATCGGTTTCTCCCGCTGTCTCACCAGCGGAGGGCCTAAAAAGATTTTTCTGGCTATGGACAATGAAGGAAGCCTATACAAAAGCCCTCGGCCTTGGACTCGGCTTCGACTTTAGTCGCATCGAGTTCGATGTGAAGGCGGACATAGTGCGGGTGGATGGCAAAGTGCCTCAGGGTTGGAAATTTCACAAGTTCGAGGTGAAGGAAGAAGGAGAAATTTATGTTGGAGTTGTGGCAGAATTGTTGGAGGGCTTACAGACAGCAGTCGTTATTCCCGAGACGGAACCGAAACCATGGTTCAAGTATTTTACAGCAACATCATTCGTGGAGCACACCATAGAAGAGCTTTCACCAACTTGAATAAAGATTTTTTTCAATGGCTTTTTATAGAGCATCCTCGATGGCAGGGACGGAACCGCTATTTAACCACTCTCCATAATACACACATTCTGCAGGATTCACAGGCCCTCCGCCTCTGCAGAACTCAAATGTTGGACAAGTGCTACATGGGGCTTGGGACCACCCGAGAGATAAGCGCTCTTCCTGTATAGCTCTGTATACGCTACCTCCCACTTCATCAAACGATGAGAGAAATGGAGATGGGGAACGCTTGCTCGACTTGGATTTGCTTCGACGTGAACGACCATCATCAGAATCAGAGTCGGAATCGGAATTCGAAGAAGCGCGTCGACTTTTGTGTTTCGACTTTCGCTTGCGTGCCGATTCGTCATCACTAGACGACTCATCTGAAGATTCCTCCCGTCTCTTCTTCTTCTTCTTCTTTGATTTCCTTTTGCGAGATGTGTCGTCGTCGTCGGAATCATCGGTATCCATCTCCCTTTTGCGCTTGGTTTTTTTTTTGGTAGAGGCTGTGTCTTCAGAATCGGAAGCCCTGGATTTCTTGTTTTTCTTCTTCTTGCTCCTGGAGGTCGCCTTGTCATCTTCGCTATCGGAAGAGTCGTGTTTTCGTTTCTTCTTTGAACGTTTCTCGTCTTCACTATCGTGTTCGTCTATGGCGCCAGAGTCCCAAAGGGTGCTTCCGAAGGATGGAAGCTAGGAGAAAAAAAAAGTGATCATGGGATTGAGCCAGTGTGAAGAAAAAGTTATAGAAGGAAAGTCCGTACTCTTTCAATCTCTCCATCCAACACGAGTACATTCAAAAGCATTTCGACGTGTTCGACCGTCAAATCAGTCTCTGTAAGCCGTGCCTGCTTCAGGGCGTTTCGGACCTGTTGTGCGTTTGGATACTGAGGAGATTTAGAAATCGGATACAAAGCGCCGTCGGGTTGTTGGCCACGAGCCCTAGGAAAGCTCTTGGAAAGGGCAGATGTGAGGTGCGAAGATGTCCACATGGTTTGAGCCTGCTTACCGTGTCGCGTATGAATTTAAAACATGCTTTCATCAAGGTTTCGATGAATTCAGTGTCGAATTCACCGTCAGTAAACCACGGGCCGCCTGTTAGACTGACAGAAGGTGTGAGCCCTTCAAGCATATATATCTTGCGAGTCGGATGCTAGCCGGAAAAGTGTTTGTCGAGTTGGACATTTCTAAGGCTGAATAAAATTTAGAAACGCACTTGGACCGATTGAGTTCTTTTGATCAACTTTTTTTGCTCCAGTGTTTTCATAGAACGGTCAAGAACAGCTTGATGAAAATTGGTTTTGGCCTTCAGATGCTTTACCCATATGCCTTTTGTTTAATTTTGGATTTTGGATTCAGCTTGAGATAGAGATTTAATGTGTTCAGGAACAAACCTTCATTCTGAGCGGCTCTAATGTGTCCCAGCACAACTTTCTCTTCTTCCGTAAGACCGATATTGCTAGATGTGAAGCGCTGAGGGTCGGATGGTAAAGAGGAAAGAAGCGACGCACGTAGAGTGTTCTGACTTGGTAACGGCTCTAAAGCTGAGAGCACCTTTACTGTTTTTGAGAGGCTTCAATAAGCCAACTGCGAGGAGATAGTTGAGAGCATCTTTGCGCTCGTTTGGATCTGGAACGATAGACTCTGCTACTTTTGCAGTGATTTCCTACGGTTTAGATTAAGATGGGTTGTTCCAAGGAGAAGAATGGACTTTGCATTATTCGGGGATGATATAGCGGCATGGTGGAGGCTTGTTTCATGAGCAGTGGGAGGCCGTGGATTTACGCTCATTGCGCTTGACAACGGACAAGCGAGGAACAAGCGCCCATAGGGTGGGATCATGTGACAGACGTCCGAAACCCGACGTTCGAAAGGGCAGCAACCTCGGAGGCTTTTAATTTTACTTGATTGTAAGCTACAAAACTATTGACATTACTTATTTACGGCGCAGTGCCATTATGTATTATGATATGTATGCGAGAAATTATCCGAGAAATTATCTAAACACGACCATAACGTATGTCTGTCAGTATCCGAAAAACAAGTCAGAATAGGTATCAATCTCTACAAGCTCCTCATCGGAGGCTTCCAGTTCCAGCGGCTGTGATTGCCAAACCCTTTGGGGGTTAGAATCCACCCGTCCTTTCCGTTCTTGAGAACCCCAATGCATTCCACTTAATTCAAACGTTTGGAGATCAGTGAAAGCATTAAGGGCACCAGCGATATCTTGGTAGAAATTCTAATGCCCAATGTATTAGGAACCCTAGAAATTGACACAGAAGAAGCGGCAGACTTACGACATCCGGTGCTTCGGAAAAGCTGTAGTAGATTGTCATCAATCGTAGGTGTAAAAGACGTTGGATCCGTTTTGACAGTGTCTGCAAAAGTGCAGTGGGATCGGAGCTGGTGGGACCGCTGAGAACAGCAATATCGGTAGACGACTGGGCCAGGCAAGTGGCAACGTCTACTGTAAGATCGCCGCTCGTCAACTGCACAGTATGAACAGGTCGGGAAGGAACTATGGCCTCGGCTGCCTGGGAAGAGCCAACAAATTCTTGTAAATTAGGTACGGATGACGGCGTTAAGGCAAATGCGGGTCGCTCATGCCTAAATGGAATGGAATCGACTTGGAGTTCTAGAAGTGTAGGCGTGCGCCCGAGAAAAGCAGATACGTGAGAGTCGAGTGCAAATGGACATGCGAAATGGATTAATCTAGGGAATGAGAGAGACTTGAGAATCCAAGAGGCAGAGGGGTCGACCAACAGACGAAGGGAAGTGAGCTCGGACATGTACGAGACTGCCCTCGCCAAGTGGATGTAGAATGCACCGAGAAGAGTGGCATCGGAATCAAGGTCGATCGCAAAGGACCTGACGAAATGGGCAATGTGTGGCTTGCGGGCCATTGTGAGGACGACGGGTAAGGCGTGACGCGATGAAGAGATATGGACGTGTCTGTAGAGCTGGCGCTGAGCTGGCAGATGGAGCCAGGACGCAGTGTAGGAAAGACGGGCAAGGTCTGGTTGAGGCAGATCGTCGCAGACGGCGTCGAGGAGCTCGTGGGGCAGCATGGCGAAGGACATGGTGGTTGGGGAGACAAGCAAGGCTGGGCGGAGGGCAAGCTTTAATAGAGAGATGTATATAATATTATTGCAGGGTGAAGATGATGGCCGTATGCAGTTGCCATGTATATCCAGCGTATGTCTGAATCAGCATCTTGCGCCTCATCGCCCGATCCTCTCGGTAAGCTATCACGAGACCAGCCATCTCAGCTCTTCCTCCTGGTCCTTACGCTTTCTGTGCTCTCGACCAACCGAATGAGGACCTCTGGTTCCGGTACCGGTTTCTAGAGAGGTCCTATTCTTTTTACGTCTGAATAAGTATTTCTCATTCACAGCTACGCCGGATTTGGGTTTCGCGGCAGTCGAAACTCCAGCAAGACGGATTTACCGGCATTTCATGCTCAGGTTCCCCAAAATAGCCCAGGCCATTGCTGATATTTCCCGGGCGATGTGGGCAAAGCGCCGAAGTGGGTTGGCGAAGTTCAAAGAGGCTGATCTTCCCGGTTATTGACCCATGGTAGGCGGGGGTGCCCATTTCCACTTGCATTTTCTCCAAAATGTGGTACGGCTCCGACAGCCACCGGATATGAGGTTTGACCTCTGCCTCCTCAGCTCGCGAGTGGACCAAAAGACCGCGTTCGAGACGGCCTTTTGATTTCATGATCTCCAGAAACTCATTCTGTTGCCAATGTATTAGCCTATTGAATCCCAAGATCACCGAGGCCAATGCAAAACTGTCCCTTTGCGCTTGGCTAGTAGGGTCTATTTCGACTTGCCAAATACTGGCCCTTGTATTCGTGTCAGCTGCCTCTCTTTCCAGGGGTTGAGCTCGTAGCAGCTGAGCATGGTCCCTCGAGGAAGCCCTCCAAGACGTTCCTTTCCAAGACACAGACACTTTGATTTCTCTCAATGTCCGCTCTGCACTCGGATGACAGCGAGAGACCAAAGGGAGATACATATTAGGTAGCAATAATATGGCGAAAGGAGGCAATGTGGATTCCGTACGCGACTCTTGTTAGTGGCCTTCTTTTGTTATAGGTCCGTGAATGGGTTAGAACTGTTACCATGTTGGGAATCAGGGTTCCCCCCCCGGAATGTATCCCCACAAAACTCGACACACCCTGAACTCCTTTGATCTTGCATGGATCATCCTCCCTCTCCTGAATCAGGATCTTCGCCCTTCCAAGGCTTCCTTTGCTGGGGATTTTTATCTAATTTCTCCTTTAGAAGAATCATTGATTTTTTAGAACTCTATAGAGCGCAGATGTCCTCGTGGTCCAAGTAGAAATACTACTGGCGCCGCACATCTTGTGTCCTCACGACAGGCAGTGGATGGCCGAGTGTGAGTAACTATTGAAACTAGAGCGGCTACGACCTGAGAAGAAACTAAACGCACGATACGGGAACTAATCTCCCCAATATTACGCCGCAATTACAAGGTACACTTTAGTGAATTGAGGGTAAAAAAAAACTACTGCTGTACATTGTTACATATAACTTAGTTAAAAAAAACAGATTCACACCTCTGATCAACAGGAGTATTGGGCACAATACATTACATACTAGAACAGTACAGGAACATTTTCTTCAAGTGCGCTCGTATCCCTGTCAAGATCGATAGCACTATCACCCCTGGCAGGCCCATCTACAGTGTTGGTCGTGTTGGTCGGTGAAAGAGGCTCTGAGGAGGACGAGTGAATAAAAGTAGAGTTTCGTGGCGTCGTATCACCATTCGTATCTGCTTCATTGTACGGAGAGTGGCCATACCCATAGGAGTATGATGAAAAAGGCGACGTCCACGTAAAGTTAGGTCGTTTTTGTGGCCGTGGCTGGATGAGGGGCTGTGAAGCGAGAGAATCGTTCGAAACCGCTTTGGAGTCGACGGTATCAGAAGGTGTAGGCTGTTCGCTGACTCCGGTCCTATTCTGGGAAACATTACTATTGGTGTTTTGATTGCTCTCGTCGATGACGGAGAGCACAGTTCGAAGCTTCGAGTCTGATTTTCGGGAATTGTGGCCCGCGGGGAGGAAAGGGACAGAATGACGACGGATGACTGGAGAGGCCGGGGAAGTGGAGCGTGGAGAGGCTGGGGTCGAAGCCGAAGTCGATGTAGGAGAAGAGGGAATGTCTGCCCATTCGGAGGGTTCGGTAGGGAAGACTACGGGAGCCGGATTGATTAGGTTCATGTTTGTATTTTGTGTCCATGATGCAGAGACACTGCTCGACACGGACGGGAGGCCCTGTATATTGTCCATTTCCGGTGTCTGTGTTAGGGAAGTTGTTGATGATGAAGGCGCGGATGGCATGATGGACAAAGGGCGTAGAATACTGAAGATCTGGTCTTCAGACTGCGGAGGGCCATAAGAGTCGAATGGATCTGGGATAGTTTGTAGCATAGGCTCGATTATGGGGTCGGATCTGGAAGTTTACATTATTTAATGAAGCGTTACCGAGTTTACGAATGGTTTTCTTACGCCTTCGAGGTAAACTTGTCGTAGACGTCCATTGTAGAGCGTACGACCAAGCACACCTTTGAAACAATAAGTTTAATGAAAGGACAGGCCGTAGGACACAACTCCATACCTTGGCTTGAACAACATCCCACACTTCTTCTTCATGCTCAACAATCTCTGCGTAATGTTCAATCTTGAGCTCGTCCAATTCATCAACTTGGCGTTGCAAGATAGCGAGAGCATCTCTGAATGTCTGTAGATCTGTTAATTCGTCACATCAGTACTTCATTTGCAGCAGCGCTATTTTTTCCTACTTCGTTCCTTCCGATTCATGTTGCGTCTCTCTGTCTGCCGTATGATCTCGCTCTTTTCTTTCAAAGCACGCTCATAGGCGGCAGACCGCTCCTACGAGATTTGGATAAAAAGGATGAGTAAGGAGTTGTAATCTTGTACGAACAACGAACCATGACAATGGTCCTGTAGTTCCCAAGATGCTGGCGAAGGGGCTTTTCAAAATTGTTATCAAGACTGTCTGCCTGGGATTGGAGTTTGTATGAATATGGAATAGTATATCCAAAAGAGAGGAGACTTGCTAGTACGTGGTAATGGTTTCCGATAAGATGATGAAGGCCGGAGGAAGCTTGTAGACGAGTGCCAGCCTCGTATGAAGGGCCTTTTAATCTGAGAAACGAATTAGCTCGGCGAAGAGAAAAGTAACAAAGATGCTCACACACCCGCTTGTCGTCTGCATTGCATCTGCAAATTCAGCAGTCGCCTGTGATAGGGCTACCAGCGCCGCTCTGTACGATGCACAGGAACTCAGAAGCTGTCGAACAGTTAGCATTGAACAGGCTCAAGCTAATGAAAAGAAGGACCGACTCGTTCGTAAGCTTGAAGGCTGGCTCTTAAATCCGCCCTGGTGATAATTTTGGAAGGACCGGTTGCGCCGAAATTCATGGCAGATACATTTGTTGTTTCTGAAAAGGTGGGCGAAGGACTACGAGGGCCTGGCGGAGAAGAGTTGCGTCTGCCAAAACTTATTGCGCGTTCTCTGAGGGAGCGAGAGACGGTGGTGGTGGTCATGATGCAAAGAAGGTATGGGCGCTGACCGAATTAGGTATAGGTAGTTTATGATGCACTCAAAGTAAAAAAAAAACTACGAATCCTACACAACTGACACTGACACTGACAGAACAGCTTCAAATCATCGCCCCCTTCCTGGTCCCTGCCAGCTCGCTCATCTTTTCTGGCGCATACCTCAAATAATACAACTTGGCCCGCTTCATCCCGCCCTTCGCCGGTCTCTGTATCACTCTGATACTCTTCACATGCGGTGAATTGACAAACAGCTGCATCTCCACCCCCGTTCTTTGAATAATATTCCTCAAAACCATCGAGGTGTCGACCCCTCGTCGCCGTATTGCAAGAACGACCCCGGTGAACTGAAACGGGGCATGTTCGAGCGTGACAGCGACGATAAATCCAGGGTTTATTCGTTCCGGAGACTGTTTTCCAAACAGTTGTCGAAGCATCGTCTGTTTTTCGGGTTTAGGGAGAGTCTTCTGGAGGTAGGGCATTAGGCCTTTGCCTTGAACAACAGGCGTCGGAGGTGCCGCGCGCGATTCGGGATAAATTATGGCGGTTTTAGAGAATGGATAAGGCTTTGCAGCCGCTGTGGCCATTGCTCGTGTCGAGCATCGGAAAAGATTGGACAACATCGCGTCCTGGTAGATGTCGCGGACCAGGAAATAGAAGGTAACTGAATATGGAAATCACACGAGTCAAATACATATCAACCCGCCAAGCAGAATTAAGATAGTAGTATAGGTAGCGGTAGTTTTACAGAAAATATATACAGCACAACCACTAGTAACCGCGACCACGACCTCTGTCGAAAAAATTTGAGTTTCACAACATTGAGTAAAAACCGGGTGCATACCTTCCACGAGCTCGATACGGGGTATAACTTCCCCCGCCTCGATATCCACCCCTATACCCTCCTCTGTAGCCTCCTCGTCCACGTCCTCGGCTAAAGCCCGGAAGATTCGTTCGCTTTGCCGTGACCTGAGAAACATTCACATATGGGGAAAAAGAAACAGGCGGGTAAAAATTATGAACCTTGATTAGACGACCATGCAGTAGCGAGTTATCCATCGTCAGTGCTGCGTCAATATGTTCTGGTTCAGCAAATTCCACGTAGGCATACCTAAAGCAGCTTTAATGAAAGTACACGCGAACGACAGCTGGATAACGCACCCTTTGGGATGACCGGTGAACTTGTCGCAGATAATAGTGACGCGGTTAATGGTTCCACAGGCTTGGAAATGAGCCTGTATGTCTTCTGGCGTCGTGCTATAGTCGACCTAAAATTTCGCAATGAAAAAGAGTCCCTGAACGGAAGTAGCGGTGCGACCAACATTGCCGACATAAATGCTCCTCCCGTCTGCAGAAGCCTTGTCTTCACCCGTGTCCATGGGTCCGCCGGTATCCTGTTGACCAGCTTCTGCTGCAGCTTGAAGTTCTCGCAGCTTTTTCGCCTCCTTTTCCATTTCTTCGACCCGCTGTTTCATGAGCATGATTTCCTGAATGTCGCGTCGGTGAATGATATTGTGGAGAATTCAACTGGAATTAAACCTTGTCTGCATCCTCTCCGTCATCTATAACTGTTTCTTCGCCTCCAGTCGCTGGTAGAGGAGCTTCGATGTCGGTCATTATGGCGACCTTTTTCAAGTTGGGATTTGCTGACGTAATTACTTTCATTTTTCAAATCTTATTTTATTTTTGTGTGTTTTTTATTTTATGATATTGTAGGCCGTTTATGCAAGTGAATCTCTGACCGCGACTGGGTATCTGAACTAACCGAAAAAAAAAAAATCCTCCGATGTCGACGCATAGCCTTGGAAATAGTACGCCCACAACCGGTGTATTATCTGTGCCTTACGAAATCATCGGTCCGAATCCGATAAATAATTATCTGTCTATGACCGCGCCTTGTCTTTTAACCACTACTACCCATATGACCAAAGGCGACGAACCCCTCCAAATGGCTCAACAGTCAAAGAAGAAACGCAGCGAGGACGATGCTGCTCAGATCCCCCCTGATTCTGGCTCAAAGCCTATCCAGTTGCAGCGAAGAAGAGTTTGGAGAGCTTGCGAAAGCTGCAGGTCATACCCTCAAATTTTTGCCGCCTCTTGTTCTGACTCGTTTCTTTAGGAGAAAAAAGATCAAATGCGATGGATGCGAGCCTACCTGCTCTCAATGTTCTGCGTCTGGCTCACAGTGCACCTGGTTACAGACCAAGGATCGAGGTCAGCAATATTTTCTCTTTGTTGCTCGAATCGTTTCATCTGATGGATTTACATAGCTGCCCTGAGTAGACAGTAAGTCTTAGCGTATTATCCCAAGACCTCATCTTATTATGATTCAGTTATGTGCAAGAGCTTGAGGCGAGACTACTACACATGGAATCCCTATATACACAGATCGCACCTGTACTCAATCAAATCGCCCCAAGCGGTGACAACTTTTCTCTCCCTCCTGGCTCGGTTACTCTGCCACCTGAAATCGCAGCCCCCGCCACTGAAATCCTCCGTTCTATAGTTCCCGGTGACCCTCAGCAAATGTCTTCTATCCCTGTGAAAGTCGAAGATGATGTTAGCGAGTCCCTTGGTCAGCTTGCTCTGGATGAATACGGACACATGCGGTGGATAGGCGGATCGTCGACAATGTCTCTCATTCAATCTTTCAAAGCCGTGACCACTTCTCCTTTGAATCGCATTTCACCCATAGAGGAGGATCCTCGAGCGTCAGGACCGAGTGCAAATAAATTATACTTTCCAGCTTCTGTTTTCTTCGGTAAAGTGCGTGCCCTTCCGGGTCCAGAGGAAGTCGAATACCCAGAACGAGATTTGGCCGATAAATTGGTATGGCTTATTGGTTCCCACTGTTGATGACCATCCTGACACGACAGTATTTCTAGGTCAATGCATACTTTGCACGATTTCATTTCCTAATGCCTGTCATTGACAAACCTGGTTTTCTACAGCAATATCATAATATCATGAATAACATCCATGATCACACTCTCATCCGCACAGAGACTGCTTTTATCTCGCTTGTTTTCGCTGTTTTCGCCTGTGCCGCGAATCTGGTACAAGATGATAGACTATTTATGAGTGGTCGCACAGACGAGGGTGGCATGGGAATGGTCTATTACGAACGGTCAGCATCTTACGATGTTTAGCGTGTCTTTTGACTGATGGTTATTTCCATAGCTCTCTGGTCCTCCAGTATATTAGTCACGCGAATACCCAGCCGGCCCACGTTCAATGCTTCATTCTCCTCTCATCGTTCCTGTGTTCTATAAACTGTTTGCCACAAGCTTGGATTCTAGTCGGTCAAGCGGTTCGGACCGGTCAAGATCTGGGGCTTCATGTAAGTGACATTCGTATCCATATTGACCCTTTTTGACCCTTCGATTCCAGCGATCACCTCGCAGGCTAGTCATCTCCCCCATTGAGAAAGAAACACGGCGCAAGATCTGGTGGGGTGTTTATACACTTGATCGTATGCTCGCTTTAGCTCTTGGTCGCCCGCTTGGCATCAATGATTCCGATTGCGATGTCGAATACCCGCTAGACGTTGACGATGATAATCTTCCAGAATACTTCAGCGGAGCGATCATGGCCCAGAACAACGTGTCTCTCATAACCGGTATCATCGCGCTCGTCAAACTTTACCAGATTGGTGGACGAGTTCTTCGCGACGTGTACGCAATTGATAATTGCAAGGATCACCTTGAGCCAGATAGGAAGGCGGAGCTACAGCGGACGGTTGAGTCACTGGACAATGAACTGACCCAGTGGTGCGATGGCCTCCCGGACGTGTTTAAGTCGCAGTCACAGACTGATCAGCAAGTTTCGATGGGTGCCGTCCTCTGCAGCCATTACTATTCTGTGCTTACCACATTGCATCGGAATATGCTTCCCGTGCGACGGGACCAGCCTGTTGCCGCTCCCAAATCCACCGTCAAGGCTGTACATTCCGCTCGCTCCTGCATTCGCCTTGCTCCTTCGATGAAGCATGTAGTTCCTCCGTCGCATCATCTCGCCTTTTTCATTCAACACCTGTTCAGCTCTGCTGTCATTCTCTTGCTCTATGCCATGCACTCCCCTGAACCCAGGGCTGCCTCGGCCGCGATGGATGAGGCCAAAAGCACTCTATCTGCACTGGAATCTTGGGAAGGACAGTGGCCTGGTGCCCGGAAGTGTAGGGAACTTTTGATGGAGCTTGCCAAAACGGCTAGCGAGGCTATTGCGCAGGTCCAAGCTGGAGGCCAGCCTCAACCGGCGCACGAATCCAACATCCCAATATCGGTTGCCCCATCTACTATCGCTTCACCTGGTATGCATGAACGTCAACGCTCGTTGTCCGGTGCGAGCCCGAGTTCTGTTGCCGGAAGGGCATTGAAGGGAGCTGGTCGGACACGGAGAACACAATCCCGGGAACCAGGCACTTCCCGTCGTATGGCTGCGGTATCACCCTATCGAGTCGACAGTAAGCGCTTTCAACTCCCTAACCTGTATGTCATGAACTTAATTTATTTAAAAACCGAATAGCCACTTCTCGGGCCCGATCCTCATCACGCCGACGAGGTCAAAATGAAGACATCGAGCGCCCAGGCGGCTCTATGCCGTATTTTCACAATCTGTCGAGCCCCACAACTGGAAGTAACCACAGCTCACCAGCCTCAGTGAATCTTCCCTCCCCTATCGCAACTGTAAACGACGGTCAGGAAGCAAGTCCTACTCTTGCCTCCGCCCAAACTACTCACAGCTTCAGCTATGGTTCGCCGGGGATGTCCTCTGCTCAGATTCCTTCTCCTCGATATGATTCATTTGAATTTGGAACTCTCAACAACTTCCAAGGGCCTTCGCAGCCCTGGAGTGGCCAAGTCGATATCTATTCTCCCTCTGATAATATCATGTATGGGGGTTCCAATGGTGTTTACCCGTCCTCCCTGGAGGGCTACTCCACTTTCGATTCCTCGAACGATCTGAACGGTGGATTGACTGGACTATCGAGCACCCCACCTGGCGCCTTGTTTGACGCTCCCGGCTTACCCTTCAGGGGATTGGAGTTCATACGCAATTACAGTTCCGGTGGGTATTCTGCTGGTGATAACTTTATGGGCGAAGAATCTCTTTGGCAGAGTTATGATCCAACGGCTTTCAATTATCATCCTGATCTTCCGTTTACTCTAGGTGATCCTGACATTCATGCTACCGGCTCCAGCTAAGCGAGCTGTCGGGCTGTATCGTTATGACGTGTCGTGTCTTGTTATGCTCTAGACCACTAGTGCTTGTTTCTTTTCTTTATGCCATCTACTTTATGTTGTGTCAGTGTTCCCAGAGTATCCCAATGAACGCTGTAGGTGCTTGTACCACTAATCTCTGTATAAATTTGTTACGATGTCTCTCTGTATCCTTACTTAACGAACTTCTTATCTTACTAACTAGCATGCTCTTGTCTACGCTACTCATTCAGTTCCGAGTTTTGTACAGTACTCGTATCAATTGCGAACATACACATAATTGCCTGGCATGTATCATATTTGAACGGCAAGGACCAGCTGCAGTTGCTTGGTTTCCAGTCGGAAATCTAAGCCCCGGAACGGAACCGGCTACTGAAATTGCCGCTCATTTCCCTTACCCCAACTTGGTCCTCACGCGTTCAAACGTTCACTTCTTCATCCCTTTCAGTCATGTCAAATCATCCGGTTGTAGAATGGACTTCTGAGGCATCCTGGGCTATGGTCAGGACAACGACCTTCCCAATCTTGCGAACTTAAAAAAGTAATAACTCTGTTGCACAGGTGGAAGACAAGTTCTCTCCGTACGCGAAAGAAACGCTGTCAAAACTCATCAAGTTCATGGAAGCAAGTCTGATGATTTGCCCGTAGTATGGGACCTTCCCTAAATATTATTCTCAGGACGAAATATTACCGGCCATAAAGGTCGCTCATGCACAAATTCCCGAAGATCCTGCTACGAGGTGGAAGACGATTATCCCTGTCGTTGAAGAGCTCAAACTCAAGGCAAAGAAGCTTGGCTTGTGGAACCTGTTTTTGAGCAAGGCTCACTATCCAGAGTTTGGAGTGCCCCTTACCAATCTGGAGGTAAAACTAATGTCGTTCAGGGCATAGGCGGGTATTGACTTGATGAATGCAGTACGCGGTTATGGCTGAAATTTTAGGAAGAGGGGGCCATTTCGCTCCTCAGGCAGTTAACTGTTCTGCTCCGGATACCGGGAACATGGGCGAGTGACTTTTGGTGGCGTTTCGTGCTGCAGCAGCTCATGGCAAATGAATAGAGGTACTGGCGAGATATGGAAATCGTGAGCAACAGGAGAAATGGTTAAAGCCTTTGTTAAATGGAGAGATTCGTTCGGCCTTTGCGATGACTGAAAAACACGGTGCTGTCCATTCTAATGTCCTGTTGGAAATTCAATGATTGAGCCTTCTTCCAGTTGCCTCATCGGACGCTACCAATATCAGAACTTCAATGCGAAGAGATGGTGACGAGATCGTTATCAATGGACACAAGTGGTATGTGATGCTCATGCTATGAGATGAAGGTCTGCTAATATATTGTGAAGGTGGATATCCGGTGCTGGAGATCCTCGATGCAAGGTTCATCTAGTACTCGGAAAGAGCGACCCAGGCAATAAGAGCGCGTACCATCAGCAAAGCATCGTTCTTGTGCCTGCTGACACTCCTGGAATCAATATTGTCAGACCTATGAAGGTCTTTGGATACGATGACGCTCCGGAAGGCCATTGCGAAATCATATACAACAACGTACGCGTCCCAGTGGGTAATCTTGTTCTTGGATGGGGAAAAGGATTCGAGGTAATTCCTACCTTTTTGGCTCAGTGTATATCTGAATAGTAGTTCAGATCATCCAAGGCCGTCTTGGGTAAGTGCTTTTGTTACTGAATGACAAACCTGTCTTATTCTCTGTATGCTCTAGTCCTGGTCGTATTCATCATTGTATGCGGTCCATTGGTGCAGCCCAGAATGCTCTGGATGCCATGCTTCGACGAGTTACGGACCCTGCAAAAAAGACGTTTGGCAAATATCTTTATGAGCACGGTCAGTCCGCCAAAACGGAAAACGTAACTGGCTGATGACCTATCGAATCCGGTGGTAGGTACTGTCGTTGCAGATATTGCGAAATCGCGAGCAGAAATTGAAAGTGCCCGTTTGCTTGTACTTAGTGCTGCATTGCAGGTACGTTGGGAGAAATAGCAATTCAAAAGCTCAACCTCACCTTTGAACAGATTGATAAAGTCAAAGCAAAGGGTGCCCTGAAAGAGATTGGAATAGCAAAAGTGAGTCTTCCTTGAACGAGGGTTCGTGAATCTTCATTCATTCCTGCGTCTAGTTCGTTGTTCCTAGTATGGCTCTGCAAGTAGTAGACAGAGCAATGCAGTCATTCGGTGCTGAGGGTCTTTCTCAAGATCAAGAACTTGCCTCTGCGTGGGCAGGGCTGAGAACACTCAGGATCGCTGATGTAAGGAAAGTTCATCGTTAGGTAAACCGAAGCTAACTTTCTTTTGGCGTTGATATAGGGACCTGACGCAGTTCATGTTCAGCAAGTTGGGATGAGGGAGCTTAGACGTGCACCCGCACTGGTGGAAAAGGATAAGCAAATTAAAAAGAAACAGGCGCTACTTATGGAGAAGGCTGGCTTCAAAGCACAGCTTTAGCCGTGGACAGTATGTATATCTAACATTTGGAGTATGTACTATGTACATATTGCTCTACACCAAGCAGAAAATAAATTGTGTGCAAACTTCGAACGTCACGGACGATATCAAGTGGCTGTGCTATAATTTCTGCTCTTTACCTCGACCCCTCATGAAAACTGCAGCCTCCACGCTGCAGCGGTCTGCATTGACGTCGTTACGCATTCTCAGACGCTATTCTTCCTCTCAAGGAACGACATCTCGCGCGCCCCATGCCCTTTCACCAGAGAAAATGCGTGCATTGATATCACTATATCACCAAACCGACACCTTTGTAACGCCAGAGACCCTCTCGGAGCGCATTGACCTGGCATTCACAGGAAGGAAGCGGGAGGACGATTTAATGACGCCGCTTCAACAGGCCAGTGTTTCGACCTTGAACTATTTCCGCAGGCAAACGGAATTGGCGCCAAAGTTCAGCGAATGGGATCAAGAAAAAGCGCATTACCGAGGAGAGACATGGAGTCAGTCGAATTATTCCCCTAGGGAGTGGAAAGTCGTCGAAGCACTGTATGGGGTGGATGCTAGTGGAAGATTCCAGCCTTTGCCTGGGCTAGAGGCTTTGGAAGAAGGGAACGGAGGAAATATAGGGCTGCCACCTTCGGAAGTGGACATAAATGAGTCTGCTGAAGCTTCGGATATCTTGACTCAACCACCTCCAATGAAACGCAAAAAATTTGGAAAGTCACCGAAGAAGAAAGGTGCGACAGGATTTCAGTTTGAACATACACTCCACGGATTCTGACCATCTCGTGC
The DNA here is from genome assembly GCA_013368555.1 of Collybiopsis confluens. Taxonomy (NCBI): domain Eukaryota; kingdom Fungi; phylum Basidiomycota; class Agaricomycetes; order Agaricales; family Omphalotaceae; genus Collybiopsis; species Collybiopsis confluens. The sequence goes on from JAACJN010000001.1 coordinate 537,252, forward strand.
AGATGGGGCTACACGATAAGATTGACTATGTAAAGCTACGTCTCCCTATATAGTCTTTTCTCTACCTATGCAAGGCCAAATGCTTGTGATAGTAAATCCTCGCATGGACCTTGGAAGAAGAAGTCGGCGTAACGGTCTCCTGAAGTACGTTCAATATTAAAAACAGCCACTTTTCCGCCATTCTCGCGTACTTCCTTAGCAAATCCCGCAGCTGGATAAACCTGATGTACCGTTTTACATGAGCTCAACATAGCAAAGGACCAGAGGCTAGATGTTCACCGTTGACGCGGTACCAACCACGATACACAAATCAGCTTCTTCCACGATCTTTTCAATTTCATCAAGCAATGGGATACCTTTTGAATTCCCGCCACATCATTAGCTTCATAATGGAAATGGCCCGGTTCTACAACAACGTCACCTTCTCCGAACCAGACGACTCCAGGACGCGCAAGTGCCCCACACTTGACACAACGGGGAAGAGAGTCGATAGCTATTTCCGGATCCATTGCATTCCGCTCAACCAACTCTTCCGTTCCTTTGAGACCCTCGCAGATTGGTGAAGAACGGTCGAATTTGACATGATCACATTCTGTGCATTGGACGTCGAACAATCTGCCATGCATCTCTAGGATTCTTGGGGGGCCATCCTGTTTATCTCTTGGTTCTGCGTTTTGCATCTCATGGCCCAATGCCAAAGAGCTCAAACCATCGACATTCTGAGTAATTAAAGTAAACTTTGAGCCTGGTGCAATGGACTCTCGCACAGACGGGAGCGAGAAGCGAGCTATAGCAGTATGTGCCGCATTAGGCTGCGCCTTGAGGGCACTGGGAAAAAGGATAAGGCTTCGATTGCAAGGGCGAAAGGAACTACTTGCGTTTCTCGTCGATAATTATAAAATTGCCACACAAGAGAAGGATTCTCTCTGAACGCTTCTGGGGTTGCAAGGGACATGGCGTCGTATTTACGCCACAATCCTCCCTTGCCTCGAAAAGTGGGTATACCTGGTGCACTGAGAATTTGTAACAGAGCAGGGAGGATTAATCTACAAACCAGAGGCTGCAGATAGGCCTGCGCCTGCCACGATGATAATTCTTTTGCAAGATTTTACAACCTGGAGAAATTGCTGAATATCGGCGGATGGCGACATGTTGCCGTAATGGTTTACCCCGGAAACGGGATATAAAAGGCTGGAGCGTGACGTGATTTTTTTCCCTGTCTCCCCATCTTATCTGATAAATTTACTTCGCAGGGGGCCACGCTGCAGGGATGACTATAAATTCATTACTGTAGGTTATATGTCCCTCCGGCCGACCTCCTCGATTTCATCTAATGCATGCTCTCAGGCAACTCAAGAATTCGCTTTTCGGGTCTGGTCTCAGTCTCGAAGACCTGGAAACTCAGCTCGACAATGTGTCTGTTCCGTACTCTGAAGTAGACTGCAGAACATGCCCAAATCCCTGTGATGAAGGTACACTCGACGTTCATCGTCTTTTCAGCGCCGTTTAGGATCGCTCGACAGGTCATGAATCATATCCAAATAAATTCAACGTCGACATGGACTCGGTCATGTTTGGTTCTGTGAAAGCATATCATAGACAGGCGCGTTATATCATCCAGCTATACCTCTTCACCGATTGATGCTCACCAAATAGTGCAGATCGTCATCTCCACCGGGAAAATGGATTGGGAAAGAGAAATCACCAGCGCCAAAAACTCTCTGGCCGCACACGTTCAACATGTAGCCCATTCTGCACCCCTCTCTTCATCGCCGCCCGCCGCGGACTCGGAGCTTAAATCCAAACGCGGAATTCATGTTCCGGGAATATTCGACTCTGACGACGTGAACCGTCTTTCAATCTTGAACGGCAGCCATCACACCCTCAGCGATGATCCCGACCACGAAACTGTTCTTGTCTTTCCCGACTATAAATTAATAACGGAGGTTCCGCGATCCTTGGACGGGGCCAGAGCACTATGGGACACAGCTCTTTCACCTACTGTGCCCGCCCTTCCCGCTTCAGATGAGAAACGTTCCCTCAACAGCTGGATAATTCCGTATTCATGCGTCATTCTCCTCTGTATGTGTTGTACCATTTTCACACTCTCTCCCGTTCCTATCAGATTTCGGCTTATCTGATAATTTTTACGTTCAGGTTCCCACAAAAGACGAGATAATCGGTGTCACGTTGCGGCAGCTCAATTAGGCCAGGGTATGTCTTCACTTCCTATTGAGCCACTGCTTCCCACAATATCCAGATATGTACTGATCTAGACTTGATTTTATTTAGCTTTTACCCGGTCACTTGAGGAGCATGGGTGGACTGTGGACACTGAAATCGAGCACCCATCACATTGCATGGGGTCACCGCTTGAGGAACTTACAGGAACGGATGAAGAAAACGAGGAGGCTGTAACGAGGCAGTTGCAGGAAATAGCATCTGAGAAGAAAGCCCTAATACTGCGCAACTCCCACATAGGAGGCCACCGCTACGCCGGGAACTGTATTGTGAGTGTCTCTTCATTGTTTTCAATTGTCCCGGTACACTCGGGTTTCGGCAGTGGGACATCCAAAGTCCGTGTTACTTGGGGTACTCTTTCTCAGTACCTCGGTCAACTCCAAACAAAGGAGCATGATCCATCATCAGCCGTTCACCGTGATTCTTTTTGCTGTGCACTCATCCGTCAAATTTTAGATTTACACGCCTCAAGGCGCGGGAGTCTGGTATGGACGTGTCTCTACACATGAAGTAGAATCTATTGTATCGCAGACCCTAGAAGAGGGTTTAATCCTCCCACCCTTGCTCCGAGGGGGCATGAACATCTCACGCCCTGGATGCAAGTCCCTGCATGATTGGTAGATCATGAGCGGGGATGGTGTGGAACCTTTGGGATTTTCTTTGACAGAGCGAGGCGCGGTAACTTCCACACTCGTCAAAGTGTTGGAACGTTGGAGGTCCAGGAAGGAGGGCACGGACTTTGGCATTGTCAGTGGGGCAATGCTCTCTTGGAACTTGTATGGACACATCTTGCCATCCGCGGTGGGTTCCAGTGTTGGATGAAGATTAAACGTTATGGGTAATCAGCTTCAAAGTTTACACACACATAGTTTCCTTGTACATAGTCAAGTATATTGCTATAGTCGAATAATTTTTACGTAGAGTCCATACCACATTTGGTGGGAAGAATGACGTCGAGCTCGGGCCCTTCTCGAAAATCTCATGACATGTCAGTTCCCAGCGACTCGCCAAAGCAGGATCGCTCAGGAATACCAAGAACCATATGGACGGACGAGGAAGGAAAATTTCACCTGAATGTTCCGTCTAGGCTGCTTATTGTTCCGGGTGTCGCGTTCATGGTTGGGGCGACAATTGGATTAGTACGAGAAGGAAGGGCGACTTCCCTTCGGTTTCTGGCTGAAAACGCGCATCGGCCACCCAGGACGGTCAAGGGGTGGTATTTCTACAACAAAACTAAAAACTATCGCGTGTTATTGGGAGGGCTCAAGGGGGCAGCGCGCGAGTCTGGAAAATTGGTGGCGATATCTCTGGGATGGGTAGGGGTTGAAGAGGGGCTGCGGACGCTTGGGGGACCATGGAATGAGGTGAAGGAAGTTGGGGCGGGACTAGGAACTGCCGGGTTGTTCTGCGGAGTTTGTGAGTCACTGACCAGGAAAAAAAAGATTATTACTGAAAAGAATGGCAGATAGACTGGGCTGGAGAACGACGAAGCAGACGGTGTTGCTCGGAGGTGTAATTGGGGGGATATTAAAATTATTAGACTCGGCAAAGCGGCTATTGAGGAGCGTAGATAATAATGAAGATACTCCACAGTGAGAATGCGTAGCAGCTCCACATTGTTGATCTTGTCTATCTACCACCATCATCTCTGCTTCCATGCTCAAGCTTTGGCCAACAACACCTAGCGCAATGGACCAGCTCACTCCCCGAATCGATGCCAAGGGCCATGAGCAAAATCCATTCGACACCCCGACCGGCTCATACCGTCAACCTTCCATTAACCATCCGCTGCTAACCCCTACAAGAATAGCGGTGCATTCACCGTTCGTTCCGGCGTCGGCGTACAGTCTCGAATCGCCCCTTACTCCGCACGGACCGACATCACCCAATCAAACAAGCGCCCACGCAGCATTTGCTGCCTCGCTTCCAACTACCAGCCTATCACTTCATGCTCCAGATTTCAACATGCAACTACCACCTCCCAAATCTAAATCCAGTCTCTCTGCAAACAAATCCTCAGAAACACCGCCATCGCCCGCCCCGCCCCCTTCACTAAACTCGGCCTCATCCAGAGACTCAACTTCTACCCCAGTCTCTAAAGGCCAGATCCATGTCAAACTCATTCAAGCTCGCGGTCTCAACGTTCGGTCAATATCTGCTCGCCCCTACGTAGTCGTTCAGTTCGAACAAAATGAATTCATTTCCCGAGACCCCACCGATGAGACTGACAAGGAAGTCAAGGGTACCGCTACAACCTTGTTGCCCAAGCAGCCCTCCTCCACCGCGATGAATGCCCTCGCTGCGGTCAAAAGAAGAAGCGGCGGCACAAGCGCCCCGGAGAGTAAGGACACCTCACCGGTGTCAAGTGTTGGCTCCAAAGGGTCATCTGGGTTAAGCGGTGGTGGCCTCTTCGGAAGACTCTCAGCTCACAATCCAGTCTGGAAGCATGAAGTCTCATTGTGAGTAGTTTGAGTCGTTCAACCCGGTTCTCATTTAAACAACGTTTTACAGCGATGTCACAAATTCTGATTCCCTGGTTACTTTCAATGTTTACGACCGCGCCGTAGACGATACGGGGTTCCTCGGGATATTGCAGGTAAAGCCGGTTCTGATCCACGACCATAGTGTGGACCAATGGTACAAGTGAGTAGATGTTTTCCATGCCCCCTTGGCCACGATGCACATAGCCGATGCGTGTTGCTCGTCGGATCTTGGTTTTTTCTCAAGTAACCGATCATATATTTCACTTCCTTTTCTTTTCGTTTTTTTCGCGATGACTGATGGATTGAAAACTATCACTTCAGGTTGAAACCATATGAAAACGATCTCAACGAACCTGTCACTGGAGAGATGCGTGTGCAGATTACGTTTGAACAGTACAAGGTTGGTATCTGTTTGTGTCTTTTTGTTGCCTTTTTTCCCCCTCTCTGTTTGCGGGTCTTTGCAAACCCGTTTGTTGTTTGCCATTTTCAAAGCAAATATTCGCGCAAGTTGTCAGCCCTCACACCCCTTGGACCTGGACCTGTGACATTCGTTTGTCCACGTCCGACAGCGTCGCGCGGCTATGACCATATGCCTTGTTAGACTCCTTGGTCCAGATTATACATCATCGGAGTGCACAGCATGTACCGGAACTAGGTTCTCTTTCGGAGGAGTTTAACCAAGGTTTCCCGAGGCTCGATGAAACAGCGCCCAAAATCGGTCCCGGGTGCTTAAGCTCACTACTCCACATTCGCAATTTTCCTTCCCGTCGTAACGTTCTTCCACCATATATTTCCCCGCATTTTCAACAACATGAATGATTCCCGATACTGGTATCATTCAACTCGCTAGCCTAATCCGTTCCATCGAATGAGACGATATTCTAATTGGGCTGTCGGGTGGTATTGATGGTGGAACCTCACTCCTCTCACTCGCGGCGCGTTCAAGCCCGGACCCCGGATGGTTAGGGAGAGAACAATGATGGATGTGCCCCACTTTTCGTCGCGGGTTGTGTCACCTCAGAATCTACGTCTTTTGGGGCACCAACGTCGACGTCACAGTTCTGGTTACTTCCATCGACCTCCTCGTAATCATCCTCCAACTTGTCCCTTGCTTTATCACAAATTTTCTGTTTTTCTTCTTTGCCTTATCTTTGTCTTTTTTAAGTCTATACTGAAACGTTGGAAATCCTACTGACTGTCTTCTTGTCCCTTATTCTCATTCTTCTGTCGACCTGCGACCCTCACCATGATGACTGTGCAACCGCAAACATCGAATGTCTCTCATGTACACCACCGACGGTGCAAACCAACGTTCTCATACGCGCTTCATTTTCGACAAACTTCTGAATACGATCTACACCAAATGCACCAAACAATGCCTAAACCTGACTCCTTGCACACGACCTCCTTTCATCACGTTTCTCTTCCCCGTGTCCCATTTTCTCTCCAGAACAAACGTGCCCTTACTCCCCGCGACTTTGAGTTCCTCAAGCTCATAGGGCGCGGCACCTTTGGCAAGGTTTTTCAAGTACGGAAACGTGATACGAAACGGATCTTTGCCATGAAGGTGCTTTCAAAGAAGGAGATTGTTGCTAAAAAAGAAGTTGCGCATACCATCGGCGAACGGCAGATTTTGCAGCGGTCATTAGAGTCGCCATTCCTTGTTGGTCTCAAGTTTAGTTTCCAAACCGAGCACGATCTATACCTCGTCACCGATTTCAAGAGCGGAGGCGAGTTGTTCTGGCATCTACAAAAGGAAACCCGATTTTCAGAGGAGAGGGCGCGGTTTTACATCGCCGAGCTGATCCTTGCCCTGGAGCACTTACACAAGTATGACATCGTGTACCGGGATTTGAAGCCAGAAAACATTCTTCTCGACGCAACAGGGCATGTCGCACTCTGTGACTTTGGCCTGTCGAAGGCTAATCTGCGCTCGGACGAGTTGACAACGACATTCTGCGGAACGACGGAGTACCTTGCGCCCGAGATACTCTTGGACGAACATGGATACTCGAAAATCGTGGACTTTTGGAGTTTGGGGGTGCTCCTCTTCGAGATGTGCTGTGGGTGGAGTCCGTTCTATGCGGAAGACACGCAGCAGATGTACAAGAACATCTGTTTTGGAAAGATTAGGTTCCCAAAGGGTGTTATTAACGACGACGGGAAGCAGTTTGTTAAAGGAGTAAGTTCTGTTCATTCGTAGCGCAGACACTCCTCAGCTCAAAAATGATTATAGCTTCTTAATCGAAATCCGAAGCATCGACTAGGGGCTGTTCGCGATGCCGAAGAGCTAAAGGAACATCCATTTTTCAAAACGATCGACTTTAGGCTTCTTGCCCAAAAGAAGGTCACACCTCCTTTCAAACCCGTCGTCGAATCTGATGAATCGACATCAAACTTTGACCCAGAGTTCACAGAGAAGAACATTGCTGATGTCGGATTGAACGAGGATGACTATGCCGACTTTGCTGAAGATGATCCTTCAGAAAACTGGGTTTCCCAAAGTTTGAGCGGGAGTGGCTTCCTCGCAAACGGTGGCCATCTGCCGAACGGGCCCTTGGGAAGTGAGAAGACTGGGAAAACGCCGCCGATGACACCCATATCACCGATGACCACCATGATAACATCCAACGGAACCTTGAATGGAACGTCACACAAGACAAAACACAAAGCCTCATCCAAAAGCGGCGGAGGATTATCTCGGAACAGTAGCGGGGCCTCGCTAAAGTCCAATGTTTCATCAAAGTCTGGGCAGGGGCGGACTGCAAACGGCATCGATATCGATACAAATGGACGGCATTCCAAACGACATCAACAGCCTGCAGGCACGCCGCTTACGAGCAGCGTGCAAGAAAACTTCCGCGGATTCACATACAGTGGGGGAGAGTCGGTCTCAACACATGCCGATGCATTTGCGTCTCGAAATGGCATGAATGTTGAAGACGACGACAATGATGATGATTATGTGGACGTGGATGAAGAAATGGGAACGGAGGACGAGTTCGAAGATTTTGGGAAGAGTGCAGGCAGGTATGCGAACATGCGGAAAAAGGGAATGGGATTTACAGACATCGATGATTAGAGTTGACGCTTCATCTGGTTTTTTTTACACGCTGCTCGAGGTGAATCATAGGCCGGTGGGCCCTATGTTCGTTATAACTGACCGGTTATCCGAAATCCTACTAATTCATGGACCACGCGGCAATTATTCTGCGTTCCAACGTCCTCTACATATCTTCCCTACAGTTAGAAGCTACGGACTGGCTGCGTCTCTTGTTCTTGCCAATGTATCATTACAAATAAATTCCGTAACCTAAAGCATCCTCGAGGTTGGCAGTCTTATTGCACGCCTTCCGTTAATAGGGGCACTTGTTAGCAACGAAGTAGCGGTTCTTTGCCTGCTCAAGAAAAAAGAAACTTAATTCCGACACGGGGAATCGAACCCCGGGCTATCGCGATTCAGCAACTTATGAGAGGCGATAATGTTAGCCACTACACCATATCGGATTATCTGTACAACCGCTATAAAAATCAACTCCTCTTGGGCTGAAATTATAACATTTGACCTTTGTTCTTCGAAATCTTCCATCAACTCACCATCATGTCCGATCTCGATCATTCTAAATCCGCTACCACCAAAAAGGACGCCAGCAAACCTCGGCGGCGGTTCGTGGGCTCGAAGACTTCATCCGTAAATGCACCTACCTCCTCTGCTTCGCTCGTTCTTCGAAATCAAATCCCATTGGATATCTTGGAAGACAGTGAACTAAATACAGTCATTAACCAAGTTTTACCGAAGAATTATAGCTTTGAGATTCACAAGACGATTTGGCATGTACGTAAAAATGAAAGTAAAATGGTAGCATTACAAATGCCCGAGGGTCTGCAAATGTTTGCTTGCGCGATCGCAGATATTATAGAACGGTGCGCGCTCTGTGGTAGCCGAGAGTTTTTGTTGTGATTGATATCTCTCTAGCTTTACTCCAGCTCTGACAGCGGTTCTCGGAGATGTAACCTATGGCGCATGCTGCATAGATGATTATACCGCTGTGGCTTTGGGTTGCGACATGCTCGTTCATTATGGCCATTCTTGCCTTGTTCCGTCAAACTTTACTTTACCTGGTCTCAGGACCTTGTATGTCTTCGTGGAGATTGGCATAGATTCAATCCATGTACACGAGACGATCCGCGCGAATATGAGCAGCGAGAGGGAGGTTTTCAAAAATTCCTTGGAAGGGCTGGGAATGGGGGAGAAAGGGCAGAAGGAAATCAAGGCAGGGCAGAAGATACCAGTGGCTGGGCCTGGTCTCAAAATCGAGTTAGAGCCGGGGAAGAGATCTCAGATCGAGTCGGGAGCAGACGCTGCGTCGGACACAGACAAAATCGCCAATGCCAACTTGACCAGATTAGCATTGGTATCAACGATCCAGTTCGTCGCTGCGTTACAGAGGCTCAAAGAGGACTTGAGCGTTTCGTATGCTTCTCCATCTGAATCGATAATCCCTTTATGGACTGGACCATACTCTCCAACAATTCCTCGTTCGAAACCTCTGTCGCCGGGGGAGATCCTTGGATGTACAGCTCCAAAACTCGGAGAGGAAGTGGATGCTATTGTGTAAGCCATCCTTTTTTTTTCTTGCCTAATCTACGCAAATACCTACTCTATTCATCATTAGATATTTAGGTGATGGCCGATTCCATCTCGAAGCCATAATGATAGCCAATCCTACCGTCCCCGCATTCAGATATGATCCCTATTCAAAGAAACTAACCCGGGAGAGGTATGACCACAGAGAAATGCGGGAGGTAAGAAGGGACGCAGTCGTCGAGGGCAGGAAGAGCATAGGCTGGATAGAACAAGCTGCTCAAACCCAAAAAGTCACCCCACAAGTGGCAGAGAAAAAGAAATCGACAGTAGATTTTGCCGACGAGCCGGATGATTCAACTCCGTTGTGGGGGGTGATATTGGGTACCCTCGGCAGACAAGGAAGTTTCAGACATTTACAGGTGAGGATGCAATGTTCGTATGGCTTTCCTTCTCTTTCTTACGATTTTACAGGCGATAACAAATCAACTATGCCAATCACGGACCCCCATCCCATACATGCCAATTTTACTATCGGAGCTTTCACCGGCCAAGTTGGCATTGTTCAACACACGTTCTACCTCCAAATCGGAACCACAATTTCCCCAAATATCGACATTCATACAGACATCTTGCCCACGACTGTCCATCGACTGGGGATATGCGTTTGAAAGGCCTTTATTGAGTCCCTACGAATGTGCGGTTGTTCTGGGTACGGGAAAGGAGATGGAGTGGATGGAAACCATTTCTGAGGATGTGCAGAAAATCGGGTCGGACTCAGAGATACATTACCCTATGGATTTCTATGCTGCTGGGAGCCCGTGGGCGTCTTCAAGAGTCAGCGGCGTATTCGCGTAGGTTGTTTGGTGTTTAAAGGTGATAGGAGACGACCGGAGGGGAAGGCTTTCGAATTCCAGGACTGACAGGAGAACAGTGTTGTTATTTAGTGTTTACTAAAGCGTAGATGCACTAAGATTTAAATAATGGAGAACTCAGTCCGAGTGCTTATTGTGCTCATGTCACATGTGTCACATTCGCAACATTTGGTTCCCAACCGTCTTGAGACTTTGGTCGTCACTATGTCTGAAAGAGGTCGCTCAAGCTCCCCACGCCCCCTTCAGAATACTTCAAACGATGGTTCTCCTGATGTAGATATGGACAAAAATGGCGCAAACCACGCAGAAAGCCTCAGCAAAAACATGCCAGACGCAAAAGTGATCATAGTCAACAATTTGACGCGAAATGTTGTCGAAACACATTTGAGGACTGTGTTTAGCTTTTATGGGCAGATTGTAAAATTGGACCTACCGCTCTTTGGCAAATGTGAGGTGGATATCGCTAGATTTCTGAACCGGAGCTCACAATTTTCCTTTTATTTTAGCCGGTCAGAATCGAGGCAAAGCCGCCCTCGAGTTTTCGCTTCCAGCTGAAGCCCATACCGCCATGTCACACATGAATGGTGGCCAACTCGACGGGGCCGTACTTAAAGTCGAGCTCTCTGAACTTCCAATTCGATCTCGCTCTCCTCGCTCCCGTTCCTCTGTGTCTCGCTCGCCCAGACCTTCGCGTAGAAACGGCTATGCACGCGACAGAGGCAGGGGTCGGTCAAAGTCTCGTTCTATTTCCCGCTCGCCCCCTGGGAACCGATATCGTCGTAAAGATGACGGGCCAGGATTTCGGGGAGGAAGGGGAGGCTACAGCGGCCGTCGCGGAGGAAGAGGAGGCCGCAGAGGAGGGGGAAGGATGGGCGCTGGAGTTTCTCGTTCTCGCTCGCCAGTGAGACGAGGTGGCCTCGGACCTCGCAGGAGATCTCCAAGCTACTCGAGAGGCGGACATAACCGTCGGGGCCGTTCGCGATCTCGTTCCCGCTCGAGGTCCAGGAGTAGGAGCAGGACCAGATCTAGAAGCTATTCAGTTCGTTCGAGCCGTTCGCGTTCATATTCGCGTTCAAGGTCCAAAACGAGGAGCAGGAGCCGATCGTACTCTTATTCTTCTTATTCGAGGTACAGTCGCAGCAGAAGCCGAAGTCGAGGAAGGTCCGTCAGTCGAGGAAGACGTAGCCCGAGCCGGGATGATATCAGGGATAGTAGGTCTAGATCCCCAGCGAGGGACCCGTAAGGGATTTCGAGGGCTAGTCGGGAATTTTTTTACTTTCCTGCACCAATTCCCAGAATAACGACCGAAAATGTATTTTCCTGGACTGTTAGTGTACCTGCAATGCATGTGTCTGTTGCCAGATTCCAATGTACCGTTTGTCACAATGCCCAAAGTGGTACCACGTGATCTTCCCAGTGACGCAACCTGGAACATACTCTCTGTTCGTAAACGCAGTCACTGCAGCCATGTCGGACCCATCACAGCAATGTGGAATGCGGGATACCTGCGGAAGCAAGAGCATATTTGGAAAACAGCTTCCATGTCCCGATGACGGACCTCCCAAACAAGTCTGTTCATTCTTCAGCTGGCAGTAGCTCTCCCCTAATATCCTCTCTTTCTAGCCTGACAGCTCCACAAGAGCCATTTTGCGAGATATTTGTGGGCCAGAGTTTGAATCCGGGCCAGTCTGTTGTACCCAAGGCCAAGTTGAGACATTGGAGGACAACTTTCGGATAGTAGACAGAATCGTCTCTGCATGCCCCGCTTGCAAGAATAACTTTCACGATTTCTTCTGCCAATTCACCTGCTCCCCCAATCAGGGGTCCTTTCTCAACGTGACATCCACTCAAACCACAAACAGCGATCAAATTGCCGTCAAGTCTGTCGATTTTTTTGTCCGGCCACAGTTCGCAGAGGGTTTCTTCGATAGTTGCAAGAACGTCAAGTTTGATGCTAGCAACGGATATGCCATGGACTTCATAGGAGGGGGAGCCAAAAACTACCACGAATTCTTCAGCTTCTTAGGGGAGGAAAAGGATCTGGGAAGTCCATTTCAGATCAACTTTCCGTCTACGCCTTCTCCACTCTTTGTCCCACTTAATCCTCCTGCTAGAAATTGCAGTGACAATGACCTTGGATCGCGGTGCACATGCATTGACTGTCCCTCCATTTGTCCTGTTCTTCCCGAACTTCCCACCTCAGACTCAACCTGCCATGTCGGTTTACTCTCTTGCTTGTCTTTTACACTCATCCTTACATATTCCATTGCTGTCGTCGGCTTCCTCTTCGGATTTCTCATTCAAAGCACCATTCGCAAACGTAGAGAACGTCGCTACGAAAGGCTGGCGTTGTCGGGAGAAGCGCCAACTTCGCCACGCGCGCTAGTCGGTTCTTCTTCCCTCGACGAACACGGGACACCCCTCGCTCGCGGCCTCATCGACCCAGTGGAAACTGTGCAGCCAAAACAATACAAACTCAATGTCCTTTTGCGAAGGTTTTTCTACAACCTTGGTCTTACTACTGCCTCCCATCCCCTACTTACCTGCGCGATCGTTTTTGCAGCCGTCGGTTTAATCAACATCGGTTGGACAAAGTTCGATATCGAAACCGACCCCGTCCGGCTATGGGTCGCACCCAATTCAGAAACGCGTATACAGAAAGATTACTTCGACGAGCATTTCGGACCGTTCTATCGCCCACAACAGATTTTCGTCACAGCCGTAGATCAGGAGAACGACCCCGTAATATCCTTCGAACATCTGCAGTACATTTTTGAACTAGAGCGACACATCCGCGAGGATTTGGTCTCCACCCCCCATAACTATACCCTTCAAGACGTCTGTTTCGCCCCAGCTGGTCCGGATTCTCCATGTGTTGTCCAGAGCATTGCGGCATGGTTTGGTGGCAGTTTGACCGAGGACGATCGGGACACCTACAAGGAAAAAATTGAGCGCTGTGCGCGAAGTCCTGTTGACTGTCTACCAGACTTCGGCCAACCTCTTGCGCCACAATATGTCCTCGGGGGCGTCCGGGACGCCAATCTAAGCTCGTATCTCGAAGCTCCCGCGTTGGTCATCACTGCGGTTCTATCTGCTTCTGAACGCCCGCCGAGCTCAGAGGAACAACAAGCTTTTGAACGATCTGCCGAAGAATGGGAACGCTCTTTGCGTGCATATCTTCAGGATGTACAGGAGCGAGCGCCATCAGAGGTTGGATTGCATGTGGATTTTAGCACCGGTGTGAGTTTGGAGGAAGAGATTAGCAAGGAGGGCAACACGGATATACGGGTTGTTGTCGGAAGCTATCTTGCGATGTTCATCTACGTAGGATTGACATTGGGCGGCGGCGGGAACGGCGGAAGAAATAACTTGCGTTCTGCTCAGAGCGGTAGCAGAGGATGGAACTCGCGTTGGCGAGGTGTGACATCGTGGATACGGAATTACACTCTCACATCCCATACCTTGTTGGCTCTGTTCTCGCTTGGCCTGGTCCTTCTCTCCATCAGTACCTCAGTCGCGCTGTTCTCTCTGATGGGTGTAAAGGTGACGTTGGTCATTGCAGAGGTCATTCCGTTTTTAGTGCTTGCTGTAGGTGTGGATAACGTTTTCCTCCTGATGGGGGAACTCGGGCGAGTAGACGCTGTCCATGGATTGCACGCTGGAAACAATCTAAATTCAATTGCAGGGTGGGACCCGAGGTTCCGTGGCGATGACAGGGCAACGGTAGAAGATACTCTTTTGGATGTCGGCGACTCTGAAAATCGTATGATGTCGCCCACCCGGACCTACTCTTCTCGCCACTTTCCAAACCCTAACCGTCACAATCAAACATCATCACTTTCATCCTACTCATCAGCTCCGTCATCGGCCTACCCAAATTCTTCGTATCTCCCTCCCCCAACTCGCATCGCACTCACCCTGTCCCTTATCGGACCGTCAATCCTGCTTTCTACCATTGCAGAAGCTGTGGCATTCCTTTTGGGAGCACTAGTACCTATGCCCGCCGTACGGAACTTTGCTCTGTACGCAGCAGGTGGGGTAGTGATCAACGGCCTTTTGCAAATTTGTCTTCTAGCTGGAGTCGGGATAGGTCTGGATGCAAGGCGTGTTGAAGCGGGCAGGATTGATTGTATACCTTGCATTCGCCTGCCTGGACAAATTGCACTTGCAGACGATGAAGACGAGGAAACATTGAACGGGCCCGCACTCTCTCCCGATAGAACTCATCCTGTTAATAACCGTAATGATGGCACAGGGGGCTATAGTGCGCTGGGCGCTTATGATGAAGGTCTGGCCAGAGGCGGCAATAGTTCTGGGTCATCGGGATGGTTAGCGCGAGCTTTCAGAAGACATTACGCTCCATTTCTGCTCAAACCCTCGGTCAAAGCGACGGTCGTGATTGTCTTCGCAGGCCTGTTTGTCGCGGGTATAATTGGGATGCAAGGAATCGAATTGGGCTTTGGTAAGAATTTTTCTGTCTTCCTGTGATGCCCCAAAGAATTCAATCAATTATCCTTTCAGATCAACGTCTGGCCTTGCCTACATCTTCTTATCTAGTGCCATACTTTGACAAGGTGGATTCGTACCTTGACATTGGGCCGCCGGTCTACTTTGTTGTCCGAGACGTAGACGTTACTCAAAGGGAAGGACAAAGAAAATTATGCGGAAGGTTCACGACTTGCGAAACGATGAGTTTAAGCAACGTCCTAGAGGCCGAACGCTCCAGAGGCCAAAACCAGATAGACCCGCTTCCTTCAGCGCTCTCCTCTCATCTCCAAGCAAGCCCTTTATTTGTAGATGCCGAAGAATTGTCTCTGCTGTCGTCTTCTCAGTCTTCGTCTTATATCGCCGATCCTGCAGCATCCTGGATCGACACCTTCTTTTCCTGGCTCAATCCCGAAATGGATACCTGCTGCCGAGTGCGGAAGCGAGATCCTTCAGTACTCTGCAGATCTTCTGATGGGGCGCGTGTCTGTAGGCCGTGCTTCGAGGATCGGGAACCAGCATGGAATGTGACGATGGAAGGATTTCCGGAGGGTGAAGAATTTATACACTATGCAAAGTGGTGGTTGGCGAGTGACGCTGACGAGGAATGCCCCCTCGGCGGCAAAGAAGGTTTTGGTGGAAGTATAGCCTTCGGCAATGCGATAAGTGGAGAGGAGAGCGAAACGATCGTTGCATCCCACTTCCGCACCTTCCATACTCCGCTGAGGAGTCAATCTGAATTTATTGAATCGTTGGCTTCTGCACGGCGTATAGCTGAATCGATATCCGAGTCTACAGGCGCGGACGTGTTCCCTTACTCCCTTCACTATGTCTTCTTTGATCAATATTCCACCATCACCTCCACCACCCAGCTAATTCTTGGTCTGGGACTGCTATCAACGCTATTTATCACTTCCGTATTCTTGGGCTCCCTGCGTACCGGAGCAATCGTTACAGCCGTCACCGGTATGGTGGTTGTATGCGTTATGGGAATGATGAGGCTGGAGGGTATAAGTTTGAACGCGATCAGTCTAGTCAATTTGGTCATGGCGGAAGGAATAGCTGTAGAATTTTGCGTACATGTTGCAAGAGCTTTCATGAGCGCTGGGTCAGGATACGGCACTAGCGCAGCGGCAGGTAGTGTCTGGGGCTTCGGTTCAGCAGACCGTGCCAAACGACAGAAGGAGAGGGATGAAAGGATGTATATTGCCCTTGGTATGTTCCTTTCCTGTTTTACTTCATTGAAGCCTCTTTATTATCATTATTTGCAGTCGATGTTGGTCCCTCCGTTCTTTCGGGCATCACCTTCACGAAGCTCATAGGAATGTGTGTACTCGGGCTAACTAGATCAAAGCTTTTGGAGATATACTACTTCCGCATGTGGCTTACTTTAATTATTGCTGGTGCTCTGCACGGACTAGTCCTTCTCCCCGTGATCCTCAGTATTGCAGGAGGAGCAGCTTTCCCCGCGCAACAGGAAGCGGATGAGGAGTGGATGGCCAGCGCTATTAGAAGTGGATACGAATATGCGTGAGTCCTTTTTTGTGTTCCTGGTAGTCGCATTTGATGAAGCCATTCGTTATTAGACCTTTCCTCGCAGATGACGATTCGGTGGCTAGTGATTGATTTCGCCTTATAATATCTCGGACTGTACATGTATACCTTTTATTCTACGATCATCAAATAATCACGACATCAATAAACGAATTCAATGTCGTCTTGTGTTTTTATTCGGGCTCGGTATTGGCACTAGGAATCCTGAAATATGCCCTCTTGCTCGTCCCAGCCTAGAGTGGCGGGATCGATCCCAAAACGTCGGAGCATCATACCCATGGTATATTCAACCTTCTCGTCATCCATGCTCTCTTCCTTCATTCCCATATAACTTTGAGAGCCTTCCTCCGCTTGACCATTGATACTCCAACCCCACGAGCCGTCACCTCCTTCCAACTTGATTCGCTTTCCATCAGCTTGAGCGTCCCATCCCCAGCTCTCGCTAAACGGCCTCTTCTCGTTAAAGGCTGTATGATCGCCATCTTTAGTGAGCTGCCAAACTTCCCAGGCCACTTCCCTTCCAGCTTCCGTCCACCGAGTCGTCAAGTTTGTCAAGGTCTCTTCCTCGTTGTCCTTTTTCACCTTGAGCGCCCTTTTGAGAATCTGGATCTTGCGCTCGAGCGCCTGCATTGTTGGGGTTAAGCGAACTTGGGAGTCAGAAGAGACTGAAACTTCTCCAGAGAGGGGAGATTTGAACTGCGCAGCGGCGCGAGCGGTGTAATGCTTCCTTATTTCGGATTGTTTCGGGGGTTCAGGTAGAGAAATATCCGCACCGGCTTTCTTTGGAAGAGCAGCCTCAGGACCAGCGACCGAGTTAAAAGGGACATTTTCTTCGGCATCTATTTTCGGTTTTTTCATCATCAGAGGTGATTTGAATGGTGTAGTGAGTTTGTTTTTCTGGCGTCGCTGGGAAGCTAGAGTCGGCCTTTTTGGAGCCGGCGGGGCAGGAGTCTTGAAGAAAAGAGGTTCAGTTTGATGTAATTGAAAAGGCATAAGAATTACCGAGTGCTTCTCGCTCGGAGATCCCGGGAGCGATTGGGAGCCCTGCAAGCAAATTCGTCTGGTACTGTCAAGGGCAGATGTTCGAAAAAAAACGTACCTCATCTTGATAATCGCGTTCTCGCTTTCTGGGCGGAGACGAAAGGGCCATCGAGATTTGGTGTCCAGGCGACGAATATTGTGGAACGGGTACCCGAGTTTCATCATGAGGTGAGGAAGACGGAATCGGAGAGCTCATTGGCAGTTGAGAGTCCTGGATAGACTTTGCGTAAAGCGATACATAGATACAATTAAAACGGAAGACTGACTGAGGTTGGATGGTCAATGTCCAGATTATGAAAAGCGAGGTCATTATCACTCGAATGGATAGGCAGCATTATTTTATTGTTGTAATCTTCGTAGGATACTTTGGGCGGGATTTCAATTTCAATTTCAAGATCTTGA
The DNA here is from genome assembly GCA_013368555.1 of Collybiopsis confluens. Lineage (NCBI taxonomy): Eukaryota > Fungi > Basidiomycota > Agaricomycetes > Agaricales > Omphalotaceae > Collybiopsis > Collybiopsis confluens. The sequence goes on from JAACJN010000001.1 coordinate 554,918, forward strand.
CAGCTCTCTTTCGGGGAGGACAGTGCTGAAACAACTGGCGAAGAAACGGGAGGACTAGAACTGCGAGTGATGGGATTGGTTCTTGAGACAATTTTAGAATTTGTGTCAGAGTCGGCTTGATGAATCTCATGCTCATTAATCGAGGTTTCTCGGGACAAGAAAGCCTATAAAACACAATATCAAAAAAAAAAAAAGTTTCCCCGGAAATTGAGGATGCTTACTAGTGGTGTTCCTCGTCTAGAGATGATAACAGGCTGGTCAACACCAGAAATTCGCAAGGGTGAAGACAAGAATAACTCGGAAGGGCTTGAGCTGGGCGGCGAAGATGACGTGGGTGCCTCGAGGCCATCTGGAGGGGAAGAACTGGGCAACCCTTCACTCATTGGTTCTGTTTCCACGACAGGCTGGTTTTGAGATAAAGAGGAAAGCAAGTCGTGCATCAAGGTCAAAGGTTCAAAATCCGGAAGAGTAGCTAAAGGCAGACGAGGAGCAGGAGGGGTTGTGTCTTGAGATTTGACCGGGAAGGATGGTTGGTCGGCTATAATCAAAGGTAAGGGTTCCAAAACTAGATGCTGGACCAGATCGTCATCTGGAGAGTCACAGGGTTCCAGTAACATTGTTCCTGTGATGGAACTATCATTTGCGATCGCAGATGAGAATAAAAGAGCTTCAGGAGGAGAACAAGGAAGCTCGGGGTGACCGGGTGGCAATTCCACGATGTCTGCTGCAGAATTTGAGACGCTCATAACATTATCAGGTTCAGAAGCAGGCAATTGAAACGAAGAGGACAGAGCGGGGACGAGATCAAATTGCGCGATTGGGATCGTTTCGTTTGAAGATTCTTCGGGGTCTTCGTGAAGCATTTGAGATGAACTGAGAGACGATTGTCCATTAGAAAAAGTATGGTCGGGATTGCATTCGATCATAGAAGAGTTGAAATCGATGAAAGCATCCTCTTCCGGTGTGAATGAAGCATTTATACGGATAGCAGATGAAGCAGTAGTATCTTGATCCAAAGATCCGGGATCGATGGACTTGAAAGAATTGATTGAAAGGAGCCCAAGATTGGAACAAAAGGCTCACTTGAATGGTATGCTCTTCCGTCGCTACGGCATGGTCGAGAAGACTGGCGGTCGGCGCGACTATCGATGACTGCATATATGCGTAAATTCATTGTAAAACAGGACATACTAAACCATGAAAAGTCACGATATCAGGGCATTCATCGCCAAACCACGGACTAGCAAAGATCTATGAATGATTTCACAGTCGATTCAGGCGCGCGACGAGACGCGTCAAAAAGAGTAAAAACGGACGAACATTCAGGGTTGAGACGAGAGACGGAGTATTCTGAGGTTTTTCAACGGTGCATATTTATATGAGTTTAGAGTAGAGGTACGCTTACCTGGCTGGCCATGATGGTGGTAGACGAGCAAGGATGGGCGCTTACTGCCATGTTCGGACTTGCTTCATTTCGAGTCGCACTCAAACCGCACCGCGCTCTAGTCATTCCAGCTCGAGGGTACAGGAGGCTCAAGGGCGGTATTAGCTCAATCGCTGATGCCAGAGATGCTGCCATTCTTAAGGTCAGCTCCTATTCTTTCTCACCCGCGTTCATTAGAATCATTCCCGAATATCAGAAACTAGAAAACCAGCTCGCTGAACTGAAGAAAAAGATCAAGGATGAGGAAGACGACGCTCACAAGTATCTGGAACGACACGCTTCTGGGGCCCAAGCAAAGGCTGACAAGCAGAGTACGTGTTTTTTTAATTATCTCGGCAGACCCGTGCTCATTTCGTCCATGTAGACCAATATGTCTGGTTCTGGGAAAAGGTTCTGACATCAGAAGATCGCACCAAACTTGCTTCACTCAATATCAACTCTTGTAAGTCCTCGAAACGAATTACTCAGTCTAGTCCTCTCCTCTGACTCATATCGACCAGTGGATGACCTTCAGGCTGCGTATCACGATGCCGATATTGCAATGACCACTCCACCATTCCCCAAGCCCGAAAGCCTCGAGCCCAGACTTAGAATCGCACACAACCTCCATATGGGTATTCCCGAAAAGATTGCAGCAGCACAACGTCAAAGCAGCCTCAGTCGCCTCAATCTCAAGAGATTCTGGAGCGGATTCATCTAAGTTCTATCGTAATTCTCTTGTTTCTACCGTAACTACCTCTAATATGTGTAACAAAGCTGTCCGCCGAGCCAATGCCCCAAAGATGGGCAAAGTATCATGGATCGAATTACTAGGGTTGGAGGGATTGAACCAATTGAAAGGGTACCGGTTCCCGTTGAACTCGAGCTGGCGTTCGGCAGAAGATTGCTGGAATTGCTACTACAGCCTGTCGATATTTCCACGGTGGAGGAAAAGGACTAGCCATTGGGCGACCATTAGTGCATTCAAATCAAGGCTCTCTATGTAATAGTTGGAAAGATCTCTCACTTCTGCCCTTGGGTCCGCCAGCCATCAGATGTTGACCAATGTGCATCGTTCTCGAGATCAAACTCCAATGTTGAATAGGGATTACTGGGATCCGCAAAGAGTTGAGCGACTGTTGAGTTGCTTGGTAGAACTGTCGGTGTTATGTTGTAGACAGTGCTCTTCTAATCTGCAGTTGAAAGGGTCCATATACAACACGGCGAGTGGGGTCACTGTTACCTCCAAATGCGGTGGTATTCCACAACGGGGACTGAGTGAAACCGGGCTAGTCTAGCGTCTGTGTAAAGTAGAAAAAGAAATTGGTCGAGACCTCTATATCTCAATCAGAGATATATCCAATCCCAGTATACGGCATTGCCTGTATACTCGCGACCTTGCAAAGCCTTCTCGCACAGATGAACAAAGTACCGGTGCCTGTATTTTGCGGTAAGAACACAGCGACATGGTGTATTATCATAACCCACCAAATTGAGATTAAGCAGGAAAGAAAATCTGGGGAAGGGGCAGGGGGGAGTATACCGGGCTGACCATCATTGAAAATAACATGCAACTCTAGGAAATCGTCATATAACGAGGTTAAATATGCGGTACTGGGCAGCTGCGATAGTTTTTGAGCCAGGCATACTGCATTCAAGGTGCGCTATTCCTTTCGAATGACAGGGTCAGTACAGCATGACGGGGTTCAGGTAGACCATAAGCTGAAACGATCCAAATCAAGAGGATGGCTGATTGAAAGGCGCATGTTTATGGGGCTCAACTTGGGCTGCTCCCGCTGGAAATGGTTCCTTTTTGATCTTAGTACTTCAGCATCTTGAACCATGCAGGGAAGCGGGCAAAGCAAACCGAAAACGGTAATAAAAAAAAATGGAGATCCCTCGGATGTCGACATACGGTCGGTGTGCAGTTGAGTACAATGTATTGGAATTTTTCAAACCAATTTCTTTGATTAGTAAGGAGTGTCGTATTACGAGTAAAGCAATCTGAAAACCAAGGTTAGCAAAGAGAGAATCACTGCTAAAGAGCCAGAACGTATAACATGCCTCTAAAGTCTTCTCCTCTTCTTTGACCGCGTTCCACCAATCTTGATTTGCGTCCTGTCCCCAACAATATGGATGAGACCCTTCACGTTAACACCCTCACTTGTAAGGAGAGCTTTCTGCATCGCTTCCCTGCCCTGCCCAAAGCCTTTGAAGTAGAGCGCAAGGCTGATCGAGCCCTTTTGAGCCGCAGTCTGTTCTATTCTCCTGAACATCCTGACGGCACATTGGTATCCAGCTTCGTAAGAAGCTCTTTGGCCCTTTTTGAAACCACATGAGCCACCGCTGAACCAGGCTATCGGCATGCCATTGGGATCGGTGAAAGTGGTAATTGTGTTGTTTCGAGTGGAATGACAGTGGAGTTTATGGTGAGACATGCCGGATGGCAACGAGTCCAAGGGGGCTAGAGTAGGTGCCGTTTTGTTTGGACCTAGACTGGGCGGGGGGAGAGTGTAGCCGCCTTCAGCGGTTGGAGGTGCGCCGTCGAGGCCAACAAGAAATTTAGATTGGGCAGCGAAATGTTGTTGAGTGGAATATCCAGCGTAGCCTCCGACACGCTTCAGTGTTTGCTGGACTGGAGCTCGTAGCGAGCTGAGCATGGTGAAGCCGAACAGAGGCAATAAGCGCCCATACATTTTCTCTTTTTCGCACAACAGCCATGTCGGTCAGTCCGCCCGTTCTCTTCCTGGCATTAATTAATTAATTATTTCCTCTGCAGCTAGCATCCTCCTTCTACAGCACAATTTTCAAGCGGAACAGTGTCTACATCGCCTCCGTCTTCACCACTGCCTTTGCTTTCGGTATTGGCTTTGACTCGGGTGTCACCTCGTTCTGGGATTCATGGAATAGAGGAGTCCGTCATTCTCGTTTCTTTCTTTCCAGAATAGTGCGCTGACTGTCTCGCGTGTTATTAGAAACAATGGAAAGACCTGAGAGGCAAATACGCGCAGGATGAAGAATAGAGCTCTAGAGGTCCATATGTTGGAAAAATAGAGCCGATATTCGAATCTGATTCAACACTCTGCTGGGGACTGGCTTGTCATCTTTTGCCTCGCGCATGTTCAGTTGCTAGCTCTATGAGAATAATAAATACTGGCAACATCCAACTTGTATGAAATAAATTGAAAAATGCCTCCTTCGTCTCGACCATCATGCCCAAGGCGCGTAAGCGGAAACTCCCGATAACAGACACGGACCCCGTCCCTGTTGCCAGTAGCAGCAAACCTGAATCAAGTCGCGCAGTCATCCGACGTTTTCACGTTCTGCTGAAACGACAGGTTCAGTTGCAAAAATCGACCCAGACGGATGTATCGAAAAAGACCGAACTGGACCGTGTAGAGGAGGAAATCGAACAGCTCGGTGGCCTGGAAAACTACCAGAGAATGTCTACGATCGGACAAGGCTCGGATCGCGGTGGAGGCAGCCAAAAAGTACTAGTAAACTGGCTAAAGGAAAAGCGAATGCATAGAACAGAGAGTAAACTTCGGTGAGCGATAAATTGACAGGCAGTCTTAGGACGGGCTCTTACAGGATACCCGCCAAAGATTGCTCGAAGTCGGGGCTCTCAAACCAGACAATTATAAAAGTTATTCTGACTGGATGCAGGTCACCCCGATAGACTTGAATTCTCGCCATCCATCCATCCTGGAACAAGATTTTCTGCTACTGGACAAGACCGAGAATCTTGAAGCATGGGATATCATCAGTCTGAGTCTTGTCCTCAATTTCGTTCCGGAACCTACAGACCGAGGCAATTCTGAAATATGACCTCCCTGACCAACATATTAATTCTTATATGCTCCACAGGGCGCATGCTTTGCCTGACAAATCACTTTCTTGTACAGGGAGGATATCTCTTCGTTGCGGTCCGTATCACTCACGCTATTCCCATCTTTCACGACCTGACCCAACTCTCAGCTTCCCCTGCCCTGTCTATCAAATTCTCGTTACCTTGATTTTGAACGCTTTGAAGAGCTCATGATATTCCTCGGCTTCATGCAAGTCCAGCAGCAGTGGAAGAAGGGGGGGAAGATGATTTATTATCTGTTTCAAAAGGAGACCAACATAGGATTGCCGCCATTTCCAGAATATTTTACCAAAAAGACCACTCTTCGTCAGGGAGATCGCAACAACTTTTCTATCCGCTTCTGAACGGCATGTAGAAATTACCATACGGGGAACAAGTTTCGGGGCAATCGGAGCTCTACTTACCATTTGGCCGGGGGCAACAACTGTATTTCAGTAAATCTTTGACCGCAACTCTGGTATGAACAAGATATTGTTCATATGTAGGGGTCTCTTTCCATATCGTATTACCATCCTGTATGCGCTTAAAATCATTCAGGGCTAGTGTGTTGCTTGGCGTCGACTCGCTCAGCCCGAGGACATGTCGTGCCCTCGTGTCGCAGCTATTATGATGACCTCACCCTATGCTGCAGCCACGCCCTCTTTTTTTAAACGTCGGTATACTTCCTATGTGGATGTGGCTAGCTACGGATTAGATTTAATAAACGGAATGCTCGTTCAGTATCAAATATGTATCTATGTATCGAAGGCGCCTATTTTCTCTCTTTTGCCCTTTCAGTCTACTGCACCGGGATAAGGCGAAAGACCCCACGGAGTCGCCTGCAACCTAAAAAATAATGGAGGACAAGAGGATGCGGAAAGATAAGAAGGAAAGGAAGGAAAGGAAAGAAAAAAAGGCGAAAGCGGAGGACGAGGGGGAGAAGGAACAACAGATGGATTTGAATGAAGAAGCTGAAGGAGCGAGGAAGAAGGATAAGAAATTAAAAAAGCCCATTGCCTCGGTTAAGGCTGAGTCTAGGGCGCAACTCTCTGAAGACGCTGTGCCCGTCGAAGGGAAAGAGCGCAAAAAGAAACGGAAGAGAGACGAGGAAGTGGAACCAGTGGATGTTGAGCCAAAGAAAAAGAAAAACTCGAAGAATAAAACTGGATTAACAGATCCTGAGGATGAGCCCTCATTATCTGATCAGGCTCGGAAAGGTGTGTCTTTATAAAAAGTTCTGGAGTAATACTGTCTTCATTCCAGCAATCAGCTCTGCTATACGCATTCCAACAATTTCGGAAACCGTCAGCATGGAAATTTCAGAAGGCGCGTCAAAACTGGATCATCAGGAATGTTTGGTCTCCCGAGAATGTGCGGTCTCAAAAGCATTTTCTACTCGGATTCATTCTGAACATTTAGCAGATTCCAGATTCGCAGATGCCCCTCGTTCTTAAATATCTCTCAGGCGTGCAAGGCAATATACGGGAGGTATGGTCGCGCAGAATGAATGCCTTGCAATAATTGACACACTGCGGTAGGCACTCACAAAAACTTGTGATTCCATCATCAAGGAAGCTTCCAGAGAACTTGCCAGCAATGCAAAGGAACCAGACAAGACGGAGGCAAATGCCGCTATCCAACCAGACAAGTCAAAAAAAGTGTTGCGAGCCGAAGTCTTGCTTGCCACGCTAAAGGGAGGGGACGGTCAATAAGCGTCAGTGCATGCAGTCAACGTTGTAGGATGCAATCGAAAACATTGTGAGTATTAATGTGGTCCGTATAAAGATGATGCAGAAATAAAGAGCTGTGAATGCCGCGGGTATATTGTATGTGAATCAGGTCTTTTGTATCGCGTTGACTAGCCTGTGAATTTGGATGTAAGTACAGAAGCTCGACGGAACGATTAGAGTTGACATACCAGTCCAGTCCTTCTTCTAGACCCTCCCCTTTCGTTGCACAACTTCCGCGAACACTCCATGGTCTTGACTTTTCACCACCAGCCAAACCCAGCTCTTCGCTGATAACCTCCGGCCTCAGTGCACCCTCCACATCCTGCTTATTGCAGAATACCAGTAGAGGTACACCCTTCAACTCCTCCTCCGATAGCATGGTTAAAAGTTCCGACCGTGACGTTGTTAGACGAGCTTGGTCGGATGAATCAATAACATATATGATAGCCGACGTATTCGGGAAGTAACATCGCCAGTATGGTCTATCGTTAACGCAATCGTTTTTAGAGGAGCTGCAGCAAACCCAAAGGGTTAAACGTACCGTATACTCGACTGTCCTCCTAAGTCCCACACTTGAAACTTGATATTTTTATACTGCGTACGAGTTAGAGGAGGGCACTGGAGCAGAAACAGGATTTATACAGACTTGCACTGTTTCCACGTTGAAACCGATTGCTAAGAACAGAGGCGGTCAGGAACGAGCAAGTGGCGGAGCAAACAGGTAATACTCGGTATTGTTGAAACTACCTCTCCAATCTATAGGGACCCAATGTTGTGAGTTTTGCTACACTTAAGATACAGGATTGAGTCCCCATTACCTGTAGCCGGTACAAGATTGTCGTCTGGAAGAAAAATGAGCTTGAGCAAAGCCCGAAGATGAGAGGGAGCTAGGGCGCACCTTTCCAGCAGAATCCAGCCCCAGCATGAGTATACGGACATCTTGGTCTTTGCTCCATCGAACCAGAGAGCTGAGAGACGAGAACAGTGATGATATTGAGAGACCCATTGAAGACGAAGAAAACTTAAGGGAGAAGTGGGGCTTACTCATATCTATCACCCTTTAGAGTATGGCACGTGGCTCCCACTCTATTGATATACAGATTTACAGAATATTTCTACGCCTTTCATCTTCGGCTAGACCACGACCACTTCCACTTCATTGCCTCCGGGTCTTCGACACAATCCCGGTAAACATCCACGTCTGGCCTCCAAACACGAACCGTCATATCGTCCGCACAAGTGGCTAACATTCCTTCCGCCCAATCAACCCCACACGCTTCGCCCCTTTGAGCCTTCAATTCCACCGCACGAGTTCCCTGTGCAAACGGTCTCGCAGCCGTGGCAACATCAAATAGAAAAGCACTCTCCCTGCCCCCATTTGCTAGCCAGCGGCCGCATGGAGAAAGCGCAGATGAGATGTAGAAGGATCCGTTGACATGCATATTAGGATCGGTAAAATTAATCGGGAGTGCTACAAGGGACGAGGAATTGTAGGTGTGAATGCGTGAATCCGCGCCCAGTGCAAATAAAAGCCCGGAAGTGGGTCCTTGACCGGGTGTCAAACTCAAAATACCTCGACATCGGCTGGAAGTATAAGAAGTCGTTGGATCGGAAGGGGAATAAGCCGATGGTATGAACCGCTTTGATTTAGTTGGTCGGCGTACATTTGAATCCGATAGAAATCTGATATCCCAGCGGCGCAGGATTCTAGAAATCAAAGTGCGGTCAGGTTAGGAAGGCACGCAGACAAAATTGCCTCCTCACCCATCACAAGAGCCACTACTGGTTAATGACATGTCCTCGTTGAATATCAGGTTAGTGACGACCTTATGTGTTTGGTTCTTTGAACGACGTCCATTTGCAGTCAATGTTTCATGTGCGTCGCGAATGCTGAAAGCTGGCGAGGATGTCGCATCTCGCAAATCCCAAATGAAGATGGTTCCGTCACGTCCTCCGGTGGCCACTATAGATTCGCATGAGGGGTGCCATGCTACCTGTTTAATACTAGCTGTGTGATGTTGGAAGGTATGAAGGAGTTGAGAGGTAGCAGTGGACGAGATACGAAGTGATCTGTCGGCAGACGCAGTGGCTAAATAACCATCAGACGGACTCCATTTTACGGCGTATATTCCATTTTCGTGTGGTCGCAAAGTCGTTCTTGAAGGTTCTGATAGTGACAATGTAACGGTTTGGCTAATGGAACTGTAGCTAATTTACTCACCCGGATCCAGCTCCCCTCGTCGGATAGTATTGAAAATGTGCACCGTGCCCTCCTCAGTTGACACGGCTAGCAGAGGTATACCCCCGCTTTTGGCAGCTGTAAGAAGTTTGGATTAATTCAAAAGAAGCGGAACAGTGCTGAGGTGCTGAGCATACATACCATGGGAATAAGAGCACGCATAGGGTGGTGTTAAGAATTGGTCTTCAATGGAATCGCATCGAAACAAGTCGGCTTTGTTGGCGGACACGAAAGATTCCAAGATAGGCCGTGTAGAAGCTGAAATTACATTAATGTGTAACCTCTAGATAAAAGAGTCGCTCTCGTACGGGTGTTGTGCGAAGAAAACAGACTGCTACGCGTCAGACTCAAAGGATTGGCCTGTGTGCGTTTAAATCGTTTGCGAGATTTTTCAATCCATGCATCCTCCTCCTCGTCACTAGATTCTTCATCCTTGGTCAGTTTCACGCGTTTAGAAGGAGTTTCGTTCCTCTCCGACGAGGGACGCTTCCAGTTCTTGGGGGGAGTGGGGAGCTGCAGCCAAGAGCTGGACGAGCCTGAGTTCGTAGCCTCGGATTTTCGAGGGATATTTGTTGAGTCATTGAATGCTAAAGGTCGAGGGGGAGATGAACTTGGGCTGGGAAGCATCATTTGTCGAGGGAGAATGGCAAAACGCGCCTGAGATTAAACCGGGTCGTGTGACTTTACAATAAATAATAATACATATCACGTGCCCGCGCCCTCAGGAGCACCCCGGAGCAGCTCGCCGCAGTCAGGGCTGCATTCGGTTCAAGCAGGCTCTTCCGAAGCGAATTTTGAATGGAGGCTGGCTATGTATCTACTTACAGTCGACAGTCATAAAGCTGATTACATGCATGACCATGAGCCCGTTCGAATTAGAATGGCTCTGAGTTATTTCTTCGTTAGCCTTGATGACCTTCTGACCCCTTCAGTGATATTTTTTCTTGCACGCCCCCTCTTTTGCGCAGGACTACGAACAGGAGGAGCGAGCATACTTCCCAAACCATGATCTGTGTCACTAACCGCGATTCCGTTCTCTCCCGTTTCGAGGCTTTCGGGTAGTGGATCGACCGCCGCTGGAGCATCCGTCTCTCCCGCAACAACTATCTTTGAATGACGAGCAGAACGCCGGAGTGGCTGATTTGTGGAAGATGGCTGAGAAAGGGTGTCCTCAACAGGGCCGGCACTTGAAGCGACAGCGAATTTTGCCATGGCCATTTTGTCTGCGACTTGAAGCCCTTCAGATGGTAGGGCCGTTGCAGGTGATGCTTCATTGGACTGCTGGAGATCGTCCGGACGAAGAGACATGTGTTTCTGAGTAGTAGTCGCATTACGCTATGGTCATTGCACTAAGCAGGAGAAGTGGTTCAGACATTAAGATTCTCACAACTGAAGACGCAATAGCATTGACATGCTCGGAGTTACTGGCTTCCGGGTTCTCCTCGGATTCGTGCGTGGATTGCGTTAAGGGATGTAAATTCACAGTGTCAGCTTCCGTGCTTGCGGATGTCGAAGTCTGTGGTTTCGATTTCGGCTTTGGTCTTGGCTTGACTGTTTGATTTGATGCCACTGACGACGAACTGGTAGGCGGCCCAATATTTGAGGATGACGAAACTAAATGTGGAGCAAGTATCAAGCTAGAAAGGTTGGAGTTGACTTGCTGTGGATGGCTGGGATGAGTGGAAGGCATAGACACCGTCGAGCCATCAAGAACGCTGTCACTCTGCTTCTTCAGCTTATTATACTTCGAACGGCACTGCAACGAAATGGTATCGTCAGTAAGGTATAACAAGTCTTTGACAAATGGCACTTTGAGGCAAACCTGGTTATTACTATACATACCGCCCATTTCCTCACTGATCTTTAGCCACCTGGTTCCCATCTCCCCGACTAGATGCATCAGCTTTGCCTCTTCTTCTTTTGACCAATCGTCATCTGCTTCACGTGCTTTGCCCTTCTTCTTCTTACCCTTGATTCGATTCGGACCAACTTCCAAATATCTTTCTCTACACATCTCATTTGTGCGACCAGATATATGCCTGGCTACATCGACCCAGTTGGATGTTCCTATCGCACTGATGATTTTATTCAGCCTATCATCTTCATCAGTGGTCCATGGCGACTTGTTGACTTGGGGATCAAGTGATCGCATGAATCGCATATGACATTGATGAGGTGAGACATTGAGAGAGACATGCCGCGAAACTGTACGAAGAATGGGTTTAGTTTACTCTTCATGTTTATTCATTTCCGACAGCGTATTGACACACCTAAAGCCCAATTCTCCGAGCCGTACACTCGTACGCCCTCGACCAGTTTCTTATCAGCTTCCGAAGTCCAAACATGACGCGGATGCTGGAATCCGTGGCGCATACAGTCAATGGGGGTACGGTGTGTCTATAGATGCCCACATTTAGTGCCTCTTGGAAAAATTTCGAACGTTTACGCACACCGAGCTCTGCCGCTATCTTTGCCCAGTCGAGCTTGTATTCTTTATCCTGCTCCTTCTCTTCGATTATCTTCTTCAAACGTTCTAGTTCAGCTGGCTTCCACTGATCATGATTTATTCCCGGGCGTTGGTATCCGAGCCATTTCATTTTGCATTCGCGATCAGTGCGAGTGTACGAGGATACATCTGATACCTAACCAGACTTACGCTCAGAACAGTAGAAAAGAAAACGAGGAAGACGTACTTTCTCGGCAACCGTTTTCCAGTTCAACTTTTCGACGTTGCCAGCGAGGTCGATGGGCTCGGCGGAATTGATCCCACTTTGGAGATTCTCCAGAGCTCTGAGTCGGCGGAATTCAGCTGCTACTGCGTCGGTGAGCGTCTCTAGTTCCTTGGGCTTCACTGCGGGCGGGGTATGTCAGTTCAGCAGAGTACGTGAGAGACGTTCGTACTGGGATGAGGGAGGGCGAAGTTAAGATATCGGGACCGTTTGATAGCATCGTTATAGAACGGAGAATACTGTAAACAAGGTTTGAGCTGAGGATCGAAGGAGAGAGTAGGCCACGAACTGGGCTCAGAAGTTCTGATTCTGGGATTAGTCCGGTAGGCCGAGAGGCCTCCTTTACTTCTATATCCTCAAGTTCTTCATCCGAGTCTACGTTGATATCTGCTGCGGCCTACGTACAATTAGGGAAAATGTAAAATATTTTTGAGGAAAAAAGCAGGTAGCAGACCAGAAGTTTGTCAATTTCCTGCAGCTCGGCCGCGAGACGTTGGCTATACTTTTCCAAAGCATATTGATGTTGAGTGTTGGATTGAACAGCGGCAAATATTTGTTGCTTGGTGGAAAGAGCAGGATCGTGATTCATTCATGCAAGTACAGAAGGAAGGAACGGCCCGTGATGCTCCTCCTTCTTACCACGTAAGTCATGGCAAATGCTTCAGCAAAACGCATTGGTATGGCTTTCTGACTTGCCTTGCCTGGCGCATACTGAATACTTATATACAGCGAGTCAGAACGAAGCTACCGTGAAAAATCTCCGTCTCGGTCTGATTCTACCCAGCGTGATATCGCTTTTCTTCCGTCTGCTTTTTCGCCGAGACTCTTTTCCACCCTCCAAAGGCTCCTTGGCGCTCTACCTGGCTACTTTCTTTCCCGCCTTCTTCTTATCCAACTATCTCATTAAAATTGGCACGACCAGACGCGACCCAACTACAGGAACCCTCATTTCGTATGGAGAGGATTTGAATCAGCCAGGCTTGACCGAATGGGCTTTCGATGTCCTTTACATTACATGTCAGTTGCGCTTTACGACTTGCAACTTGCAACCAATCTGAGCTCATGGTTTGGGATATCACAGGGGCGTGTCAGGTCGGTAGTGGCGCGTTCGGTGAATGGTTCTGGTGGTTGTACTTGGTGGCACGTCTTTGATGTCTACTACAAGCCTATTCACCGCTGACCTCCCTGCACATAGATACCTCTTTACGCAGTATACAAACTTTGGGCTTCTGTCATTTCGCCATATGTCCTTGGACGAGGTCCCTCCGTCAGTCAAGCAGATCCTGACGCGAAAGAAGAGAACGGTTCCCCCAGCAAGCGACAAGAAAAACTACGAAAAAGAAACGAAAAGGGAGACCCGCGAGTCCGTATGCAGGTTAGAAAATGATGTTGAAGATTGTCGAAACATTGTACAACTATTCTGCTATCACAATTCATCTCGTCTTTCGGGCTACACTGAGGAATCTGCGAAGGTTGATTTTAGTATAAACCCATCAGCCCTGCCACACACTCTCCAGGGCTGATGGATGGCAAGTGATTATGTAACCTGAGGCGGAAGGTCAAAGCTGGCGATATTTTGCCTGAAAAGTGAGATCTTTCTCGGTTTTCAGAAGGGGTCGATGAACCGAGTCTACTACGTACGTGTGAAAAGAGAAAAAAGATACATACATACTTGAGCAGATCCGAGATAGGAATCCGTCATGAGCCAAGGCTGCGCGCGGAACGCAGTCAGCTGCCAGTCACCGCACAGTGTCTCCACGCAGAAAAGAAAAGGAAAAGGAAAAGAGAACAGACGCTGATATTATTCGTAGTGCATTGAACGCAGCGTGCGGGCTGGATGGGGTTAGATCTGGTTGGTTGGATGAAGGGTGTGACCTGTCACACTACCGAGCTATGTCACACGGCTTCTGCTCTTCATGTTGCTGAGAGAGTAGGCCCAACGGAGCTGAAGGAAATGCCTTATAACGAGATTCAAAGCCACGACAGGCAAGCTAGCCAGGTACGTCGCTCAGAAAAAATCGCCTGCAAATGTCCTCGGAAACGATGTCCTGAATTCCCCAGCCTTCAAGCCCTCCGAGACTCAATTACAACTACAGCAACCCAAATGCCCGCGGCCCCTCCATCCCTGCTCTGCGCTCCAATCCCCTGTCGGGCCAGCACCTGCCGCCACCAAATTCCAGGCCTTCTTCTTCTCAATCCGCCGCCAGTATCATCTCAGCTTCACCCCCCGCCAGTACTACCAATTTACATGTACTGATCCCGTCCAGCACCAGTCCAACCGCTTCTGGCTCTTTCGCTCATACAGCTCGATCACCTGCAGACACACCCACAGGGCCATCTCGCAGTATCCATCCTCTGGACACCATGCCCATCCCTACAAGGCGCCCACATTCCCGGACCCAGTCTGACACAATCCGTCTTTCGAATCAGCCGACCACGAAGATTCAGTATAATTACTCTCAAGAGCTCAATGGGAACACTGGTAATCCTAGTTCGAGCACGCCTGGCCATGCAGGGACAGGCCTTTCGGGGCCTGCTGCCGCTTTTGTTCGTCCCGCTCACTCAACGGCCAACCACTCTGGCAGCGGCAGCGGCAGCAGTTACTTCCAAGCTGGGCCTCCTTCGTCGTCCGCGCCTGCCACGTTCAGTACAAACAAGACGGGTCTTTTTCATTCTTCCTCATTTTCTGCTTTACCGACTGCCATCTCCACTCTTGGTCACCCTTCTTCAATCCAACAAAGACGGGCATCTGGGCCTGCGATAAGCGGCTCACACAGCTCGCCATTCGCTTCGCCGCTGAGTGCTGCTAGACCCACTTCGGTATCCACATCCCCGGTGTTTTTGCACCAGGTATCTGGTTCCAATACGAGTATTACTAGGTCTAGCCCTACTTCTGCAACCGCAGGTCCCAGTACACAACAACTCAGCTCCACTACACTCACGGGCGTGTCAAGCGTATTTTCCGGTATGGGTCCCAGTTCTTCGAGTGCTCTGGGAACGCATTTGAATTCGGCTGCCCGTCCTCATGTCTCTCCATCTCAGAAACATAATGTGCCTCATGATCTTCATATCATACATCCCTCTTCAAATACACACAATAGCATCATGCCGTCTATTCCTCCACCTACCCCGTTTACCCCTTCGACACTGATGCATCCCCAGCTCCCTCCGACACCAACGACCTCCGCTGGACATCCAGCCCAGCAGGCTACTTCTGCGCTTCTTGCTTCCACCCAGAAAGCCCTTGAACATACATGGAGCGCCATTATCTCCTCTGTGGATGGAGAGATTACGAAACTACATTCGTCACATGCCGGGCAAATTAAAGTTTGGGCCGAGTATGCAGAAGGACTGAAACGAGAAAGTGAGAAGGAGGCTCAGGGGTATAAAGTTCAACTCAAGTCACTCGAGTCGCAGCTTAGGGAAATGAGGCAGGAAGAAGGATCGAGAAAGGTGGAAGTTGGGCGAACAGAAAAGATCCATCTGGAGCTTATCGATCAACTGAAGGAGAATCTGGACGGACTGCAGGGCAAGTATGATGCTCTAAAAGGGGAAAGAAATGCTTTGCAGTCACTTGCAAGGAAAGAAGGGAGTGGTGGCGATTCCACTTCGAGCCCGTCAACAGCGAATGCGAAAACTAGCGCAGAACGAGATCGCATGGCCGCTGATCTCGAGAGAATAAGAGCCGAGAGGAATGAGCTCAGGCGGCAGGTGGCAAGTGGCAGTACTTCAAACCAGTATGAACTCGATTCTCTCCGTGCCACAAATGCTTCTCTTCTCTCTCAGCAAGACAAGATGATGAATGACATTCGTGACTTCCCCCAGCTCGCGGTCTCCTACAATTCTCTTGTAGTTTCTAATAATGACCTGCAAGCTACCCATTCGCAGCTGAAGCGCGAGTTTGAGGATCTCCTCGAACGTGAGGAGAAGGCGAGGAACAAAAAAATCATCGCGGAGGAAGCCCTTAAAAAGGAAAGAGAACGGGCGTTCGAAATTGATGAAGCACGCAAACGGGAAAAGAAGGACAGAAAAGAGAAGGAGAAGGAGGTAATGGAGCTGAAGAAAAAATTGGATTCATTAATGGGGGTTCGCGTGGAGTCGTCAGAGAGAGATGTCATAGACATAGAGGCCCGAGAATCGGCGTCGGTGGCGCGAGATGTTAGTATCCTTGAGGATCAGGTATGTCATTCAATTGCCCGCGTATCGAGTACTGTTGTCACCCGATATCTTTAGGTTTCGTCTGCCTCTCGTCGACCATTCCCTTCTGAGGGAGTTACTGATGTCGATGCCATAGAAGTAATCGAGCCACCAGTTTCAGAGCTACCTCCGCGGACATCTCCCCAAAATATCACCACGGATACAGGTCGACTACTCATTCCAGACCCATCTAGAACTAGTAGTGAGGTTCAGCGTTGTCCAGCGAATTCGAGCGTGCCAACGAGAAACTTGTCTGGACCTACGAGTCAGTCACCACCACTACAACCTGGAACTCATTCACCCCGAGTTCGATCTTCTCTATCACCATTACCAGACCACAATCCTCTATCCGGGCCTGAAACACATCACTACCAGAAATTCCATCCTGGGCTAAATCGGGCTTCGATGAGTCCGACTCTGGAATTCGGTCCGATGGGTAGGCGGACTGATAGCATGAGTACCGCGCTCCCGATTTTGACTTCTTCCAAGACACCACACCCCTACGACCCACGGCCGATGTCTCCATTCCCAACCCTCCAACCGATTCTGACAAACCTTCATCCTTCTCGTCCTTCCTCTTCGTCCAGCCTCCCAGCTCTGCATCCAATCTCTACGAATTTCCACTTTTCTCGTCCTTCATCTTCATCCAGCCTCCCAACTCTACAACAGATCTCTACGAATTTCCCCTCTTCTCGTCCTTCCTCTTCATCGGCCTCGGTTTCTCATACAGGAATTCCGCCGTTATCTCCTAGTCTTCCCCAGACTCTTCCCCGTAGACATTCATCAACCACTTCTGTCATGATGGGGTCAAGCAACGCAAAAGGCTCCCCTAGGTTGACTTTGAATGCTCTTAGCCGTGATGTTGATATGGCATCATCTTCCGCAGTGTCTTCCAATACATTTTTACACTCTAATCGGGCAGCGCATCCTTATTCCGAGGTTGCAGAAGGAGAGGCGGCGTTGGAACGGAGCCCGAAGAGGATTGAGGCGGTAGAAGAAGGCGAAGAATTGGAGGTAGATGCCTCCTCTCAGCAAAAGGAGAAAAGACGCAACTCCCTCATCAAGTTCTCGTCACCTTCACCATTCACGAGTATCCCTTATCTGGATAGTCAAGAAGACTATCGTAATCACCCGCAACCTCAACAACGACTATGGAATCCAGCTCATCGTGACTCACCTTCAGTGGACAAAGGAAAGGATGGAGCTGGACGAGATCGAGGACAGCTGCAATGGAATTTGGACCAGCGACCTCGAGATCGGAGCCCAGTGACTCTAAATCATGGGGCATCCATGAGTGCAGACCTAAATGAAGTCAAGAGTCTGTCAATTCAAAAACGAAAAGCCGTCGACGATGGTGACGTTCAGCCTTATTCCCCTCAGCCGTCTTACACCCGGGGTCAAGAATCTCAGCCTCACAAATTGTCGAAGATTATGCGTCACGACGGTCAGATTGTCGGAATTGCGCCACATCCTTTCGAAGCAGGAGACCATGAAAGAAGGAGTTGGCATAGTGCAAGCAGTGACGACAGCCTCGGCAGACATGAGCAGCTCACTTACCGTTCTGGCGGTTTGATAAATCCTCATCATCAGGATCACTCATCGGCTCAATCTCATCATGGAATTGAAGGCAATAATGGTACGGAGCTCCATCACTCATCGGTAGTTCAATCGTCAGCTCCTTCCTCTGTATCTGCTACCTCTCCGATTTCACCGCGGCAACATCCAGCTTCAAAATCTTCCGTCATTGATCAGAATTCGACTAGCTTTCCTCCGAACAGGCGGAATTCGGCTTCCTCTAAACCACACCATCCTTCTCCGTTCACCAATTCGAAACCTGTGTTTGCTACACTTAATCATCAACCTTCACTTCCTGTTAATCCTATCCATTCCAACTCTCCAACCCAAGTACAGCTTCAAGAATTCTCCCCTCGTTCCGCCGATGGGTGGAAAAGGAGTTCCACAGGTAGAGCTTGGGGGGAAGCGGATATCAATGGGAGTCACTCAAATATGAACGTGATGAACACCAGCAGTGCTGGGAGTGGTCAGGGCTGGAAAACCGCCAGTGTTCAGGATTACCCGCCATCTACAGTGAGGTTCTCAGGCAGCTCTGCGGCACCCCCGCCCCCGAAACAGCTTTCCTTTAAGCATCTTGAGCTGCTATACGATACTGTTGCTGGTGAATACATATGCAGGGAATGTCGGTGAGTGTGGCATCTTTCCTGATATTCGTATTCGGCTAAATAATTCTGCTTTCCTTAGCGCTTCCTCAACGTCCACAATGACAAAACCAAAGTCATTCCCGACTAGTGCACTGTCGTTCGTCGAACTTTTCGCTCATGTTTCTGAAGAACATAAAGAGAGAGAAGAGGAAGTGCTGAAATACGGTTCGGTCAAGCTACAAGAACAGCTAGTGCTTCTCAAACGAGGTGGTCCACATGTTGGTGTTGCACAAGGGGGAGGAGGAAAGAAGGTAGGGGGGAAGAAAAGTAGCAAGTGAGGAGTCTTCGCGTTCACCGGTCACCACCACACGGATCGCCCTCATTTCGTTGGTATGGCGCCTACAACATCTTTTTTTGTTTTTGTTTGTTTTCGCTCGTATTGTTCAATCGTCGTGTTTTCGTATGCTGTTTATGGTCCCTCTTTGGTTTCCCTCGCTTGAATTCATTCGTAGACGTACGTTCTTTCACTCAAATTGCACACCTGGCTTTTTGTTATTTTTCAATACTCATACCACTCTAATCTTTGTGTATTTTCACTGTATCGTGTCTTTTTTGTATCATCTCTTTATAGTATTTACTGTATGCCCTACGTGATATGCTTCACTTTTCTTTGTTTATGCTGTCTGCTATCTACATACTGCTAGCCGTTCGAAGATTCAGTTTGGCGTGGCGCACTGCTAATTGTCAAATTGTGCATCATGTGCCCGTGCAAAGAACTTGCATGCTGGATGACATGAAATGGTCTTTTTGTCTTTTGGGTTCATCTCAAAGACAATTAGCTGGCCGGTTCAGGAAGGATGCCATGCATATGTAAATATCTGCTCCGCTCTCAAAGTCTTTCTCAATCCCCTCCCTTCCAAGGTTTTACCTAGCACTGCCATCTCCCAACCGCTGGCTGGTATCCTTGATTCGCAGACAGCTTTTAGCCACTAATTTATCACATTTCACTGATTAAAATGGACGCTTGTAACTCTAATCCTACTTTACCGCTCCAGGTTCGTTGGTCGACCTATTTCGATAGACAAATACTAAGGTTGACGTTATAGGACTACGCGCACCATCATGGTATGGCCAGACGACAAAATTACAGCCCAAGGGTTCAGCGGCAACGAGTACCAGTAAGTCGTAGTCCGTGTCTGTTTCCAAAACCTCTGAATAACCATGTTACAAGCGTGCCCGTCTGACGGAGGCATTCAGAGCTCCGGTGTGTATCTTTGTCTGTTGGTCCATTCAGTGTACTCACCAGGGAATGTGCTACGCTGTTTAGACACCAGCTAGGTCTGCCATAATTGAGTCTACTTTGCCTTCGAGACCTCAGGCATCCCGATCGCGTCAACACGCGACTTCTGCATCCCGACCTTATCCATACTATCCTCCTCGACGTCCTATTCAGCGATCTTTGTTTGCTGACAGACAGCTACCTGAGGTGGAACCTATGCCTTTGGAGTTGTCCGATTCTCAAATTCCATCGCCATC
Organism: Collybiopsis confluens; assembly: GCA_013368555.1. Lineage (NCBI taxonomy): Eukaryota > Fungi > Basidiomycota > Agaricomycetes > Agaricales > Omphalotaceae > Collybiopsis > Collybiopsis confluens. The sequence goes on from JAACJN010000001.1 coordinate 574,778, forward strand.
ATCATCGTATCTTCACACTGCTCGAGCGAATCCAGGTATTTCACTTCGACCTGATTCGTTCTCTTCGCCTAGTCCCGTTCATCAGTCGCCGAGTCCAGCAGCCAGAGCCCTCTTCGATCACACTTTGTTTAATCTCTATGCTGGACTGGCGCGTCTGCAATCAGCATGGAGTTCTGCCTTGAACAGAGAGAAGAAGGAGAAGGAAGTGTTGAGGGCGTATTGTTTGAAGCTTCAGCGAGAGCGAGATATCGTACTGGAGCAAACTTGCGAGATTGAAGAACGCCAAACACCAGCAGTATCCTATTCTGTTGTCACTGCCGGGGATGAATATTCTAGAACATACAGTGGAGAAAATGGATCGATTCAGCTTCCTATTCCCCACGCACGGTGTTCTCTAGCTCTTACGAATGTCGATGAAGCAAGCCAATGCGGCTCGGTCAGGAATGGCTCGCTTACGCTTGTATACCCAAGCGGCTCGTCCGTGTCGCCTTCGCCGCCACCGCCACCGATCTCCGGACGGCAGTTCTTATTTTCTCCATCTGAGGAAAATTTATCAAATTCATTGCCCACCCCTCCTCCAACTTCGGTCTTTTCCACGAAAAATTCGAACAAGAGAGCTCGATCTTCATCGTCATGCAGTTCGCGGTCAGAACAAGAAGAATCAAGCGCGGTGGCTCAGGCATCTGGAGACGGCGGAATCTCTCCATCTCCTAATTCAAATGGCAGCGACGGCGAATGTGACATGGATATATCCGACAACGACTCTTCCGATCGGAAACCAACGATATCTCTACCTACCATCTACGATCAGGTCAAGCAGGGAAAAAATTGCTTTTTGATGACAATCCGGACGAAGTCTCGCAGAAATATCCGTACACTGGCAATTCTGCTTCTCCGTCTAGTGCCTCAGGCTCGACGAGCACTGCTATCGAGTCACATCAAATCCCGTCTTTGAACCTTCGTGACCTGAATCGCATGTACTTTAAGTTTGAGGGTTTGCTTCATTGTCGGACTTGCCGGTAAGTATCTAGCTCGCTGTAATCGCATACGAGCATCGTTGACGTTACGTGACTGGGAAGTACGACCGATAGACATTGTCTATCCCCGCTTCCGCCAGTAAATGCCGATCGACCAGATCTGGATGTCCTGATGGATCACTGCACTCAGCATCCTGTTGTCGCCGGCCAAATTTTCGGCTTGACCCTGGATCAAGTATTTCACCTGCAGAAATTACTGAAAGCACACATGTTAGCTGGGCCTATTGTTTGATTTCTCAATTTATTTATTTTTTCATAATAATCGCACTGTTGACGTTTCACATAACATGATGCACAAATGTATGTACTATGCACTCATGAATGACTGGGGGCGGGGAGCTGAACGAAATGTGGTTACGTCACTTGGTTGGCTGCCGTTCGGCAACGGAAGCATATCCGCTGCCGCTACCTGCCAGTGCACTCAGCTTCAATCGGTCTCCTAGTTCTATTCGCTCAACAGTGCTCGTTTTGGCTCAAGCCAATGATAACAATTTACCAAGCTATAGGTGAGGTGTTGAATTTTCACAGCTGTTCCTTTAGTCTGGTCGCTAGGGATGATTTGACCTCTCGCCTCTACTATCAAGAAATGAATGTTTTGGAGAGGGCTACATAGAACAGAATACACAAACAGCCAAGTACGACAGTAGATAGTACACAAACAGTAGGGTATCCGAGTACAGAGTACAGAGTACTTCAACAACAGGAGAGCAATTCGAAGCATGCAGATACGACATAAAACAAGAAATATTCACAAGAAAACACGACCGTCGAGCGCCCAAAATGAAAGAAAAAGATGTGATCTTCTCGTCACCAGAAAAACTGCCACCATTTCCGTTTCTTCTTTGGCTTTCCAGGCAACGTATCTTCGTCAATAAGCATCGGATATGTCCCTGCGTAGTCTTTCCGTGAGGGAAGAGAGGCTCTCCGAATCCGAGACCGGATTCCAGGATGCTTTTGCAAAGGCTGCGCGCTAGGATACCTGCACAGGAAGCATGAGCAGACGGCCACAACTATTGAACATGGCAACGTACTCATCTACATGTACCACATAATCTTCATCTCGCCTTAGTGCTATAGAGGCCAGAGATATCTCAGCCTGAAGCATCAAGCGTGTGTTGTTGGGGACATTGATCCTTCGCCGCCACATAGCGACGCTATTTCCGCTTGGTGAAGGCAAGAAGATGAATATGACGACCTGAGCTGCGGGATTATAGAACGCGACCGATTCTTGCAACTAGATTACGTCCATGAGAGGTTACACAATCAGTTGCATTGAGCCCAAGTGACACATCGCTCACGGTCTTATCTCTTGTCTCCCGAAGCTGATCGAATGTTAGCCAGTCAAACGCGGGCTCATTTTTTCCATCTGGGATTCGATAATCTGCATTTGTGATCAGCGCCCCGCGTTCTCTGCTTTGTAGGAATCTATGAAGCTAGCTAGAATCAGTAAATATTGCCGAAGGGACCAATACAAGGCCACCTACTCCGTAAGATCCTAGACTGTAAGAGACGGTTTGAATCCACGAAAGTAATGATTCGACGCGTTCGTCTTTGTTGGGGGGAAACGACCAATGAATTCGGTCTTTTGCTTTACGTGCTCGACCGAAAAGCGCTTGCTGAAAAGGGCTCAAAGCAGCTCCTCGCGAGTCGTGAAACTGGACGTTGGTGTATTCGTTGATTTTGTTTCGAGGGATACCAGTGTTCAAAGAGGTTGTCGTGCCGTTGTAAGCATGTGCAAGAGTTTTGGAAGGCATAGTGTATGATGTGTCCTTGGATTTATCAGTGCCCCAAAGATTAGCCATCGAGGCCGCAGAGCCATCACCCAGCGATTCGGTTCCCCATCCTCCGCTGCCATGATAGGGAGAAAAGCGTACTTTGCGAGCATCCTCGTATTCGTATTCGTCTTCTTCCGGGATGGGACCCCAACCGTTCGACGCGGAAGCACCCCATCCATTCCCTGTATCTTGATCCCAAGCGGAATTTGTTTCTTTCCCCCACTCGGCAGACGTCTCTTGACCCCAACCGGTATTTGCCTCTTTTCCCCATCTGCCAGACGTATCCTGACCCCATTCAGAACCCGTTTCTTTTCCCCATCCATGAGGCTCTTCCTTCTCCCAATCTCCGGTGGTTTCTTGGCCCCATTCTCCGTCGTTGTTGGCACCCCAACTGTCTCCGGTAGACCCTCGGGGATCACGGTACTCTGACCGGGCGCGATGGTGTTGTTTTCTTGCCTTTTCCTGTACTTTTTTATCCTTTTTATTGGACGATGGCCAGTGCGTCGAGTTGGGCTGCACAGATTGAGCATGTTGGAAATAAGAGTTGATTGGCGGCTGCTGCTGCTTCTTAGACTTTTGCTGCTGCTGCTGCTGTTGGGCCGCGGAAAGATATGCGTTCTTTGAAGGAGGTTGGCTAAGTAATGAGCTGAGGATTTGGGATTGCTGATGCTGGGAAATCATGGGTTTGCCGGGAGCGGTTGCTGTGGAGGTTGCTTTCGAGAGGCGTTTGGCTTCTTCGCTCCAGCCTTTCCATCCTGGTTGAGCAGCGGATGAAGGTTTAGTCGGTGGCGGCGGTGCCCCCCAGGCAGTGGAGGAGGTCGATGGGCCCCATCTGTAATTTTCTTCTTCCTCGTATTCTTCGTCTTCGTCTTCATATTCCTCGTCCTCGCGGTGGTCGCCTCCCCATGAACCACCGCCCCAATCACTTCCGGCTCCACCCCATCCGCTGGCGAACGCTACTGATTTCGAAGCCCTTGCTTCTTTTGGTGTGGATTTTGGTACTGGATGGTCACTCTTCCCCCATCCATCAACTGGCAGAGTCTCAGACGGCCATGGCGCGGGGCTCCCTCCGGTTGTCGCAGGTTCGTTCAGTAAACCTGTTCGTTTAGTACGCCGGAGAGGATTCATTGGTGAGTGAATAATGTCAAATTCAAATAATTGCACACGGGAAACAGGATCGATGCTGTGTTGAATCAAAGAAACTCACCACTGTCGCCCAGATCATCAGATTTCTCAGGTGGTGGAGCGTCTTCTGCTGCAGCTGCAGCTTCAGGAAATTCCTGGCTCGTTTCTTGTTTCTGCTTTCCCTTTTTACCTTTGGCCATCTGACACGGTCAGACACCGAGATAACGAGCAAAAAACTGCGCGTCGATTACGTAATTAGCTCCATGATAAGATGATGCGCGGTGCAATGGTACATATATAGACGCGGGACCCAAGTTTTTCCTTCAGCTTGCTCTCTCCCACTTCTTCAGTTTACTCCCTAGGCAGTCGTCTGAGACGAAAGGCTTGACTGTGTCTTGCCGTCTGCTAAACCATGTTCTCAATTCGGAGCTGGTACTTCGTGCTCTCTTCTCTGCTCGTTCGTTGCATGGCCCAATCTGCAACGCTGGAGAGTGGAGAATTCAAGAACCTCGGTCAAATCAGTCGCGAAAGCGAGGCTGCTTCAGCAGCGACAAGCCATCGCAACTTGCAAGTCCTATCACAATCAATACTTAACACTACCTTCTCATACTCTCTCGTTACTTTTCAGAATTGGCATCGTGCAGCTATATCGTCGAGTCCAGGAGCATTCAGATGCAAAAATCTCTGGGATAATATTGGCGGTCGTTATCTGGATCTTGATTCTTGCATCGCTTACCCTCGTCGTCTGTGTGTTCATTCGAAGACGGCGAATCATGGATGTCGAGAATCGGGTAGTGGATGTGAAAAAGGAAGTAGTATCACCAGCTGGAGTCCAAGCTACTTTTTGGCAAAGAGCGCGGAGTTTATGGCATTCCACCACGAGGAGAAAGGCACTGGAGCAATCTTCTCATGCGGACCCGGAAAAACGAGCTTCTCTCCCGTTTGCTGATATACCGCCTCTTCAGAAACCTGCCGCAGTATTGGATCAACAAACTCTGCGGCCGGAAACATCGCCGAGGGATAATCGGATACTCCTCCCATTCTCGGGGGGCTTGCTCTCCGTTTCTCCATCAGGGCTGGCTGATGTCAACGCAGCAAACGCCCAAGGGGGCCGACGAAGAGCTCAGGTACGACCGGCCTCTGCGCTCTACAGCCCAGAGTCCTTTGTTATCGATAAGTCTGTAGCCCAGACCATCATCGCGAAAACTAACAAGCCGAAAATTCGAGACGGCTCTCCAGTGTCGCCCTCCCGGCCACGGAAAGGGTCGCTCCTGTCTGGCCCTCCCTTGACTGCCCCTCAGCAATCACCTACTTTCCCAAGTGAGGAAGATTTGGTGGATATCGGTGGATATCGATCTTCCGCGCCCTCTCTGGAGCCGGGAAGGCTGGGCAACCGTAGTCAAACGAGCATTTCATAATGATTTTGGAAAGGAAGTAAATTGTATTGCTACGCATCGAAACAAGAAATCTTGAATGGATATTAAGATCTGTACTTCCAAACAAGCTAGCTGCTTAACACAGTATGTACTAAGGACGTACGAAGGGCCCAAAACCCATCTCCTCAGATCCTCTTGACGATCGCGTCCGCAACTTGTACTGTTTTAGCGCTCCCGTTGAGATCAGGAGTAAGAAATTGTCCCTCTCGGAGCACAGAGTCCACTGCATTGTCAATCCTATCGGCAGCTTGGGTGTACCCTAAGTGACGAAGCATGAGGGCAGCAGAGCGAATCGATGCGACAGGATTGGCGATTCCTTGACCATAGATATCCGGTGCCGAACCATGAACACTGGGAAGATGTCAGTCAAAGCTAAATAAGAGGAATTGTGAACACACACGGTTCACCCATTACGAAACTATCACCTGCGTTGACCGATGGTACAACACCTAATGAGCCGACAAGTGCGGCAGCAGCGTCGCTGAAAAAGTCGTGCTGAGATCCATTTTGACAAAAGAGAAAGCATAGGACATACGATAAGATATCTCCATACAAGTTGGGTGCAACCATAACATCATAGATTCTGATCGACAATGCTGAAAAGTAGTTTAATATAGAAAGTGTTAGGCTCACTGTGGTTCTCGGAAAAGTCTATTTTTCGAATGAGTTTTGCTGTCCACCATTCATCACGACAGAGAAGGTACTCACCGATAGACAGCGCTGTCAACCAACTGCTCTGCAACTGTAACAGCTTCGAATCTTGGTTCTTTCGCAGGAATAGCTCGGACGCTTTCCCGGAAGAGGCCATCGGTAATAGACAGTACATTAGATTTGTGAATGACAGTCAAGTGCTAGAACGTGCAGATTCGTTTAATCTAAGATTGCCGAGCGATATAAAAAAAAGATCAATGCATACCTTACGCGGTCTCGCAAGCGCAAGCTCAAATGCCATTTGACCGATTCTAGTGGATGCGCGTTCAGTGATAAGACGTGTTGCACGCGCTTCTCTTCCATGCTCTCCGACTGTCTGTTGTTCTTGCTTGACATACTGCGACGCGTAAGACGTATAACGACTTTAAAGACGGGGCTCATTACCAGGCATTCAGTATTTTCACGAACGACAATCATATCTACTGCAGATGGTTTGCTCGGATCGGGTGAAACCTACGCGATTTAATGAATAGAGAGGAACAAAGAACGGAGCACTAAACTGACCGATACGACAGGTCGAATGTTTGCGTACAAGTCTAAGATTTTTCTTAGAGCGACAATGGGTGAAGAATACCCAGCAACTTTCTTCGACGGTGAGCTGACAGATCCAAAAAGGGCACAATCACAGTCGTTCTTCAAGACCCTTTGAGAGGGGAGGGAGGCATTATTTTTTCTGCTGAATATGTTCTCCAAACCGGCTTACTCGATTGTTTCTTCTGGTAGCGCAACACCCTTTCTTGTGAAATGCTCAAATCCAGCAACCAAATCCACAAATTTGGGAGGAGGAATGTCCGATCCCACTGCCTCGATAGCCGTCCTTGCGGCTGGTATGACTTCCTTGCCAATTCCATCTGCAGGAATAAGTCCAATAGTGAGAGACTTGCGGGCAGCTGTAGCCATGGAGCGGATAGGTGTCCGTAACATGTTTGTTTGTTTTTTTTTGTACCGTGTTGAAGGAGTGTGAAGACAAAATAAAAACACTCGGCCCGTCGGATTACATCGGTTTTATCCTCAGCGCTCATCGACATCCCTCAGATATGTCCGTCGCCAACAAATTCATTCTCATTGCACCCTCAACGCGAGGTATCTCGCTAGCCCTCACAAGACATCTTCTCTACAAGACCCAGCTGCCACTGTTCGCCACGTACCGTAAAGGAACAGCCGAGGAAGCAAAGGAGCATATCCTCAGTTCACCTCTCCTAAAGACACACAAAGTAGACCACGGGCGATTACAGATGCTCCGAATGGATTTGTTGAACGAGCAGAGCATTGAAAGGGCAGCAAAAGATTTAAAGCAGGCGGCAGGACCCAACGCCTCTATCGAGACAGCATTCTTCACAGGCGGTGTCTTGCATCCTGAAAAACAACCCGCGGATCTCATCCTCGACGATATCACGGAGACCTTCCAGATCAACGTCGTCTCTCACCTTCTCCTCATCAAGCATTTCTCAAAATTTCTTCCTGGTCGAATTGGCACTACCAAGGGCGACATTGCAAGATGGGTGCACATCTCCGCTCGCGTAGGTTCCGTCTCTGACAATACTCGTGGGGGGTGGTACTCGTATCGCGCTTCCAAAGCAGCGTTAAACCAGGTGATCAAGACTTTCGATCTCCATCTTCAAATGAAGCAGAGTCCCACCATCTGTGTCGGAGTGCACCCAGGAACTGTCAGGACCGAACTGAGCAGGGAATTCTGGGATAGTCCTAGCGTAGGCAGATTGTTTGAGCCTGAAGAAGCTGCAGAAAAGATAGTAGAGGTTATTCAGAATATGGATGCTACCAAAAGAGGGAGAGTTTGGGATTGGAAGGGTGAAGAAGTATTACCATAATCCGTATGATATCTCGCTGATGTCAAAGCTTTTCTGCCCTCTACGTGTAAGAGCCCATGGATGTATTATTTAACAAGGCGGGCAAGCATACAAACAGGCAAACCCAAGGTCCAAATATTCTAGGTACAGATGATCATCTACGGGTCAGTATATTAGTGTATGAGATAGATAGCTAAAACAGGATGCTAAAATTGTAAATGAGTGTACAATGCGTAAGTTGAATCCTTCAACAAAATAATAAGAAATGGGAAGCAAGGAAACGAGAAGAATATAAAGGCTATCATATTTTTCTATCCAATTCCTTCACAAGTAAATCGTTGACAACACTAGGATTGTCAAGGTAAACTGGAAAGATGAGTGAGCTTGGATTCATACCAAGAATAGAAAAGGTACTGACCATGATGACCGGCGTTATTGACAATATATGTCCTTCCGAGACCGTTCCCAGCCTGGCGTAAACGCTCTACAGATTCTTGGCCACCCTCGGGATCCATCCAGTCCTGGTCACCATAAACAAATGTAATAGGGATTCTCTCCTTAGCTAAGCCCGCGATTCGATCGACGAGGGGCATTCGTGCATATGCACCTGGTGCCAATATATGTGACACGCAATATTCGCCCGATGCTTTTTTCAAAGTAATATTGAGCATATAATCATGCATGTTGCGGGTCTCCTCTTCAGTGAGCCCAGTGAAGCGGCGGGAAGAGTACTAAGGAAAATATCAGTATCTGAAGGACATGAAAAGCATGACACAGCGGAGACGTACCTTTCCAACTAACCATGGTCCCCAGACACCCATCATTCTTACCACTTGGAAAGGACTGTAGCCCTCTTCCCAAAGATACGTGAGTAATCTCCTAGACCGACTCTGTTTTGCTTTTGCAACCCGTTGCCTCTCCTCGACTTGTTCTAAGTTCGACTTTGACGCTGGTTCGACCCTGTTCTCGCTTGAGATTGTAGCTGGCGGTTCTGTCTCTTGAGATGGGACGGTGGAATCGGGCCCACGATTCACACCGGCAGGAGATAGTAGTATTAGTTTTTCCACTCTCTGCGGGTACTTCAAGGCATAAACCACACTGAAATATGCTCCTAAGCTATGCCCGACCAAAGTCATCTTGTCCAGTCGCATTTTCTGCCGCCAATCTTCGAGTGATTCGACAAAGAAGGACTCGGCCTCGGACACACGAGCTTCGACATCTCTCTTGGATGCCTTGACATGGAATGGGGGTCGAGAAGAGCGTCCCATACCTAACCAGTCAAGGGCATAGACGGAGGTGTTGCGTTTGGAGGCCCAATGGGCCATCGGTAGAAAGTTGCGAAAGTAGAACCCAAGTCCGGCTCCATAACCATGAAGCATGACGACGGCAGGGGTTTGAGATGGAGTTGGAGAATTTCCAAACTGGGATTGAAAAAGCGATGTTGACACCATTGAAAGGGTATTGATTTGGTGTTTAGAATCCCCGAGTTCGACGCGAGAGCTGTATGCAAGAATCGGACCTATTTCCGATATTTCCGCTTCAGTCAATGGTTTGGTCGGCTTCTGAGAATGGAAAAAGGGTAAGAGTCTATCTGGGTAATGAACAACGTGTAGGGTGCAGAAATTGGGATCCAACAAACACACCTTAAGAGGCGCTCTTCGCTTATAGCACTCTGCTTTTCGCCTGCGCAATAAGAATCAGATAGAAAGCCATATGAAGAAGCGAATGAGATGCACCTGTAGCCCACCATTGCTTGGCACTCTCTAGAAACTTGGAAGGGATTTCCGCTGCAGGTGGAAGTGGGGGCAAAAGAGAAGTGATTGGAGCTGTTGGATTAGCCATCGACGTCAAAGGGGTCCTGCGTAAAGGCAGCCGGAGCAATGGCAGTCGAGAAGTTATGGTGATCGATAGAAAGCGGGGGACGTGAACACACACAGCGGATTATATACCCGGGTATTCGAGGACGTCGGTTCACGGCAAAGAAAGGCGTGTACATAAGCACGTTTGACGCTTTCGGCGTGGACACGTGACATATATAATAAATAAAGATACATCATTGCGACGCAGCAGGGTTTCCTGGTATGTAGTTACACTAGTATGCCTCACTCTAGTCTACTTACCTGGCTACTGCTCATGGGCAGGTACTTTTATGTAATATCTCTGACATCCTCGTCAGCATGTCCACGTCAGCCCTCACAACTCATGGAGACCCCTGTTCGGCTGCGGCGGCCCCTTCAAAGCCTTCCTACCCATGTCCAGACTCCAGAAGCCTGACGTGAGAGTCATCGACAGATGGGAACGTATCGATGAGGCTGAATTCTGAAGCTGATGGTACAACCTGCGGCTCGCCCTTCTCCCACGCGAAGCACTACGGGAACAGGTGACGCCATCACTGCCGCCATCACTACGAGTCAAAGCACGTGTATATTTCGAACTGTTTGACCTGCACGTTCTTACCTCCAGATGTACAACGGCATAGGTCTTACAACTCCTCGTGGAAGGTAATTCTAGCTCATTGATTCTGCACAACTTATCTAAACTATAGTCTTTTTCAGTGGAACAAACGGCTATGTTATTCGGAACCTTTCAACTTTGCGTTCATATGAGCCAGCTCAGGATCGTGCGGCAGCCTGGGACGTTGCGCCGCCAAAACACCGTGAACCTGACCAGGGCATCCTTGACCACGAGCGGAAGCGACAGGTAGAGGTCAAGTGTCTTGAACTGCAATTGGAGCTGGAGGACAAAGGGTATGCCTACGTCACAATTCTACGGTTTCTGAACGAAAAAAACTCATGCATGAGTATGCAACAGTATTGACGAGGATGAGATCGAAAATCAAGTCGATGCACTTCGCGCAAAACTCAACGCAAATTTGGATGCTCTCGCACCTTTGGCGAAAAGGCTAAAACCCTCTGATACACATGGTATTGCCGCTGCCAAAAAATCTGAGCTGGACAAAATGGCCCGTGCGCTGGGGACCAGAAGTAACTACTCAGAGGGTGAAGCGTTTGACCGCGAGAAACAAGAAGAGATGAAGCTGAAGAGGCAGGCTGACAGGGAAGAACGGGAAAGGCGAAAGGAGGAAGACCGGGCTAAAATGGCGGAGAGCAAAGCAAAATGGGAAACTGAGAAACGGGAGAGAGACAGGTTGAGACGTAGGGAAGAGGACAGGCTCAGAAGAGAGAGAGAAGAGGGTGGTGCAGATTTGGGACGAAGACAACCAGATATGCCGCCTCCGCCGCTTCCTTCAAGGGACCGATACCGCGGGAGGGATAGAAGCCCGCCGCGAGGCTCTCGTACACGACGAGATGATTCGCGCTCCCGCTCGCCGAGGCGTCGTTCTCCATCGCCCCGTTCTTCTCGACGTCGGTCTCCTTCAAATTCTCGTTCACGCTCTCGTTCTCGTTCTCCTCCTCCTCCTCCTCCTCCTCGTGTCCGCAGGCGCTCTGTTTCCCCGCTCCGCCATCGCTCTCGTTCTCCAATCAGCCCCCCTCGTGGTGGTCGGCGTGATCGACGCAGCATTTCACCTCGCAGACATCGATCCCCTACTGGCTCAGTTTCACCTCTTCCAAGAGATGGAGCTCGGGCCGAAGGACGTGAGCCTCGCTCCAGGTCCACGTCCAGCGACTCAGCTATGTCTGTGAGCTCGAGGTCGAGTTCCAAGAGTGGATGAGGTTTTCGTGAGCTGTGAAAAAAGAAGTGCTATGAAAGTATACGACTTGAGGTGGATACCTTTGTTTCTCCCCTGTGTATCATAGCTTCTTCCACAGCAGTCTATATGTCACTCGTATTTATTGCTATTGGCTGTATGATCAGTTGGACTTTGAACATTGAGCGAGCTGTTTTCGCCAGTGACTCTGGCCACGCTCTTTTTCACCCACCTCACACCTTCGTGAGTCATTTTCTGAGGGTCAGTATAAAACCAGCTCATAGACGCATTCTGAGCCTCCCGTCCGCAATGAAGAATTTTTGTACAGCAGCTCGTCGAATCTCATATTCAAGTCAGTTTCAGCGCGGAATCGCGTCCGAGGTCTTTATTATTATTATTTTGCTCTATCATACCACAACGTCTCACGAACAAAACAGGCCAAACCAAAGTCCACACCTTCAATACCTTCATCTCCTTCAACAAAATACAAAGCCACTACACATCCTCTGGACTCAGCCAAATCTACAGCTACTCAAGCCGCTCTTACCAGAGGAAAAGACTATCTTTTGCCTGTATACGCTAGGCCCGACTTTGTTCTTTCTCATGGCAAGGGATCGTATGTTTGGGACTCTGAAGGCAGAAAATATCTAGATTTCAGTGCCGGTATCGCAGTGAACGCGCTAGGACACGCGGACGAGGGCGTAGTCAAAGTCAGTTTCGCGTTCATGATATATGATTCATGTGCCCATCTCTTGCCTTCTAGGTCATCTCAGAACAATCCCAAACACTCCTACACACAAGCAACGTCTACCACAATCAATGGGCCGGCAAACTTGCTGAATTGCTGGTCACCTTGACTCAGAAAGAAGGGGGCTTGGGATACCCTGCCGCGAAAAAGCTAGACGGTAGTAAAGTTCCTGGCGCAAAAGTGTTTTTTGCAAATTCTGGTACAGAAGCCAACGAAGGAGCCCTCAAGATTGCCCGGAAGGTCGGCAAGGACCGATGGGCCGCTCAAGCTTCAGGTCGGTCTTGGGACTCGAAGGAATGCACTAAAACGCGTATAGCCTGCTTTGAATCTTCATTCCACGGCAGGAGCATGGGTGCGCTCAGCGTAACAAGTACATCAAAGTATCAGTTACCTTTTACCCCTTTGATACCCGGTATTGACGTCGGGAAAATCAATGACCTTGAGGGATTGGCCTCGCTCGTGGGCGAGGACACTTGTGCAGTCATTATCGAGCCTATCCAAGGTGAAGGAGGTATTAATGTCGCAAAAACCGAGTGGTTGGCTGCTTTACGGCAACGATGCGATGAAGTGGGAGCTGTACTGATTTTCGACGAAATCCAGGTTGGTCTTAGCCTCCAATATTCTCGAGTGTGTCTCTCATGCCAACTTCAGTGCGGATTGTATCGAACAGGAACGCTTTGGGCTCATTCGCCATCACCTATTGAATGCCATCCCGATATTGTGACCATGGCGAAGCCGCTGGCAAACGGATATCCTATAGGCAGTGTTCTACTGCGTGATTCCGTAGCCTCTACCATGACAGCCGGTGAGGATGGACGGCATTCTTTCGCCGCCGTTCGCTGATCCTTTTGGCCATTTTAAACAGGTACGCATGGGACAACCTTTGGGGGGAGCCCAATGGCCTGCGCAGTAGGGTATCATGTGCTCTCACGTCTTTCAGACCGTTCTTTCGTTGCCCAGATCGCCGAAACCAGCGCATACCTCGCAGGGCGCTTGGCGCAACTGCCCAAGTGGTTCCCGAACCTTTTACAGCCTACAATCCGAGGTAGGGGACTAATCACGGGACTTGGCTTCAAGGATGAGAAATACCCGGGTCAGCTCGTACCTCTTGCCCGAGAGCGAGGTGTATTTGTCCTTACAGCGGGCAAAGATGTTGTTAGGCTGGTACCGAGTTTGAATATAGGCAAGTCTGAGGTTGATTTGGCAGTTGATGTGATAGAGAGCTGTCTTGGGGAGATGCGGTGAAGTATATACAGTGCCTCGTAAACCGAAACGTATCTGACCCCGAAACACTTGCATGGATAGTACGAAAAATGGAGTTGAAAGTTAGAATCGACCGAATAGAACCACCTTGACCTGTCCGACTCGAAAGTAGCCAATCGATCTGGTCGTAAGAAAATCACCAAAGTGTATTTCCGAAAATAACCTTGAATTGGCACCCGCATCATTTCTATAAACTTCAACAAGTTTACTATAAGGAGCTAGAATGGCCGAACCCGGGATTACAAATATCAGGAATTACTTACGCATGGGTTGTGATTGGCTGAACTACGTGACCTTATAAGGTACCTCACTCTCTCCGACTCCTTCGCTTTTTTTCTTCCCTCTGCCAATTCTTTTTTGTGAAAGATGGACAAACTTTCCACACTTTCACGCTTCAAGGCTTCGTGCCCATTCTTGGGCAGGACCAAAACGTCTACCTTGCGTACTCTGTGCACCTCGACTTCTACCCGGTTCCCTTCTATTTCCTTGCTCACTGAACGGGCCACCAGCTGTCCTGTTATGGGTCCAGCTTTGACCGTTCGCTCCAAGGAAATTGTTTCTGGGTATGCAAGCCTAGCTGGTAGCTCGGACATCGACCAGATCCACAGAGAAAAAGGTGTCAATATTCCTTCCGGAGCCACGGTAGAAATGTGTCCCCATGCGTCCGCTGCCAAAGCAGCAGCCCAAATGGCTGAGGATCTTGCTACAGCCGCGAAAGGAAAGGTCAAAGCGGATGGACCCGACGTGGCAAAAGCTGCAGCTGCAGCCGGCTGCCCGTTCCACAAGGCCGCGCCCGAAGACTCCATGAAGGCCGCTAAAGCCGTTCCTCATCCTATCGCGGGCACCACTCAGGTTGGCTCTCCAGCAGTTAGCAGTGGTGGCTTTGATTACGGGGCGTTCTACAATAACGAGCTTGAAAAGAAGCACAAGGACAATTCGTATCGATATTTTAACAATATCAACCGGCTTGCCAACAAGTTCCCCGTTGCGCATACTGCAAAACTGGAAGACGAAGTCCAAGTATGGTGCTCTAACGATTATCTCGGTATGGGAAATAATCCGGTCGTTTTGGAGACCATGCAGTGAGTGCAATTTTGACACATGGCTACCAAATTATTGATTGGCTTTCTCTTGGTTGTAGCCGCACTCTCGATAAGTATGGTCATGGTGCTGGAGGGACTCGTAATATTGCGGGTAATGGTGCTTTGCATCTGGGACTTGAACGTGAACTCGCCACGCTTCACCGAAAGGACGCCGCCCTGATCTTCTCATCTTGTTACGTTGCCAACGATGCTACACTGTCCACTCTCGGGTCCAAACTGCCTGGTTGCATCATGTTCTCCGACCAAAGTAATCACTCGTCGATGATTCAAGGCATGCGTCATTCCGGTAGTAAAAAGGTCATTTTCAAGCACAACGACCTCAAGGACCTGGAGGATAAATTGAAAATGTACCCTAAGGAAACCCCGAAAATCATTGCGTTCGAGAGCGTGTACTCTATGTGCGGTAGTATCGGACCCATCTCGGAAATATGTGATCTGGCAAAGGAATACGGTGCTTTGACTTTCCTTGACGAGGTATGTATCCCCTAGTACCTTGTGGAAATCAATCTGAAGGCTCGCAGGTTCATGCTGTTGGTCTCTATGGTCCCCGGGGTGCCGGTGTCGCAGAACATCTTGATTGGGAAGCTCAATTGGCTGCTGGCGATAGCCCCAACGGCATCCCAGGTTCTATCATGGATCGTGTGGATATTATCACAGGTGAACATTACGCCTCTTTTCTAATATGTCCAAGGAACCTGAACATCTTCGTTTCTAGGTACTCTTGGTAAAGGTTATGGGGCTGTTGGTGGCTACATCGCTGGTTCGGTTGACTTCATCGATGTGATTCGGTCTTATGCTCCCGGCTTCATCTTCACAACGTCTCTTCCCCCGGCAACTGTTGCTGGCGCTCAAGCCAGCATTGCATACCAAAAGACTTATCTCGGTGACCGTCAACTCAAACAGGTCAATGTGCGGGAAGCCAAACGTAGATTCTCTGACTTAGATATTCCCGTCATGTAAGTTTCTCGCTCTGCCGCTCGTTCCCATGCTCATTCTTTGACCATGTCTAGTCCTGGCCCGTCGCATATCCTTCCTGTTCTCGTCGGTGATGCTGCTCTCGCCAAAGCTGCGTCTGACAAGCTCCTTTACGAACATTCCATCTACGTACAAGCAATCAATTACCCTACTGTTGCTGTTGGTGAAGAACGTCTCAGAGTCACTGTCACCCCCCGTCATACTGCCGAACAGTTGGACAAACTTGTCGCCGCGGTTGACCAGGTATTCACAGAGCTAAAAATCAACCGCACTCAGGACTGGAGGGCGGTTGGTGGGCGTGCTACCGTCGGATTGCCAGATGGTGCAGACATAGTTGAGCCCATTTGGACCAAGTCGCAACTTGGAGAGGAGAAAGGAACTGGACTTAAGATGCTTAGAGACGGACATGAAGTAGATGTGGATGCAAAGGGTGTTGCGGTCGCCAGAAGTCGCTTCGACCGCCTTCTCGGTCCAATCGCAGGCCCCTTACAGCCAAATCGTCATGCTACCCCGACGCCTCTGTCAAAGTTGACCTTCAAGACAGGGACAGGGACTACTCCGATCGACTTTGCGCAGTCGGGAAGTATCCCTGTCCCTCCGCCCAAGCTCACCGCAGTTGCTTAGGTTGATAGATTTTGCTGGTCTCTTTCATTCATTAAATTTTTAAATGTTTTCGTTTAATGCAAGCGGAATTCGGTGTTATTATTACTATCGTTTAGCTGTTGATTCCTGCTCTGTTGCTCTGGGCTGTCATGTCTGCCAGGCGCTTATTGTTGAATTCATCATGCTATCGCAGTTTTTGAGTTGTTTACGTTTTCCCACCAACTCTCAATCAGTAAAGCGATGGCCGAAACTGTGCGACCCGCAGCGCCCATACAAACCTCGTCCTCTCGCGCACAGCGGCCTCTCCTAGTCGGACCGTCCTCTGTGACCTCACCTTACCCGATTGCCTTGTCGGGTCGTGTCTGCAAAGGTTTCGGAAGAGGTGGGAAGGACTTAGGTTGCCCAACTGCCAATTTCCCAGAAGATAATAGCGACGTAGAAAAAATGGTCGGTAAGGTGGAGACCGGAGTATATTATGGCTGGGCGAGAGTCATCCCGACGAGCGATCAGGTTGAAAACGGAGATGCAGCGCACTCCCCGCAAAACAGACTATCTGAATTCGATACTCGGGTTCACCCGATGGTGATGTCTCTTGGTTGGAATCCGTTCTATAAGAACGAGAAACTCACTGCGGAGATCCATGTTATGCATGAGTTTGGAGGGGACTTTTATGAGTATGAGCTTAGAGCGATGGTATTGGGATATATTCGACCGGAGTTGGATTACATTAACCAAGGTAAGTGGATCAGAGTACCATCGTGTTTTTTTCCATCTAACGACCTTTCTACTTCCACTTGCAGAGGCTCTAATAGAGGATATTGACACCGATAAACTTGTTGCGCAGAATTGTCTCGCCCGGGAGGCATACAGAAATTTCTCCGAAGATAAATTCTTCTTCGAACCATCACTATCCGGTTCTACGAAACACACTCAGACAAACGGGCACGGGGAGATGCAGGAGCACAAATTATGATTCGAGATTCTGGACATAGTATTGGATGACTCACTTTCTATGATGATTTAGAGGTAAAAACATCGGACTCATAGACGAAAATCTGTATAACAGCTAGGATAGCATTGCTACGATTTCATCTGCTACACCTCTACACGATGGAATAAACATTCTAATCCATCAGGAGGAATCTAGTATAACCTGCCAACATAGGATTGGTACGGAAAGGACTTTAGTACATCCTCCTTTTATACCATCTCTTCCAAATGCTCCAAGGTAATTTCCAATCTCCGACTTGAATACGCGGGTCGAAAACATTGAAGTTCACCTTCTCCAGTTGAGTGAGAATTGTTGAAACGGGAATCTGAATGAAGAAGTCTCGAGTCAGAAAAGAAAGGCAGAGTCCTATGGATGGGTATGTTAGAGAGCGACTTACCCCGGTTAAGAACACAGGCATTACTGCTCGTGGTATTTTGCCTCCGAATGATACATCTTTCCCCCCATTTCCTAAACCTTCTCGTTCATGACCATGACTATGCGTGTGGTCATGGCTATTCCCATCTTCAAACATCTCCTGTGCAGTTCTCAAATGGTCGTTTGCGATTGTCGCAAACTCAAACACCGCGTCGGCCAATCCTGTTGCTCCGGGTCCCTTCCTAAACACGTCCTCCTGGACCACGCTGTGTTTGGCGGTGATTTCCGCCGGGATTACCATTCTGCCATTCCTTGCATGATACGGTAGTGCCCGAAGGAGTATAGACATCGTGTGGGCCGTGCCTAGGTGAGATAGGGCGTGTGAGAGGAGGTCAAGACTGCCGAGTTTGGGACGAGAATGTGGCTGCCGTAATGAAAGTAATAGATACAACATCGTTGAAGATGTTGATTCTGAATGTGCAGTCAATGAATCAACAGTGAGGTGGACTGGAACTTGCAATTCTGCGTCCTGGTTTGGTAAATAACACAGGACGCATAAGAACGGAGGATGTAGACTCACCCGCGCATCTATGATTCTTTTAAAGTGGTACATTTGCAGGTTGGCATTTTGGATAGAAGGTTCTTGATACAATGCAAGGGCAATTGGGTGTCTAGGCGGATTGCCGTCTGCAATGCCCTTGACCGCGTCTCTCCAAAACTGCATCCTCATCCTACCGATGCTAGTATTTGAGACATTATCTTGTATCGAGGCTATCTCCGTCTATAATACCAATCAACTTGGTGAACAGCACAAAAGTTCACTGACACGCACAGAGAAGGCTTTGAGCGCGAAATACCCACCTCTGAGCTCCTTTGGCCAAAAGTGGGCAATTAGGTAGGACTCATAATCATGTTTCTTGACAAGGTCGACGCAGTATGTGATTGGGTCCGTATGATTTTTCGCAAAAGTTGACAGAGAGCGGGAAAGAAGAAGGCGTCTTGCTTGAGCAACACGAAGCATACAGAAGCGAGAGCACGTGTCAGGGTGGAACATTCTTCTTCTTGAACCACGATGAACTCAGATGCGCGTCAGTTTGGTGACTTGGCCACTGCACTTGTCACCGAATCGCGTCGGTCCACCCAGACCAACACTCTCCTCAAATACAACGACTCCCTTGTTCGTTCACTGATTCGTGAACAACGCGACCTGGAGAAGGAAGCTGAGGCTCTTGAGGTTTTCATCACAGAGCTCGGCCCACCCCCAGCGCTGCTCATCGTCCAGACAGCCATATCCCGAAATAAACGATGCCTGCTAGCCTATCATGCCCACAGATTGGACTTGCTTCGCGATATGTACTGGTCCGTGGGCGGTGCCCTGCCCCACATCGTCAATGACCCCGATACACGATCAAAGCTATCTCCGCACGAAGTCGATTTCCTTCGCCAGTACAACACATCTGTCATGGAATTTCGATCCGAATTTTCCGCAGAGGTCGATATCACCGCTAGTATAACCAGCGTGCCAAAAGACCTTCATGTTCTGGTGCACGTTATCAAAGACTGCGGGGTGATTCAAACTGAGCTTGGAAGCATTAATTTCCAGAAGGGCCAGAGATTTATGGTCAGGAGAGCCGATATCGAGCATTTGATCGTGCAGGGATATTTGCAAGAAGTTTAAAATGTGAGTTCTGGACCTTCTTAATGTATAGCGATACCTCAGAAGTACATCAGTGCTTTATATCCTCTGCAGCTTCTCACTCATTCTCCTCATCCAAACCTTCCTGGGAGCGGACAAGGATTTACCTCTGTCACGTCCTATTCAGCAAAGGACCAGAAAAAGGACCGATCCTCTGTGTTCACAACCAGCCTTGCCGGCTGTTTAGATCCTCCCTTATACTGACCATAGTGGCTGTTTTTTTCACTGGCAAGATGAGTCCTCGACCTTCAATGAAAACATCTTGAAAATCGCCGTCAATTTTTACTCTCGTTGTGGTCAGAGCCTTGTAGTCTGCATCAGGGTAGAAATTCAATGCAATATGTGTAACTAGTCGATTGGAAGACACGATATTAGAAATAAAACTAGTTTTCTATGTTGTCGGCGTAGCTTGGTAATCAAGCCCTCGACGGATTGTCGTTATTTAAGCCGCTAAGAGGGGACGCTATAGGCCTATTGTCGGCGTTTCGACAAGGGACTTTTTTTTTTCTCCTTTAAGACTCGAACCCGTCTCACCGAAACAGCTTTGATCATCCTCCCTCCAAAAATGGATTCATTTTTTTTAGGTCAAGGTAGTATTACGCTGCAAGTGTTACTCGAAATTCACGTTGCTGCTTGTGAATCGGCGTATTTATTGGCCTTGAAATCTCGCGCCCTGCCCATTATGCATAGAAGATATTCGAATACAGATACAGATGTACTGCGTTCCGAGAAATTTTATTCCTGTCGCGCTTAAGCAGCAAAAACCCGATATCCTTTCCTCCAGCTAGGCACAAATGCATCAACATGATCCTTGCTGAAACCTTCAATCCTATTAAAAAAGCATCTAGGACCAATACCATTACCGAGTTTATACCGTACTTACGTGTCATCAGTAAGAAGAAGTGTGAGGTTGAGCCTTCGAAAGATATTGGCGAAAATGAGATACAGTTCACACCAAGCAAGGCTGAATATTAAGATTGTCAGAGGCTGAAATACCACGACAGAAATAATATAAAATACTCACTTTAAACCTAAGCAAATTCGAGGTCCTCTACTGAAGGGGGAGAGATTTTCCAACATTTCATTTATATCTCCAGAGTCCCCTGCAGTCAACCATCGTTCAGGCTTGAATGTTTGCGGGTCGGGAAAAACATCTGGGTTCAAATGCATAAAGAGCACTCCCATCTCTACCGTAGTCTATGTACATACCATGGATATCGTCAGAAAAGACAAATGGACTTTAAGATCGGCAACACTTACCCCAGGAGGGACTTCCCAGTTGCCTATTGTAGTTGTTGTCCCACCAGTCCGGCGAGGAAGAGGATGGATGATTCCGGGCGCGAATCGAAGGGTCTCTCTTATGAACGCAGTCTGTATGTGCGAACGACCCGTCAGCTTTTGTCAGAATCAAACTGAAGCTGGCAATTGCAAACCAAGTATGGTAAATTTTCCAGGACCACATAACTGATTGGTCTATCTTTATCGGGCCATGCTTCTTCAAGCTCCAGTAAAATCTTCTGGCGAATACCTTTGTTCTTCAAGAAATAGAATGTGCCCACTGTACATGCGACGCCTATAGTATATCCGTCAAGAAAATAGCAGAAGGAAAAGTGACGTGAAGACGAACTAGTTGTTTCCGTTCCAGCACCGACTAGTGCAAATGCTTCATCCTTGAGCGATTTCCTTGAAGGTCGATCTTGCAATTTAGGTGGTGCCAAGAGATTATTGTAGATCGTTTCATGTTCAGCAATAGAAAGTGAATCTGGATTTTGCATAAGGTTGTCTACCTGCCGCCCAAGCCCAGCCCTCAGCTCAAGATACCCCTTGAACGTATGAAGAAGCCGTAAGACGAGTTTCGGCGGGACGAGCAGAAGACCAGAAAGGAGGAACGGAAAGTGTCTAGTCAGCCATACTTGTGTCTTCGTCGCCCGCATACCAAGTATGAAGGGGTGGGAGAAATCAAGGAAATCAAGGGCATTGGTGCATTCTGCAAAGCAATAGGACGTGATGATATCCAGTGTCACAGAGCGATAGGCCGAAGATAGATCTAGACTTGAATCCGGAGAGTTGTAATTCTCCTGGAGCAGTGTGATGAGCTTGTCGATCTGTGGATCTTGCCGAATGAGTGTTGCAGCGCGATAATTTTATAAAGTCTGATTCACGCACCTTCTTCTGTATTGTATACTCAAGCGATATCACTGCTTTACGAGAGAACGACGGAGCTAGCAGGCTCCGTCTGACTTTCGCCTCCACAGGATCGATATATCCAACAGAGGACTGTTCGCAATGGGAAACCATCCCATGATAAAATTGGCGTTCCTTGACTAAAGTCCTTCCATAGGTGTAGATGTCATGGAACGCCTTTTTGTCCTTGAAGTGCAGCTAAGTAGAAGATGAGATTAAGCGAGAGATAAATCTAGAGCACGACGAAAACTTGCAGTATTGGGTCCAATTCTGACCACAGGACCTGCCAGGTAGTATAACGAAATTAAATCGGCTTCAAACTTGTCGGGAAATAAGAGCTTACCGTGTATATCATGGAGGCGTTCAATCTCATCTAGCAAGGCTCCCCCTTTAACGATATTATAATAAGCCTCATATCCTTCAGTCAATGCGGCAAAGATTGGGCCTGGGTATTTGCGGAGTGGGTGAAAGAAGAGTCGGTAAATGCAATATAGAAGAATACGGGCGCCAAAAGCACTGGAAAGATTTGAGCGCTGAACATCGGATTTGGAGGAGACTGGGGAAACGCTTTTCGACCTCTGTATTAATATATGGCAGCACCCAGCTGTACGTAGAGCATGATTATCCTTCCGGGACTTGGAAGTTGAGACTTAGCAGAGATTCATGCCGTTGGCGCAGATACGAAATGGTGATATATGAGCTGGCACTGAGCTAGCCACTTTCTCCTCCTTAGATAAAGATGAAAGAGTCTCTTTCCTATTCAAGATAATTGTACGAACTAGTGAGGGCGGCATCTGAGCCACACAAATGCCGCTCAGTGCCAGGCTGGCATCAATTCCGTGTTAATGCACCGAATACTGTTTAGCCTACATGTCAGCGGGATATGCATAACGCCTACATCTTCACGATCCGAGTACGAGCCGTGTCGGAAACGATCCGCATCCACATCAAGCAGCTGCACGAAGATTTGGGCATATTTCCTTCGGCCTAACCAGCCTCGTACCCAGTATTAGGCATGTTCTTATCATTTCTACTATGTACACTTACTACACCAAAAAAAAAAAACCAATAGGACTCCCACACCGAAATGCAAACGTTCTGCTTATAGCTAATCTGGTCCATTCTCGAGCATATCCAAAAAATCTGTCGCGTCGGGCGGAAAGGAGTAAGCAGATACGTCTGTTTGCCATGATTGTGGCTCTCGGTCTTCTTGGGATCTTGGGGATTGAGAAAACGATGGAGATTGGAATGGAGACGCTGCATGATCTGGCACGCATGAAGTGCGATAGAGTCGGGACTAAGATCAACAATCAGGTATGGCAAAGGCTTACTCAAAACCCGTTCTTTCTGGATCAAAACTAAATTTGTAGCAGCATCGTTTCCCAGTGAATATCTGTAAGCCTGCTGCCCGCCTTTCGACTCATCTCCCGTCACTGAGTCCTGCGGGATGAAGGGCAGTTTGATTGGAACAATTTCTTCTTCTTCTTCTTCTTCTGCGCCTTTCCGTGATCTCTCCTTTCCATCATTTTCATCTACACCTTGACTTTCATTCTGTACAAACAAGCTCTGCATGTCTTCCTCATTTAACGATTCAATCTCGGCTACCGTTTGGCGGAACGTCTCAGGGAATGGCCCCTGATTAGAACCAGCAACCAAGTTGATAGAGTTGAATTTGGTCTGGACAGACTTTAAGGGTCTCGAAGCATCACTATAAAATGAGTATTCGGTCCATAAAACATAGGTGGCACCGACAAGGAAAACAAATACCTTCTCGACCCATCCATATTACCGTTGTTTTCTGCCAACGGTGAAAAATTTGTTTCGGATTTAGACTGATACTCCGAGAGGTCAACTTCCTGCGATTGAGAACTCGGAACCACGTCGTCCATATTATCGTCTTCGTTTCTCATATCATATCTTTTGGCATCAATGTGTTCCTTCTCTTCTACTTCTTTTGCAATCCGCCTCGCATCCTGAACCTCCCTAGCGACCCGTTTCCTACGCGGCGATATTGAGTCAAGTAACTTTCTCTGACCGAGAAGTCGTGGGTCACCTGCGACATGACACCCGGATGCGTCTTCTTTCGCCCGTAGATATCCAAATAAATCAAGCTCAATAGTCGACTGGGAGCTCGGAACGACCTCATCTGGTGCGATGGAGGTTTGTCTCGAGATAGAAATAGGAAAGGTACTAGAGCCCTGTCTATCGATGGCTTCGTGAGCAGTAGCAAGTCTCCTACTCGTGAAAATTTCCTTCGCAGCAAGCTTCCGACGAGGTGAAACAATGTCAAAGGACCAGCTATCGATTTCCTGGGACTGAGAAGAAGGGACGATGTCCTGCGAGGCAGAAGGGAAGATCTCTTGATGAAATAGAGACAAATCAGTTTCAGCATGGTTCAGCGAGCTAGGCGCCTGGGAGACATTTGGGGCTGAGCCAGAGCCACCCTCCGTGAAATTACGGGGATGCGAATGACTTTCAGGCGTCTTGCTCATGCTGTCAACATGCCGCGGGAACTGTGTTGGTATACTCGATCGACTCGGAGTGGGGAGAGCAGCGTTAATTGCTTTAGGAGAGGATGGAGGCGAGGAAAGAGGCGAGGAAAAAGGCGAAGACAGAGGCGAGGAAAAAGGAGAGGATGCTACAGCAGGCCGCACCGCGCTGGTTGGTGTAGGGGGCAAAATGGATGCAGAAACTTTGGTTCTCTGTGACGAAATTACGAAGGGATTGTCGTCCGGTTCTGCGAGAGAAATAGGTCGTGACTGACTCTCTTCATCAACAGTTAGATCAATGACTGGAGCCAACGCCTTGCTTCCTGCGCTAGTAGCATTTCCACTTGTCCTGGAAGGTCTCACCAGGGATTTAGGTGTGACGTATGGTGCCCTCCTAGGAGCTGTAGTTGCCTGAGAGACACCGGTGCCCACATTGAGAGCTGGTGTCGAAGGAATTGCAGCATTGAAGCCAGCTTTATTCAAAGACCTGGTTCGATTCGCCAGCTGTTGACGGGTGCGATTCGGCATGGGCGTGGCATTGGGGGTGCCACTGTACGGTGCTTCCTCCTCTCCTTTTCCAGTCCTCCCATCAGCCCTCTTTCCTGAAGAAGATGACGACCTCGTCGATCTCGAAGTTCCAGCGTCAACTTTGCGTTTCTTCTTCGGTCGAGCGTTCTCCGCATCCGATTGCCCTTCCTTCGAGTTCTTCTTTGGCCTTGCGCTCGAAGAAAAGTACGATGTTATGGGTAAAGAAATAGGCATTTCAGCAAGACATGAGCGGCGGATGGAGGCGAAGGTCGCCGTGTATAATAAATGAGCGGTTGAAGAAAAGGTTCCGTGGGACCGGCGTGATTGACTCATTGAGCAAAAGAAGCGTGACCGTGTAATCGCAATGGCAAGAGTCAGATATGCTTCAACTCTCAACGGCTATGTAGACTATGTAGACATTCAACTGCATGTGACTAATCTCATCCTGAGCATCACCAGTACAGTCCCAAGATTTACTTTGGTCACACCATTATTTAATCAAGCTCTTGGGGGGAGGAAGAGCCGGCTCTCCAATTGCAGTCACGTATGCAGCTGAAAGCCCACCATCGACGGTAAAATCGCTTCCCTGTAAACATCAAATCATCAGTTTACAGTCAAGTTGGATATGGGCTAGTTGCAAAAACCTACCGTCACATAGCTACTGTCATCGCTCGCCACTTTCCGAAGGAAGAGACGTCAGTTCCGTCAGGATCAATAGAAAGGGACG